>CAKOHE010000034.1:0-650000 GCA_934047225.1 Ypsolopha sequella | reverse complement strand
TCTTTCATGTTCGCGGAAGCACACACAGATGGTTTCGCGGCAATCATGCGAAAGTACTGTGCGTCGCTGCTCAGTCGAATACGAGCCAGCCCCAATAGTATCCTGAGGGTGTTATCTTATAGGTGGGACTCTCCCCTTTTTAAAAATTGGATGGAGCTCCACAATCAATAATTTAATTTGATTGGATTTGATTTAATTTATACTCACCTGTTCTCTTACTAACACTAGTCCATAAGTTATTTTGTATTACTAACACTTTATGGACCCTGTCGGAAATAAATTATTTTATTATTATTATTATTATTATTATGTAGGTACACTTTTCAGTCACGGGCCCATAGGGACCCGGTCATTTGAAAGGCATTCATGGGGCCGAAGCCAACATTGAAGAGGCCTTTGGTACCATTTAATCTAGATGTGAGATGGCTGCATCCATGGAGGCCTCTCCCAGGAAAGAAGCGACTTGGAGTGGGCTATGAGGATGGGATGCTAAATGGGCCGGATAACAGGGCTATGGAGTGAGATAACGGACATCTGCCTCGAAAATCTCTCACAAATTTAAATATGGCAGATGGTGACTTGCTGCTTAATAACTATCCACCAGGATAGCCGTTGTGGGCCCCCTATCTAGCCACCATGGGGCGGCCAGGGGGCAACACTATGTAAGCAGCTAAGGTTGTCGAGAGGTGAGTCTGCGGGGCGCAAGATCCTTCTAACAGTCAAGTGCCCCCGGCGTTATGACATTTTACACTTCCAACCTGGAGCATAGGTTCCGCTCTTGCATCTCCACTCTGGCCGGCTGGTTAAGGCAAGCGCAGAGGTAGGGGGTGTGTTTCTGTGTGTATGTGTGTGTGTAAGCGCATGTGTGATAGTGTCTCCTGGAGGTAGGGTCCGTGGTGTCGCCACTCACCATCGGCTCGCCACAAGCCGCCCTGCGGTGACTGCTTGCACTGGACGTACTGGACATACCAGAGGGCGATGGGGTCGTCACATCCCTACGCCTTTATTATTATTATTATTAACTTAACACTTACGATCTTCTCAACTCTATGTACTGTAACATATAGCTAGGCAATATTTATCTTAGGTTAAGGTAAGGCTAGGTCTTATAGTTAAGTTAAAAGACTATTTGTTCGTGTTTAGTTGGCAATCGTTAAGCCTGTACCTGAGCCTAGAGCATGACCAACTCCAGTCTATCTAGGATTCGTTTGAAGAAATTTGGACTCTCCTTGTATTGAAAAAAATATGTTTGGTTTATTTATCCTTTCTTTAGGGATGTTACGTATAAACAATGTACTAAGATTTATACTTTTGTCAAAAAAAAATGTTTTGCACCCTCTCTTTTTTTGGTTATCAAACGTTCGCTTCAAGAACACGGTTAAGAGATCAACTTGATTTTTTTTTCATAAAATAGGTAATAGAAATATGAAGGTATATCACCTAAATTCAATATTTTTTTCGCTACAAAATTCTTCAGTATTAGCTAAAAACACACCAATTTGTTGTTTCGCTGCGTGATCACTAGTATTACGCGTTCAAGAAAAAGAGGCCAAAGAGCCAACATATAATCGCCTCTATGACAAGCAAATAAAGTCTTTGCCGTAGGACTTATTGTGCTGGACGGGTAATAAAAAAAGTTGCTAGGGTATGCCATCTTCTTAACCTTTATGGATCGACATGCGTCGCATTGACTGATTTATTTCGTGTTTTCCAAAAATAAATACAGATCCAGTATAAAAGATCTTTCAAACAAAACGCGAACAATATTCCTTCTAGAGTATTGACGAAGTAAACGTGACTCCATAATATTTCTTTTAGAGTCCTGGTGAGAAGAAGTTGATTCTGCATAATATTCCTCCTGGAATCCTCCAATCACCATAAGCTAGTGCCCTACGAAGTTCAGAGTTCCCCTCCCTTAATGTGTGCATAATATGTTAATTAGTGAAATTATATGAAAAGAGAAGAATTAAAACAAGAAGTCAAAGTCAAATCGTATCATTTGAGAAAGATACCGGCTTGACCGTCGTAAAGTTGGCCTTTCCTAGGTTTGCGGGACGCAAGGGGGCGGGTGCGCGCGGGCACACACGGTATTTCCACGTCATGGTGTGTCTAAAGACCAATTGAATAAATATGACTACAGTATGAGAGTTTGGTAATAAATAGTAAACGTATACATACACTGTGACACAAACATTATATTTTTAAATATACAAGATAAAAAGAACAATGAAAATTGGTTTTGAACCTTTTGGTAAGACGTTAAGAATGATCTGTTTCAAAAAATCTTCTTCCCAGGAGGTTAAAAGTAAAAAAACCAGCCAAGCGCGAGTCGGGCTCGCGCACGAAGGGTTCCGTACCATTATCTATAAAAACGGCAAAAAAACATGTCTGTTGTATGGAAGCCTCCTTGAATATTTATTTATTTAGTATTTGTTGTTATAGCGGCAACAGAAATACATCATTTGTGAAAATTTCAACTGTCTAACTATCACAGATACAGCCTGGTGACAGACGGATAGACGAACATACAGACGGACAGCCGAGTCTTAGTAATAGGGTCCCGTTGGTTACCCATTGGGTACGGAACCCTAAAAAAAGTCTCACAAATAAAATTACAAGATACAATTTTTTTTTTAATAGTTTGCTACATTTAATAACATTATTTTTGCTTGATGGTTAAACTTTTTATTACGCAGCAGAGCCAGTTATTCCTTTATTTAAAAACAAAGTGTTGCTTAGCAACGAAACGGATAGATATCTCCTGCGTGCCACTGCAATGGCTTGTGTATCCGTACGCACGTGCGCGAGCAAACGCGCTGGGTACTTCCGAAATCGAAACAAAATGTTCAACCCATGACTTATAAGTACTCATACACAAAAATAATTCTTCTGTTTCTAACTTCGACTAAATTCGTTCCGATCTTTCGGCTGATTGAGATAGTAATGATAGCAAAAAAATCTAAAAATATATTTCAATTATTTACTTTTGTGTTTTCTTATTAAACTTAGTATGGGAATCACGAAAAAAAAATAAGAATACATACAGGTATATGTTGCCAATATTGCAGTCTGGATAAATTACCCAATAATGTTAGGCAACAAAATGAATACGCCACAAAATTTTCGAGGGTTGAAAGTTGCGGATCGAGGTTGGAAGCACCCAGCGTGTTCCCCCTCCTAGGTCCCGCAACCTAGGAAAGGCTAACTTTACGACGGTCAAGCTTTTCCCATGAGGAGTGACTGCATGTCACAATACCTAAAGGGTTAACTAAGTTCTTTAGTAAGGTGATTAATAACTTCTTAAAGAATGAAATAAAGGTAATTTTTAGTTTTTTTTTATACGTGTGCTCTAGCTGTAAGTAGGTCTTACTTGTGAACGAAATTTCAAGTTTCTAAGTGCCTCTAGAAATGCCCTATGTTTTCATGGTGATCAAATTTGTTTATGAAATTGATTATGTAAAGCAGGGGTCGGCAACCTTATGATATAGGAGGGCCACAAATGTTACCAGGGGATCAGCGAGGGCCGCATCTCATTTTTGTATTTAAATAAATATCATATCTATTGTAGTTTCAAACATTTTAAGTATTAATTAATAAAATAATTAATGCGATTCTTGCGGCTGCATTTATTTAACTTACAAGGTTTTGTATTTCACTTGCATTTTAAATGTGATAATGCGCAGTATTGCGTCTAATTGTGCATTATTTAACCGAAAACAATGCTTGCTTTTTGGATAGTTCAGAATGGAAAATCTGCTCACTCAAATATGTACTACCGAATATAATTATCATGCAGTAGTTGCGGGCCGTACCGAAGAGGTACACGGGCCGCATGCGGCCCGCGGGCCGCCGGTTGCCGACCCCTGATGTAAAGGGTAATAACTTTTTTGCGTTGAGTTAGAAGCCTGATCTTTTACAGCAATATGGGGTCGTAGGCTTTTGTAGGAGTAATCAGTCTTAACTTGATATCTCATGTGGGGCTCGAGCAAAATGATGCCAAAAAAATGGTGACACAACTAATTGAAACTGTGACCATTAGGGCAGGCTGGAACCTGAAATCTAAAAGCCAGTGCTCTCCACAAATATTGATACATTTTCGAACTAAATTATGTACCATCAATCCATCAGTTTAAAAGATTTCGCCACTCTTGGCGGTCATCGTGGAAGAAATGCCCATACTCACACACGCTGGGCAGGCGGCTTGGAGAGCGCGGTGCCGAAACCCTCGCACCAGTGACGCCACTGCCCTTCATCAGTCTTTTTTTATAAGGGCTGGTAAATAGGGATGGATATACCGCCATCAATCGGTCCCAGGCATGGTAGGCCACCTGGTTGTGTCTGTTTTAGAGCTGTTCTCTTACTGTACCCCGAATCTCTTCGGGGGTTTCGCAAGTAAGATGGTGGTACATCTACAGTCGAGCCAGGCATCAGTTCTAGCACCTCATAATATTATATTTTTAATTGATTTTAATTACACACATAAGGTTAATGAACATTCTCCAGAAGAGCCCCGAACTCCGAAAGATCTTCGATGGCCTGGTGTGCTCATAAATGACTTAAATACTCCATATTTGCTAAAAAGAAAGTGCACTAGCAGTAGTGGCAAATTAGGGTATTGCTTTTGTAGTCGTAAGTTATGATCAAAGGCAGTCTATTTCCAAGTCTTCGCGTCTTTGAAAATACGAATAGGATGCACAAAACTTAATACATTTAGTTTAATGTCTATCAGTATTACTACAAAACTGTGTTTAACTTAAGATGGTGTTTAAATCTGTTGTTGTCGCCTATTCTTTCATATTGTAAAAGAGTGACAGCAACAGATTTAAACACTGTCTAAAGTTAAACACCGTTTTGTAGTTGCACTGTATATGTTTTAATTTAGGAATTTAATTTTTTCAATAAGCACTGTAATGTTGATATTCGTACCACAAAGACAAGTCACGAAGTACTTCATCCTGGAGAGCTATTTTAAGTATCCAGGAAATCGACTGAATTTGAATTAGGGCTCAATAAGTGCAAAGTATTCTTTTCTATTCTTAGTAATATCGTATGAAAATCCATTACATATGGATTACATATTTACGTATAACATTACATATTTATGTTTTAAAACTATCCGTGACTATATTTTTGGATTTGGGCAATTATAATAGCGGCTGGCAATATAAGTATTAAAATCCATATCTGTCGTATTATCACGCTAGCAATTTCCCTTTGAACTGTCGTGTTGTAAGAATATGGAATGACATTTTTAGGGTTCCGTACCTAAAAGGTACAAAAGGAACCTTTACGGTGAGACTCCGTTGTCTGTCCGTCCGTATGTCACAGCGTTAAAGATATAGACATGAAATCTAGCACAAAAATAGCATTAATTTGCCCACATAACACGGTGTAAAAAAAATTATGAAAAATTTTAAATTGTTCAAAATATTTCTAAAACAAAAGTAAGAAAATAAAAAATATTATCCTAAAACTACAACATGGGTACCAATTGTAGATTTTAAAAGCTGATTGTATAAATATATACTTTTGCTATATTTACTCGCACTGTTTTCGAGAAATCTTTAAAAAACTGTTAGACAAAAAATATGAAAAAAATCATGGTAATATGTGTGTTCACGCTACAGCGTGACGGTATGCGCATTTCAGCGCATGCGCAGAAAGTGGCTCGCGACAGAATCGAGTCGCGCGCTGCCCGCGGTTCACTCACTCTCTTCGGCTGGACAAGCCTCTCGAGGCGCACGTCTGCGCACCCGCGCGCTGGCGCCAACCCGCGCGTTGGCTCACTTTCTGTTTCGTCCGAACTCTCTAGAGAACGACACATGTGTACACATTCGTGCCGCCGATACAAACAATCTCGCGTATTCACCGTGTCTTGTGAACATATAAGTGCTGTGTAATACTTCAAGACATCCAGCTCATCACTGCCCAAAGTGCCAGCATCAATCAGCCCAACGAGAGGAGACGACACGCGGCACATTTCAGCCGGCACATCGAAACATTCCAACCAGGTCAGCGCACCCACATTGTTCCCCACAATCTTTTCTTCTCTCGTGTCAACCCATCCATCCTCTTTCATCATCTCTGCATTTCTGTAGCCAGCGGCTACATTTTTGGTCACTTCGAGCCGGTAGTAAAACAATTTTGGCCCTTCGAACCGTTAGAACCAGCCCCTTTTCAGCCCCTACAGTCCATTTTCAATCCAAGAAAATTTTTGGTTTATATCACCCCCCGCCTATCCCCCGCCGGCCCGTAACTTTGTTTGAACCAGCCCCCGTCGATTTACTACAGTCCATTTTCACCCGGTTACATATTTTGCCCCCTTTCCCGGCAAAAAATATTTTGTGGTCTCGAATACCTATTGCGGGTAGGTAATTAGAACCGCCGCCTATAACATTCCATTTATCGGTATAGAACCGGCCCATACATATAGTTTTCCCACGTATTTTGCGAGATATTTTTTTTGGTGCGAGTTTTATTTCGTTTTATTTCGTTTTATTTTGAGTACATACGTATTGTACGGGCAAGCCGCACATTCTGCTGCGTTGGCTGTTTACTTAGCCGTCGTCGATCATCGCCCTAATTTCATCAGTTCACAATCGGTCACCGTCCATACCGCGTGTACTCATCAATCACTCATCAATATCAATTATACTTACGTGTGTTTGTCCAATAAATTCATAAAACTATCAAAACTTATCATTTATCAACCCCGCGATCGGTGATCGTACATGGTCCTTCGAGCCGGATGATTTGATACGCTCGATATGCTGCTAGTTGATAGTATGATCCACTTGATTGATAATTACTTGATATAATGATAGTTAACTTGATAATATTTGATTGATAATTCACTTGATATAATAATAGTTCACTGATATAATAATAGTTCACTGGATAGTATGATAGTTCACTTGATATGATAAGAGTTCACTTGATAGTATGATAGTTCACTTGATATGATAAGAGTTCACTTGATAGTATGATAATTCACTTGATATGATAAGAGTTCACTTGATAGTATGATATAGATACTTGATAAGTATTTTGATTTTTGACAGGACTGATTTTTAAATTCGCGACGCGAGGTCCTGATTCAAAATCGGTTCGAAGGACCATGACTCATCAAAATTGAGAGGAGAAGCGGAGGCTATCATACAGCACTTGAAAATAAGCTCTGACAATTATGAAGCTTGTTGGAAAATATTAAATGATAGATTTGACAACAAGAAGCTTATAGTAAATTCGCATCTAGACCTTCTTTTTAATTTACCCATCATGAAGCAACAATCAGCTGAGCAAATAAAGAGACTTCACGACACCACTAATGAATGTCTTTTTGCGATAAAAAACCTGGGTGCAAACATCTCCACCTGGGATCCGTTGATAGTTTATATTTTACAACAAAAACTGGATTCAGTCACCAACGATGACTACGTCAGATCACTGCGGAACCCAAAAGCTTTGCCTAGCATATCAGATTTCATGAACTTCCTAAAAACGAAGTTTACATCGTTAGAATCATCTCGTTATAAGCAGGACAAGAATCGGCAAAGCCCATCAGCGTCGTCACCAAGTAGTAGCAAGTATGAATATCAATCAAAATCAAATTTCCGTCAGAATGATGAAAATCACTCAAGAAAATTCTATAATAATTCTACACAAAAATCATACAACACGGGAAAAAGGTCCGGCGATCGAAAAAGATGCGCATATTGCAATAACACCGATCACGCCATATTCTTTTGCAACAAGTTTATGGAACTATCAGCGGAAACGAAAAGGAGGTCAATAAACGATTTAAATTTATGCAAAAACTGTCTCTATAATCATAATGGAAAAAATTGTTTCTCCGAAAAAAGGTGTAGAAAATGCAACGGTAATCATAATACGCTGTTGCATGAGGCTTTCGAGTGCATGTCGAAACCGGAAAAAGTGACCCGAAACAGTCACGTTTCACAGGAAAACATTTCGGAAATTTTATTGGCGACTGCAATCGTCAAAGTCCAGGCAAAGGACGGAATTTATCATAATTTGCGCTGTTTAATTGATGGTGGATCTCAAATTTCGGCCATTAGCGAAAATGCAGCGCAACTGTTGCAATTACCGCGCCAAAAATGCAAAGGCGTTATTTATGGCGTTGGATCCATGGAAAATAGTTGCAAAGGCCTTATCAATATCAATTGTTCGTCAGTAGCAACAGATTACACGTTTAACACCGATGTTTATATCATGCGTAAATTGATAAACAACTTACCGAATCAATCTTTTCCGGAACCTTCATGGTCCTATTTGAAAAATATCAAGTTAGCTGATCCAAAGTTTTACAAAAGTCGCCCTATTGACATGTTATTAGGGGCCGATGTTTATTCATCAATTATCATGGGAGGTATTATCAAGAAAAATGATATACTGCCGATTGCGCAACAAACGCAGTTAGGATGGATATTATCAGGAAATGTAAAATCACTACAATGCAACGTCATTACCAACAATGTAGAGGACCTTCAGAGGTTTTGGACAGTCGAAGACATCGGAGAAAAATCAGAATTATCAACCGAAGATCAAGAATGCGTGCAGTTTTACCAAGAAACAACGAGAAGGCTAGACGACGGACACTATCAAGTCCGATTACCTTTAAAATCAGACGGCCTAGAAAAATTAGGTGAATCAAGACAAAAAGCTGTAGCGCAGTTTAAACAAATCGAAAATAGATTTAAACGGCGGAACCAATTGGCGGAACAGTACAAATTATTTATCAAAGAATATCAAGATCTCGGTCATATGAAAGCAGCGACACGTAATAGCCAAAGCGGTTGCTACTTGCCACACCACGCTGTAGAACGAGCAGAGTCATCAACAACTAAATTTCGTGTCGTGTTCAATGCCTCGGCGTTAACTTCAAGCAATATTAGTCTTAATTTTATAATGAAACAAGGTCCAAATTTGCAGAAAGACTTATTTGAACTAATTTTAAATTGGAGACAGTACGAAATAGCATTTACGGCGGACATCGAAAAAATGTTTAGGCAGATATATTTACATGAAGATGATCAAAATTTACACAAAATCATATGGAGGGAATCAGCCTATCAAGCAATACAAGAATATCAGCTAACGACCGTTACCTACGGAACAAAAGCAGCGCCTTTTCTCGCGATGATGACGCTGAAACAGTTAGCTCGCGACGAGGGTCACAAATATCAATCAGCAGCAAAAGAAGTACTAGAAAATAACTTTTATATGGACGATTTAGTCAGCGGAAGTTACGATATCAAGTCAGCAAAGCAGCTAATATCAGATTTAAACAAGCTTTTGAAGTCAGGAGGCTTTAATTTGCGGAAATGGGCATCAAACAAACCTGAAATTTTCGGAAATAGCCAAGACGAGCAACGGACATTTGAATTTAAACAAGCAGAATCCAACAAAACTTTAGGGTTGCGCTGGAACCCTAAATCAGACGAATTTATATTTCAAATCAACATCAACGACCTATCAGAAAAGACTACAAAGCGAGCACTCTTATCAAACATATCAAGGCTTTTTGATCCTCTGGGCTGGCTGGCGCCAGTTACGACAAAGCTCAAGATTTTGTTCAAAAAGGTGTGGCTAACTGGTATTCAATGGGATGAAGAAGTACCAGTAGACATCAAATCAGAATGGATAAATATCCGAAACGATCTTCAAAATATTAATCACATAAAAATCCCAAGATGGCTGGAAATCAGAAAAAACGGCATCATTGAGCTTCATGGTTTCAGTGATTCATCAACAAAGGCCTTTGCGTGTATAATATTCTGCAAGGTCATCGAAGAATCATCATCAAAAGTTACTATTGTGCAATTAGCAGCTAAGACAAGAATATTGTCAGATAGTAAGAACCTTTCTGTGCCCAGGGGTGAGCTCTGTGGGGCTCATTTATTATCAAAACTTATGACGAAAGTGTTGAGCTGCTTATCAGATCATAAAATCAAGGTTTATGGCTGGAGCGACTCAACGGCAGTTCTTGGGTGGATTCAAGGTGAACCAAGTCGGTGGAAGCCCTTCGTATCAAACAGAGTCCAGCAAATAACAAACGTCATGCCACCTGAGTGCTGGAGATATGTGAACTCCACTGACAACCCGGCTGACTGTGCCAGTCGCGGTTTATCAGCAGCTCAATTGAAAAATCATACGCTTTGGTGGCAGGGACCGACGTGGTTGTCTTCCTTTAACGATCAAAACGAAAAAGAACGGACTTTATACACCACCGAAGAAGAGCAAAAAGTACCAAAACAAACATGCAATGCTATCAACTTACACGAACGTGAACCTCATATCATCAATGAGATATTAAACAGACATAGCAGCTTCACTCGGGCGACTAGAGTGGTCGCCTGGATACTACGCTTCATATCACGTGATCACCAAAAACAACCTTTCCTAACAATTCAGGAAATCAGACAAGCAAGGATCCAGATTATTAAGGTCATACAACAATCAGAGTTCTCAGATGTAATAGAATCTCTATCAGAGCATAACCAAGTAGATAAAAAGAGCCAAATATCAAATTTAAATCCATTTTTAGATGAAAATCAGCTTTTGCGAGTCGGTGGTCGTATCAAGCATGCAAATCTCAGCGAAAATATGAAACATCCTATCATTATCCCACATAATGGTCACTTAACAGAGTTATTAATTGATCATGCACACAAGATGACGTTTCACGGCGGAGCACGACTCACGCTATCATGGCTTCGTCAGCAGTATTGGCTGATCGGTGGAAACGGAGCTGTAAAGAAAAGATTAAGAGGGTGTGTTATTTGCAGAAAACACGACCCAATAAAGCAATATCAAATAATGGGAAACTTACCTGAAGCCAGGATAAATCCTACCAGACCGTTCTATCATACAGGAGTTGACTACACTGGGTATGTCGACATTAAATCAAATAAGGGCCGAGGAATTAAGACAACAAAAGGATATATAGCCGTGTTTGTATGTATGGTAACAAAGGCTGTTCACTTGGAGTTAGTCTCGGACCTCACATCATCAGCATTTCTAGCAGCACTGAAAAGAATGGCTGCTAGGAGAGGAGCGCCCCAAAATATGTACTCTGATAACGGGACAAATTTTGTAGGAGCTAACAGAGCATTACAACGTGAATTTATCAATCTCAAGCAAACCTTGGACGAAGAGTTCTTCTCATCAATATCAGAAATGGAGATACAGTGGCACTTCAATTGCCCAACTCACGCAAGTGCCGGCGGCTTGTGGGAGGGAGCAGTGAAAAGCCTTAAGTATCACCTTGTCAGAGTCATTGGAACTCAAAAGCTCACCTTCGAAGAATACTCTACCCTATTAGCACAGCTGGAAGCGGGCTTAAATTCCAGACCATTGTGTGCAATCAGTGAAGACCCCGAAGATATCAACTTTCTGACTCCATCTCATTTTCTATCAAGCGGACCACTTCTCACTATCATAGAGACAGAACAAGATAACAGAACAAGATGGAGATTTACCCAGAAAATATTTGAAGATATATGGAAACGGTGGAAAGCTGAATATTTATGTAAGTTATCAATCAGAAGCAAGTGGCAGCATCCAAGGGAAAATATCAAATTAAATGACGTAGTGTTAATTCACGACGATAACATCTTAGCGGGTAAATGGCCTCTAGGTCGAGTTGTTGAATTGCACCCCGGAAAAGACGGCTATGTGAGAGTCGTCACATTAAAAACAAAAAACGGACTCATGAAACGTCCAATCATCAAATTATCAGTTTTACCAACAAGTCGGGAAAATTATCATTATCCAAAATTATCAAGGGAGCAAGAAAAACAGCAAAGTGAAACAAACATAAATCATCAGGTAGAAAGAAAAATCAATAGGAGAATCAGAAAACCGAGTCCTTTCTCACTTATATCATTTATAATGTGCATTATTATGATAACCGGCGCACAATGTACATATAACATAACAAAGTTACGCGACCAACAGCGAATTCTTTTCGATAAAATATCAAATATGGAGTTATTAAGTGACGAATGGAAATTGGTAGTTTATTACGATTTAAATCCATATTGGCAAGGTACAACAGCATTTGAAAGATATACAAAACATTTACAACAGACTTGCCAAAACATAAAGGATCAATCACATTGTGACGTCATATTACTACAACTCCAACAAGGCTTCTCGGAACTGGAATACTACAATCACCTGTTACTGAGTCAGCATTCCAGTACGCAGACGGGGCATCGAAGCCGGCGCGGGCTTATCAACGGTGTCGGTTACATAGCTAACAAGCTGTTCGGTGTCTTAGATGAGTCATTCGCCGAGCAATATCAAAAGGACATCGAACTCATCAGAGATAATCAAAATCATTTAGCTTCACTATGGAAAAATCAGACGTCGGTCATTGAATCCGAATATAATCTCCTGAAAAGAATGGAAGATAGCATGAATAAGCAACAAAAAATCATAAATCAACATTTTTTTAAAGTAGACAAAGTTATCAACAAATTGAGCAACGAATTGCAAATTTTATCAAATATCAATGACTTCACCCTAGGGGCACTAACAGCAAGCTCAATGCTCCAGTGTTTGAAGACTATTCAGAGCATGTTACTAGATACGGTAACAGATATTTATCAAGGACGATTTAACTTTCATATCTTAACCCCAGAACAACTTCGACATGAGCTAAGCACGATCTCAAGTCACATATCAAAAGAATCATCCCTTCCAATCAAGAACATTCAAACAGACCTCAAAAATATTTACAAAATTCTTAAAGTCAAAGCAAGAATGACAAACGAGTATCTTCTCCTGGAAATAAAGCTTCCCTTGGTTAGCAGAGATGCATACGAAATTTTTAAAGCAACTGCAATACCCGAGAAAAAAGGTAGAGATATGATTAGTGTGATCCCTGCCGCAGAGTACTTAGCAATCAATTTGAAAAAGGATGCCTACGTAGAAATGTCCCGAGACGAGATCAAAGAATGCTATCAAGCCGACGAATCATTTTTCTGTCATACGCAGAAACCAATCTATCATATGAAACAGGACGAGAGCTTTTGTGTGAAAGATAGAGGATCAGATAATTGTAAGACTGTGACATCTCTTTGTAGCAACATATGGCAAGAGATGCATGCACAGAACCAATATTTGTATTTCTGCTGCGATAAGTGTCAACTAAGGATAATCTGTGAAGATCAACTTTCTGCAGCACAGTTGGCTGAAGCCGGTATAATCTCCATTAGCCATGGTTGCATAATCAAAACCGATGAGTTCACAATTTACTCTCGGAAGCTAGATCAAAGCATAAGTAAAACAAGGTTCGATGTTATATTGCCAGATATTTCGCCAATTAATCAGATTTTCAACATTACGATACTTCCGCCCACAAATGAATCAGATATTAGTAAAGAGATCGGTGCCCAAAAGCAGACTTTGCAAGAAATACATCAGCAAATAGAGCAAATTAAACAAAAAGGGACTTTAGCAAAAGAAATATCATATCACGATGTGCATCACTATACGGCTATATATGGTATGGCATTTGCGATCATTGGAGCAGCAGTATCAATCTGGGTTTGGCGGAGACTACGGAGGCGTCGTCGTCAGCAGGCGGCGGACCCGAGGTCCGCGCCTGCGCTCGCAGCATCGGCGGCGGCCGGGGCTGTCACCACGGAGCAGCCCGCCGCCGCCCACTCAAGCAGCAGTGATAGTGACAAAAAGTGCGCGAATGTTCAATACATCAGACGCAAATGGGCGAGTGCAAGTGTGCGTAAATTTGATGCGAGCACGTCACCTGTTTTTAAAGCAAGGTTCCCTAGTGCAGAAAATTGTGTTTAGTGTATATTGTCATTTTATAATAAATCCGAACAATGGACACTGTTTTAGAGACACTAGCATTACATATAAAAAGAAAATGTTTTATCACTTTGTAAAGCACCTCACCTCTCATTTTATCATATCATTATCATCATATCAATAATATAATTTTATTTTGTTTTCTTTTCCCCCGGGAGCATGTACGGGCAAGCCGCACATTCTGCTGCGTTGGCTGTTTACTTAGCCGTCGTCGATCATCGCCCTAATTTCATCAGTTCACAATCGGTCACCGTCCATACCGCGTGTACTCATCAATCACTCATCAATATCAATTATACTTACGTGTGTTTGTCCAATAAATTCATAAAACTATCAAAACTTATCATTTATCAACCCCGCGATCGGTGATCGTACACGTATACATTGCATCATTGGATTGTCCGCTCATTTAGATCCGATTTCTGCGAGGTAAATACATTCTTTCTTTGTTTACGCGTTCGAGGCAGTAGGTAGGTATTTTATTCTATAAATAGAATTTTCGACGACTGATGTTTTGTTGTAAATATACTGTTATAACATAGGAGTGAACAAGGTCATCAACCCTTTTTGATATTTAATGTTACGGTAATCTCGTGTTATTGTCTGCTGTTTTAACCGGGTATATATAGTACAAATATAGTAAACAATTTTTTTTTTTCTCTTCTCATCTCTGATCTTATTGTTAATGGTACACATATAGGGTGTTCCACGTTGGTTCAGCTCATATACAGGTTGTTTTTAAAAAAAAAAAAATTTTTATTTTTTTTTTTCTTTCTCTCTGTCGTGTTTATTTTCCGTGTTCCGTTTGAACATAGCCTTTGTTTTTTCGGCCCGCGCAAGTTACAAGCTATCCGCACGTTGGAGTTGGTAGCGCTCAAGTTTTAATAACTCATTTTCACATATAGTCACACTCATCACACATTCAATCAGCACATACACACTCAGCTCATTTTCACTCACACATTCAATCAGCACATACACACTCAGCTCATTTTCACTCACACATTCACTCATCACATACACATTCAGCTCATTTTCACTCAATGAAACCAGCACTCAGCGCACTCAGCACATTCATCACACACACACTCATCACATACACACTCAGTTCATTTTCACTCAATGACTTCAACTCCAACAGAGAATTCTTGTAACTCCGCACAACGTGTAGTGAACGTCACTAACACACCAATTTTGTTGCCAACCGTATCACTTGAAATAGCAGACGTACATTCACTCAATCACACTCAATTTCACTCAGCACGAGCCCTGTTAGGTTTTATTTCACGTCGCGGTACTCCAGTTCTCATTCGCTCAGACTGCGGCACAAACTATGATGCAATCACTCACAAGCTCGCGAATCAGCACATAACTTGGTTCGGCGCTCTGCACGAAATAATACTCAACTCAAGACCCCTCTGCCCGATTTCATCCGACCCTACGGACTTTGAACCTCTCACGGCCGGACATTTCATTATTGGTCGTCCGCTCACCGCTCTACCTGAGCAGTCTTTTGACGACAGATCCATATCTGCTCTTAAACGGTTTCAACTCATTCAAGCGCTCTCTCAGCGTTTTTTGACTCTCTGGTCCAGATCCTACCTCCATACCCTGCAAACCCGCTCCAAATAGCTCTCCCCTTCTTCCCCTCCTCAAGTGGGTGAACTGGTCCTCATCAAAGAGGATGACCTGCCTCCGCTCCAATGGAAGTTGGGGAGAATTTTCCGCACAATGCCTGGCAAGGATGGAGTGATCCGAGTTGTGGATCTGGACACAGCTCATGGAGGAGTCGCAGCCCCGGCCCCCCCAGGATGTTCACGCTACAGCGTGACGGTATGCGCATTTCAGCGCATGCGCAGAAAGTGGCTCGCGACAGAATCGAGTCGCGCGCTGCCCGCGGTTCACTCACTCTCTTCGGCTGGACAAGCCTCTCGAGGCGCACGTCTGCGCACCCGCGCGCTGGCGCCAACCCGCGCGTTGGCTCACTTTCTGTTTCGTCCGAACTCTCTAGAGAACGACACATGTGTACACATTCGTGCCGCCGATACAAACAATCTCGCGTATTCACCGTGTCTTGTGAACATATAAGTGCTGTGTAATACTTCAAGACATCCAGCTCATCACTGCCCAAAGTGCCAGCATCAATCAGCCCAACGAGAGGAGACGACACGCGGCACATTTCAGCCGGCACATCGAAACATTCCAACCAGGTCAGCGCACCCACATTGTTCCCCACAATCTTTTCTTCTCTCGTGTCAACCCATCCATCCTCTTTCATCATCTCTGCATTTCTGTAGCCAGCGGCTACAATGTGTTTATATAAAGATAACAGAAAAAATAAAGCGATGGAGAAATTCACGAAAAAATTATGAAAAAATTTAATTTATCATTCACAATACGGAAGCCTAGGTACGCGAGTCTGACTCGCACTTGTTCAGTTTTTTTTTTACGTTTACTAGAAATTTCAATGTGCAAAGAGGTTTTTTAATGCTACTGGCTGAATACAAATGAAGCACCGCAAAAAAAAAAACAAACATGGTGCGCAAAACGTGAACATTTTATTGGTATTTTACTAAATTTATATTATTGATTACAATGGGCTCACACGAAAAAAAAAATGAGTCCGATGAAAATATCTTGAATGAAGCATCAGACAGTGAATATCTTGAATGAAGCATCAGACAGTGAATATCTTGACATTAAGGTAAGTGTTACTCTATGGAGTCTCCACTAGAATCAGATTCAGATTCATTTATTTTAACCATAATTGTAACAGTGGTCGTTACATTGGTAGGTCAAATTACATTTTGAAATACATTACAATTACATTTAAACGGTTAAATTAATTTACATAAACATTATTTGTTACATACAGTAAGACCTTAATATAAATAGTAGGACATATCAATTTGATATGGTCAATTAACATTATAATTAAAAAGAAAAAAATAATAAATAATTAAAAGTAAATGTCATAATTAAATTTAAAAGAATACAATGTCAGATATTTTCAATAAGAAGTGTCAAAATTACAACTAAGAAATAAAAATGTAAATATATATCCATAAGTAACATGATGTTACAAAAAGAGTAATATAGAAATTTAATTGTTCATTTACATTTCATTAATTTTAAAGAGAAAATGTGGTCACACTAAGTCGCTTTTGCATGAATTCTCCAACAGAATAAAATGGATTTCAAGAGAAGTATTCTTTAAGTTTTGCTTTATTCCTTGTATTAATCTTATGGATGTCCATTTTCTTAGGATGATTTTCTTTGTCGTAGTGTATTTCAAGTAGTGAATTAAGTATATATAAAGATGATTATTTTCTTTACTACTAAAAGTACCCAGCATAACAACTTTTTGATAGTAGAAGAAAACCTATTTTACTAATTGTTTGAATATTCACGCATTGTTTACGATACTACGTAAAACACAAGCCGTGGCGGCGAGTGGGCATTGATGTGTACTTCGGTTACGGTTCGGCTGACATTATCACGTGCGTCCTTAGAGCATGTTTAATACTCAATTCAGATCATTATATATAGAGCCTTGTTAGAGATAAATCAAACTTCTAGTATTGGTGAACAACACGCCATCAGCAACCGGCAATTTGAGTATGAAAATCCATTTCTGTGTCTTATCACGCCGAAAATTTCTTTATAAAAATCCATAACTGTCGTGATATTTGAGTAAAGAATAAGGTATATTCACTAGCAATTTCAATTCGCAAAGATGCTTTATTATGTTTTTGGCTGCATGTTACAGAATCCAAATCAAGTCGCACCAAAAAAAGAAAATATAACACGCGCAACGTGAACATAATATTATTGTTTTTAATATATTGGAATGATATAATTGTGATTATTTTATACTGCTTAAAATGAGCTTAAGAGGCTATGTGAATTTTATTTTTGTCACTGTCACTCCAAGCGAAAAATGGCGCAGTGCGAGAGGGGCGGATTCAGAGCGAAATCGAAAAATGTTAGTTTTATAATTTTTATAAAAAAACTAAAATAGCTAGCAAAATTTCAAATATCAAATCTCTAGATATTGTTGAAATACACCTAATAAAATATGCTTGAGTTCTGTATATGGTTCCTAATCGTCAAATGAGGAAAAAAAGTGTGTTTGAAGACCTCATTTCAACAATTATTTCTATCAAGTAAAATTTATCCAAACATGTTTTCTAATTTCAAAACCCTAGATTATATAATCAAAATGCATATACCAGAAACTGATTATACTTTTCCGTGTATTTCATGAAATACACAGAAAAGAAACACCCGTATTTTTTTCGCATATCGCCTTGAGCAAAATCATAGAGTCCCAAGAAATAATTATGAATAAAGCACTAGACAATGAATATCTGTTTTTGAAGAAACCATTCAAAGAACCAAGCATGTTAACTTTTAGAATTGTAAAAAGTAAAAACGTATTTTACGAATTGTTTAAATATCCGCACATTGTTTGAGAAAAGTACAAGAATACATATACTACAAGCCTCGGCTACGGCTCGGCCCACAAAAACGTTCGAACATTAATGGCTAACTTGCCAGCCGCTGCGGTCATCTACTCTAAATTTTCAATACTCGTATAGCTTGGTAACAATAATAGTTGGATTTCTGTCAGCGAGCCAACCTGCCTACGAGGGGCATGCCAAAAGAAGTTAGATACTCTTTACTCCTTTGATTGACACTGGAAAGTTATACATCATCTTATAGGCTGGTTGTTTGTTGGTATATCTGAAAATAGAACGCACATCATTTCTTTTTTTTTTATTTGGATGAGCATCATTTTTCCGAGAATCTGGCGGGAATTCACTTGCAGCAATGGAGCTCAGTCGAAGTGATTGTCGCGCTATGATTTATTATGACTATAAAAAAGTTTTAAGCCTCAAGAATGTTTTGAACTTTTGGCTACTACTTTTGGTGAGTCTGGTTGCTCGCGAACAACAGTATTTAATTGGTTCGCTGAATTTAAAAGAGGACGGGGATGTCTCAAAGATGAAGCGAAGACAGTTCGGCTGCCAACCGCGGTCAGAGAAGAAAACGTTCGTGCAGTCGAATACTTATTCGCGAAAACCAACGAATTATGTATGTAGAGCTGGAGCGAGAACAGGGAATTGGATCAGCAGCAATGCAAACCATAATTCACGACCATCTTTCTCTCCGTAAATGTTGTTTGAGATAGGTGCCGCACAAACTTACCGATGAACAGAAACACCGTCGGTTGGATTGGTGCCTGTTCATGATAGATAAATTCGACGGTGGCGAGAAAAAAATTGTGTATGATATACTGACTTGTGATGAAACATGGCTTTATAACTATGATCCCGAAACAAAGTGACATTCGACTGTATGGTGCTTTGAAGATGAGCCAACTCCAACGAAATGTCGCCGTGCACGAAGCACACAGAAACAAATGGTCGCCTCGTTTTTCAGCAAAACGGATCATATTGCTACTGTAGTGCTAGAGAATCAAAGAACGATGAACTCCGAATGGTATGTGACAGTTTGTGCTCCAACAGTAATATCAGCTTGGTGTGACAAGCGACCGAAGTCAGGAATCCGACGCCTTCTCGGGCACCACGACAATGCGGCGTCGCACACGTCTGCCAAAACACTTGATTTTTTCGACTCAAAAAATGCGTCAATCCTCCCTCACTCACCAAATTCCCCTGACCTAGCACCAAAAATAAAAAATAAAAATAAAGGGGAAGAAGTTTGTAAGCAAAGAAGATGCACTGGCTGCCTATATTTTCGAGATTTCTGAGGTGTCTAAAGAAGAGTGGTCATTGGTATTTTCCAATTAGTTCAGACGTATGGAAAAGTGTATACGTGCTCAGGGTGAATACTTCGAAAAGATCGATACTTGTAATAAAGAATAAATTTTATAATTTTCGAGTATCTAATTTCTTTTGGCATGCCCCTCGTATATGAAGTGTCGACAAGTGTTGCCAGCTGCGTCACGTGATCGCTTTTTAACGGAAAAAGTTTGTTTTACGATCTTAGATTACGACTAACTCTTTTATAGTCGAACTAGAAATACGCGCGCGGATCAAACTGCATTTCCACAGCTTGTTATATACAGGTATATATAAAACAAGCTGCATTTCCATAGCTTGTTATATTATTTATTTTTATATTAATTATAGTATTTAATGGTACACGTAGGTATATTTACGTTGTATGAGAGGTATTTAATGGTACACAAATACTTACGTTGTATGAGAGGTATTTAATGGTACACAAATACTTACGTTGTATGAGAGGTATTTAATGGTACACAAATATATTTACGTTGTATGAGAGGTATTTAATGGTACACATAAATATATTTACGTTGTATGAGAGGTATTTAATGGTACACATAAATATATTTACGTTGTATGAGAGGTATTTAATGGTACACATAAATATATTTACGTTGTATGAGAGGTATTTAATGGTACACATAAATATATTTACGTTGTATGAGAGGTGTTTAATGGTACACATATATTTACGTTGTATGAGAGGTGTTTAATGGTACACATATATTTACGTTGTATGAGAGGTGTTTAATGGTACACATATATTTACGTTGTATGAGAGGTATTTAATGGTACACATAAATACATTTACGTTGTATGAGAGGTATTTAATGGTACACATATATTTACGTTGTATAGGAGGTATTTAATGGTACACATATATTTACGTTGTATGAGAGGTATTTAATGGTACACATATATTTACGTTGTATGAGAGGTATTTAATGGTACACATATATTTACGTTGTATGAGAGGTATTTAATGGTACACATATATTTACGTTGTATGAGAGGTATTTAATGGTACACATATATTTACGTTGTATGAGAGGTATTTAATGGTACACATATATTTACGTTGTATGAGAGGTATTTAATGGTACACATATATTTACGTTGTATGAGAGGTATTTAATGGTACACATATATTTACGTTGTATGAGAGGTATTTAATGGTACACATATATTTACGTTGTATGAGAGGTATTTAATGGTACACATATATTTACGTTGTATGAGAGGTATTTAATGGTACACATATATTTACGTTGTATGAGAGGTATTTAATGGTACACATATATTTACGTTGTATGAGAGGTATTTAATGGTACACATATATTTACGTTGTATGAGAGGTATTTAAAGGTACACATATATTTACGTTGTATGAGAGGTATTTAATGGTACACATATATTTACGTTGTATCCCTTTCGGGACGACGCCTAAAATACGAAGGTTATTTTACTTTAAAACTTGGTTTCTGGGTAAAATGATAGCGTAGAACACGAATCTGGCCTCCATTTTCCGATTTTCCGGCGCCATCTTGGAAAAATGGTGTGCTCACAATTGTATCATGTAAGGCCCAAACTTTCGTACGCACAATTGTGACACTCACAATTGTATTGAGCAAGGCCTAACCTTACCTAGCGGGGCAAGAAACCTGGGTATATTTTCTTTTCTTTTTGTCCCATCTGGGTACTTCCATTCGTGGCAATGCTGTTGAGGCCATCAACACACTCTTGTTGTCCTTCCACTTAACAACAATAATGGTGTCATCCCCATTGACGATGGCCTCGTCTTCTCCTCTTTTCATTCGGTGATCTTGCTTGAATTGGTACTTAGTCGTTTTCTTAGTATTAAATCTGTTAGACATCAAAGTCCCAGTCCCTTCCAAGTTCCGTTTGGCCAATTCAGACATCAACGGAATGGTGGTAAACTACCTGTCGAAATACAAGAAACTACCTTCCGGTATTGATGTAGCTAGGCGAAGTACAACAGCAGGTCCAACGCCAAACTGTCTCTCTGGGATGTTGGTGGTGTCCTCTTGGTTAATTTAAAAATCAAGTACCAAGCCCTTATAGTTGGTTATAACGTAATTTTTTAATCCAGCCGGTCGTGGTTTATTCTTTACGACGACTTTCAGCCCCGGACAACGACCATCAAACGGAATCATTTGCTCATCTACGCTGTAGTTGCCAGCATCTCTTGGTAACTCCAAACATCTCTTCCGGACTGCGTCTATGAGAGGCTGGACTCGCCAAAGCTTATTCTTGGCCTGTTCTTCGGCTTGGTCTACTGAAAATACATTGACGATGTGTAAATTCGTTCGAAGCATAAAAAAATGATCCCTGGTAATAGCTTCAGCGATGGGATCATATCTATATCTTTCGTTCCAGTACATTTTCAAGCGAGGGAATTTTATACAGCCAATAAGCCCATGTATCCCAAAGAATCTTTTAATATCGGAAATGGTAAGAGGGTTCTTCATTTGCGTGCCAACTTTGGTCATATAATACTGGCCAGTTGCTACGAGGAATTGCTCGAATATTTCCTCTGTGAAATATCTAAAGAAATACTCGTGAGGTGTAAGGACCTCGTTTGCGGGACGCAATCCTTCTTCAGGAGGCGATTTACTGGCAAAAACCTTATTTTTCCAACGCATCTCAGATAATTGAATGTTATCATCTTCCTCAAAGTCGGACTCTGATGACGAATCAATGTTGTTACAAGTTTCTTCATGAATGTCAGGTTCGTCAGAGTCAGATGCATCATCGCCGGAATTGGCCAAGAGTGTAGCAATGTATTCTTCAGTAAGTTCTCGGCCCATTGTATAGAAAACCTGAAAAAAATAAGATATTTATTGCCTAGAACTATGATGAAAATAAAGTAGAACAAGTAAGGTTCGGCCGAATCCACACAATTGTGATGGTAATCTTACCTACTGAGAAAAAACAAAAGCTTTAACAGTTATGTCATACAAAATGTCTTAAAAACGTGTAACATTTACCTAATTTTATAGTGCAAATAACTTACAAGAAAAAAATCATTGAAAATTCACAAAAAACATTACTTACGTCAAAAATTCTGCAGCGTGGATTTTGTACACGACCGAACAGGGACGCGTCGCCCCGCTGACTGACCTATGCATGAGCGAGACCCAGGAGTGGATACTTCATCGCACGCACAATCGATCGAGCCTGGGCCCGTCCACAACCCACAAACAGTTGCCGAGAAAAATTGAACCTTGTTACCCGCACAATTGTATTAGCCCGTCCCGAAAGGGGTATGAGAGGTATTTAATGGTACACATATATTTTCGTTGTATGGGAGGTATTTAATGGTACACATATATTTACGTTTTATGACATTAACGGTCTTACCACAAAACTGTGTTTAACTTTAGACAGTGTTTAAATCTGTTGCTGTCACTCTTTTACAATATGAAAAAAAAAGGTGACAACGACAGATTTAAACACTGTCTAAAGTTAAACACTGTTTTGTAGTAACACCGTAAATGTCTAAATACAAATAAATGTAATAAATGTAACAGTCATCAGTCTCTAGCTAGTGGCGTGCACAGAACTTTTTGCTGGAAAAGCAAACAATTGGTCAAGAACAACAATAAAAAAAATATGAAAAAATTTAAATACCACTTTAAAAAAAAAAATTTTGTATGACGCCAGGGTAGACAATGTCTACCCTAGAGTGAAAATTTCCTATACAAACTTTTTTTTTCAAAGTGATATTTAAATTTTTTCATATTCTTTTTATTGTTGTTCTTGAACAATTGTTTGCTTTTCCAGCAAAAAGTTCTGTGCACGCCACTGAGTCTATAGGTAAGGCTCACGGAGCTACAAAAATTCACTTTGACCCTAATTGTAGGAGGAAATATCAATAACCTCTATCTATGACTGTAAAAGGCGACATTAAAAAAAGAACATTATTATTCTAAATATTATTGGAGTGCATTCTAAATATTATTGGAGTGCATTCTAAATTTGTTTTAGTATGCACTCTAATAATATATTATCATAATTATATAATTTAGCATTAAAGATCAATCAATAACGATTTTTTAAGTAAACATATGGGGGCCAGGATTCGAACTTGCGATTTTTTACTTTCATGACAAGTGCGCTACCTCTTGCGCCAACGAGGACTCTCGAATTTTGCCACCATACCTATGCACCGAAATTTTTTAACTACTTGTTACACTAGCTAGTAATGCTCATATTGGACGCTCACGAGGGCGTTAAGTGAATTTGACGCTTTGTGCCGCTAAAGGAACAGATGCCGCAGTCGTCGCTTAATTATATGTTGCTTCAGACAGTTAAGAAAACACAGTTCTTATCAATTAATATTATATTTATATTTTATATTTTCTGTTTTTTCTAGTTTGTAATGCATCAATAATATTTAGAGTATACAAAGTGATGGATGTCGCTATATAAACATATGAAAATAATATTACTCGTATTGACAAATTTAGTCAGCAATAGTAAAGAAATACAAGTTTTTGATTTGATTTAATGGTCCCTGGATTGATTGAAAAATCCCTGAATTGGACGTCTAAGAAAGTACTCAAATCCTTACTCTGAATTGGACGTCTAAGAAAGTACTCAAATCCTTACTCTGAATTGGACGTCTAAGAAAGTACTCAAATCCTTACTCTGAATTGGACGTCTAAGAAAGTACTTTAAATCCTTACTCTGAATTGGACGTCTAAGAAAGTACTCAAATCCTTACTCTGAATTGGACGTCTAAGAAAGTACTCAAATCCTTACTCTGAATTAGACGTCTAAGAAAGTACTCAAATCCTTACTCTGAATTGGACGTCTAAGAAAGTACTCAAATCCTTACTCTGAATTGGACGTCTAAGAAAGTACTCAAATCCTTACTCTGAATGAGGATAAGTCACATAACGGGAGAATCCAATTTTGACTATTACATTGCATGTGTTATGATTTTCTGAGTACACTACTTTTTGATTTTTTGAAATCCGTCCATAAATGGCAAAGTTATTTAATATTTTATCGGGCTTGATTTTAAAACGCGCGCCTCCCGCCCGTGGATACCGATGTCGTCATCACACACAGACCCCGCGCGATCGCAGTCGTCCAGTACGCACATTCGTGATTAGTAGCGAACACTCGGTTTTTTTTCGAGTTTTATGCATTATCGGTTTATTGTTTCGGTGTTCTGTAATAATGAGCAACAAATTGGAAGATGGATTCGAAAAAGGACAGTCAGATAATCTACCTAAAGTGGATTCTTTCATGGTTTTTGAATACTTAAACAATCATGTGAAGTATACCAGCGCTGAAATCCGAGGTTGGAAGCTTCAACGGTAAGTACCTACCAAATTTAATGTGTTAGTTAGTGAGTTTAGGCCTAGGTACTTTTTCCCATGGCTGTTGCGGTAGGTAATGTGAAAATAATAAAATAACCTGGGTAAAAAGGTACATGGACAGCATAACACACTCCATCATAAAAACGTTAGTCAAGTCAAGTACCTACATTATTTCTTCCTACGGAGTTTGAGTTGATGTTTTTGTAAGCAGGCAACTGCAGGCATGATTCATTGCGATTTAGTAAGTGCCGGTTTCAAGTTCACCTAAACATTATAGACCGGGAGCGCGCCGTAGATTAACTAACATTAGCGGATACCTACCATGTTTTTTGTTTCGATGCACTTAAATGGTGCAACCGCATCAGGTAATGTGATGTAGGTATTTAATGCTGTATGATTATTACAGGTCTGTACGAGAGTCATATGGCGACGATGCCGTAGGGTATGTCCAAGTCCAAAGAAATGGAAATGTGTGCACAGTAAAGGCAAGAATAACACCGGAGCATAAAGTAAAAACTAAAGGTTATAGCTGCACTCTCAAATGTGAAGAAAATGATAAAACTATTATTGATGTTACTTGTCATGATTGTGCTGCACAAAAAGGAGGTTGCAAACATAGTGTAGCATTTCTTATGTGGATACACAGACGCAGTGAAGAGCCTTCTCCAACTGAAAAAAAATGTTATTGGGCCAAACCAAAACTGGCCACAGTGGGCACAACCTTGAAATTTATAAAAGCCAAAGATATCGGTTCCAGCGCTGGAGATATTGACGATAACGCTAATGTAAGAAGTGAACAATTTTTTAACAAACTGGTGCACAATATACAGTTAAATTCTATTAGGATTCAGTTAACAAGTTACGTTACACAGAATGAACTTACGAAATTATCATTGCATAACTTGATAAATGATTATAAAAAAGAAGGTAACGACACGAACAGTGCACAAGGCTTCATCGATTATTGTACAACAAAACAAACACCAGAAAAGTGTTCAAAAATAGAACAAGAAACTCTATCTCAAGCTCAGTCTCCTTTATGGCATGAGATGCGATATTGCAGAATAACCGCGTCAAAAATACACGACGCCGCCCATTGCAAAACCCCTGATGGTTCATTAGTTGAGCAAATATTCGGTGCAACCATACCAGAAACTCCTGCAATGCGAAGAGGCAAAGTACTGGAACCTGATGTTAGGGCAAAAGTAGCAAAATTGAGAAAATTTGTAATCGAAAATGGTGGGCTGTTTTTGAAAAGTGATTGGCCTATTTTAGGTGCATCTCCTGATGGCTTAACACAAGAATATGTCATAGAAATAAAATGTCCCATGACCACACAAGGCAAAGAAAGCTTTATTAAAAATAATCGTCTCACAAACAAATCAAAAGGTCAAATCCAGCTGCAAATGTTTTTTTGCAACAAAACTAAAGGGCTTTTTTGTGTTGCTGATAAGAATTTTGAAGCTAACAAAGAAGTAGAAATCTTTGAAGAAGATTTTGATGAAATTTACTGCAAAGATCTTTTGGAAAAGTCAACAAGTTTTTGGAAACACTCAGTCTTTCCTAAATTGGTCAAAACTTAGGTTAAGGTATAAACATAAACAGATGGCTTAAGATATAAATATTGTTTTATTTTAAACTTGGTTTCTAAATAAGCATTCTTGAAGATTAACTACTCCACAAGCAGATGTCACAACATAGTCTAATATTCTAACATAATCAATGTCAACACATGCATGAGGTGCAATCATTTCAAACTCCCTTAAACGCCCTATACTTCTCTCGACGTGTACTCGAAGGGCCGCTATTCTTTTAGTTTCTAAAACTTCTTCTTTACTTAGTTTTGATCCCGAATCAACGCTAGGAGGCCTTAAAAGTTTGCAACCTTGACGTTCAAGTAAATGAGCTATATTCTTAAATCCCCTATCAGCCATCACTACGTCACCGGGGGATAACATCTGAAGAAAACCGCAGTCTTCAAAGATAAGGGCGTCCGATGTCCTTCCTCCATAACCTTCGGATATGAAGTTTATAAGTCCATTAGGTGTTATCGATATTAGATATTTTATAGTATTCGCATTTTTATATTGTGACCACGTCAGCGCCTGATGTACTGCTGAGCTAGGTTTCTCGATTTGAATTTCTAAACAATCTATGATGCTGACGACTGTTGAATAACGCCTCCTAAAAGGTATCGGAAGATTTGAGCGAATATCGTCGCGAGGAGGAATAAAAATCAGTTTCTCCATGCATTGAGCAACCTTAGGTATTGTTTCTTTGAAATGTCTGGCGACTGTAGATTCCGAAACTCCAAATTGAACAGCAAGCACGGAATTCGGTTCACGCCATCTCAGTTTTTTCAAGCTCAATAATACATCCATCAGAGGTCTCTCAGTAGATTCACTCAAATATTCTAAACAGAAATACACTTGCGATGGTAATCCGAGAAAAAGCTTAGGTTCTCTAGATATAGACATTAAAGTTCCTTTTTGCATGTGTTCCTTAAATAACTCAGTATCTACTTGTCGTTTCATTTCACAGGCGTCAGTATTTACACTGAATCCACTTAGGCTCGCAGAAACTGATGAGGTATTAGAGTAAGATGTGAAGCTATCATGCATTGGTTCCCGATGATGATCCCGACGATGTTCTTTTGGTTTCACCGTTTTTATTTTAAGAGCAAACTCTTCAACCCGGTCAAAACCGGCGTCAGTATTAATGCCCTTGCTTCGAACTTTTGGCTTTATATTAACTTGCACTGCGAGTGATTTATATTTAGGATCATTGTGTAGATTTGCCGCATTATCTTCTTCAAGCGGGTTTATAGCCTCTGTATCATTTGAATTAAAATCAATCGTTTCACACGCCACGAACTCTTCTTGTGTTATTAGGTTTTCATGACCAACTTCCGGATTAAGCACTCTTTCAAAGTACTCAATCTGCTGTCTTTTTTTATATCCAGTCCGTTCTACAACGGCGTTATCCTTTCTTTGGCAGTCAAATTTATGCGGCAGAACTCCTTTTTTTAGTCTTAGTTGACCACCCATCAATCGGTACCTTATATAATTTTCCATGTCATTTTCGACCTGTAAAAAGTAAAAACAGATTAAAGATTCTTTATTTTATTTTTAAATAATACTTTACTTACTAAGAAAAGCAGATCCAAAAAATAGGTCCTACAGCAAAGAAATTAAAATTCGAATCATTACCTATTGTTGATAGGTATTCATTATCGTAGATAAAAATGCGGTAGTCTCCCGGACTACAAATATCATACCTACGTTGATTATTGTTTATTGTTATTACCTCATACGATTGTGTTAAGGTTGAGACAATATGACATAAAAGGATTAAGTTTTAAGGTTTTTGATTCCATTGATCGATAAAATAGGTGACATTTACTCAATAATACGAGGAAATAGGTATACGTCAAGTATAAGGTATAACGTAGGAAAGGTACTTACGTCGAAATGATCTTCGCAACAGTAATGAGTACTTTTGCTTGATAAAGGATCTCTCTTCATAACACTACACCACTTTTTTCTAGCTTTTTTGTCTGTTGGAACATGAAAAAATAGTTTGTCGGGCGTACTACTACTTGTACTCTTGCACTTTGGCACGACACAATATTTGTAGGACATTTTTAAGGATATTGATACACAACAATAAATCTATAACAAAGCGACCGTGACAAGCACAGCTCAAGAACTGCGCGGGAAACAGAGTACACCTACAGAACTGAAGAGCGCGTGCGGGGTCGCGCCCCGGGTATGTGTGGGATGACGTCACGCGCTCGCGGCTGGTACTGGCGGGCGTTATTTGAACTGCTACAGTAAAATTGCTGTACTTTCGACATTTCTTGTCCGATTTGGATATTTTTTTCACCATAAGTCATGTTTTTTTTACTGTCATCGATCTACATACTTAACAAAAATCGTGACTCTTCCTCATTGGACGTCTAAGAAAGTACTCAAATCCTTACTCTGAATTGGACGTCTAAGAAAGTACTCAAATCCTTACTCTGAATTGGACATCTAAGAAAGTACTCAAATCCTTACTCTGAATTGGACATCTAAGAAAGTACTCAAATCCTTACTCTGAATTGGACGTCTCAGAAAGTACTCAAATCCTTACTCTGAATTGGACATCTAAGAAAGTACTCAAATCCTTACTCTGAATTGGACGTCTAAGAAAGTACTCAAATCCTTACTCTGAATAATTTTAGGTAGGTTTTAATTTCGGAGAAACTTTCATTTGTCCTTTTCATCTCAGGCATATTTCTACCACAGACATTAGTGATGAATAAATAAGTATAATGAGAGAACTCCTCTCCCCCTCGCCCCTCGCCAAATAACCCGTAATTCGGTGAAATATCTTTGATGTAACCGAGTCCGAATTGAATTTTAAAATGAAAGTTCATCGAACGACGAAATGGCTTTTTCAGATTCCTAATAATTTCGCACGGGTTGTTTTGTGGCGATTTGGTTCATTTTAGGCCTTTGTGGTGCTTTTTATATGGAACGAAATGAAAATAACGTAAATTTTATTTAAATAATTTACCAGTTGCGTACTATACACGCATTTATTTTGGGGCGGGCACAATTTTTGAATAAACTTATTAAATTATACTAAATATTAGATTCAAATAAATATATTTTTTATTATTACCTTTGTATGGCATTTAATTATTTATAGATATGGAGCATATAAAATTATAAAAACAATTAATATACGATATATTTCGACTCCACAGTAGGAGTTTTAAACGTAACCGAGTAATTTATTGCTTTTACGCCCGTGTATCATACTACGTTTTTCAATGCATAGTGTGAGGAAATGAAAATAAATATAATCTTGTGAACTTTAAATTATAATTGGCTCAAAAGGATTGTATTATAACGTAGCGTTATATTCTCCAAGCATTAAGCAAGGCGGGAAATTGAAAATGAACACCGCGCGTAGAATAGTTCCCGAACCTTGCCACAAGAGGCGCCACTGCCGCGCGACGCTTCCACCACCAACCGGCCCAGACAAGCTGAGGGAAGGTGAGGTCCCCCCGCAGTGGGCGGAAGTTTAATAAAACCGAGCTGCACGCTCAGTCGGCAGCAGTCGCTCGCTGCTCAGGACACTTGGTGGACCAGGTCGTATTGGGGATTCCGACTTCGACCCCCACCGCTATTTAAGGCGCTTGATCCTTGAAATACAGCCAGATGGGTACTTTCTAAAGCCTACTCCTCGTTTTCGGCTGGACCAAATGGCTTGAAAAAAATATATATGAATTAATAACTCTTTGAAAATATTTGCAACAAATTTTGGTTTCGTACGATCAAAACTTCTATATTAAAAAAAATAACAACTGTATGATGTTTTTTTGGCTTAAATTCCCTACTCCTCCTAATCTGCTATGACGTTTGGAAATATTTACACGCCAAAAAATTAAGAATCTGTTGAACTTTAAATGCAACATATCTCAAGAATATCCAGTAACTTTTCCTATTAAAAATATCGAAATATGTAAGATTTCAAGGTCAAAGGCTCAGAGGTGCACTGCGCGGGCGCAGGCATCAGTCATGCAGTGGCGTTCAGACGGGGAGGCTGTGTCACTCGTTGCCACGTACCGCACCCTGGCGTCTGATGACATGTTTGCGAAAATATTTATAAGAATTTTTATTTGTGTGCGTTCAGATAGTACTTTCGGCAATGGACTCAGTTATTTAGAGGATAAATTGTGCTGTGAAGTTCGCGCGTGGACGCTATAATATACTAGAAGTTTGACGAGTTAGCAAGGAACTTTTTTTAGAAAAATTATAAATATATAATGTGATTAAGAAAAATGCCACAAAAACCTAAAACAATAAAGAAGCGGCTACAAAAGCTTTGAAAATACATGCAGTAAAGTAAGTAAGTACCTAACATAATCTACCTACACAATCATTATCCATAGTAGAGTAGATATGAATAATTACTGGTAACAATTATAGTAGCTCATGGGTAGAACGCAGGCCTCTCAATTTTGAGATCCAGGTTCAAGCCTCGGTTGGGCATGCACCAAGGACTTTTTCGGAATTTTTGTGCATAGTATTTACTAATACTTACTACTTGCTGAATGTTTTGTGCCCAAAGTCACCACCAACCACGTTGGGACATACTTATTGTCGGTGAAACGCGGGTGTACCGAATGCGGAGACACTCGAAACACCTCCAAAGTCCCCTCGGGGATTCCTATCGTGACAATATATAGGTATAATTATTATTACAAACAGCTAAAGCAACAATTCACGCAAAAAACGTTGCTCAAAATTTTGTTTTTACTTCTATCCAGCTAAATAAACTACCCAAGTATCAAGGCTCGGACTATGTATATGGTTTAGCTCCGCTTCCGACCTGTTTTTTTGGACCGGTGCACTATTTGAAATACTTGTTTTAGTTCATTTCAGAAAAATATGTCCCAGGCAGGCATATTAAAGCCGTGGTATTTATACCTGTAATATTATGTAGAGATAGTTGAATAACTAGAATTGTAGGTATAATACATATAGTTGATATATTATTTCAGGGGCATCTAAAAAGAGACCACCAGAAACAGAAGGCAAAGAAAATAATCCGACAAAATCTGCAAAAATGACCAAGACCTGACAATATATTAATTCAAAATAATCTGTGCATGTAACATGTAATGTCATTCCATCCATCCAGCAGCCTCGTTCGTCCACTGCTGGACATAAGCCGTTTCAGGACTTTGTCATTCCCGCTGGTCATCCTGGAAGAATTGTCCATACTCACACACGCTGGGCAGGCGGGTTGATGAGCGCGGTGCCGGAACCCTCGCACCAGTGACGCCGCTGCCCGTTACCAGTCTGTTCCATATAAGGCCCGGCTATAAGGGATGGATATACCGCCATCCATCGGTCCTAGGCATGGTGGGTCTCCTGGTTTTTTGCCTGTGAGCTGTCCTCTTACTCTCCTCAGAATTACTTCGAGGGGGTCTCCAAATAAGATGGTGGTACCTCCACAGTCGAGCCCGGCATCAGCTCTACCACCTATCAAATATCATTGTTATTGAAATTATGCAATGTCATTGAAATTTTGTAAATATTTAGGGTGCCAACAAACGAACATCACTTTCAAAACGGTAGCCGTAGACAACGGTAGGTAACTGCACATGTCGAACCATGTTGGCGATAGCCATCGACTACCATCGAACAATGGAAGTGAGCGTCAGCTATTGGTTGCGTGCTGACGCTGCCAAACAGCGCCGACTGTACTCGATTGATGGTATTGTCAGCGTTGTATGGTCGACTGCAACCGACGGCTGACGCTAACGTCATTCGGTGGCAATTTATGGTATAGAATAGTAGACTGTCAGAATACAGTCGGGAACACTATCTCATCGAGTAACAAGATGTGACCAACTCGTAGTGATGTAAAAAAAAAACTACATCAAAATAAACCGGGTTGGCTAGGCGCAACCTAGAGCGTTTTATACAGTCAGCAAAAACAACGCAAATTTTCTGACAAAAAATTACGTCAATAAGTAGCAAGTACTATGTTCGGTATAGCGTATCACAAGGTGCTTAAAACTAAGGTTTGCATGTCCTATGTTGGTACTAATATCAGCCTGATTTTATCGAATATCTTTTTATATGAAAAAAAGCTTTCTTTAGCACCTTTTATACGCTCTGTCGATGATATATACTTGATGATGTGATTTTTTTTATCAATAAAATTGTGCTGCTTTTGCTGACTTTACTAAATTTTTCAGGTTGCGTCGTGCCGAGCCTGTTTATTTTGATGTAGTTTTTTTTCTACACCACTACGAATTGGTCACATCTTGTTATTTAATGACATAGGTTTGCCAACTGTCACCCGACAGCCTAGTACGTTAAAAATTATATTCCGTATTAAAACATATTCAGCGTTATTTTTTATGTTTCTTAGAGAAAAGCATCGTCTGGATCACCACAATCTCTAAGCTCATTCATTGCTTCAGAAATGGAAGGCAAAGACAATGATCCAACAATGTCTGAAGAGTCGATTCCGGTAGGTTTGAGAATTTACCAATCTTTTTTTATAACGTGGTAATATCCTTGAATTTAGGTCAATATTTAGGAATTAATATTATGTTTTATATTTGTTTGTGAAACTTGAGTATTTTTCTTTAATGGGTTTGCATTATTTTATAATTTATAGTAGGTTAAAAATTATACTATGTACTTAGTTAAATTCAAACTTATTTATTATGTTTTTCAGAGAAAAATATCTTTTGGACCACCACCATCTCCAGGCTCATTCATTGCATTAGAAATGAACGGCAAAGACAATGATCCGACAGCCTCTGAACAAAAGACGATTAAAGACTCGATTCTGGTAGATTCGTTTTAATTTACAGAAAATGTATTACAAAATATAAAACAAGAAAATGAAAACCACAGTACAGAACAATAAAATGAAAAACAAAGTGCACAACAAAAAAAGTAACAAAAGGAAAAAAGAAAATTACAAAAACGAAAACACACAGAAAATATATAACAATATAATAGAACAAGAAAATGAAGACCGCAGTACAGAACAATGAAATAAACAAAGTACAGAACAAGAAAATGAAGAACAAAGGGCACAACAAAAAATTTAACTTATCTCAAGTGAAGAACAAATAAAAAGCAGAAGACTCATGATCAAGAAAATACATACATATATTTACCAAATCGAGGATTTACCTGCAGATCAGAGCTTACAAGTGTTAGCGAGGTGAAACTGTGGTACAGATTACGTAACATAATTAAAATTTACAGATTAAAAAAATATATGTTTTGTTTATTTTACGTGCGAATACAATCTTCATAAAAATAAAATCTAAAAGTTGCATCAACATCATTGAAACCGTTTCTGAGTACCCAAATATATTACATACTATCGTTTTTATTATGAGACCCGCAAATAACCGATACATACCACTCAAGTCTCTAAAAGCACCGAAATTAACAAAAATTGTAACAAAATTATATTTTATCAAAATATTTTTTTTTTCGTCATTATCGTTCAAAAATCATTCAAATATAAAAACAGAAACTTTTTATGAAAAATTGTTTGACTGCAACCGACGACGGCTGACGCTACCATCATTAGACGGTTACCTCCGACAAAGTTCGAAGTCTAAAGTTACCTCAATCCTCTGGCACAGTATAATACTGTGCCTCTGGCCTACCATGAGTTTGGCACTCGATACACGTTAGCGACAGCGTAAAACATTTGTATGAGTTTAGCGGTTCTAGCGGTATACGAGAGGAACCAGAATTTCCAATACATTATATTTTACGCAGTCGCTAACGTATATCGAGTGCCAAACTCATGGTGGGCCTACTGTTGACGGTTACCAACTGCAAAGTGACGCTCGTCTGTTACCGCTCAAGCCCAAGATTTATAAAGGTCTGACCCCAATATCAACTTGGTCACTTTCGGGTATCCTCACATAACCGATTTTGTTGTATATGTTTTATATATTTTCGCGATTTCAGTACTATCACCACTAGTTCGCGATTACTATAATCACTAGTTTGTTTTCAAAACTACCAAAATATCACCGTGTAGTAGTAGGTACAGAATAGTCACATCTCTCTGTTACAGCACCACAGCCTATTGAGCTTCAAAAGTTATAGTTATAGGTTTACGCATAAAACAATGCTACATAAATTTATTTCTACCTCGCTACGAGGTGTGAATCATTGCGACGCTAGCGATCTTTGTAGAGGGGCGCGGGGCGTCTGCGCAGAGGCATGCGGGGAGCAGCGCCTGTAACTCCCCGGAGGTGAGGCCGATTGCTCAAGGCCGTTGGCGTGGGTAATCACCTTAAAAGTGTCTGCGCCCAAGTTGGACTTAGTCTACGGGCGATTACTCTCCGCCATTCGTCAGAGTCCTCGGGAAAAAGGACATAGCCGCTGGAGGCCGCTGCGTGGTGAGAAACTCCTAAGTCTCAGGAAAAGACTTAGACGACGGACTCCACGGATGGTAAGAAGTAAAAGTCCCAGTAGAAAACACTTAGGCGAATTCAGAAAAGCCGTGCGAGTAAAGTTAAAGTAAAGTGCTAAAGACTTTGTGTTCAGTCGAATCAAATGTGTCAGAGACTTAGAATAATTCTGAGTAAGATTTATAAGAGATAGTTCCTTTTACAAAAGACTTGTAATATTTCATATAATGTTAGTACAGAACTGAAGACATTAAAATATGTTTCTTTCCAGTACTTAGAAGTTTGATAAAGTGACTGTAAGGTGTGGTCAACTTTGTAAAGTCTTAAACTAAGAGTTCGGTATTTTATGTGTATAAATCTTCGGGCGCTTGGGGGTTCCGAGTCGCCTGCCGTGAAGATTTATACTCTGTCGTAATTAGTACAGAAAAGTAAAGTTACTATTAGCGTGTGTTCTAGGCAAGGGCTTACTGACCAGGCGTTCTATTCAGGCCGGAGAACTTACTAAAGACTTAGGGCGAGTGGGGGTTCCGCGTCGCCCAGATATAAGTCTGAAGTCTGTTCCCTTACCTGCGTATATCCACCACCAGTAAAGTCTCCGTCTAGATTCGGTATTAGTTTAAATTCAAAGACCCACACAGCGTAAAGATATATATAGAAAAGGTTTGTAAAGAAAGTAACTATAAAATACATTTTGTTTTGTTCAATCGGGTTGTTTATTTTATAGTATATATAAGTTTCCCTATAACGAAACACATAAGTCACCAGTCCCATAAGGAAACTTAGGACGAGACAACATTTATTTCTAGTAACGAGGTGATCAGGAACCTTTAGCCGGGCATCCGAAAGATCACTTCATTACAGTATCGTTAAACAGTGGAAAAAAAGTATAACATCTATGGTACATAGGAAAGGCTGCAGGTTAGCCAACCATTGTAAATAAATTAAAAAATATAGTTTTGATGTATGTATGTTTGGATGTTTGTTACTCCTTCACGCCGCGGCGTACCTACTGAACCGATTGTACTGAAACTTTGCACAAATGTAGTTCTAGACCTGGAACAGGACATAGATTTTTCAAACCATCAATTTAGAGACGCGGCTCGGCCTTCAGCCTCGCCGGATATACTATGTCAGGGGATTATAACAATTAAGACCGCCAAAGACACATTAGTAGAGGATTAATTCAGAGAACATAAAATAGTGTAGATCAGAAAAACGGCTCGGCCTTCGGCGTCGCCAAAGATAGAAACGTGTCTTGGTCTACGGCCTCAATGGGGATCAAATAAAAAATTGGATGATGAGAACCAAAAACACTCCAAATACACCAAACCAGTCAGGCTAACTAAGTAATAAAAAATTAATGGTCTGAAAACTATTTACAGATTCGATACAACTATACAAAAACTTAAACAACGCAGACAAAGCCCCGGGCAAAATGCTAGTTACAGTAGAGCCACTGAGTGATGGCGCCTATGACGTTTAAATGCCTACAAAGTATCGTAATTATTTATAAGCAAGTGTGAATTAAAAAATGTAATACTTCATTGTTAATAGTGATGTACTACTTGTTTCGGTTATTACTTTTCGATTTGAATGTTGCTTTATTGTGCAATAGAATTCGTATAGAAACAAAGAATTTTTTTTTTAGTGTCATTTTTTATAGGTCGTGTTTGAGGTCGCCAAGTTACGCAATAATATTTAATTAAAAATAAAACAACGACGAAGTTAAACTAAACGAAAATAAATGATAGTAAAATACTTTTTTCGATTTAGATATTTAAACATCTCTTGGGGGCCCCGGGGCACTACACCGCATAGCCCTGTGATAGCTACGCCACTGGTTTTGGCACATTTTCCTTTTGTATCATTGTGTTGAATGTTGAATGACGTGTCTAATGTTGAATAAACTCACACTTGATTTTTATTTTTACCCGAAATTTGAAATGTACCTCATCACTAAATGAAGCTGTCATAAGTGCCATCACTCAGTGGCCCTACTTTAATTTATAAATGTTACGACGATTATATAAATTATATTGACATTAAAACTATAACTGGTAATTATTATTGATATTTTAATTTCATTTGTAATAATTTTTTTAAAGATTATTTTTGCAAGCCACTTACAGCAAAATGTTTTACTGTGTACAACAAATAAGATTTGTTGCCTTGACGTCGAGTCCCACCACGTCGAGTAGCCTCTACGTCTACTCAACAAACTGTCGCTTTTAGTACCGCCACGTCGAACCGTTGAAAAATCCTCGCTTTTGTTACCGGCACGTCTACTAACAGTTTACAAATGTACAGTCATACGAATATTTGAACAGTCTTCTTTGAAAAAGCATACACCCATCGCAACACCGGTTTACCTAACTTCTGCGACGTCTCAAAATTAGTACAAGTGGGCCTCGTTTACTGCAATTATTTATGTTGATTTTTATTTGTAATCATTAAAAGATTTACGATTGGAAAAAAAATGTTTCATTGACTGTACTTTTTCTCACAGTAGACGTGGCGGCACCTAATGCGTGAACTTTTCACTATAAAAAAGTAAATACAAAAAAAATAGTAGACGTAGAGGCTACTCGACGTGGCGGGACTCGACGTCAAGGCACCAAATCACAAATAAATGATTTCGATATTTATTTCCACTTAACCACTATAACTTGACCTATATCCTAGCACTGCTAACTTAATTCCAACTAATAATATCCAATGTCAATCCGTCTCAGCACTACGTAAAGCATGATGGCCGATTTTCGGACTCCGGCTTTTTATTACAACAATCGATAGATTTGACACGTATGACTAGATTTTTGCATTTTAATAAGACATAAACCATTAGAACTAGGATGAAGAACGCTCACTCAAAAACTGAGAGAGTGAAAGCAGGCAAGTTCAATTAGTCTGTTCACAAAATCATCAAAACGAATGACTAATTTTGCAACTGCCTATAACCACTCACCTGGTGTCGCTTTAAGGTGGTAGAGCTGATGCCGGGCTCGACTGTAGAGGTACAGTGGTAAGATAGTGGTCTTACTTGGAGACCCCCTCGAAGTAATTCGGTGGAGAGTAAGAGGACAGCTCACAGGCAAAAAACCAGGAGGCCCACCATGCCTGGGACCAATGGATGGCGGTATATCCATCCCTAATAGCCGGGCCTTATATGAAACAGACCGGTGACGGGCAGCGGCGTCACTGGTGCGAGGGTTCCGGCACCGCGCTCATCTATTCGTCTGCCCAGCGTGTGTGAGTATGGGCAATTCTTCCAGGATGACCGCCGGGAGTGGCAAAGTCCTGGAAAGGCTTATGTCCAGCGGTGGACGAACTAGGCTGATGGATGGATGGATGGATGGTGTCGCTTTTAATTGACATCATCTCGCTTCACGACATGGTTTTGACAATTGAAAAGAAAGGATTTGTCAGTTAGTTTGGTCAACCGTCTCTTAGTGGTTGTATCAAAAAAAAAAATTACACGGGGGTAGTTCCGATGGAACCCTAATGGAGCGTGCCCGACTTGCACTTGGCCGGTTTTCTTGAAGTCTGTAAAAAACAGCAGCGATAAGACTATTTGTAGGCGTGCTACGTCGTAGCGGTTGGTTCGCCGGCGCTACGCGATCTCGTAGCTCGTTCAGTGCGCTGCGAGCTACGGGTCGCGACGCTTGTCTCTCAGCCCTGCGACCACGACGCTCTCTGCACAATAACTTTATACCGTTCCTTTGTGAAGCCATTAGCTAAGTATTTTTATTTGGGGTTGATGCAAGTGTAGTGACTAGTGTTTAGCTAAATTTTGTGTTTGTTTTGTGAACTTTTTGGACAATTAATCTATTTTTGTTATTTCTTCGAGGTGATGGAAAAGGAATAATAAAAAAAGGTTTGTTGCTTTAATATATTATTAGCTTTTCGTGACTATTACACCGAAATAATATTTTACAGTTTTAATTATGCTATTTTTATTTTTAGAAACGACCAGCAAGATAAAATAAAATGCAATTTTAATTCTGTAATACATATTTTATTTTAAGATTTATCGATGTACAAAAATGTCTGTTCTCTAAATTTACTAAAATGTGATATAAAAATAACCTCCTGCGTGTCATAAACACAAGGTATTTATCAAATTATTTGACATAAAGTTATTTAATTTTATGAGGTGAATGAATGAATGAATGAAGACTTTTATTTATCAAAAGGTAGATTATCTTATAGCTAAATATGACCCACAAAACTGCATGTACAGTTTGACTGTGGGATCCGTGAGTCTCTGATACAATTTTAATAAAATTAGTACCTACTTAAATAAAAGTAATTAGTACGATCAGCCGAACATAAGCGGCCACGCCTCCGCTACCACTTTACGTGCCATTACTAAGCTATGAATTGGCGTGGGTATCCGCTGACGCGCGGCCGACCGCACCAGCTAATTGGCGTGGGTATCCGCTGACGCGCGCCCGACCGCACCAGCTAATTGGCGTGGGTATCCGCTGACGCGCGGCCGACCGCACCAGCTAATTGGCGTGGGTATCCGCTGACGCGCGCCCGACCGCACCAGCTAATTGGCGTGGGTATCCGCTGACGCGCGGCCGACCGCACCAGCTAATTGGCGTGGGTATCCGCTGACGCGCGGCCGACCGCACCAGCTAATTGGCGTGGGTATCCGCTGACGCGCGCCCGACCGCACCAGCTAATTGGCGTGGGTATCCGCTGACGCGCGGCCGACCGCACCAGCTAATTGGCGTGGGTATCCGCTGACGCGCGGCCGACCGCACCAGCTAATTGGCGTGGGTATCCGCTGACGCGCGGCCGACCGCACCAGCTAATTGGCGTGGGTATCCGCTGACGCGCGCCCGACCGCACCAGCTAATTGGCGTGGGTATCCGCTGACGCGCGGCCGACCGCACCAGCTAATTGGCGTGGGTATCCGCTGACGCGCGCCCGACCGCACCAGCTAATTGGCGTGGGTATCCGCTGACGCGCGGCCGACCGCACCAGCTAATTGGCGTGGGTATCCGCTGACGCGCGGCCGACCGCACCAGCTAATTATAATAGTTATATCTATTTAACTATAAACTTACATGGTATTGAGGAGATGATTCAATAACAGTTGTTTAAACGTTTGTTTATTGGACTCCTGCCTAATATTAATGGGCAGGCTATTTAGAATATATGGGATACGCTTTTTTAAAGTTCTATCGCCATAATAATTACGCACTCTTGGTACATTGTAATTACCCGCTCTTACTGACCTAGTATCACAAGTATGGCTTACAAGAGATAAGTTATGCTCTTGTCTACCATGCTGATTAACTAATAATAATAATTTATGTTTTAAGCTGACTGGAAGAATTTTGCATATTTTAAATAATTTTCTGTAATCATCTCTGCATTTACTTTTGGTTTTATTAGACACAAGGAGCTTTAGGAACCTAATTTGAAGTTTCTCTAATTTATCTATGTTTGTTTTAAATGTTAGTCCATAGCAGTCGAGAGCATAGCTTATTATTGAGTCAACCAAACACGTATACAAACATTTAAGAGTACTAGTTGGGACTCTAAAACTTAAATGGTAGAATTTACCAAGCAGAGTTTTAAGCTTACTACAAATGTAATCTACATGACGTGTTGTCCATGAAAAGTTTTCATCAATTTTCATCCCAAGGTAGGTGGCACATTGTACTCGTTCAATAGGTTTGCAATCACAGGGTGTCAAGTTATTGTGGAAGCAAGAGTAGTCATGAGTAACAACAATAGGTGAAAGTGGTTCCGTTGGGATCATGTAAGGTGAATGGATAACTAAGAGTTTAGTTTTATCAGCGTTCAGAACAATTCCGTTGTCGTGTGACCATTTGACCACTGAATCGACATCTTGTTGTACTAGTTGACAGGTGTCAGTGTAAGCAGTACCAGCGCGTAGCACGCATAGGACATCTGCAAACATATACGCCGAGCTATGGCGCAGAACATCACACAGGCTGTTGACCAGCATAAGATAGCACACAGGGCCGCATCCAGAACCTTGCGGTACTCCGCACCGGACCCGCTTCGTATCACTGAACACCTCACCCACCTTGACACGATATGAACGCTCAGTGAGATAATCACGGAACCATTGGTTCAGTGGCTCGGCCACCCCACACTCATACATAGCATTCAGAAGTGTTTCACTTTCCAAAGTGTCGAATGCCTTTTTGTAGTCGAATAGTATTGCAACGACAAACTTTTTTTCGGATAAATGTAAATCTTACTTGGAGACCCCCTCGAAGTAATTCGGGGGAGAGTAAGAGGACAGCTCACAGGCAAAAAACCAGGAGGCCCACCATGCTTGGGACCGATTGATGGCGGTATATCCATCCATAATACCCTGGCCTTATTTGGAACAGACTGGTGACGGGCAGCGGCGTCAGGCGCAGGTTCCGGTACCGCGCTCACCAACCCGCCTGCCCAGCGTGTGTGAGTATGGGCAATTCTTCCAGGATGACCGCCGGCAGTGGCCAAGTCCTGGAAAGGCTTATGTCCAGCAGTAGACGAACTAGGCTGATGGATGGATGAATTTCATTAAGAAAAAAAACGCAATTAGCAAGTATTGAAATAAAATGACTGTCTCTATCACAGTACCTGACCACTGAACTGACATAGAGGTCGCGGGAGCGTCTTTTTAAAGTATACACGGCATCCATAGTGTTGTTATTACACTGTATATTTTCAGAACTATTAGCAAAAAAAAATCTCAGAAAGTATACACTATTTGCGCGTACTGGTCGCGTATAGTTTCTATCAACAATGTAATAACTGGCTAGAACCAACACGTACTGGTCGCGTATAGTTTCTATCAACAATGTAATAACTGGCTAGAACCAACACGTACTGGTCGCGTATAGTTTCTATCAACAATGTAATAACTGGCTAGAACCAACACGTACTGGTCGCGTATAGTTTCTATCAACAATGTAATAACTGGCTAGAACCAACACGTACTGGTCGCGTATAGTTTCTATCAACAATGTAATAACTGGCTAGAACCAACACGTACTGGTCGCGTATAGTTTCTATCAACAATGTAATAACTGGCTAGAACCAACACGTACTGGTCGCGTATAGTTTCTATCAACAATGTAATAACTGGCTAGAACCAACACGTACTGGTCGCGTATAGTTTCTATCAACAATGTAATAACTGGCTAGAACCAACACGTACTGGTCGCGTATAGTTTCTATCAACAATGTAATAACTGGCTAGAACCAACACGTACTGGTCGCGTATAGTTTCTATCAACAATGTAATAACTGGCTAGAACCAACACGTACTGGTCGCGTATAGTTTCTATCAACAATGTAATAACTGGCTAGAACCAACACGTACTGGTCGCGTATAGTTTCTATCAACAATGTAATAACTGGCTAGAACCAACACGTACTGGTCGCGTATAGTTTCTATCAACAATGTAATAACTGGCTAGAACCAACACGTACTGACACTGTATAGATTTAGGACTTATACATGCACAGTATTTGTATAGTATACAACATCAGATTATACAAATTAATTATGATATTAATATGGGAAAATATTACTACATTTTTATTATTATAGTATCCTCTCCCACTAAGGTTTGCTGGAAGAAATCTCTTTTCAGAGATAAACTCGCCTCTATATGCGATAATATATGACAAAGGACGCCAACAAACTTGTTTCTCGTGTCCATCGACTCGAGAAAACTCAGAAATGTACCCGCGTTTTCGGTATAGTTGCTAGTTCATGTCAGACAGGCCAGTACTGCCAAGGAGGTCTGGCAAGCTCTAGAAGTGAACTGCCAAGACAAAGGCATATTTGACAATGTAATGGATAAGTCTCGATGAAAATGACCGAAGTTACGTACAGTACATAATGAGTTTTAACAATAAATAAAATTTTATAGCAATAACAGCTTAGAAGGTAGATTAATAACTTTGTCTTGTTTATAATTAAGTAATGTATCAATTAAGTACAATTAGTTATTACGTACATGTACAACAAAATGTAGAAAGACAGAATAACAATAACAGCATAGTTATATGAATAACAGCATAGTTAATAGATGCAGACTACTGGGTAGTGCGCGCCAATCTTTTAGTCGCCTCTGATTGAGTTACGAGTGCAAGCTTGCGCAGGTACAATCAAGGAAACAATAATATCAACGGTTGATTATTAAATGTTTACTATACGTGGGAAGGTATACTTGTTGTACATACCTATTTCATTATTTATTTATTATTTTAGTGCGATCTTAACTATATTAATAAAACGCATTAATATAAACACCATTTTCCTACATTGTCGCCTTAAAACGCTATAACGTCCGCGAGGCATAACAACAACTATAAACTTTAACAAACTAAATCAACAAAACAACAAATAAAGGCAACAAAAATAATAACAAACAGATTCAACGATAAACTTAACGTATCATGGAATTTTTTCCTCGAATGTACTTTTCGTGCAAGGCGCGCATGTGTAGTGTACGGACGTAGCACTAACACTAACGCATAGTGTTGACACCTGCTAAATGGCGAGCGGGGGGGTTTGGTGCGGCACGCAGGCGGGTGTGCTCCGCGCCCTCGCTCCTGTAACGTCCCCCTGACACCATAAAAACGGCTATTGCGTCGCCTCGTGCGGCTACCTTCAGAGGCGACTAAAAGATTGGCGCGCACTGTAACCTTGTGAGTTTGAGGTTAGAACAATTTAACAGTATTACTGAGTACGTGACCACGATACTTACAAACATCTAAGTGGACCAGTCCGCATTGTGTAAGCTTATCAGCATCCAACAGGAATGTAATCGAGCCAGGCGATCAGATTTAGAAATCCTCTCCGTCCCGCACCCCGCGCCTCTCCCTATACCCAAGTCCTTCTACGGGTTCGGTGTATTATATTCATCCTAAAGAAATGTATCCTATGTTAACTCATCCTATGTAAATTCATCCCAAACAGTATTTATTTTCGGTACAAATTCATCCCATTTCAACAAATATATTCATAAGGTGTAAATTCCTCCTATTTTTGGGTGTAAATTCGTGTAAGTTCGATAATGGATTTCTTACCTAAGCTTCTATTTATTTTAAGTAAAAGTTATAAGGAATAATACAAGGTGAAGTTTAATCAACCGCCTGAATTCATACTGGAGACTTGGTTAGTGATCAGCAACAAGGTTCGTTGACATTTCTTTTTTTCGAAATCACAAAAAATAATCTTTGTTCCCCTACTAACTGGACTAGCTCAAATACAATTCCTAGCATAGGAAGTACGAGAGCAAAAAATGTTTTTTTTGTATTTCTCCTGAAGGGTCATTAAGCTTTGTACTCGAACACTAACCAAGTCTCCAGTACGAATTCAGGTGATTGATTAACCTTATAGTTTTAAGTTTTAAGTTTTTAATTTAAACCTAATATTTTATTTTGATTACTTACTTGTATTGTCTTTTATTTATAAATAGATGTACTTATGGTAAATACATTTTATTCAATGCTGAGTTTTCTTTCAGTATATCTATTTAAAACTAAAATAGAAGTTTTTAAATTGTTTTTTTTTAATATTTAGTGTAAGTATTTTTAAGATTTTTCAATGCATGTGCTCGTAAAGGCCCACTTTTTATGCATCAAAACCGAACAGAAAGTCGATTATTTTGCCCTAGGGCTTTAAAATATATATTTTTTTTTGATTTATTTACAATGGTTGGCTAACCTGCAGCCTTTCCTGTGTACCATAGACGTTATACTTTTTTTCCACTGTTTAACGGCTCTGGATACAATCCTTTTGAGCCAATTATAATTATAGTTCACAAGATTATATTTGTTTTCATTTCCTCACACTATGCATTGAAAAATGTAGTATGATACACGGGCGTAAAAGCAATAAATTACTCGGTTACGTTTAAAACACTCGCTACGCTCGTGTTTTAAATCGTCCTCATAATTTATTCCTTTGCGCCCTTGTAGCATAAACTACTATTAAACATATATTTTACATGCCTAAATATTTTGTTAATTTTTAATAAACGGGTGTCTTTGGTGGATATCACAATCCCACACGATGAGAATCTCGTGAAAGTCGAAACCGAGAAGAGGAGGAAGTATCTCGACCTGGCTCACGAGGTTACCGACATGTGGGGCGTGGCATCCACCGAAATAATACCACTTGTTTTATCCGCGAACGGGTTAATACCAACCAGTGGAATGATCTTCCTTTACATATAAGAAGAGCCCCATCCCTGCCTATCTTCAAGAGACTAGTTAAAGGACACTATCTTTCACTCTGATTACCGAAATATTCATTATCATTATTTTTTCATTTTTTCCAATTTATTTATATTTTTGACAATTTATTTCATGACATATACATATATATATTATTTTTATTGTTTGTTATATATTTTATTAGTATGTATTTATCATTATATATTAATACGTTTATCTATTAATATTGAAATATATCTATTATTAAAAATAGTACACCACCATTTCAGCGATCATTCTAAACAGTTTCATCCACCCTAAGGTTGTCTGGAAGAGATCGCTTTAAGCGATAAGGCCGCCTGTTTGTGCTACATAATACGTTAGTTAAAATTAAGTATTTATATTTCTGTTCCTTTTTATATGGTGTACAAATAAAGTTGCATTGTTGTTGTTGTTGTTGTTGTCTCGAACCAACCTGAGACGGTTGGGATTCCGCGGCAGTTCGCTTCCAGCGCGGATGCAGAAGGCGGTTCTGCTCGATACTGCTCGCATCGTTCGCCGGTTTCTTTCCCTGGGGCTCTGAACCTCGGTCGACTGTGCTTCTGCCGAGGGATGTACCGTATTGGCCAAGAGGGAGAGACGAGATCAAAAATTCTCGAAATAATAATAAACACTTTAGTGCACACAAAAAACAAATAACTACGGATAAGAATTAAGAGAAATACAGGGCAAAGGTGGACTTATTTCTGAAAGAAATTTCTTCCAGTCAACCATAAATGACAGATGAAGAAAAATTATACATGGCTTATTGAAATTTAAATTGAGTGCATAAAGAGCGATATAAATATGTTATGTAACTATATAATTATAATAGTCAACATACACTATTAATCTAAAAGTATACCTAACTACCTAACGGTCTAAAAACAAAACAAAGAGTACTAATAGTAGTTTATGTTACTAGGGCGAAAAGGAATAAATTACGAGGACGATTTAAAACACAAGCGTAGCGAGTGTTTTAAACGTAACCGAGTAATTTATTGCTTTTACGCCCGTGTATCATACTACGTTTTTCAATGCATTGTGTGAGGAAATAAAACAAATATAATTTTGTGAACTTTAAATTGTAATTGGCTCAAAAGGACTGTATCCAGAGCCGTTAAACAGTGGAAAAAAAAAGCTGCAGGTTAGCCAACCATTGCAAAAAAAAAATAATAATAATAATAAAGCCCTAGGGCAAAATAATCGACTTTTTGTTCGGTTTTGATGCATCAAAAGTGGGCCTTTACGAGCACATGCATTGAAAAATAATATATATATTATATGTATTTAATTATGATACGCTACATGAATACATACTAGTAGCAGAGAATATAAAGTATTAGTAGCTAGAGCCGCTGAGAGGACAAAAAGTGCTTCTTCAAGTTGAATTTTACGGAAGCGATTACAATAATAAAGTAAAAAAGTTGAATTTTTTATTTACATTGTGCAATATAAATCTGCACATCGATATCATCATTTAAACGCTTCCGGCTTATGTAAAATGAAACGTTTGATTATTTACTCGGATGGAATATAGAATCATGTTAAATAAAGCTTATCACTCGAATATCGGTAACAAAATTAATTTCATATGTAAGTACATACTCGTGTGCGATGCCTACATACAAACTTATAGACTAATAGCGTACAATCGGTAACCCTATGTATCGAGTAACAAGATGGGACCAATTTATAGTTGTGTAGAAAAAAAAACAGTATCAAAATAAATATTGTTTTGCTGACTGTACAAAATGCTCCAGGTTGCGCACAGCCAACCTTATTATTTTGATGTATTTTTTGTTTCTACACATCTACGGATTGGTCACATCTTGCTAAAAACGATGCTGAATCGATTTTTTCAAATAAATCGATCTTCGATAAAATCAGGCTGCCTCACGTTAATACTAAACCTTATTTTTTGAGTACCTTTTGATATGCGTTACTTAACAGTATAAAACTTAAATAACATTAAAAAACTAGACTACCTTTAAATTAATATTAATATAAAAGATAAAATTATACCTAACTAAATTAAGAAAAAACTAAGAAAAACTTACCTATAAATTAAACCATTGTACATTTTTGCACAACCTTTTTTTCTTTCTTAATAAACTTTTGTTTTTTTGTTCATTAGACTAAAATTTTATTTTAAATTACAAACTAGTTTAAAGTTACGCTTTAAATTGTGGAATTAAATTTTATTTAAAAAGAAACGCAAATTTTTAAGTAGGCATCAAAATTGTGTCTGATTCTTAAGGCGATTACCGTCGCCAAATTAGCAGCTCGGTATTTGTCGGTACGAATATCAACGGAAACGACATTGAAATAACGTTCATATCAGCGCGCAATGCATAGTGGCTGTTACGACGCTCGCTGCGTCCTTGATAGGGCGAAATAGGAGAAAATTATACTTTTCACTTGGACGTGATTGTTTGATTGAATAATGTTATGTTATGTTTATAGTTATCAAGTTTATCTATTTATCAAAGCATAAATGAATTAAATCGGCCAAGCCACTTAGGAGCAGTAGGAAATTTAAGCCAAAAAACACCATTCAGTTAAAAAAATATTTCATGGAGAAGTTTTGGTGGTATGAAAAAGAAAAATGTTGTATATGTTGTCTAAGAGTTGATACTTCATATTATAGTTTTTCATTATTTTTGGTTTGGCCATAAACGAGGAGTAGGCTTTAGAAAGTACCCATTTGGCGATAGTAAGGCCCTTAATAGCAGCGGTTTCGCAGCCGGATTGTGAAAAACCCGCCTTTTTCTAATTAATCGAAACAGAACACTTAAATTCAAAATTCACTCAATAGTTATTCAACATAACCTTGTTACTTTATTACCTATGTATTGTGTATACTGCATTCGCAAAGTTTCCATTAGTTTCTGTAAATTAGAATTTCCAATGTTTTAAAATTCAAGATTTTTGAATTCTATTTTACAGAAACCAATGGAAACTTTGCGATGGCAACATACATAATATATAGGTATAGGTAATAAGGTTTTGTTGCATAACCTTTGAGTGAATTTTGAGTTTAAGTTTTCCGTTTCGATTAATTAGAAAGAGGCGGGTTTTTCACAATCCGGCTGCGATACTTCTCTTAAATTCAAAATTCACTGAATAGTTATTTACCAAAACCTTATTACCTATGTACTGTGTATGTTGCTATCGCAAAGTTTCTATTGGTTTCTGTATATTAGAAATTCAAAAATTTTAAATGAAAAAAATCAAAGTAGGTATTACGATGTGATAAGCTTAAACTTGACCTAAACGTCCTCAACCCAGTGTCACGTAGTGTCAAGTAAAACTACAGTGATTTTTAAGTTTGAGCTGTATTACAATTAAATAAACAAGTTAAGTTCACAAGGCGTTAGTTCATCAGTATCAACAGGTCACCAAAAGCACATCACTTCACTTTTACCGCACTCTCCTGGTCGTTACGGCTCGCAGTAGGGTGGGTACTGCGACAGCATTCCAGGCGGTCCTTGTTGGACGTCAGTAGCAGCGGTCAGGTCCTTATTGATAATAATGTCGCTGTAGGTGAGGATCAGCTGAGCTGGGAATTCTTACTCCATAGGTAGTTCCTGGAAGGTCGCAGACAAGAAAATAGTTACCACAGGTCAAGCAAAGCCGGGCGCACCCACTAGCGAGCAAAACGTGACGAGATGAGGATGAGAGTGTGGTTTACAACTGATTCTGAACGGCAGTGGCTTTGATTAATAGGATATTAATAATTAGGCACTCAGAAACGGTTACATGATATTTGCAAGTGGTAAAAATAAAATTGAAATGACCTCTAAGCACCATTACTTGAAAATGAAATTAACACAAAATGAAATGGTGAGACAAGCACTATTTACACAAAATAAACCTAATTAATATTTATATGCAAAACAATGGAGCTTACCCAGTATGGGATAACACTTTGTTTACTGTTGATGCCACAATTTCTACAACAGCCGTTATTCAAAATGGATGGCGATTTAGCCGAGAGATTTAGTACACCGGCACTCGGACAAGGGATCAGAGAGCGTCTGCCAGTGCAAAGTCACGACGTATCAGCTATTCCATTGGTCAAGACTCGAATTCGACGCAGGCGCAGTAGACTAAAATTCACTAAAGAGCCCTCCATTGGTTGTGGGATTCAACTCGGCGCACGCGCAGAACTGCGCGGATCGTATACCATGAAGTTGGCTAGTTTTTATCTACTAATAAAGTCTGTTTGTTTGTTGATTAATTTTTATAGGTACAATTTAAGTTTACTTTACTAGTATTAAAGATTCATGTTTATACGGTAAATAAATATATTCTTATTGTTTCGTAACATAACTAGGTATTAGTAAGTTATGTTACACCAGGCTCTGGCAAACATATATATAAATAGACATGTCCTTGCAATGTAACGAAGACGTGGCTTTGTTTACATAGTAGAATATTTAGTTATTTCCTGAAATTTACATCATAGACATTTACATTACATCTATGTAAGATGATGCTTTACCGGAAATTCGCGCAAATATATTGCCCTGCAATATTAATAAGAAATTTATTGAAAACAAAAGTACTAAGATATCAGAAAATTCAATTAAATCTAACTAAAATAAGAAAAATCTAATAACCCTAAAAGAAAATCTTACCTATAAATTAAACTATACTGGGTCGGAAACTGGCGATGATACTCGTCCATATGAACAACTTTTACTATGGAGCCCACCCTCAAATCGCTAAAAAAAATCAGCTGTTCCATAGAAAAGTTACATGTTTGTAAAACAAAAATGTATGAAACAATAGATTTTTTTTTCGATTTGTCGCTTTTTTTTCACAGTAAGTTGTTCGTATGGGCGAGTACTATCGCCAGTTTTCACAGTAAGTTGTTCGTATGGGCGAGTACTATCGCCAGTTTTCACAGTAAGTTGTTCGTATGGGCGAGTACTATCGCCAGTTTTCACAGTAAGTTGTTCGTATGGGCGAGTACTATCGCCAGTTTTCACAGTAAGTTGTTCGTATGGGCGAGTACTATCGCCAGTTTTCACAGTAAGTTGTTCGTATGGGCGAGTACTATCGCCAGTTTTCACAGTAAGTTGTTCGTATGGGCGAGTACTATCGCCAGTTTTCGGCTTCCGCAACTTCACCTTAACATCCTGTTTAAAATATTTTTTCTAAATCATAATTATTTGTGATGGCTCAACAAGGTCAACATTAAAATATATTGTATAAAAAAATATTAAAATTCATACACAAGGCTTGGTTAGTGAACAGAAACATTGTTTAATGTTTAATGGCCTATACTAGGAATTGTGTTAGAAGTAGTGCCGTTTCGTACGGGAACAATTTTTTTTTTAATAATTTCGACAAAAGGATAATTGACCCTTACTTATTTTATTTATTTATTTTATTTTATTTGGGACTTCAACAGCACATACAGTTTTAATGATAATACAGAAAAAGGAGTACAGACAGAAATACACAGAAATCCACCGTAAATACAGTTAACAATAATAATTAAACAAAAACATACACGGGTGACTTAATCTAGAGATTTAGGTTTCATCGCTTAACAAAATAATGAGCACACATATATAGGTATGTATCTATGTATATGTAAATATAAATATATATAGGTACATATATATCAAAACATGTGTAAATAGACTACAATATATAAATAAATGTGTTATAATAAATAAGAAATGAATAAATATTTAGAATAAAAGTATAAAATGAATAAGAGACTACCTTGTAAGAGAAAGTGATTTTAGAATTCGCCTTTTGAAGGTATGTTTAGTACAATCAAAAGGATCAATGTTATGACACTTTTGAAAGTATGTTTAGTACAATCAAAAGGATCAATGTTATGACACTTTTGAAGGTATGTTTAGTACAATCAAAAGGATCAATGTTATGACACTTTTGAAGGTATGTTTAGTACAATCAAAAGGATCAATGTTATGACACTTTTGAAAGTATGTTTAGTACAATCAAAAGGATCAATGTTATGACACTTTTGAAGGTATGTTTAGTACAATCAAAAGGATCAATGTTATGACACTTTTGAAGGTATGTTTAGTACAATCAAAAGGATCAATGTTATGACACTTTTGAAGGTATGTTTAGTACAATCAAAAGGATCAATGTTATGACACTTTTTATTATAATTAGAAAGAAGACGTAGTATTGGGGAATTTTTGAGCATACTCCTGACTAACCGAGTCTCCAGTATGAATTTGGGTGGTTATGTAAATTTCTACTTGTATCTGTTACTGTTTAGGTTATTATTTAATTATTAAGTTATTAAATTATTTTATTATCTATATTAAGTTATTAAATTTCACCTTATTTAATATATTTTTAATGTATTTAATGTATTTAAGGTGATATACCGTGCTAGCAAAGGTCCCCGTTACTCCAGGCAGAAAGACCCGCAGTGCGAAAGGGACGGAATCGGGGAAAATTGTCAAAAAGTCGGTTTTAAATTAATTCAAAATTAACTAAAATAGCTACAAAAAATTCCATAACCAGTAATTTAGGTGTAGTTAAAACCCATCTAAATAAATATTTTTCAAGTCTGTATGCTATCCTAATTTGTCAGAATATCAAAAAAAGTGTAAATTTAGACCTGATTTCAATAATTATTTCTATCGAATGAAATTCCTCCTATCGCGTTTCTGATAGACCAAAATCTTGTAAAAGGTCCCAAAATTGTTATACTAATTTATTTTACTTGGAACTTCATTAAAAGAGCAGATAAATAACTTCAAAAAGTGTCAATTTTCACGGTATAGCCCCTTAAGATGTTAAGGCGATATGCGAAAAAATACGGGTGTTTCTTTTCTGTGTATTTCATGAAATACACGGAAAATATAATCACTTTCTGGTATATGCATTTTGACTATATAATCTAGGGATTTGATTTTGGAAAATGTGTTTGGATAAACTTTTCTCGATAGAAATAATTGTTGAAATGAGGTCGACCTAAGAAGCGTGGGCCTGCTGTACTGTACAGGTATCAGGCTCACCACCTATCACGTTGAGTCGTTAAAATGAGGTCGACCTAAGAAGCGTGGGCCTGCTGTACTGTACAGGTATCAGGCTCACCACCTATCACGTTGAGTCGTTAAAATGAGGTCGACCTAAGAAGCGTGGGCCTGCTGTACTGTACAGGTATCAGGCTCACCACCTATCACGTTGAGTCGTTAAAATGAGGTCGACCTAAGAAGCGTGGGCCTGCTGTACTGTACAGGTATCAGGCTCACCACCTATCACGTTGAGTCGTTAAAATGAGGTCGACCTAAGAAGCGTGGGCCTGCTGTACTGTACAGGTATCAGGCTCACCACCTATCACGTTGAGTCGTTAAAATGAGGTCGACCTAAGAAGCGTGGGCCTGCTGTACTGTACAGGTATCAGGCTCACCACCTATCACGTTGAGTCGTTAAAATGAGGTCGACCTAAGAAGCGTGGGCCTGCTGTACTGTACAGGTATCAGGCTCACCACCTATCACGTTGAGTCGTTAAAATGAGGTCGACCTAAGAAGCGTGGGCCTGCTGTACTGTACAGGTATCAGGCTCACCACCTATCACGTTGAGTCGTTAAAATGAGGTCGACCTAAGAAGCGTGGGCCTGCTGTACTGTACAGGTATCAGGCTCACCACCTATCACGTTGAGTCGTTAAAATGAGGTCGACCTAAGAAGCGTGGGCCTGCTGTACTGTACAGGTATCAGGCTCACCACCTATCACGTTGAGTCGTTAAAATGAGGTCGACCTAAGAAGCGTGGGCCTGCTGTACTGTACAGGTATCAGGCTCACCACCTATCACGTTGAGTCGTTAAAATGAGGTCGACCTAAGAACCGTGGGCCTGCTGTACTGTACAGGTATCAGGCTCACCACCTATCACGTTGAGTCGTTAAAATGAGGTCGACCTAAGAACCGTGGGCCTGCTGTACTGTACAGGTATCAGGCTCACCACCTATCACGTTGAGTCGTTAAAATGAGGTCGACCTAAGAACCGTGGGCCTGCTGTACTGTACAGGTATCAGGCTCACCACCTATCACGTTGAGTCGTTAAAATGAGGTCGACCTAAGAACCGTGGGCCTGCTGTACTGTACAGGTATCAGGCTCACCACCTATCACGTTGAGTCGTTAAAATGAGGTCGACCTAAGAAGCGTGGGCCTGCTGTACTGTACAGGTATCAGGCTCACCACCTATCACGTTGAGTCGTTAAAATGAGGTCGACCTAAGAAGCGTGGGCCTGCTGTACTGTACAGGTATCAGGCTCACCACCTATCACGTTGAGTCGTTAAAATGAGGTCGACCTAAGAACCGTGGGCCTGCTGTACTGTACAGGTATCAGGCTCACCACCTATCACGTTGAGTCGTTAAAATGAGGTCGACCTAAGAACCGTGGGCCTGCTGTACTGTACAGGTATCAGGCTCACCACCTATCACGTTGAGTCGTTAAAATGAGGTCGACCTAAGAACCGTGGGCCTGCTGTACTGTACAGGTATCAGGCTCACCACCTATCACGTTGAGTCGTTAAAATGAGGTCGACCTAAGAACCGTGGGCCTGCTGTACTGTACAGGTATCAGGCTCACCACCTATCACGTTGAGTCGTTAAAATGAGGTCGACCTAAGAAGCGTGGGCCTGCTGTACTGTACAGGTATCAGGCTCACCACCTATCACGTTGAGTCGTTAAAATGAGGTCGACCTAAGAACCGTGGGCCTGCTGTACTGTACAGGTATCAGGCTCACCACCTATCACGTTGAGTCGTTAAAATGAGGTCGACCTAAGAACCGTGGGCCTGCTGTACTGTACAGGTATCAGGCTCACCACCTATCACGTTGAGTCGTTAAAATGAGGTCGACCTAAGAACCGTGGGCCTGCTGTACTGTACAGGTATCAGGCTCACCACCTATCACGTTGAGTCGTTAAAATGAGGTCGACCTAAGAACCGTGGGCCTGCTGTACTGTACAGGTATCAGGCTCACCACCTATCACGTTGAGTCGTTAAAATGAGGTCGACCTAAGAACCGTGGGCCTGCTGTACTGTACAGGTATCAGGCTCACCACCTATCACGTTGAGTCGTTAAAATGAGGTCGACCTAAGAAGCGTGGGCCTGCTGTACTGTACAGGTATCAGGCTCACCACCTATCACGTTGAGTCGTTAAAATGAGGTCGACCTAAGAACCGTGGGCCTGCTGTACTGTACAGGTATCAGGCTCACCACCTATCACGTTGAGTCGTTAAAATGAGGTCGACCTAAGAACCGTGGGCCTGCTGTACTGTACAGGTATCAGGCTCACCACCTATCACGTTGAGTCGTTAAAATGAGGTCGACCTAAGAAGCGTGGGCCTGCTGTACTGTACAGGTATCAGGCTCACCACCTATCACGTTGAGTCGTTAAAATTTTAAATGAAATGAACACATCTCTTAAGGCGATATCTAAAAGTTTTGGCGTCTCCGAGTATCTCGAAGCCAGTCGTACGAAATAGAGTCACTTTCTTAAAAGCTGTTTAGCAGGTGAATTGTGAAAACTCGCCTTTTTCTAATTAATTGAAACTGAACTTTATAATTCAAAATTTGCTCAATAGTTCAAATCAAATCACAAATATTTATTTAACAAAATAAGAAAATGAAAATTACAATAAAATTACACAGCGGGCCCCGCACTAGTAAGTCTAGTAAGTCCCAGATAAAAATTTACACAAAAACACGTTTATTTACAATTGTTTTAAGCTACTAGACCTAAGAAAAACATATTTAACTAATAATAAAAGTACAGTTACATTTAATTACAATTAATACTAAAACATGCACAAAGAAATAATAAAAAAAAAATTAATAAATGTGTGTTAAGTGTAGTGTAAGTGTAGATAAAACTAAATAAATAAAAGGGTGTTATATATTACTAAATAAAATACATAAAGTATACATACATGAATATTTCATTTTTGGGTTACCAACAAAGCTTCAGTTTCATCATAGTCTAGTGTTAGAAGCCAGTTTCTGATTTCAATTTTAGCTTCCAAAATGGAGCAACACTGTATTTTGCAATGATTTGAAATTATTTTGTAGACATTTGGAAATGCATAAGGCTTAAATCGTTTGGCAAATTCAGTATTTACTTTTGGGCCTTTGACCAAAAATACTCGTTTTGTGAGTAGGTGTTCATATTCAGGGCTACTGATGATATGTCGGTGCTGCATAAGGCCTACTTTGAGAATGTAAAGTTGTCGTACTCTGAGAACTTTTGACTCTGCAAAAAGAGCGTTAGTTGGGTATTGGAATGGTTTTCGCAACATGACTTTGAGAACAGCTCTTTGTGCTCTTTCTAACATTATCAGAGATGATTTACAAGCACTTCCCCACGCCGGAATACAGTACGTTAGTATGGATTGGCACAAAGATTGGTAGACCAACATCAGTACAGCCACACAAGCCCCGTTTCGGAGAAGCTTCATCACATAAATCATCCTTCTCACTCGCCCCGAAAGAGAAACAATGTGATCATCGAACGATAACATAGTTATCCTACAACATCTTATAATGATCAATAACACATGTATTGTGTTAACTGTCAGCGCAAAATTTCCATTGGTTTCTGTAAATTAGAGTTTGAAATTTAAAATTCTATATTTTATAGAAGCCAATGGAAACTTTGCGATGACAGTTTACACAATACATACGTAATGTAAAATAACTTTTGAGCAAATTTTTTATTTATGTGCTCTGTTTCGATTAATGAGGGGTTTTCAAAGTCAAATTAAAAAAGAAAAAGTAGTACCGAACGACTCAATAGATGGCGCAGCCTGTACTAAAAGTGTCAAAAAATGTCTTCTTGGCAACACTGGATTCTTTTGATTTTGACACTTCTTCTTTGCTTCTTTCTTTTTTATGGTCAATCCATGCCTCAAATGTATTATTGCTAAGACCCATTGTTCTTTCCGTAATTAGTTATACTGTGTGTTCCTATATTTTTACAATTAGCTACAACGCATGGGCTGACCATGTTGAAAGTTGAATGAAATACCAAGCTATTAACGTAAGTAATATACTGGGTGGCGCAAAAGTAATGGCACTATAGAAAATACTTATATATTTTTTTAATGGTGTCTCCTGTTTTCTTAAAATAAAAAATTGTGTAGTAAACAAATGTAAAATACACCAGAAATAAACATAAATCGTTTTACTCCCCAAGAACTTGGAATAATCGTATCAATGTTTTTACGGAATAATTTATCAGTGATAAAAACAAAACGTAAGTTCCGTCGACGATTTCCCCACCGCCCGGCACCGGTTGGTCGCACATTTCGACGCTTTGCCACACGCCTCGAAAGAACTGGCTCCACATTGAATAAACCTAAGTCTGGCAGACCAAGAACTGGCCGTTCAGCTGAAAATATCGATGCTGTGCATGAAGATGTGGAAGAGTGTCCAGAAACATCAACGAGGCGATATGCCACGCAATTGGGCATTTCTAGGCGGATTTTTCACCGTATTTTGGTGAAAGACTTGAAAGTGTTTCTGTATAAAACTCAGATGATTCACCAGCTGCTGCCTACTGACCACCGGGTTCGTCTAGAGTACAGCCAGCGCGTCATCAACCTCAACCTTGAAGAGGATGATTTTCCTTCAAAATTGCTTATGAGCGACGAAGCGCATTTTCATCCCTCGGGACATGTCAATAAGCAAAATACTCACTTCTGGGGTCCTGAAAATCCGCGCATTATTCAAGAAACACCTTTACACCCAATAAAAGTTCCTGTTTGGTGTGGCGTCTGTGCCGAAAGAGTGATCGGAACCTATTTTTTCCAAGACACTGCAGGCAATACGGTATCTGTAACTGGCGACCGCTACAGTACCATGTTACGGGAGTTTTTGATACCCAGTTTGGATGAATTGGGGATGGAGCACATCTGGTTCCAACAAGACGGCGCCACGGTACACACAGCTATGGACTTAGTGAGGGACACCTTTCCAGGCCGTATCATCTCTGTTTTGGCGATTTGCATTGGCCTGCGAGATCGTCCAATCTGACGAGTCCAAACTTATTTCTTCGGGGTTATTTGAAATCTGTGGTGTATGTAAATAAGCCACAGTCTCTCGCAGCCCTAAAAGAAAATATTCATCAAGAAGTAAGCAACATATCACCGGAAGTGTTGCGACAAGTTACGAAAAATGTCATAAATAGGGCTCAAATGTGCATCAACTCCAGAGGTCACTATTCAATAGACATCATATTTAAATCTTGATAGGACGAAATTTGATAGCCAAATATATAGTATTGAAAAAACTAATGACAGTTTTTTATTGTAGAAAAGTAATTGTAGCTAAACGAAATAGGGTCATTACTTTTGCGCCACCCAGTAGATAGAAAACAACACAATATAAACACAACAAAATAGGAATGTCTTTGTGAAGGATGTTGTTGGATTTCACAATTGAATTGACAATTTTATCTTGCTGCCCACAGATTAAAAAATAATATTTGCTTTTTGACACTTGAAAGCAGGGTAACGCCATCTGTGTTTACCTCTGAAAGCTTGATCAAGGTCAGTCTGGAAAACCGCTCATTACAAAAAGGCGGTTTTTTTACAATGCAGCCGCTAAACTGCTCTTAAAACGTGGTTTACATAAATTTGTGTAAATATGTAGTTGAGCCTTTTTAAATGGTCATGGCTAAAATGATCATTGTATGTTCGACAATTGAAGTATATTTAATATCTAGGCACTTGTTGCGTTTAAAAGTGTTAAAAGTCGGCAAAAATTACTTAAAAATATTGTTTATTCTGATTGGTTTGTCGTCATATTGCTTCAATCAAAGATATCAAAAGAAAAATGCATGTAAGTAGTATGAAAAGCAAAATTTTGTATCTACAACCTATTACAATACGTATTGTTAAGTAGAAAATAAGTTCTACCTCTACCTTTAAGTATGTGTTGAATAAAAAACATTAATAAAATCTAACTCTAACATTTTTTATTTCTACCCGGTAATGCAGCCACACTGTTGCAGTTGGAACTTGGATTAACCAGTTGCGGTCGGCCAAAAATATTATGCTTTTACAAGACGTAGTTGAATAGAGGAAGCTAGAATTTGGGGTCAACCGCCATTGGCTAGACCTGGGTGTAGCATTTTTATTGATAGCCTATACGTAAACTACGCAATTCACCTCGAAGTTTCTAAGTACTCATTAAAGAATAAGATGCTAGATAGGTACATTAAATAAAACCTATGAAAACCTGAATTTCCAGATGTAGGAACATCACGTTAACATTTTTAAAGCTGAAACATCTTGCAATAATCATCTAGAAGGAATACTACGCAAAAAGTCTCAAGGATTAGGGCACCATAGGGCATGATTTATTCATTGGTTAGAAGCTCTTAGACACGGTACTCCTTTCGTATCCTATACTTTTCTAGTATTTAAGACGAAAATGAATCCACCTGCGCATACTGACAAGCAATAACCAGCTGCCAGCCACGCAAATGTAATCCTGCCTACAGGAATAGAAAAATGAATCCACCTGCGCATACTGGCAAGCAATAACCAGCTGCCAGCCACGCAAATGTAATCCTGCCTACAGGAATAGAAAAATGAATCCACCTGCGCATACTGGCAAGCAATAACCAGCTGCCAGCCACGCAAATGTAATCCTGCCTACAGGAATAGAAAAATGAAACTCTAATGCTCTGACTATGACGAAGAGCTAAGAAGCAGAAATTGTAAACTGGAATTAATGTAAATATGGCCTTGATACGGATTTGAAGAGTTTGTTTTTAGGGCTAAGACAAAAATTTTAACATTTTAGCTAAGCTTTGATGTCTTTTATCACTGGCATAACCTATAAAGGGCTGGGCTAGTACAAGACCATGCGGTGGAAAATCAGTCGTGAACCTGAAAAAAGCACGACATTTTTTCTACGACTTATTAAGAAATCAGCATGGGTTGTGTAATAAAGGGTTTTTGTATCGATCAGATAAAATATGTGTTATCGGGACAATTGCGCAGGTCTGAAAAAAAAACTCAAAACAAAACTAAATTTTTTGAATTGTTCAACTCGTTTTTTTGTAGTAAGAATGTAAATCCTATGTAATAAGTGAGTAAATAAGTTATATCCATAACAGGATAAAATCCAAAATAGGAGAGAAAAAAGTAACATAATTCACTCTATGATTAAATTATCATGACCGACATTTGAAAAATATAGGTACGTTCGTATTATTACCACGTATACTTACAAAAATATTTCAGAAACTAAGGTTAAATTAAAGTAAACATAACAGAAAAAGTACCAAAAAATAAACTTTTTAAGTTAAGTTTAGGACTCACGTAAAAACAACAATTTGCGAAACTACGTGGACTTAGGCACCTACGTGGGAAGAATAAAGAAGCAGGAAAAAGATATTAAGTATGCTGAAAGTTCCGGTGATATAGTCTTTCGGCAGCTTAGATGGCTGTTTCAAAAAGATATTAAGTATGCTGAAAGTTCCGGTGATATAGTCTTTCGGCAGCTTAGATGGCTGTTTCAAAAAGATATTAAGTATGCTGAAAGTTCCGGTGATATAGTCTTTCGGCAGCTTAGATGGCTGTTTCAAAAAGATATTAAGTATGCTGAAAGTTCCGGTGATATAGTCTTTCGGCAGCTTAGATGGCTGTTTCAAAAAGATATTAAGTATGCTGAAAGTTCCGGTGATATAGTCTTTCGGCAGCTTAGATGGCTGTTTCAAAAAGAATAAATTACAGTAAGTATTAGGCATAAATGTTAAGGTGAGAGCTTCGAGCGAATTATTTTTTTCCATATACTCAAGGATGTTTAAGCCAATTGAGCTGGAATTTTTCATTTAAGTAGCCTACTTACAATGTTAAGTTAACTCGTAAGCTAAGATAGAGAACTAATACTTAGTTCTGAAACAAACGTATTCTATAAAACTAAGTTTAAACTTAAATAAACTAAGGACTTATTAAAAATACTAAATGTTTAAAAAAAGGACAAATTTTATAAATTTTTGGAAACTGACAACATAATGTTGATTTCCGGGTATTTGGGATAGAGCAGATTAAACAATGTACACGCGTGAAAAGTGGGCGCAAAACGAGCATGCTGTGTGCACTGTGCGTATCACACCCATGGCAAGAAAGCAGGCGCGACCACAGCTACAGCATCGCGTACCTAGTCCAGCGGCGCGTCTCCAGCGCGCAGACCCCGAGTCCGAGGGGTCGTCCAGTCGGTTGTGCTGCAGATAGTGCTCTAGTGGCGCTGGCCTACCGTTCAGCTCTAGGGCACAGTATATAATATAAAGGTATATTCTATGTATATGGTGTCAACTCCTTCCATTACCCATTCCTTTTTTTTGTACAGTTATCGTGCAAATTCACGTTGGACTCTTTCCACTATGAAATTGTATTTATTGTTATGTAGTTCCCAAATGATCGCGTTGAACTTTAATTGACTTCTCACATGGCTTGGACGAATAAACCAATCACATTGACATTGTGTAATGCTACAAATGGGTCCTAGATCCCTAAACCTAGCAGTTTGTTTTCAAAACCTATGTGGTCATTTAAAGTGAGTTTTCTGTAAGGTACGAGTATGTCCTAGGTCTCGTATTTGCGAGACTTGTGGGAGCAGAGCTCTGTATATTGTGTAGTCCCGATCAGGTGGACTGTAACACCTGGTGTACGTCATGATCTTGCACTTGCACGTCATTGAATTCCAAGTTGTTGCGTTCACTATAGTCCACAACACTACAAACCGACCGCTGACATTATTACTGACGCGCCATAGATTTTCATCAGCAATATGTTCGCGGTTGGTTTGTATCTATATCACTCTGTACTACAAATTGATTATAGGTATAATCTCACCAGTATAGTACACACACTGCGTGCAAGTGACGTAGGGCGGCAGTCGCACGCGGTACCTGAAGATCTATTTCTTCGTCGTGTCCAGAGGGATGAGGAACCGGTCCTCTCTCGTCCCTGATATGTACAGGGGAAACCTGGAAACGGAAGGAGAAGAGATTCTTCGGAGGTATCGAACATTCTTTAATTCTCTTTTTTTAGGGTTCCGTACCCAAAGGGTAACCAATGGGACCCTATAACTAAGACTCCGCTGTCCGTCTGTCTATCCGTCTGTCACCAGGCTGTATCTCATGAACCGTGATAGTTAGACAGTTGAAATTTTCACAGATGATGTATTTCTGTCGCCGCTATAATAACAAATACTAAAAAACAGAATAAAATAAATATTTAAGGGAGCTCCCATACAACAGACATGTTTTTTTGCCGTTTTTATATAGATAATGGTACGGAAGCCTTCGTGCGCGAGTCCGACTCGCACTTGTTTTTTAATTCTTCGGTTTTCAATTGAGGTCTATCCTAACTTAATCTGTTAAGTCCTCATTATCGTGAAAACATAGATCACAGGCAATATTAGTATGAGTTAACGGTTAAAATGGAAGGTTTACCTGTCAAAGCACTCCTGAGTAGCTTCGTGTCTCGGATTTTTGTTGGGACAGAGCTTCATGACGAAGGTTCCCAGATGGTTGGCCGTCAGTTCTATCTCCACCTCGATCTCCTAGAAACGAGTTTCGAGGATAATTTAAATAAACAGAATTGTCTAAATATAAGGTGATTTTGCATGATGTAGCCAAATCGATACTAGAGACTCTTTAAGGGGTCAGGCAGGACTAAGGTTCAATTAGCCTCTTTGCAAAATTAGTTGTTTTTTATTAAGATTAACCCCGAGTTCCGAGTTTAGGAAGCCTAAATTTAATTTTACGTTTATCACATAAACGGTCATTGAACCTTGGTCCTGACCACTACCGAGTTTCCAGTATGAATTTGGCTATATCATGCAAAGTCATAAAAGTATAACTTTATATCATTAATTAGTTTAAGAGAATTTTTATTACATTTATATAAAATTAATATTAACTAAAATGACAAATTAAACTAAAAACCTAGAAGTCCTAAAATAAAAACTTAACTAGAAATAAAATGCCTAACAAAAAAAAAATAAGAATAATAGTACATTACGATACGAGAGCGATGAAACGTTTTCTGACGAGTGTGAGTTTGCGGCACGAGCCGAAGGCGAAAGTGGTCATTTTACGCACGGTGTGCTATAAATAAATTAAAGATAAAAAACCCGGTCTTATTATTAATATCAATTCAATATTCAATACTCAATCATTCTGTTCTCTGCAACAGTCAAGGGATAGCTATTCCAGACAACAGAACAGGATTTTACAGTGACTCATTGCAAGACTCTGGAATCACTTACCAGTGTCAATTCAGGCATTGAAAAATACAACACTTTAAAATAAAAGTGAAGCGATTTTTCTCAACAGAATACCCATCTTAAAACTCAAATATCCAATATTATTATAATTTTTGTATGTTTATTTATTATTTATATATGTATGTGTATATTTTAAAGGTATGTATTCGTTTATTTAAGTATTTTCATATATTTTTATAAGTAAGTTTATGTCTTAGATATTTAGGTTTATATTTTAATCTTGATCTCTTTATTATTTTCTGATTAGTATTTACACCTCCACATGTTAATTTCTTCATTTTTCTGTTAGCTACCAAGGGTTGCCTGGAAAATATTGATATTAGCAATAAGTGCCGCCCTTGTACACCATGTTTAATTGTTTCTTTTGTCTTTTAAGTTATTTGTGTAAATGTGCAAAAATTGTTATAAATAAAAAATAAAATAATAATTTAATTATGCATGGGCGTGAAATCTTTTAGGAAATTACAGCTAAACTGACGACTATGTAAAATTCAATTACTTTGAAGCTTTTATATATCATTGAAAATGTTTTAGTACTTAGATCATACTGAAAGTTTCTGGATTCTGATAAATAAGACCATCAATTAGACTTATGATACATTTATTGTTTTTCAAAGTATATGCCCTCACATTTTTGCCTTCATTGGAACCAGTGTAAAAATCAGTTGGACCAGTCTTCCTTAGGAACATTTTCAATGGCTTCTGACGATTCAGGGCTCGTAAAACGTGTGCCTCTAAGTTTGTCTTTTTAATTTTAGGAAACAAAAAGAAGTAGCAAGATACGAGGTCTGGGCTGTATGACGGATGCGGCATCAGTTCTACATTTGAAGCCTTCAAATAGGCTTCCATTACCTTAGCGGAATGTGAGGACGCGTTATCGTGGTGATGGACGAACATCATAATGTCCTGTGAGCACTTTATACGTTTCTATCAGGTCTCCACGTTGTCGTCGTTGCTCAAGTGTAGGCAGACCACCTTATCACCACCTTCGAAACTTTTGTTACGCACTAATGGAGCCTCCTTGAGTGATGTGAACTAAAATACAACCATGATTACTCCAAACAAGCCTAGCACATCGTGGACGGATAGACCAAGACCATCTAACTGACTGGCTAAAAAAAACTGGTGGTAGGCTTCGGTAGTGGCAGTGAGGGTGGCCTTATGACGAAAATATGCTAACAATAAACATGTCGTATAACAGCATGACATCATGAGAAGCCAAACCGGGAGAAGTCATAGGAGTTGCATTGTATCCGTTATCGACCCCCGTAAGTTCTGCTTTCACTCTTTCACTTTCTTCGTCTTCTAGACTAATAGCACACCCCCGACACTTCATAGTCCTCGCTCAAGTTATTTACCTACACTCTCGCGCGCGCATCTGGCTTGTCCGCACACGCTTGTGTGTGTGCGTGAGCTAGTCTAGGGCTGGCAGCGAGCGTGTGAGCGTCGTCGATCGAGAGGGACAACATTTATAGTCAGCAACTTATATGATTCTCTTGAACGCATCTCTCGTGGCACGCGTGAATTTATATAAGTAAAATTTAAACATCGTCACGTCACGACACAAATCCTTTCAGAGGAGTCAAAGGTGTTTTTCACGTACATAAAAGAAAATGGCTTAGTTCATCGGAAGGAAGGAAATTTGAAAAATCTCCGTTCTTTATTGGTTGCTTCGTTTTCTAGGCATTCATTATATACCACAATAACGAACCATATTGATTAAAAATCAGAATCTTAATAAAACAAAACAAGATTTATACTTGCGATTGTCGGTACTTGATGAAACATAAAAAGCATCTCGATTTTAAACACAAACATTTGTACTATTTGTTTCATAACATAAAACAAATGTTTTGAAACAAATAGTACACTACTAGTAATAGTACAAATAGAACAAGTGTTCGTGTTCAAAATCAAGAAAACAAAACAAAATACGCGCGCAGCGAACGAGTGCTACTCGAGCTCTGCCTGACTCCAGATTTGCCACTAACTTGCGGGGGACGTTAAATTCGCGCGGGGAGGTGAGTGTCGCTTCTTTACGTAGTAATACTTTATATTCTCTGCTAATAGCGTACAGTCGGTAACCCTATGTATCGATTAAAAAGATGGGACCAATTTTTGATTGTGTAGAAAAAAAGCTACATTAAAATAAATAGGGTTGACTGTGCGCAACCTAGAGCATTTGGTTTTTGCTGACTGTAAGAAAAGGTCCAGGTTGCGCTCAGCTAACCTTATTTTGATGTAGTTTTTGTTTATACACAACTACGAATTGGTCACAACCTGCTGAAAATGATGCTGAATCGACTTCGCAAACTTAATTTATTTAAGCACCTTTTGATACGCTCTATTGAACGTAGTAGGCCCTACTTGTTACCTATAGACGTGACTTTTGATACGCTCTATTGAACGTAGTAGGCCCTACTTGTTACCTATAGACGTGACTTTTGATACGCTCTATTGAACGTAGTAGGCCCTACTTGTTACCTACAGACGTGACTTTTGATACGCTCTATTGAACGTAGTAGGCCCTACTTGTTACCTATAGACGTGACTTTTGATACGCTCTATTGAACGTAGTAGGCCCTACTTGTTACCTATAGACGTGACTTTTGATACGCTCTATTGAACGTAGTAGGCCCTACTTGTTACCTATAGACGTGACTTTTGATACGCTCTATTGAACGTAGTAGGCCCTACTTGTTACCTATAGACGTGACTTTTGATACGCTCTATTGAACGTAGTAGGCCCTACTTGTTACCTATAGACGTGACTTTTGATACGCTCTATTGAACGTAGTAGGCCTTACTTGTTACCTATAGACGTGACTTTTGATACGCTCTATTGAACGTAGTAGGCCCTACTTGTTACCTATAGACGTGACTTTTGATACGCTCTATTGAACGTAGTAGGCCTTACTTGTTACCTATAGACGTGACTTTTGATACGCTCTATTGAACGTAGTAGGCCTTACTTGTTACCTATAGACGTGACTTTTGATACGCTCTATTGAACGTAGTAGGCCCTACTTGTTACCTATAGACGTGACTTTTGATACGCTCTATTGAACGTAGTAGGCCCTACTTGTTACCTATAGACGTGACTTTTGATACGCTCTATTGAACGTAGTAGGCCCTACTTGTTACCTATAGACGTGACTTTTGATACGCTCTATTGAACGTAGTAGGCCCTACTTGTTACCTATAGACGTGACTTTTGATACGCTCTATTGAACGTAGTAGGCCTTACTTGTTACCTATAGACGTGACTTTTGATACGCTCTATTGAACGTAGTAGGCCCTACTTGTTACCTATAGACGTGACTTTTGATACGCTCTATTGAACGTAGTAGGCCCTACTTGTTACCTATAGACGTGACTTTTGATACGCTCTATTGAACGTAGTAGGCCCTACTTGTTACCTATAGACGTGACTTTTTTCATCAGATTTTTTTTCTGGATTTACAAAATGCTCCAGCAGGTTGCGGCAGCCAACCCTGTTTATTTTGATGTAGTTTTTTCTACACATCTCCGAATTGGTCACATCTTGGTACTCAATGAAAAAGAAATTGACCAATGAAAAAAAATTACGAAAAGATTCAAATTCAAATTCAAATTTATTTGCACCATAATGTTTGAAAGGTCTTAAATAACATTTAAAGTATCAATTATGGACCCTGTCGGGCACAGCAAAGGAACTTAAAGCTAGTAACATCAATCTTATATTTAAGTAAGTATCATAAAAAAGGCTTTATTGTGCTTAAAATCTAGGTAAATACAATTTCTTTTATATCTATAAATCTTAATATTCTAGTTATTTAAGTATTCTTCAATCGTGTAGGGACATTTTTGTATTAAATATGTTTTTAGTTTGTTATTATAAGTTGTAATTTTTGGTTCATTTTTTATATAATTTGGTAGTTTGTTAAATAGTCTTATTGCCATATAATATGGGCTACAGTTAAGCATTTGAATTCTAGATTGCGGTAAATTTAATCTTTCCTTATGACGTGTATTGATATTATGAGTATCTTTTACTTGGGGAAATATTTGACGATTTTTAAACACAAATAGACAGGTATCGTGTATATATATTGCAGGAAGTGTCATAAGTTTATATTTTATGAAATATGGCTTACAACTTTGTGTATTGTTGATTTGTGCAAGTATTCGGACACATTTTTTCTGGGTAATGAATAGGTCGTTTGCGTTCACACTGTTACCCCAAATCATTAATCCATATCGTAGCCAGGAATATGCGTAAGCGTAATAGGCTGATAATGCATTTTCTGTATTTGTACTATGTTTTAGTTCGAATAAGGCATATGTAAATTTCGATAGTTTTGCTTTAATGTGTTTGATATGGTTTTTCCAATTTAGGTTAGTATCGATTAGATATATAATATATTAGATATATAACGAAACAGTGTGTGTTGAGGAATACGAGTGTCAGAGCTATCGGTCTCCAGTAATTATTTTCGAGTCATCTGATCAAATAGTTGTACACTTACATGCTGGCACTGGCGGGCAGTAGTCGGCGTCGCACGCCACATCCACCACCGCGCACTGCCTCCCGTCAGGGCAGGTGACGTCGGCACACGGTTCCCGACATTTGCACGTGGGACACTTGTTCTCTCCCAGCTCGAAACCATAGTCGCAGCCCATACGACAGGTCAGGTCCAGACAGGAGAGTTCTTCGCGAATCCTGAAAAATTTATTTAATTTTGAAATGATCATTATTTGATATTTTATCAACCGAGGTAAGGAGGAAAACATCTCCTATAGGACTTCCTTCCAAGGTGCTAACCATGCTGCGGATGGTGCACCCTGAGGTCTAGCTAACGGGTAAACGGTAATAACGGGCACAGCGTTTTTAACTTGAAAAATATATTATATAAGCTTATATTTAAGTATTTCATTTACATTGAAAAGATATTGTTTAATCAATTAATTTGAAAAGATAATTTAATTAAATATAAAATAATAAAAATTTTAATGGGGGTTAAAGTATTATTTAAAGAAATAATTAAAAAATTTATAGTAAATTAGTATAGTAATAGAATATTGAAATAACAATGATTTTATAAACGTTATCACTAATTCACTCAATTAGAAAAGAACAGTATGTACAGCACGATGATGATAATGACAATGATGATGATGATGATGATGATGATGATGATGATGATGATGATGATGATGATGATGATGATGATGGTGATGATGATGATGATGATGATGATGATGATGATGATGGTGATGATGATGATGATGATGATGATGGTGATGATGATGATGATGATGATGATGATGATGATGATGATGATGATGATGATGATGACAATGATGATGATGATGATGATGATGATGACAATGATTCATTTGTCTTAAAACATGCATATCTCTTTTAATCGGTTATTTAACTAGAAACTCCAATGACTTAATGTTTACACTGTTGATTGTTGGCACTTGGTGAAACTTGCAATACATAATGTACAGAAAATCACTTGTACTATCCCACAAATTTATTTAATACTTTCTGACCGGTTTCGTCTTTATGGCATTATCAAAGGAATTAATATAAGATCTTAATTACACAATAAATAGTTTACATCAGCCAGTGCGATCAATGACACTAACACATTTTTTTCAATGCATGTGCTCGTAAAGGCTTACTTTTTATGCATCAAAACCGAACAGAAAGTCGATTATTTTGCCCTAGGGCTTTATTATTATAATTTTTTTTTATTTGTTTGCAATGGTTGGCTAACCTGCAGCCTTTCCTGTGTACCATAGATGTTATACTTTTTTTTCCACTGTTTAACGGCTCTGGATACAATCCTTTTGTGCCAATTATAATTTAAAGTTCACAAGATTATATTTGTTTTCATTTCCTCACACTATGCATTGAAAAATGTAGTATGATACACGGGTGTAAAAGCAATAAATTACTCGGTTACGTTTAAAACACTCGCTACGCTCGTGTTTTAAATCGTCCTCGTGATTTATTCCTTTGCGCCCTTGTAGCATAAACTACTATTTAACACATTTACCAATGACTTACTTGATACAATTAACAAACGAGCCATTCCCAGTTCTAGTGTCCGGTATCTCTGTCCCAAAGGAGTCGACGCACCAGCAGCGGCCAGCGGCGCACTGCTGAGCGCTGAACGCTCCGTCTTCGTCGCAGGAGGGCGCGGAGGTACTCGCACACTAGAATGTATATAAGGTAACTTGAGTTGCGGATGGATCTTCAGAAGATTAACTGCTTTGCTTTATCTTATACCATAAAAAATAAAAAATTGCAAATCGTCCCAGTCCTCTTACTAGTTTTATCAGCCAGCTTGATCCAGCCAGCTGCAACCGGTTGTAGCTAGCATAGCGAAGCTCTAGGTAAAAAGATAAATAAGAAAACAATTATAGTTAAGGCGTTAGACAAACATGATCGTATATTGTACAAGTACGTGGTCTGAAACTTCAAGGAGAAAAGAAAGAGACCATTTATGATCTTTACGATATGTTGGGCTTAAAAAGATGAAGAATTGTTTGAGGTCAATTGGCAGGACGCTGGCCGGACTCTCAATGTTGAAACCCAGGTTTGTGTCCAGCCGTTTGAGCATGTATCAATTATTATTATTATTTATTGAAATAAATGATACCGCATTACAGTGAGACTAATACGCTATACAAATGAAAACTTACAAACAACATACGAAGTTTTACATCATCATCATCATCATAAATTCTTTATTGCACAATTAAAGTACAAAATGGCGGACTTAATGCATAAAGCATTCTCTACCAGTCAACCCAAAGATAGTACAGGAAATACAAATAGTAGTTGGTAGGCGTGCAGGAGAAATGAAAAACTACAATGACAAAGTAATTAAAGTTACTCTAAATAACTAATGACTAGGTAACTTAACCTTACCTAAAAAAATTAAATATGATTTAATACTTATGATGTACTTATATATATAATTTTATTATGTATACAGATATATATCTTACTTATAGAATACATAAATAACAATGAATAAATACATAAAATTTGTGATAAATGGGTACATAAATAAATAAATATAATGACTGCGAAGAACGAGCAATAAGAAAGAGACTGATCATACCTATGTTTGTTTAGAAGAATTATCTGAGAGATAAAAAGTGTCTGTGCACAGAACACTTAAAGGAGTTACGAGAGGGGGCTTTTCTGATACATTCGGGAAGTTTGTTCCAGAGATGCACAGCAACTACAACAAAAGAAATGGATTGAAATCCAGAGTGATGAAGGGGAGTTGAGAGGAGAAGATTATTTGAGGATCGAAGTATTCTATTATGATTGTCAGACATGAATTTTATCATTGACTTGAGGTATGTCGGTGCATTTGGATCATTAATTATACTATAAAGAAGACAAACAATTCTCAAGTTTCTACGATCACGAATGGGAAGCCAGTTCAGTTTTGCACGAAAATCTGAAACGTGATCATATTTCCTCAAGCCAAATATGAAACATGTCATAGACCAAGGTAAAACAAATTAATTTACTATATTGTAAGGACAAACCTTTCAATCATCACGCTCGCAGAACTTCAGACATTCTTTTTCCACAGTCACAAACCTATCAGCAAATATATCACACACAGGTACTGACGACTGTAGAGAACTAATCGCACAAGTTGCTGCAGGTGACTGTACGTGAAGATGGCACCGATATAAATGCGTGCTTCCTGTTATGCAGGTAATTGTCAGGCACAAACAGACAGCACATCTTATTAATAAGGTCAGGGCCACACCCCCGTCACTTCATAGTCAAGGCTCAAGTTATTTACCTACACTCTCACGCGCGCATCTGGCTTGTCCGCACACGCTTGTGTGTGTGCGTGAGCTAGTCTAGGGCTGGCAGCAATCGTGTGAGCGTCGTCGCCCGAGAGGGACACAATATAAGTCAGCAACTTATGTGATTCTCTTCCTAAATTTTAGCGTAGTCCAATTTCTGGTTCCCCGTGGATTAATCAGTATTAAAAAAATATTTGTATATATATATATATATATATATATATATACTCGTATATATAGTGAAAAATTCTTAAAATTCTTACAACTACTCAAACATAAATTTTGGAAAAAAAATGAAAACTTGTCAAAACATGGAAAGTTATAAATACTGATTTTATTGTTCCAAATGCGTTACTGAACGAAATTGTAAGGTTTGATCACGCAATTCTAATTTTTGAAAAAAAGTTCTCCAGGCATCCATAAACACTGCAATAACGCACCATACTGATTAAAAGTCAGCATCGTGATAAAACTTTGTAACAAAACACGCGCGCAGCAAACGAGTGGTAATCGAGCTCTGCCTGACTCCAGATTTCCACTAACTTGCGGGGGACCGCGGGGCAAGTTAAATTCGCGCGGGGAGGTGAGTGTCGCTTCTTTACGTAGTAATACTTTATATTCTCTGTCAGGGCAGTCATATTGTTCTCCTCATTACCCCTGCCATTAAACAAATAGCAATTTCTTACATTTAGCCATCTGTTCGCGCCACTTCTTGTGGCTCTCATACTGCGGGGTAGTTGTGAATTAATATTTTCAACTGTCATTTTCGCTGCATCTCCACCCGCTTAGTTTTGGACGCAAATCAATCAGTCGTCAATCAGAAGCCTTTCACGCCGGAGGTCTACGCTGATTGTCATTCGACTAGGTCCTACCTCGACCCTACCGCCCGCCATTTTGAGATCGCACCCGCTGTGCGCCTCATTTTCATCTATTACTATTACGAAGAAGACTAGCCGAGAAGAGCGCAACCAGGCACGAAGAGGAAGAAGAAAACCATCTTGGAGAACACCAGAGACTTGGTGGCTCAGGCGAAGCGTGGTTTGTGGTGCATGCAGCTCCTTCCCAAGGTCAGATCTTTCATCTTCGTAATTTATTTCTCTTCACTTCCCGCTATTTTTTAAAACCTATGGTGATACAAAGCACTGCCGTCATATCGCGTGCTCATTTTTTGGTCCTTCGAGCCGGATCTAGATCCATTTTAGGCCCTTTGATCTGCGATCTATAACCATTTTTTGGTATTTCCAACCGCTATCTTCATGTTCTTTGTCTAAAGAACACGTGAATTCCGCTCTAATTTTCACTCTGCCCGCAGTATTACCCCGCATTCCCGCTCTTATTTGCATTATCTATGCATTAAAACCCCGCATTCGTCAAAATATTAGTGATTCCATTTCCTATATACTGGAAATTATAAATTATCTACAGTGAAATACGCCATTCTGTTAATTTATCCGCTGCGATTATACCATTTGATCATTTCACAGAAAATATTATCTGCCTACCTGCTAATTCTTAATATTATCGAGAGGTACTCGTACACAGGTTCGTCCGCCGCCCGTGTTATCTCTAACTCATTAGCATTATTCTATGTTGTAGTCAGTATAAAACTTTCAATAGTTCTGGTACTTGCCTAACTTTGTACTATATAACATGCCAAATTCCGCAGAAGCTGCAAAATTAAAGATGTCGTATAGTTTAAAGAAGCTTAAAAATAAAAGGCAAGAATTGTTTAATCGCCTTCAGAGAGTTTATGACTTTTCTAAAACCGCTTTAGAGGATGTTTCTTCGGCAGAATTGTTTATGGCCAATGTCGAAACTTTGGATACTGTACGCTCAGAAATTCATGTAATCATAGATGAAATTAATGACACAGAGGTATTGATAAATCCTAATTTTGAACCAAATTATCAAAGTTGGTCAGCTTTTGAGGATCTTTACTCCCATTGCAAATACATCAACCGGAAGTTATCACATTCTTCGAAATCGGCTGACTCTAAAGTTAAAGCTCCACGTGACATGGAATGTCCCAAAAAACCTACTATCAAGCTTCCAAAACTGGAACTCGTTGGTTTTTCTGGTGAAGCTACTATGTGGCCAACATTCTATGAAACATTTAAAACCACGATTCACGATAATCCGGACTTGACCGACAACGAACGAGTACAATACCTGATGGGTAAACTTTCTGGCCGGGCACTTTCGATTTGTTCTGGAATCACACCGAACGCAACTAACTACGACATAATCTGGAAAACACTCGTTTCTACTTTTCAAGACTCGCGTAGTTTAGCCACTACTTATTTGGATCAAATGTTTGAATTTCGCCCTTTAACTACCGCTAGTTCAAAAAACTTGGACTTGTTTTTAGACAAGTTCTGTTCCGCTGTTTCGTGTTTAAAATCGCTGAATATTAAAGATCTTTCGGATTTTATCCTTATGTATTTGGCCCTTAAAAAACTTGATGTTGAAACCGCTCGTTCATTTGAAATGTTTAAACGTGGTTCCGATTTACCCCATTATGATGAATTAATATCATTTTTACGGGAACAAACTAAGATACTGAACCGCACTGCACCCGCAATTACCGCTCCCGCTCCGAACCGCTCCGTTAATAATAATAACAACAAAACCGGGTACAGTACCAAGTCAACCCATGCTTTTGTCTCCGCTTCGACCAATAATAATTGTTGTCCGCTATGTAAACAATTAAAACACTATAATTTATATAAGTGTCCCGAATTTGTGAAACTAGATATCGAGAAAAGATTTCAGTTCATCAAATCTAATAACGGTTGCACCAATTGTTTAAGTATTACGCATAACAATTCCGCTTGTAAATCGTCTTATAATTGCCGCCATTGTAATTGTAAACACCATTCGATGTTGTGCCGCAAACAAAATGTGATGAATACTCACACCGCGCTTGGTCAAAATATTACCGTGTCTCCACGCACACATACGCAATCTTCGAGGTTGGTGGATCCTGCCGTATCGGCGACTAACACAGAACATATGACTAATGATTCTCAATCCGTACCAACTGCGAGTAATAATATTTCTTTATGTAACTTACAGCCTAACTCGCAGCGTAATGAAACATGCCTTTTAGGTACAATTCAAGTGATCGTGAAAGATTCTAACGGTATGTCTGTCCGTCTACGTGCGCTCTGCGACCCTGCGTCACAATCCAGTTTTTCGACGGTTTCCTGTTGTGAGAAGCTTAACTTAAAATATGAGAAAATTCCCCGCGCTTTTGTTAAGGGCATCGGCTCTTCATCAAACCCAATTAAGGGTGCGACAAACCTTAAATTGTTTTCACGATTTGATGATTCGGTTTCAATTTCGCTTGACACTTATGTAATCGACCGTATTACCGACAACTTACCATCGGTGCAGGTGGATTTGTCTACGCTTTCGTATTTAAAAGATATCACACTTGCTGATGAAACATTTTACTTACCGGGTGAGATTGATATTCTTATCGGTGCATCTTTATTCGCGGATATCTTGTTATCAGGCCGCGTCTCTGGTCCCCCGGGTACGCCGACGGGATTTCAGACCATCTTCGGTTTTACGCTAATTGGTAATACGCCTGTTTACCAAAATACCGCATGTTCAATTTCGTTATGCTCTTATATGGAGATTGAACCGCCAATAGATTTTATTTTACAAAAATTTTGGCAATTAGAAGAGGTGCATTGTGAACCTGCTTCTAGTCCCGCAAATGATGAATGTGAAAAATTATTTATTAACAATGTGTCACGTGACCCCGCTGGTCGCTATTCGGTTTCTTTACCGTTCGCACGGAATCCTAACATACTAGGAAACTCGTACCATCACGCAAAAAAGTGTTTTATGTCTCTTGAGCGTAGGTTTGTTTCTAACGCAGATTTACGTTCCGAGTATAACAATATAATAAATGAATACCTAACTAAAGGTTACATATCCCCGCTTCATAATGATGACCAATTATCTCTTGGTTATTATATTCCGCATCATCCCGTAGTGCGTGTTGATAAATCAACGACAAAGGTGCGTATTTGTATGAATGCCAGTACTAAGACTGACTCCGCTGATGGTACTCGTGTCTCATTAAATGACACGCTGCACACAGGTGCTAATTTGCAAAACGATTTGTTTTTAATTTTACTTGACTTCCGCTTGTATGAAATCGCTTTTACCTCGGATATCAAACAAATGTTCTTACAAGTTTTGGTTAACGCCGATGATCGCAAATTTCAAAAGTTTTTATACCGCTTTGACACGTGTTCACCGCTTATCGCTTATCAGTTCAATCGCGTCTGCTTTGGACTACGTAGTAGCCCTTTCCTTGCGATGAGAGTAGTCAGGAAACTCTGTGAGGATGGGAGTTCAGCGTACCCGCTCGCCGCTACTGTAGCCGCACGAAACTGTTACATGGACGACATCTGCTATAGCACGCCCACCGTGCAGGGCTCCTTACAGCTCAGAGATGAGCTGGTAGGATTGCTTAAGGCCGGTGGCTTTGAGCTCGTCAAGTGGTCTAGTAACTGTCAACAGTTACTTGATACACTGCCTGATACTCACCGCTTAAATTCTAGTAAGAATTTTGAAGAACAAACTCAAACTCTTAAAGTTCTTGGCTTACAGTGGTCGCCTGATTCTGACGAGTTCTCTTTTACTGTATCGCTAGATAGTCGCCCATGTACTAAACGCAATGTTTTGTCCGTGATAGCACGTCAGTACGACGTCCTCGGCTTTACCGCTCCTGTGATCTTGTACGCAAAATTACTCTTGCAGAAAATCTGTATTTTAAAATTAGACTGGGATGAAACACTACCCTCTGATATTGCGCAGATTTGGCAAAACTATTTGAAGGAGCTACCTGTTTTGCGGGATTTACGTATTAAACGCCACTTAGACGTGTTCCAAAATTCGAAAATTTCGATAATATCATTTGCAGACGCAAGTGAACGTGGATACGGATGTGTCGTATATATTAGAGTACAAGATGACTCAGACACTTGCACTAGCATTCGGCTGGTATGCGCAAAGTCAAAAGTCTGTCCGCTCAAGACCGTCAGTGTCGCCCGCCTTGAGCTTTGTGCCTCGTTACTCATGTCGAAATTAACTCGTCGTGTAGTTGACGCTTATAAAATACGTCACAATATTGAACGTATTTACTGTTTTACCGATTCTATGGTAACTTTACACTGGATACATTCCTCACCGCACAGGTTTAAAACCTTTGTCGCGACGCGTATAACAAAAATAATATCCGCTATTCCCGCTGAATGTTTTTACCATACAGCTGGTTCTCAAAACCCGAGCGACTGTCTTTCCCGTGGTCTCACTCCCACGCAGTTGATGAGTCACCCGCTCTGGTTCACTGGACCTGCTTGGCTTTATCTGGACGCTAAAGAGTGGCCAATCAAAACAATAGAATCAGCTTCTATTGAAGAAAACTTGCCGGAATCAAAAACAATTTCTCTTCCCGCTTTTAGTAATGAAGAACCGCATCCACTTCTTTCTCTTTCGGAAAGAATTTCGTCATGGCTTGTGCTTTTACACACAATCATTTACATCTACCGATTTTTACGTATTTTACCGCGCTCTAATATTTTTACCGCTACCGATATGGATTTCGCTGAAGTTGCATTGATTAAAGCTCTTCAAGCATTTTATTTTCTTGATGAAATAAAAAGATTAAAGTCAAATAAACTTTGTTCTCCCGCTTTAAATCGACTATCGCCATTTTTAGATAAAAATGGATTGTTACGCGTTGGTGGTCGACTTCGCAACACAGACATGACGTTCGATCAACAACACCCTGTGTTGTTACCTCGTAAAAATCATATTGTCGAATTGATTATCATTCATTATCATCGCAAAAATTGTCACACTGGACCAGTGGCTTTAATGTCAATAATCCGCCAAAAATTTTGGATACTTTCCTGTCGAAATATTGTTCGTCGCGTAATACATAGCTGCAATTATTGTTTTAAGGCGAAGCCGAGACAAACCTTCCCTTTCATGGCAGATTTACCATCATGCCGCGTTAATGAGGCTAAAGCTTTTGTCCACTGCGCTGTGGATTATTGTGGTCCTATCAGTATCACTCCGTATCGAAAACGTGGAGTCCGTCCCGTCAAATGTTACCTCTGCATATTTGTATGCCTGGTGACTCGTGCAGTTCACGTTGAATTGGCAACTGATCTTAGCACGAACACTTTTCTTTCCGCGTTCAAACGTTTTTTATCTAGACGTGGAGCAGTGTCTTTCGTATATTCAGATAATGCTACGAACTTTGTAGGCGCTAGAAATGCCCTCTCAGAAATTTACAATTTGACAAACTCCGAAGAATTTAAAACGTCTTTCGCGAATGAACTTGCCGATCATAGAATACAATGGAAATTTAATATTCCACGTAGCCCACATTTTGGGGGACATTATGAGATATATGTCAAAGGATTTAAGACGCATTTGCATAGAGTAGTAGGTACTCAACTGTTGACCTACGAAGAATTATTAACTGTAGTTACGCAAATAGAATGTGTCATAAATTCTCGTCCGCTTACGCTGCTGAGTGAAGATCCATCTGAACTTAGCGCGTTAACTCCTGCACATTTTCTGATGTCAACTCCTTTAAAAGAATTACCCGCTTGTAAGGTGGCTGATGAGCCAGTTAATTTATTACGTCGCTACGCGTTGCTTGATCAAATGGTAGAATCGTTCGCAAGGCGATGGAAGAATGATTATCTCCATCTTCTCCAGTCTAGAGGAAAATGGAATACACCTTCCAACCCAATCAAAATTGGATCTGTTGTCGTTGTAGTTACCGATAACACTCCACCGCTTCAATGCCGCTCGGTGTTATTGTAGCTGTATACCCTGGCAAAGATAATGTCATTAGGGTAGCTTCTGTCAAAACGACGACAGGTGTTTACAAACGACCTGTCGTGCGTCTTTGCCCTCTCCCATCTCAATAACTCCTTTCTTTGCCCCCGCTTCAAAATTTCGTTATTCTCTGTCTTATTTTTACTTTTCTATTCTTATTTTAAAACCAATGGTTTTAACGCCGGGGGCAAATGTTCGCGCCACTTCTTGTGGCTCTCATACTGCGGGGTAGTTGTGAATTAATATTTTCAACTGTCATTTTCGCTGCATCTCCACCCGCTTAGTTTTGGACGCAAATCAATCAGTCGTCAATCAGAAGCCTTTCACGCCGGAGGTCTACGCTGATTGTCATTCGACTAGGTCCTACCTCGACCCTACCGCCCGCCATTTTGAGATCGCACCCGCTGTGCGCCTCATTTTCATCTATTACTATTACGAAGAAGACTAGCCGAGAAGAGCGCAACCAGGCACGAAGAGGAAGAAGAAAACCATCTTGGAGAACACCAGAGACTTGGTGGCTCAGGCGAAGCGTGGTTTGTGGTGCATGCAGCTCCTTCCCAAGGTCAGATCTTTCATCTTCGTAATTTATTTCTCTTCACTTCCCGCTATTTTTTAAAACCTATGGTGATACAAAGCACTGCCGTCATATCGCGTGCTCACCATCGATATCGATGATAAAAAATATGAAGTATTTCATTACATATTTAAACTAAAAATATGATATATATTTCATTGGCGCCGGGCCTGGGTTTTTTTTGAGCATTCACCTTTGGAATGTTTTGTCACATTTTTTTGTTATTTTTCTCATATCGAAGAAGATCGTCGTAAAAAGAATACAAAATTTGCCACAGAAAATTAATATATGAAATTTGAAATCCCATTGGATTCACGAAACAGGGCACATTTGCCCTAGAGCTAGTGGAAGCCTGTTTTTTCTTGATTTCCTGGTAAGTTTTGTGTACTTTTGGTTTCATTTTCTGAAAATCCCTTTTGTCCCGTTTCCAATACGTTAATTTCCTTGCAAATAAATATATAATATACATAAATATAATACAAAAAATACAACAAAGTTGAAAGATAAATATGCTATAAATAAATATATGCCTAATTCCGCCCATTCAATTAGTCTTGCAAAGAAGAAGGGCAAGAAAATTAGCAAGATCAGTTTTTTTTATGTTTCCTTTTCTTTTTTTAATAATTTCTCTTACAAAGGCTTTTAAACTATACAAAGTACTTACATCTAATTAAGCTAAGGAAAGGGACAAAACAATACAAGACAGCAGGAATTTACGTGGTGAAAGAAAATAATAATAATAATAAAAATATATCTTAGTCAACCTATCCCATGTAGCCAATCCTGCGTTCCGGTAGCCACTCCTGCATATCCCTCGCTGTGGTGTTCAACCCGACCAGGCTCAGGGAGAAGCAGTAGCTGGGGAACCAGTCGGTGGCGAAGGATACCGATATGTTGTAGCCGCCGATCCCTTCGACTACCGGCCTTATCAGACGATTCGGCATGGCCAGACGGGCGCACACGATCGTCGTCTCTATGCCCGCTGAGATCTGGGAACAAATAATTATACAAAAAATACATCTTCACTGTATAATTCCCCGAGGTTTCAGAGGTTTTTTCGTGTATGGATTGTGAAATGCAAGTCACAAGCCACACTCGAACATCCCCGTTTCATAGGCGATTTATTACATCTGGCGTAATGGTACTTCAGGCACAAATATGGGCCCACAGATCAACGTGCCTTCCAAAGCACGCAGACTGGACACAAATATGCCCCTACGGGATTTGAATGCAGTGGAAATGTGTTCCTTGCGGAGTATGTGTGGTTTAACATTGAATGATAGAGTGAATAATATCGACATACGGGATCATTGCGGCCTGAAAGAAGATATAGTAACTAGAATAGAAAAAGGAATGCTTCGGTGGTTTGGACATGTAGAGAGGATGAATGAAAGTAGAGTGATAAAAGAAAGATATGATGCGCATGTCAAAGGTAGAACTCGACCAGCCCCTGTATTCTGTATCTTTAGTTGCCAACTGAACGAGGTGCTTATCATCAGAAACATAGATAAAAACTGAAATTTCAAAATTGCCTTTAGTGGGTATTGAAGTATTAACAATCTGTGTCGTCACTTCAAGTGCAAAAATATCCTTAGGACATCGGAATTCGATAGTATATCTATGTTTTTGATGATAGACACCCAGTCCAGAAGGCAACTAGAGATACATAATAGGCCCGCAGGCCGCCCGAGAAGGACGTATGCTGACTCCCATTGGTGACATATTGAAGAAGGGCAAAAGTACCCGAAATGTAAGAGCTTGTACGTCTATATTGTTGGGTGACATGGATGTGGAAGAGGCAAACGAGGTGTTGAGGATCGTAACAGATGGAAATCTGTAGTCTCCGCCTATTCCTCTTGGAGACAGGCGTGAGCATTATATGTACGTTTGTATGTAAATAACTCAAATGTGTTTCCTGAAAAAGACATGGGCATTTGATATTGAAATTTTCATTCGATAAACAATTAATATTGCCAGGTCAAATCGCTTTTTTATCTCTAAATATGAAGCAATCCGCATTTGTTGGTGTATTCGCTTCTATCTTCTAAATTTCTGTGTTTTATTGTGGTATTCACGCATCACTTAGACCGCTTTACAAGGAAGGTACATTTCGTCTATAAAAGTGAAAATAAATCTTTATACAATTTATTCGACCGACATATATACATACATATATACCTCTATAAAATTGTTCCATAATTAAAACTTTCCTTATCTGTATGTAAGAGTATGTTACCGCATAACTTGATTACTACTTAACGGATTTCAATGCAGTTTTCTAGAAAAGTTATTAAGATCGATTTAAAGCTGTGATTATTTTAGTTTTTATATGTTCGCTTATAAATTGTGAAACATTTATTTGATTTGAGTATTTTTAATGTTCATATATTGCACGTAAACAAACAATATTATAAATATATAATATAAAAATATATAATGTATAAACAATGTGATAATACGTATAACTAACAGCATTCACGTTAGTATTAAAGAACCTTTGGTTATGCTATTATAGCGACACCGATTAGAAAAAGCAGTGGACAAGTACAAGTGTATTTAAATAATTTATAATTATAATTCATTTTTATTTAACAAGATTATTGGCTACTGGGCAACCAAATTTATACCTATAAGATACATATTTTACAATAATATTTCATAAGTTACATCAACTTCAAGTATTTAAGTATACAGGTTGTAATCGTTAAGTGTGACCAGGCCATTATTTCGTAACTATAACATATATCAAAAAAAAATTAACTGATATCGAATGTATGTTACCTAATCAGTAAAATGACATCAATAACTTTTTGAAATTCACACGAGAAGTATCCAAAATGTTGACATTAATCATTCCCATACATTTAGTATGAGATTAGTAGAATGGTTTTAGTTTCCTTATTTTAAGTGGTCTAGAACTCATTTTACCTTAATCTCATTTAATGATTACGTATGATATGATAATCATGATTTTCAATGATGATGTTGTTTTGTAGTAAAATTTTATGTCTTTCTTGCATGAGTTAGAACTTAAGTCGGAAACAAGAGGCTTCTTCATTTTATAATGACTCTATTGCATGAATAATGTTTTGAATAAACCAAATATTTTTTAAATTGAGCTATGAATAAAAAAGAATATTTCATAACTTACTTCGGTAAAACAAGAGACTTTTCTGTTGTGTAAAAAAATAATAAGTAACCTGATAATCAAATAAATTATATTATAGCATAGGTATAAACTGACAAGAATTATCTTTAATTAGCAAAGAATGTAATAAATTATTACCTGGGATATGCTAATCGGATCGATATACCTATATTAGGGTGGTTCTTATCTGGACGAAATATTTTTTTTTTTATTTTCTCATGGGGCACCTCGTAATTATAATCTATGCTATGAGATAAAAAAGGGCCGATGTATTTTTTTCGAAGTTTTTATTCAAATTTAAGGGGTCGCTACCGCTAAAGATAAAAACTCTAGCAATAATAAATAAATTTATGTAAGTTACTATTTTTTTATTCGAATATGTCAATCAAATTCACTTACAAACACATACAAAATGTCATCTTAATAAAGAAAACAAGTAATTGAATATTCATGTTGACAAAATGTTATTCATGTTGATTTCTTGGTGTCAGGAAACTTTTTTCGAGTCTTTAACCAATAATAGTAGGTACTGTTTTTGTTATTTATCAGTGGAATGTAATTTGTTGTACTCCTGCATAAGTGCTACTCCTCGCTCTGCAATATCATTCACAGCTCGCATACTATAAGCTATTGCCTTATTTCTTTTATAACTTTCGTCATTATCCCAGGTTTCTGCATCGTTCTTGAGAAAGTCAGGCGTCATACCAGTTAACTGAAATAATCTAAGTATATGAGTTGCTTGAGATAAAGTCTTCATTGTTTTTGTCAAGAATAGAATCACATTCCAATGCTATACGATTAGGACCTTCTAGACCTTCATTTTGTAATGCTTTTACCATATTTCTGTTAGTTTCGAAGCTAATTCTGTCGTCAAATAATGCTAAGCACACCAGTTCTTCCGACAGGTACCACTACTGTCCCATGATTTTTTTAGGGCTACTTTGGATAATAGCGGATTAATATCTTCATACAGCTTGAGGTCTTTCAACAGCTGCAAATCGTTCGCATGTGTAAATGCTGCAGAAAGGGCTTTATACCAATATTTCACATATATTCGCACTGTGAACACGCAAATGTCTTTTATGCCTTTCTGTTCTTGCCTCGACATCTTAAATTGTTCTCGAAATAAGAAAATTTCAAGCGAATATATCGCTTTTGTCATCCACTGAGCTCTATGTAAACCTGCAGGTGTTCTAAAGGACGTTGATTTTTCAAGTGTACCTACCAAATATATAATATTTAGCTGCAACAATTCTTTATAATCGTCCCTCGGCTGGTACAAAGCTAATTGCTGTTTTGAAAAAGTAATGACGGTCTCTGAAATATGTACACTATTTTTAAACAACAATGTATCAGAAGAAACAGTCTTGATGTCATTTTGGGTTATATTTGCCCAATTATTTTTGAATCGTTTAAAAACTTCAATTTCGGGTCTGCTGGAAAGACCCAGTGCCTGAAGTACCACGGCTTCTAACATTATTTTGAGTATATGATGTCGGCAAGCCAGCCAGAGCAAATCCTTTTCCAACTTTTTTTCCAAAAGAATGCACGCTCCATTTCTCGAACCAGTGTTGGATGACGTAGTATCGAAACACATGCACTTAATTTTTTCAGTTAAGCTCCAGCACATTATAGTTTCAAATACTGCTGTTGCCTTTGCCTCTCCTGTACCTCGGCTTAGCTTTGGTATACCAAGAAGTGGGTCGACGCCCTGTGTTTGCGCCCGTACGACGCTTTACAAACATTCTGTGTGTGTGTGTGTGTGCGTCCAACAAGTTCTAGTTGTTTTTTAGTTTATTAAATGTCATTAGTGTTTATAATCATAATGTGTTGTGGACTTTATCTTATGGGAAATAAGATTAAGTTTAGTTTGTGTAAAGTATCTTTACTTTGTGCTCAAAAGCCTGCGCGCCTAGCTACCGCAGTCTCGTTAACTCTGTCGGTACAAGCACTTGTCATTCTAATATTGTAAAATTTATCTAAAACACAAATAATTAATTCGTTTCCAAAGTCCTTTTTTGTTTTATTTAAATATCACTTTGTTCCGTCGTGAACACCCTGACCTGACACTTAATTTCGTGACGTCAAGGCTAACAGCTAAACGATCGTCTATAATTTTTTTTCTGCACCGTTTCGATGGCGGTGCTTCAGAGCGCGAAGGCGCTGGCTGTGGAGAAACGATAAACCTCTCATCGTCGGGACTTCTAATTTCAGATGATGAAGATGATGAAATAATTGACAAAGTTTACTACTCCGTAAAAGAGTTCCTAAACGATGACAAGCTGCCACAGTAGTTAAATATTTTTTTACAGTTTAGTGCGTCTGGTTTCTTTCATGATATCTAGCAATATAACCAAAAATGTTTTAATTGTAAATATTTTTTGAAATTTAACATTGTATTATTTTATTATGACTTTCATCTAGCTATAAGTACTTACTTTAAAATATTTGTGTGCCTTTAAGGCGAAACATAGAGAGACCATTTTAAACTTATGTGTATCCAATTATTGTACCTATGTTTGACAAATAAATTATTATGAATTATGAATTATGAATAGTCAAAGTAGATTTTTCAGTTAATCTTTTAACACTTTCTTGTTCCCGCTGTTTCAAGTTTTACAACGGCTCCACTTTTCGTTGTTTTTCGGCCACTTTGTTTGAATATTGTTTATCTAAACTTCAAATCTTTCCAGATCTATTCTATCTTTGAACTAGCAGGAATTGCTTATCTTCCTCGATTTTCATAATTTTCAGTGCACCGGAATGAGCAATGTCATGGTAAGGGTAATGAGTCGTGTTCCTAATGTTGATTTTGTGAGCGTTGTGTTTTTGGGTTAATAATAGTGTGTATCAGGCACAATTGTATATCATCTTCGAAAAAATTATAAAAAAAAAATATTTGAAATTCAGTAGCGACTCCTGAACTTCGTTTAAGAAATTAAATAAAAATCATATGCTCATTTCTTATGCCAAAGAACATTATAAAAGGGTGTCCCACTGAAATTTCAAATTTTGGATTTTAAGAACCACCCTAACCTTTATACCTAAAGTTGGAAAAATCCTTTAAAAATTTTGTAGGTGTGGAGTCGGATTCTTATAGTAGTTTATGCTACAAGGGCGCAAAGGAATAAATTACGAGGACGATTTAAAACACGAGCGTAGCGAGTGTTTTAAACGTAACCGAGTAATTTATTGCTTTTACGCCCGTGTATCATACTACGTTTTTCAATGCGTGTGAGGAAATGAAAACAAATATAATCTTGTGAACTTTAAATTATGATTGGCTCAAAAGGATTGTATCCAGAGCCGTTAAACAGTGGAAAAAAAATTATAACATCTATGGTACACAGGAAAGGCTGCAGGTTAGCCAACCATTGCAAACAAATAAAAAAAATTATAATAATAAAGCCCTAGGGCAAAATAATCGACTTTCTGTTCGGTTTTGATGCATAAAAAGTGGGCCTTTACGAGCACATGCATTGAAATAGTAGTTTATGCTACAAGGGCGCAAAGGAATAAATTACGAGGACGATTTAAAACACGAGCGTGGCCTTTTTCGTTTTTCAATGCATAGTGTGAGGAAATAAAACAAATATAATTTTGTGAACTTTAAATTGTAATTGGCTCAAGAGGACTAGGTATCCAGAGCCGTGAAACAGTGGAAAAAAAGTATGACATTTATGGGACACAAGAAAGGCTGCAGGTTAGCCAACCATTGCAAACAAATAAAAAAAATAATAATAATAAAGCCCTAGGGCAAAATAATAGACTTTCTGTTCGGTTTTGATGCATAAAAAGTGGGCCTTTACGAGCACATGCATTGAAATAGTAGTTTATGCTACAAGGGCGCAAAGGAATAAATTACGAGGACGATTTAAAACACGAGCGTGGCCTTTTTCGTTTTTCAATGCATAGTGTGAGGAAATAAAACAAATATAATTTTGTGAACTTTAAATTGTAATTGGCTCAAGAGGACTAGGTATCCAGAGCCGTGAAACAGTGGAAAAAAAGTATGACATTTATGGGACACAAGAAAGGCTGCAGGTTAGCCAACCATTGCAAACAAATAAAAAAATAATAATAATAAAGCCCTAGGGCAAAATAATAGACTTTCTGTTCGGTTTTGATGCATAAAAAGTGGGCCTTTACGAGCACATGCATTGAATAGTACATTACATCTGAGACCAGTAATTAAAGATATCCTGGACGAGTAAGTTGAAAGGCCGAGCCCGTAGGGCGAGGACTTTTATATACGAGTCCAGGATAGCTAATTATGGTCGAAGCAAGTATAGTGCTTTTCTCAAAAATAAAACGAGATATTTTCAAATTATATAAGTTTTTTTATTACGTTAACAAACTCATCTTGAATAACAAACAATCGATCGAGTTTGTTTTATGTGTCACGCAATTTTACTAAAATAATGCTATCGCGGTGTTTGACGTCTTTTGTAGTTAGATTCCCAAGCTCCAGACTTCTACATACACCGTTTTTACTCCCATGATAATAACAACCTACAACAAAAAACTCAATTTTAATAATGAATTAAAGGCCTATTTATAACTTTAGAGCCATAAAATAATATTACATAATTTATTTACCTTTATAACTAGATATTTATCATCTATATGTTGGCTTGAAATATTTTAGACTTCTTGCTTATATAGCCATCTGATTGCCTTTTTAGCCACGCCGTGCAATTGTTATCATTTTTCAAGTTTATTTTATTCTTATTGAGCACAACACATCGGAGCATGGAATAAATCGTCCATAAAGTGTAAGGCTGCTTTGTTTGGCTAAGGGGATAGAAATAAGCCAAAAACACATTTTCCGACCAACTGTTCGTGTGTTTATCTGCTTTCCACTTGATGAACTTTTCATAATTTGTTTAAATGTCCTTCCTTAGATTTTGGCGGAAGCAAGTTGTTTTTTGCTAATTCCGCTTCCGCTTTTAGATCTGCAGGAGTACAATCTATATCAGAGCCTTCTTCTGAACTCATTTTGTAATTTATTTACACAAAAAAACTTTAAATGAAAATATTTGCAACAACAAAATTTCCCGCTTTTAATTTTTTTTTCGTTTTTTTTTTTTTCGTTGAGCAAATGTATACGGCCAGCCCTCATCATAAAATTGAGGTTAAATTTTAAGTGTTCAATGGTTTTAAATATAACTATAAAATCAATAAAAATAATATATTTTCAATTATAAAATTTAGCAAAACGTTTTAAGAACACGAAATTGTAATGTTTTTCTTTTTATACTGGCCGCTATACTGGCCGATACCGTATGATCGCCAAACTCTTTAGTAATTTAAAACATAGACACGGATAGTTTAAAAAAAAAAACATGGTATGTAATGGATTTTCATACGAATTTCCTGGACAGTTATTCAGATTTCCTGGAGACTTGAAATAGCTCTACAGGATGAAGTACTTTCTGGCATGTCTATGCAATATGTAATTAAAGCATTACAACATATTTTTGAGAAAAAAATATTTACTTATTTATTTTGATCGCGAAAATTACGTAAGTTACGGCATTGCTTAAAACGTTACGTACGATGATGTTAGTACTCTAAAACTTAATAGATGTTACCGTAAATTTATATTATTTAGAAATTGTATACAATTAATTCCTAGGAAATTTTTAAAATGGCAAGCTGATTTATCTATTTGTTTATTTTATTTTATTTTTGATTGCCCTTCTGTTTTGACTTTTGCTCTGATCTATTTATTTATTAAGTTAATTCAGGAAATCGGCCTAAATTAGCTTGGCATTTTATAAATTTCCTAGGAATTGTATTAAATTCCTATTTTTTTAATTTCATTTATTTATTTAATTAGATTGCCGGTAACATATCTATTAACTAAAGTAGAGCCACTGAGTGATGGCGCCTATGACGTTTAAATGCCTACAAAGTATCGTAATTATGTATAAGCAATGTGGATTAAAAAATGTAATACTTCATTGTTGATAGTGATGTACTACTTATATTTCGATTTGAATGTTGCTTTATTGTGCAATAGAATTCGTATAGAAACAAAGTTTTTTTTTTTTAAGTTTCTCATGTTTTATAGGTCGTGTTTGAGTTCGCCAAGTTACGCAATAATATTTAATTAAAAACAAAACAATGACGAAGTTAAACTAAACGAAAATAAATGATAGTAAAATACTTTTTCCGATTTAGATATTTAAACATCTCTTGGGGGCCCCGGGGCACTACACCGCATAGCCCTCCGATAGCTACGCCACTGGTTTTGGCACATTTTCCTTTTGTATCATTATGTCGAATGTTGAATGACGTGTCTAATGTTGAGTAAACTCACACTTGATTTTTATTTTTAACCGAAATTTGAAATGTACCTCATCACTAAATGCAGCTGTCATAGGCGCCATCACTCGATGGCTCTACTGTATACATTATCGTAACGTTTTAAGTAATTCTGTAATTCCGGGATTTTCACTATCAAAATAATAATTGTAAGAAGCCAACTCCACACCTACAAACTTTCTCAGTTTTTCCAACTTTAAGTATATAATATTATTACTATTGAATTTTGTAGTTATACGAGTACCTACAAGTTGTGAGCAACATTTAAAAAAGTTATAAGGAAGGACCCAGAGTAGTATTGTATATTTTAGTACTTAGTACTTAGTTTTAGTACTTCCTTAGTTTTTTATATTTAGTATTTCGTTTGATTTTAAAGAGATGGAGGTAAAGTTCAATAAATTACTTGAGACATAGTAAGATATCGTTGTTTTATTTTTGGTTCTGCCTAACCTTGGTCCATATTATCTTTGCGCTACATTAAGGCCCTTAATACCGCCAAATGGGTACTTTCTAAAGCCTACTCCTCTTTTATGGCCAAACCAAAAATATTGAAAAAATGTATTATGGTTTATCAACTCTAGGACAACATATGCAACATTTTTCTTTTTCGTACCACCAAAACTTCTATATGAAAAATTGTTTCAACTGAATGGTGTTTTTTGCTTGAATTCCCTACTGCTCCTAAGTGGCTTAGGTGATTTAATTTATTTATGCTTTGATAAATAGATAAACTTGATAGCTATAAATATAACATAGAATTATTCAATCGAACAATGACGCCCATGTGAAAAGTATTATTTTCTCCTATTTTGCCCTTTCAAGGACGCAGCGAGCGTCGTAACAGCCACCACGCATTGTGCACTGATTTGAACGTTATTTCAATGTCGTTTCCGTCGATATTCATACAGACAAACATCGAGCTGCTAATTTGGCGACGGTAATCGCCTTAAGGTTGAATTGTATTGTGTCTTGAAGTTTTACCATTTCAATAAGATTAAATATTAAATGTCAAAAAAAAGAAAACAGTAGATATGGTAGAGGGTTGTTCTCAAAAATATTGAAAATGTTACTTAAGGCGCTCTTATCCCAAAATCAGTAATTTCAAAGTCAAATTGAACTTTCAACGTTATATACATATATAACGTTATATATATGTATATATACATATATATCACCCAGATGTGTTTAATAGGTATTATAATTTTATTAATAGCCTGAGATCCAACTGTAAAATTCTGCACCTATCTATTTTTTGATCGAAATGTGATTTCAATGAAATATTTCGCATGGGGTCATACGCCGCCCCTGGGTTGCTATTCAAAGTCATGGCACAATGGCACCTTTAAACTCCATTCATATAACGAGTGGGAACCAGAATTTGATATATTTTAATAACTTTAACGAAAATTACGTTTAATTAGAAGTTAGATTGCTCATAAGATTTTGCAGAGCAGCCCTGTGGCGGTGTATGACCCCATGCTTAATCTTTCCATTAAATCACATTTCGGAATTTGACGGTGGGAACTTGGGCTTATAATGGTTTATTATTATATAAATTCATTTTATTTTTTCCAGGTATTTGGTTTTTTTCAATATCATAAATAATTTTATTGGTTTTTTTGTGTGTCAGACACCGTAAAGTTTTTCATTGGATTGATTGGTTGATTTATCATTTATCTTGACAATATAACAAACGAAGATAGGGCAATGTTTAAAAGATTTGAAGTACGGTTTGCATAGACTGTATATAACCGATTGCTGCTCATAATGTTATTTTTCTATAATGAGCGTTTTTCCTTACGTCATATTTAGTGTTAAATAAGATTCCTAGATGGCACTGTCGTATTCTTTAGCAATATAATCAAAGACAAAATTTGCACCGATTCCAAACAAATGAAAAACCATTTTGACGTTGATTGCTACGAAACACGTTTTATCTATTGTGACATGGACAGCGCCATCTGGAGGAAAGCTATGAACTAAGAAAAAAAAAACAACGAGAAAGACCCTCATTGACGTTTCTAAAATTATGGGGATCCACACTGCCAAATTATCCCTGTAGATGGCGCATCGTCGATCCAGCCCATTGAGGAGATTGTTTTCCTCATGATCCGGCCATAAAAATCTGTCATTTCAGTACATTTTTGTGGCTTTTGCGTAGTTTTTTGTGATTTTCGATTAATTTCTTGGAAGTATCCCTTGGTATGCCGCACCAGCCCCACTATTATGTACCTATATGTTTGGTTGCCAACGAGACAGGGTGTCTGTCATCAAAAGCATAGATAAAAACTGAACTTTCAAATTTGCTTTTAGTGGGTATTGAACTATTTACGAACTATGACGTCACTTCAAGTGCGAACATATCCTTAGATAATTGGAACTCGATGTTTTTGATGATAGGGGCCTAGTCAAGTTGGCAATTAATGTTACATAATGGTTTCTTTAATAATGTGGTAATTTATACCAGAAAAACCCCATATTAAAAATGAATAACATAATAAAAATAACGATATATTGACATACAGGTGATACTCTTAAGTAAAAAAATGCGACATATTGGAGAAAAACAGTAGGAAAATGGGAACACACGCAACAACAAAGTTTGACATAGCCGGTCCGTAGTATTTATTGGCCGGACTATGCTAACGCCATCTGTAATTAGCTTTGCCTGTGGATCTCCATTACTGTGACGTTTTATAATAATGATATTTTGTACTAGAAACCTTTTATTATGCTTTATTATGTCAGACACCTTCAGTTTTCCATTTCCAAGAATGAATAAAAAAGAGTAGGAAATGTTTAAATCTTTTGAAGTAGGGATTGTATAAACAGTATATGTTTACATATAAGTATGTTCACATAAAAGCTAAATTACGTACGTTTATTATTTACGGCATATCAAAAACTCAAGTTTTCAAAAATCCAGTGCATTATCGCAATTCAAAGACAAGTCTCAGTGGAATCATTTTAACTCGCGTGACACCCATATCCCGACATTAGAGTTATAATATTTACTACCTTCCTATATCCAACAATCTTTATGACAATCGTTTAACGGCTTCCATTAGCTTTAATATCTTAATTTTATTAACTTTATTAGAAACTTTGTTACGGCTATCGCATAAAACAAAGGGTTTATTCCTTTCCGAAATTGGTACAAAATGTAATTACGTGAAACGTGATTCAGTCAAAACGTTAAACAATAATTAAATATTTGATTAAATAGTCCCATTATTGTTTTTCGAGATCTCAATTTAGAATAATATTTTTGAGTGTTCTTTCAGGTAATATTAATCCAACTAAAAACATTTCTTGTAAAGAAAGTTGCCAATATTCACAAGCTCGATACGGTTTTACTGTTTTAAAGTTAATAGATCTCATGTAGATCCAAATTATACTTTTTGACCAAGATGAAGGGTTTGTGGAGGTAGCATTTGTAGAGTTAAGCGTTGTAAAGTAAGGGGCTTGAGTCTACATTCTGATATTTTTTTAACAGTGAAAGCGTTATGAGCTTGTGAGCCTTGGCAACCTACTCTAGATAATTTTTTTTTGGCGGCATTTCATTTCTTTTTGTCAGCAAATTTTTCATACAGACTTGCACCTCCTTTATTGGGGGGTGAAAGAGATAGAATTATTTATTTCAGCTTTCTAAGACTTTTGCAAGTTGGAGTGTGAAAGCGACAGATTTAATAATTTCAGCTTTTGGATTTTTGCAGCTTTAGAATAGAAATTGTTATACATATAACACAGAACTTAACCCCCCTTTATGAGAGTTGGAAGGTAATGTTACAGATTATTGGTTGTTTGTGTGATAATCCTAGCCTGCACACTGAGTTTTTTAGGGCTTCAGGAGGTACCCTAGAGGTTTTGATGATCATGAATCAGTCGGTCAGCCAGTGACTAAATCGACTTATCTTAGGTATTAATATAAGCTACATGAAACTAAGCATGTTTGATTACATTAGTTTGCTAACTACATCTCATCCCAAGCTGTGAAGGTTTGAAAATACGAGAAAACGCTTTAAGACGTAGTGCTCTGCTTCCTTTGGCTCGTCTTGGTGGGGGTACTGCCGTGGCCACAGTTTTGCTGCTGTACGCATATAAAAAAGCTTGCGCCAAAGTAAGACTTTCTACTAAAATAAGTACGTTCACGTCCCGTGACTCATACATAAAGTAGAAAACTATAAAGTTTAATACTTATACTACACCATAGCAAAACGGGGGCACATGTTTCATTTATTATTTCAATTGAAAACAATATGAGTTAATTTTAGCGCTTCGTTGACTCTTTGTTTAAATGTTTTATTTTTAAATATGAAATAAATATATATATATGTTGCTACATAGAGCATTTATTTTATTTTTATTTTTTGTTTAATTAAAACAGTGTTTAAAACTTTATTTTTGAAATATATTTCGGCCCACTTTGGGGCCGGCATCAGTCAAATTATCATTAATTCGACTGATGCCGGCCCCAAAATGGGCCGAAATATATTTTTTAATACAGTTGCTCAAAAAGTGGCGTATTGCAGGGACGTATAACGTTCGGGATGTGGGCTATTACATACTCGAGCTTTTTCTTTACCTTTTCCGAACTCGTGCGTTCTCTTTCCCAACTGTCAAAATAACGTCTAATAAAAAGAAAAAACCAACCACGAAGTTTTTACAAAAAAAAAAAATCATTGAAGTTTTTATGATTCATGCAAATATTTCTAAAAAGAAGCTACTAATTTGTTTCAATATCAGATTTAATGATTTGATTGAATGAGTTAGGTTAGGTTTCATTTCATTTCATCTCATTGAATTTCATTTTCATTTCATATCAATAAAAAAATTCTACTGAAGACTTGGCTGTATGGGCATAGTTCCCTTTACCTATCCAGAATGGGTGAAGAAAACAAAAAAAAATCTCTGCTTATATTCTTTTACGGTTGGCGCCATTTTCCAAAAATTTTTTTTGCGGATTTAGTTTGTTACACAAAATGAGTAATTTCGACGATATTTTATTTGAATTAACACCACCGGAACTCAGTATAATTGCACAAAATGCTTCGGAGAACATTTTACCGGAAAAGTCAAAAAGTCGCTACATATCTACATACGACGAATTTATTGCGTGGAGTATTAGTTAGTTGAGTTTATTGTGTTTTAATTATTTTATTAAATTGCTTCATTTTTTCGCAACTGTATTAAAAATAGTTGTTCATTACACGTGCGGAACCGTCATTGCAACTTGTTCCGACTGTCAACCCTCACCTTCGGCTGCGCCTCGGCTCGGGTAGACATTTGTCGGAACTCTTTGCAATGACAGGCTTTCCGCACTCGTAATGAAATATACTATTTAAATATGAAAATGTTGATGCTATCGCAGAAACAATTTACTTAACCCCTTACCGCATACGAAACCATATATGCTACCTAAAGTTTCTATTTTTTTTACAGTCTATTAAAAGATCATACATTTGAGAACTAACTTGAATCAGAAAAATTATTTCGTCGTAGAACGGAACGTAATTATTTGTCTATGGCAAGTGTAATCTGTCAAAACTATTTGAGGTTTTGTGTAACGTACCCACGAGTGAATTACAAAGATAATAGTGTGAATTTTATCAATGGAAATTAAATATAAACCGGTAAGTTTGAACTTCAAAGAAAATCATAATACATTCTTTCAACCTTCTAAAACATGAGGATGTGTGTATTTTTATTTTTTATTTACGTTTTCTTCAGGTTTTAGAATCTTTTTTGCAACTGCCATATTTGGCTTCGTATGCTTTCCCGTCAAAAACATTGTTGTTCATATACGGCTTCGTATGCATTTGAGCTTTTTTACTGCTTTTTCAGAAATGGATCCTTCTCGCTTTTATGGCACTTCTAAGCATGTTCAGCCTATACCTGGTGATGGTTTCGTGAGTGATGATGATATTGCTTCTGACTCCGACCCTGACTACGAACCTTCCTCTAGCCGAGCACCTAAAAGAAAACATGTTATCATATCCGACTTCGAATCTGATAGTTCTGATGATGATAATGTGGCTTTACAAAACTACCAAGCTCCGTCTACATCGAAGGGAAAAGGAAGGGCAAAAGGCAAAAAAGCGAAAAAAGACCAAGTTATTTGGAAAAATTATCATCCTTCAGATGCACCTGATCTTGGCGTTAGTTCAAATGTTGTGACCCGACTCACCTCCACGGTTCCACGACATCTCAACTATAAGATTTGTTTCGATAACTGGTTCAGCAGTCCCAACCTTCAAGTTTATTTGTTTCAAAATGACTTGTTATCTTTGGGAACTGTGAGACTCAATCGTGTACCAAACTCGAATATGCCTTCTGAAAAAGAGCTGAAGAAAAGGGGACGAGGTGGTATGGAAGAAAAAACTGCGATCATCGACGGCGTAAAATTAAGTTTAGTTTCCTGGTTTGATAACAAGGTCGTAAATATGCTCTCAGCATACGTAGGCAGCGAACCAACAACAACGAAACGTCGATATGATCGAAAGGAAAAGCAGTACAAGAAAATAACTGCTCCTCAAGCTGTTGATGTTGGTTGACAAAAATGTGGTCGTCCAGCTAGCATCCTGGGATCACCGTCATCAAGCCGAGTCGGCACTCCATCCAGTTTGCCTCATTCACCAACACCCAGCAAACAGTCCCGAAAAACTCCATCCAGACATCAAGATCTGCCTAAAATTTACTTGAACGCATTCGAAGCCATATATGACTCCACATTATTTTACTATAATGCATACGAAGCCATATATGGCTTCATACTTTTATTTCTAATATATGGGATGTAAATTTTTTTTTCCAAATTATATCGGTTATTTTGGCTAAATAAATCAACATTTTGAAACAAGAAATTTTTTATTGCATCTCCTTGATAATTCATGCAGTAAGGGGTTAAAGTTTGTAACAGCTTTGATGACAGCAAGATGCTGGTTATACATAAAAAGCAGTTTTTATATTTACGTGGCAATTGGGCACTCAAAAGTATTATGTAAATATAACAAGTTATTTTAAGTTAAGTATTATTCTATTATACTGTTTTCTTTTATGATCAGGTTTTCAAATTAAATTGTTGATCAGCCCACATTCGAAGATGTGTTAAAACACTTTGACATATTAAAAAACGGCCTGTTGTATCGCAAAAAAATAAATAACAGCAACTGTCCCAAACAAAAGTATGGATATCAACTTCACAGTTAGCATAAGCAGACAGACGGAAGCTTTCACACTAGTACTGCAAAGCAGGGTTGGTTCAGAAAGCAATCAAAATTGATCTTTAATTCTTATGAAATAAGAGACAGTAGTTACAATTCAACCCCCTGCTGCTCGCTTAATCAAGGAGCTGGTAAACAAAGCCACAAATGAAAAGCTCCAGCCTCATCCTTTCGAGCAATTTTTCCACGATGACGTTCAGACTCTCATTAATACAGTGGGCACAAAGCTTTATTCACACGCTCAAAAAACAGACGACTTATTAAGGCGATTACCGTCGCCAAATTAGCAGCTCGATGTTTGTCTGTATGAATATCGACGGAAACTACATTGAAATAACGTTCAAATCAGTGCACAATGCGTGGTGGCTGTTACGACGCTCGCTGCGTCCTTGAAAGGGCAAAATAGAAGAAAATAATACTTTTCACACGGGCGTCATTGTTCGATTGAATAATTCTATGTTATATTTATAGCTATCAAGTTTATCTATTTATCAAAGCAAAAATGAATTAAATCACCTAAGCCGCTTAGGAGCAGTAGGAAATTCAAGCCAAAAAACACCATTCAGTTGAAACAATTTTTCATATAGAAGTTTTGGTGGTACGAAAAAGAAAAATGTTGCATATGTTGTCCTAGAGTTGATAATCCATAATACATTTTTTCAATATTTTTGGTTTGGCCGTAAAAGGGGAGTAGGCTTTGGAAAGTACCCATTTGGCGATATTAAGGGCCTTAAGACCGATGTAAGGGCGGTTGAAAAAGTTGTAATAAGTAAACCATAAACGAGAATAAGGTCTCACAACGCCCGTTGCTATTGTAGATGTTTAAAATAAGCTAATTTAAAGTGACTATGAAATACACCTAAGAGTAAATTACAACCAAGACATGGTAATAAAGTACTTAATGTTCTGCTGATTTAGCCATAAATTGCTTGTTAAATTTAACACGAAAATTATAATAAAATTTTAATATATTTTCTCAGTGTAATGCATTGAGTTAATCTAACTACTACTGCTAGTCTGTGAGAGAGGAGGATGGCAATTCTGACACATGCAGCAATTGCGAAGGCCAAAGGCCTGTGATTTTAGAAGCTCTTTGTACAGAGACGTACTAAGCTTTTAATAAATTAACCTTTCGCGTAGATTCATAACGTGTCTTTTAAGGAGTAATAGTTGGTAGAATTATCATCACACAACATTCATCACGCAATAAACATGGTCATATAGAGTGAAAAATTGTACCAGAATTGATTTCTAACTGCTACGATAGTTACATCGTCACACGTTAATTTCCGAGGAAGTGTCAAATTGTAGGTCACAGTCAGGGCTTGAGCTCCGGAATCCCGGAATTGACAAAATACCGGAATTCCGAAAGATTTCAATATCGTTTGTAATACCGGTATTCGTGAGACCAATTCCGATATTTCGATATTGAGTAAAAAAAATAAATAAACGGCTTGAGGCGCGATTTAGATCCCACTGTATGCATAATATATTATTTATTTATCTATACATACAAATTAATACTACAAATCCAAAAGTAACTGTCTTTCGGTCTGTTTTTTATCTTTTCACGCCTAAATTTTGATATAATTTGGCAGAACGATAGATGGTAGGTATCCTAGAGAGAGATATAGATAGACGGATATAGGCTACATTTTATCACGGGAAAATACGGGTCATTAAGCTGCGCGTAAGCCCAGCGAGCGGAGAGCTTGTAATATAATAAATGCGAAAGTTTAGATGTTTTTTACTTAATCACGCTCCGCTCCGACCATAGATGGACTGGCATAAAATTTAGCACATATTATTAGTTTCTAAAAAAAGCACTACGTACGATACCTCGAGAAAATACCTCGATCCAATGAAGTAACTCAATTAGCCGTCGGAAAACCATCCATAAATACATTTTTTTGCATATCAAACTTTTTTCAAAAAATTGGGTAGTAACTCCGGAACTCCGGAATTCCGAAATTGAAATGCTCAATATCGAAACCCAATTCCGGAATTGAAAAATGGTCCGATATTCAAGCCCTAGTCACAGTCCCCACTCTTACATCCATCACATGTTCCACCGTCGAATATTACGTCTCACCCAGGGTGACGGTTGGTGAGCCTTCGTACTTCGGACACAGCGTGCCTTCCGAAGCACCCAGGATGTACACATTATATATGTGTTCCTGCAGCTGCGAGATTTGAACCCGTTACCACCGGATCGGGACGCTCGAAACTCTAGACCACGATACCCTGACTGAATGACTGACTAACTGACTGACATTGGAATAATTTAAGTTTTGACAGCACTAAAGCTAAAATTAAAGCCTTCAAAATCGGCTATAATACCATCCCTCTCATTCAAATAATTTAAACTTTCTTTGAGTCTCTTCTTATATTAGTTGCAGTTCTAGATCTATTCTATTTTCACCTTTATTATAATAAATTTTCAATGTGTAGTTCATGAATTAACTAATAGATGGCGGTGTAAACTGAGTCACGATCCACGTGGTGAGTGCGGACAATGTTGCGGGTAAAAGATAGTTCTATAAATAAAATTGATGAAAGAAAAAATATTTACCATCTTTAATCGTGGCATCTAAACTGAGAGTGTTTGGTTCATCGATGCGTTCAAATTTGACTTCTACTAATAGGTGTTTTCGCGGGTCCTGTAAAAAATTATAAAGTTTATGTTTATTTTGCGAAATCCATCGCTATGAATACTCTAAATATTATTAGAGTGCATTACAAACTAGAAAAGATCAATCAGAAACAAACCCCAAGACAAGAATTTGAAAAAATTCCCCGGGCCAGGATTCGAACCTGCGATCTCTTGTTATCAAGACAAGCGCACTACCAATTGCACCACCGAGGTTCCTACCCAGACCGGTGAATTCTTCCATCATATTTGTCCACTGTTATTTTTGCTTCTGCCTGATATAATAGCTTGTAATGCACATATAGATCGCTTACGACGGCGTTATGTGATTTCACGCCTTATTCTTAAGAAACGGATGGCGCTGTCGTCGCTACAATATTGTTGCTTCAGACAGTTAAGAAATTCACAGTTCTCATTAACTAAGATGATGTTTATTTTGCGAAATCCATCGCTCTTTAATACTCTAAATATTTTTAGAGTGCATTACAAACTAGAAAAGATTAATCAGAAACAAATCCAAAGACAAGAATTTGAAAAAATTCCCCGGGCCAGGATTCGAATCTGCGACCTCTTGTTATCAACCCTGCGGTCCGTAATAGAATTACATAGATAAAAGCTATGAATGAATTAAAGTGTGAGCGATGACTGGTCCGTAATTTGTGAGCTAGCAAACGATGTGAAAGATAGCTTATGATTCGGACCGCATTAAAAAAGATACATCTTAACCATAACCTCTTATCACAGAATACAATACGATTATTTGAATTCATTTCGTCAAAGTGCCGTGATTCGTGATGGAACAAGAAGAGTTTGTAGCACTGTTCTTTAACGTAGACTCAGATAGCGACGAAAAAATATATATACATATAAATTCTTCCTTTTCGACGAAAAGTTCCACACGACTTTTTATTTGTTTCTCTCATGGCCGAATAAAACATATACTATGGTTTGTCTGTTCTGAACTGCTGAAATAATGGAGCGAAAACAATTTTTGACATTCCATTCCGTTCAACGCTCACATCGCCTCACCTCCGTCGCATGAGCCATGAAAGTCATACGAATGAATGAACGCATTTGCTTCACTCATGGATTATTAGCCATTCACCTCATTCATTCGTAATCGATTTTAGCAAAATAATTCTATTTCGGAACGCGGGGCAAGACAAGCGCGCTACGCTACGAAAAAATATTTTTTCTTTCATCAAGTATGATGGAAGAATTCACCGGTCTGGGTAGGAACCTCGGTGGCGCAATTGGTAGCGCGCTTGTCTTTGGGTTTGTTTCTGATTGATCTTTTCTAGTTTGTAATGCACTCTAATAATATTTAGAATTATAAAGTTCGTTAAGTTTATACCTACACATGCGCGAAGATGTGATGGCGTCGTTTTTTTGTTTTATTGAAAAAAATATTGCATTTCGTGTGTTTTGATCAACAATTGTGTGATAGAATATTGTGAATTAAAATCGCCGTAACCAGTGTAGTGTGTTGTTCAATGAAACAAAATCGCAGGCCGTGTGTTTTTTCTATTCCAACGTTTTGTTCGCGTTATGAGTCCATCACTTTAGCACGAACTGACAGGACAGCGAGTACGGCACAGGACAGGTGTCGAAGTACGCTCATGCCACTCCGTAAAAAAAAATACTTACGCGTCGTGATTTCACACAAGGGCATATTTGGTATAATTTTCGCATAAATTAAAGACGAGGAATTAAAATTTCATGTTTTTGTAATGCCCTTTTTATAAAAAAAAACTGAGATTTTAGCAAAAAACTGAAAACGAAGGTAAATTATTTTCTCTTCAAGCAGATGTTACGTGAAGAATAGTTACTTTTTAAGATTAAAAGAAATATAAATAGATAGGCTAAAAAAAAGTTACTTACTTCACAAAAAAATATGTAAAAAGACGCCTCGCGTTTCTCGCTTTACTACGAACAGCAGCGAGCGAGCAATCCGCTTCGCCAACAAAAAATAGCTAACGCGTTGTGATTTCACACAAAGGCGTACTTGGTGTCATTTTCGTATAAATTACGGATGAGAAATTCAAATTAATTTGAGGTTTTCGTAATACCTTCTTATACAAATTATGCATTTTTTACTTTTATTGATAGTTAGTAGTATTATTTTACTGTTTGAATAAGTATAACATTAAAATTTGCAAGTTATCATAACAATTAAAATATTGATGTATAATATAACTATTCTTGTTTATAAAAACATATAATTTATATGTACTTATATAATAAGTGATGCCAGAAAAAATTTAAAACATCAGGCGGCGTTGAGGTTAAAAGACGCGGTACACTTAAAGGTGAGAAACTTTGGTTATTCTTAATTAATGTATTTTTGGATAGATAAAAGTATTATAGTTGTATCGTTTTCGATGCAGACAGATTCTTTTTATTTCTTTTTCAATGCATATGCTCGTAAAGGCCCACTTTTTATGCATCAAAACCGAACAGAAAGTCGATTATTTTGCCCTAGGGCTTTATTATTATTATTTTTTTTTTATTCATTTGCAATGGTTGGCTAACCTGCAGCCTTTCCTGTGTACCATAGATGTTATACTTTTTTTTTCCACTGTTTAACGGCTCTGGATACAATCCTTTTGAGCCAATCATAATTTAAAGTTCACAAGATTGTATTTGTTTTCATTTCCTCACACTATGCATTGAAAAACGTAGTATGATACACGGGCGTAAAAGCAATAAATTACTCGGTTACGTTTAAAACACTCGCTACGCTCGTGTTTTAAATCGTCCTCGTAATTTATTCCTTTGCGCCCTAGTAGCATAAACTACTATTATTTTAATTTTCATGTTTCCTCTCACATACCTAGCATATTTTATTAGCATAAGCAAGTGCATATGTGGGCTTCAGTCTTCTGTAAAAATAGAGAACTCGACAATTTTATTATTGTAAAATACGTAATACTTAATAAGTTTTCGGGTTCAAATCCACGTCAGAAGTTAGAAAGAAAGAAAGAAAAGAGCTTTATTTCAGACACCACAGAAAACAAAACAAAAAAGAAAACAAATTAAAAACGAAATAGCCTTATTCTGTGGTTATGAAAAAGGAGTCCAGCTCAGCTTAATGCCACAGCCGAAGCCACAGCGCTGGTATTCTGCTGGATCCTACTAAAATTAAAACTAATAACTATAACATAATAATATCAAACTTAAAATAAAATAAAAAGCGTATAGCATAAAATACATAAAAAATATAAGAAAAATAAATAAATTGTACTTGTTTAATAAGTAAATATGTAAATCTGAAATAAATAAACTAATAATAGCAAAAATACTTTTAAAAATGCATATTTATAAAATACTAAATAGATTATTTCATATCAAGTTATTCTAATTTTCGTTTTTTGGGGCTTAGTTCCTTATCGCACGTTACTTTCATGACACTTACATGAACTGAGAGTTAGGCCGAAAAAACCATCAAGTCAAAAAAACGTAACTTTTGCCGCTTGTACCTACATTACATACAGCCACGCATGTAGTACAGTGAAGTTAAATGTGTATTTGTGTGTTTATAACCGGATGTCTATGTATAGTATAAACGTTGTTAATTTATTTAATTGTACACTAGTATTTAATAAAGGGTTATAACAGGGTGTCCCACGACACGTCTCGTTCTTTTTCTAAAAATCGGTCTTAGGAAATTTAAGTCTTTCAAAAGGTCAAAAATAGAAACGTGTTTTTGCAGCGCCACCGCATATTGGAATACAGTACACCAGCGGGCGTAGCCCACTAGTTGAATCACAAGTGCAAGGAGCGTGACGTACTGTTTAATCGCAAAAACATCTTGTCGCGCTCCTCGCACCTGTGATTCAACTAAGTGGCACCGCGCGCGATTAAACACTGTGCTACGAGGCCAGGCCCGGTAGCATAGCGTTTAATCGCGCGCGACGCGGCTTAGTCGAATCACAGGTGCGAGGAGCGTGACATACTGTTTAATCGCAAAAACATCGTGTTCTATATATCTATACCATTGACTGAATAATGACTGTAACTTTCTTGTACTTTCTGTCGGGTTGACTGGGAGAAAATGCTTCTAGCATTAAGTCCACCTGTTGTACATTAAACTGTGTTTTGTGCAATAAAGAATTAAGACAGAAAGAAAGAAAAAATCTCTTCAAATTATGGTTACACCTTTCTGTTACACGTTGTATATATACAAGGTGACTTTTTGATCACCGTCCGAATTCATACTGGAGGCTTGATAAGTGATCAGTATCTTGGATCAGTAACAATTTTTTGTGAAATTCGTAAAATGAAATTTCGGCTTTTCATATAAATTCAGTTCCAGCCCCGAGTGAATCACTATGGGGAGTCGAAATTTCATTTTACGAATTTCACCTAAATTGTTATTGATGCATGATACTGATCACTTACCAAGCCACCAGAATGAATTTGGACGATGATCAAAAAGTCACTTTGTATATATACACTTAATAAAATAAAATGCGAGTTAATGTGAGATATATTTCGGGCCCTATCCTAGGTCCGGCATCAGTCACAATTGTGTGTGAATTTGCATTTTATTTTATTTAGTGCCTATATAATATTTATAACTAATATATAAATATAATAATATATAAACTACATTTAAATACAAACTAGTCAATTATAAACGTTTATTAATAATCTTAGGTCTTAGAATCAAAGTGTTCGTTGTTGACGAATCGATCTCGTTTGTTGTGTGTGCGTGAGCTAGTCTAGGGCTGGCAGCAAGCGTGTGAGCGTCGTCGATCGAGAGGGACAACATTTATAGTCAGCAACTTATATGATTCTCTTCCTAAATTTTAGCGTCGTTAATCCCTAGGTCCTAGTTCTGGTTCCCCATGGATAAATTTGTATTAAATATATATATATCGTCACGACTTAAATGCGCGAGAGGGTGTCAGAGGTGTTCCGAGTGTGAACTTTGAAATGCAAGTCACAGTCCACACTCGGTACACCAGCGTTTCACCTACAAATTACCATGTTCTAAATGGACTTTTAATTGTTATTGTTCGTATTTTTTATGACAGGTGGCTATCTGAGCCAATAACAGATGGCATATCCATAATAATTTGCTATAACATTAATTATACTTGAAATTTCGTTTCCTGCTGTAAATCCTTTTTTTGCTTCACGCTTTTGTCACAAAATAACCACTTACAGAATGTTTACTCCGAATAACTAGCGAAAACAGGCGCACGCACACATAGACGCGTACGTACGACGATCTCGAAGATACTCGGGTGAATGCCAATACAAAATTCTGCCGAGATCATGGTACGTACGCGTCTATGCATGTGTGCGTCTGTTTTCGCTCCGTCGTCGAGTCGGCCTTCTGGTAGTATCTATTTTGTGATGAATTCCCTAGAAAGCAAGATGATATACACCTGATATACTCAGATATACACCTGTATTTACGATATAATAGTCAAACCCACTGGCTGTATAGTGTTCAATTAACAAGAAGATTAAATGTGGTCGTGTCTGCACGAAGCAATTTTAGACTATTAGCTGTAAAGAGGTCACTGACCTCGATAGTTAGTGCAATAACAACATGAATCAACAAAAAAAAGTTAGTCTGTAAGTACTTCGATGTTGAATATAGCAACATTCATATTTTCTAATTAAAACTATTAAGATGTCTTGTCTATGATTGTGTTCTCTCTGCCTTGCCTGCCATTAAAGATGGCGTTGTTATATTTTGTAAGAAGAAATAAAGTTATGTTTTTAAGTTAATAAATGAAGATTTAGTTCAGAAGAAACTGTGTGTTTAACTCTAGAACTGCCCTGGCCCTCAACAAATATTCAATATTCGACTTTTTCGAGATAAGGCGCTACGGAAAAAAATTGACAATTTCAGAACTTCTATATCTACTTCGGTAAATAATGTATAATTTTGAAAAAATTGTATATTATTTTTGGAATCTTCCTCTAGGGATCTGTTAAAACAGAAACGCGATTGGAGAATTTCGGCTCGATAGAAATATTTATTGAAATGAGGTCTTTATCGACACCAATTCTCCTGGTTTGACAATTTAGAATGACATTTGGACTGCAATTATATTTTATTAGATGGGTTTTAACAGTATCTAGGACCTGGTTAAACGAAATTTTGATAGCATTTTTAGTACATTTTATATTAATAAAAAACCGACTTTTTGCTACTTTTTCACGAATCCGTCCCTCTCGCACTGAGGGTTTTTTCGCATATGGAGTAACAGGGACGCTAAAACTTTTGCATATCGCCTTAACGTTTACAATCCGAATAGACTGTAATAAGGAAGATTATTGAAGTAACGTATTATGTACTTTTCTTTATTGGCTGTGGGCTTGTCAGTGTACTGGCATCGTTCTTACATACAGAGCATGAGATTTGCATGAACGTGCACGTGCTCGCTCATGACTTGTACGACGTATGCTTTGAATAGGGCTCGATACGATTATACCAGAGTGAGCAGTACCATAAGCGAGAGTTAGGTGCAGCGTTCTAAAACAAAATTTATAGAAAATCTTGAGCTCACGGGTAAGGCGGCGAGCGAGTAAATTCGGGATCCGAGCGGAGCGAGCCGAACCCCGTTATAGTAACTGTTTTAACATAATTCATTATAATTATACGTAAAAATAATTCTTGTCGTTTTAACATAATCATGATATCAGCAAAATCCTTCACGGTGTTTGTATTTCATTCAAGATCATGATTTTTTTCTACATCTTGTTTCAACATGGCGGTGCACAAACAAAAAACCCGAAGTAAATATTCTCTTTATTTAATTAGTTATTTAATATTTCTAAACTCATTTCGAGATTAAATTCAGCTATTCTCACGAGTCTAAAAAAAAAATTTTTACTGTCCCAATACACAGTTCTGAGTTAAAATACAATAAAAGTTGCTTGCTTTTGGAGTAAGTAAAGTGCAGAAGGCTCTGTTTGGTGACCAAATTACTGTTGGTATATCCGACAACTTATTGGTACCGTGGGCACCAAAGGACTTGAATCTATCGAAATAATATTCATTTAAAACCATTGGTTCATATTTTAAATTACATTATAGGATTTTAAAAATAAAGTTAAAACTAAAACTAATTACACTTTTCTTCAAACAATTCGTAACATAACTTAACATTAAGGTATGTGCGACACAGGTTTTAATACATTTGCCCAGAAAGTAGCAATTGAACGGCTGTACTCATAAACAGCCCTTACTAACCCTGCGGTCCGTAATAGATTTACAATGGATCATAAGCCACTTCATACTTTCTTAATCGATTTTAGCGATATAATTATATTTCGGAACGCAGGGTAAGCCATTGCTAGTGGTAGAAAGAGCCAACCTAAAACTCGCCACCCGCTGTATGATAACTGCCTCAGCAATAACCGTGATAGTATACTGACATGAGTCCCTGTCTCTTAGTGTAACCCATGAATTTCGATATAGTTTGGAATATTATCTCCTTTTTGAATTTGTATGTAAATGTTAGTGTACGTTGCCCTGCAATACACGTACCGCACCTCAGCGTTGAATGAGGATAGTTGAAATAAAAATAAAACTATTAAAACTTGACCATCGGCCGTTTTGGCCGGCCGTCATAACTGGCCAATTACAGGAAAATAATAGCGATGAAAAAAAATTGAGCACAAATGAGAAATTTAAAAAAAGAAGTATAATAAATAAAAAAATATATATTATAAAAATACAATATGGGGTATCAAATTGTAGGTATTAAAAAGCTGGTTGTAAAAATATATACTTTTTCTATATTTACTGGCACTGGTTTCGAGGAATCTTTAAAAAGTCCCAAAAATATGTATGTCCACCCCCCCCCCCCCCCTTATCTCCAAAACTAGTGGACCAAAAAATATTAAAAAAATCGCGGTAATATAATATGTTTACGTAAAGATTACAGAAAAAATAAAGCGGTTGAGAAATTCACGAAAAAAAAATGACATAATTAAATTTATCGTCCAAAATACGGAACCCTAGGTACGCGAGCCTGACTCGCACTTGGCCGGTGTTTTAGGTATATGTACAATATTAATAAAGCGGTAATTTTGTAGCATCATCAGCGTCGTCCGTTTTTAATACCTTGCTGACTATTTGGAAGATTTTCAAATCGTGGGTTCAACGCAACGACATCTCATTATTCAAAGTAGTCAATTTAATTACGCGCGAATATTTAATAACCCTTGCCTTTCATGTGCTAGAAAATATTTTTTAGTTGCTGTTTATGGTGCCCCCCGAGACGTGATGCCCTAATCTAGCCATACTCAAAGTGTGCTCCGTGGAGGCCTAGGGCTCCGCGGAAATACTGGTCTTAATGGAAAAACATAAAGTTGCAGAGTACAATATCATAAATATTTTCATTATGTTTTCTCCCACATTCCAGTTGCCCGAGTTTGAGCTCCCGGACGAAGGGCCTGGTGCTGAGCTCGTTCTTCTACGGGTATCTGGTGACGCAGCTACTGGGTGGCTGGCTTGCGGCTAAGATCGGAGGTAACAGGTCCGTTCCGATTCATTGCACGCACGATACCGCCACACCACTTCACTATGTCTGCGTTTGGTTCGTTTGTTCGAATAATTTGAAGTACACCCGCCTATTTAGGAAACTATGTGTCTTTTGTATTGTCAGTCAATCCAAGCTGCCCTGCGTTATCCCATGACATGTAAAATATTTACATATAAAACACTTTTTACGCTTACTTCCGTTCTGAACTCCAAGATTTCTCAACACATTGTTGAAAATCACATCATCTCGGATGCTCAGAACGGATGTAGGGGTGGTAGCCGCGGTAGCAAGGAGCTGCTCCTCATTGACGCGGTCGCTGGCAAACTGGTCAGACGCAACCGTCGGAACTTCTCCGCCGCCTGGATAGACTACAAAAAGGCTTTCGACTCGGTTCCCCACTCTTGGCTCCTAAGGGTCCTTGAGCTGTACAAAGTCGACAATAGAGTTCGACACTTCCTTGAAGCATGTATGGGGCAATGGAGTACTATCCTTAGTCTCGCAGGCGAGAATATGACGGATGCCGATGACCAAATACGGATAAAAAGGGGTATTTTCCAGGGTGATTGTCTGAGCCCGCTTTGGTTTTGCTTGTCGCTGAACCCTTTGAGTCAACTTTTGGAGAAATCAGCGGCGGACTTTCAGTTTCGGAGGGGAGGAATGCGGATATCGCACCTTCTCTACATGGATGACCTGAAGCTTTTTGGCCCCACAGATCAGAAACTGGAGGAGTTGTTGAAGATCACTGATGATTTCAGCAACTCCATCAGAATGGAGCTAGGGGTCGAAAAGTGTGCGGTCTTGCATGTGGAGAGGGGTCATGTTGTTCGCTCCGATGGAGTCGATGTCGGCTCCAATCGATTGAAATCCCTTTCTGAGACTGAAACATACGGGTATCTGGGCATGTCCCAAACAATCGGTGTGAATGAAGCAGACATGAAACAAGCCGTTTGTGGGTATTTTATAATCGCCTGACAAAAGTGCTTGAGAGTTTTTTGTCGGGCGGAAATAAGGTACGAGCTTATAATGCTTGGGTCATGCCTGTTCTCATGTACACATTCGGAGTGCTCAGATGGACTCAGACCGAACTAGATGCTCTGGACAGAAAAGTCCGCACAATCCTGACCCTTCATAGGATGCATCATCCGAAATCGTGTTGATGGACCGGGCGCAGTCTCGGGTGTCTTTGGTGGATATCACAATCCCACACGATGAGAACCTCGTGAAAGCCGAAACCGAGAAGAGGAGGAAGTATCTCGACCTGGCTCACGAGGTTACCGACATGTGGGGCGTGGCATCCACCGAAATAATACCACTTGTTTTATCCGCGAACGGGTTAATACCAACCAATCTCGAAACCAACCTGAGACGGTTGGGATTCCGCGGCAGTTCGCTTCCAGCGCGGATGCAGAAGGCGGTTCTGCTCGATACTGCTCGCATCGTTCGCCGGTTTCTTTCCCTGGGGCTCTGAACCTCGGTCGACTGTGCTTCTGCCGAGGGATGTACCGTCTCTCTCTCTTTAAATTCTTTTGGCCAAGAGGGAGAGACGAGATCAAAAATTCTCGAAATAATAATAAAGCCATTTATTTCCATTAAATTAGTTAATCTAATTTTATAACATTGATCAATTAGAATTTAATACAGTATTTAAGGTGGTAAAACCAACACAATTTCATACGATTTTATAATTGGATACATGCCCTAATTATTTCAAAACAGACTTCTCAAATATGGCTATAAAAATCAACAAAAAATCTAGTTTCCGCATATGCAATAATATTATTCGAATATTGTTTAATTATTACGCCATTAATAAATCAAAAGTAGTTATAATTTGCAAGATTTTTGAGTTTGTTCGAGAAGAAAGAAATGGACTGAGTAGCACTTTCCAATTTAAATGCAACACTTGTGATTAGAGATGCCGCGAATACTCGCTATTATTCGATATTCGGCATTACTCGATATTTTTTTGTTATTCGACGAATACCGAATAATAGCTAGTATTATTCGACATTTGGCGAATAGTTGTCTAAAATAAACTTTTAGTGAATAAAAACACTATAGACTTGAAAATAAAATCAATTTCAAATTTTTTTAATAAACAAAACACACTTTGTATTAATTATATTACTATCATTAATATAAAAAGTTTGCCCAAAATTTGTCATGTCATGTTGAAGTTAGGCTTTTTAATTAATTTTTAAAGACAAAAAGAGGCAGATTGTGTTGCAAAAAAAACTAGTTTTTCTGCACGATTGGGATCAAGTCGGTTGCGCTTTTCTTCATAAATCAAAACTGCCTCAGAAAAAAAAAGGGTTTTCAGCATTTAAAAATGTAAAATCAGTATAATTGAGACTGATTTCTTTAACTTTATTGTTTGCCTTTCTCATACATAACCTTAGAAAAAAAATTGATTACAGTAACAAATAAATTATTAGTAAGTTCAAGACTATATAGAAGCGTGTTATAATTTGATAACGAATAAATTATTTTCTATATTCCTTTTTTATGTCGAATAATAATGGCGAGTTATTCGACTATTCGCCATAGGGAAAGGCGATTAATCGGTATTCGACTATTCGCTATAACAACTATTCGCGGCATCTCTACTTGTGATCAAATTTATGTAGGAAAGACGGAGGGTGTCGAGAAAATCAACCAGTCATTTGTGTAGGGAATTCTAACCGGAGGGAGTTATTATGCCCAAAGTGACAATTTGCTTGCCGCTATGGATATACCCACGATTTCACAAAAAAAGTATGCAAAAACTGAATTACATTTGGGAAAAGTATGGGAAGAACACTAGTATAAAGAAATGCTAGAAGCTGGGAAAAAAGAAAAACAAATTGCCGTTGAAAAAGGGCACATATGCTCGGATGGAGTTCCATATATAACAGTATATGTAGATGGAGGCTGGTCAAAGAGGTCTTATGGACACAACTTTAATGCCAATTCAGGAATAGTAAGTTTAGTTATTTGATAAGTTTTAGTTTTGATTTCTTGAACGAGCGAGCAAAGTTTTCTGATAAAGTCTATTTGAACAATCTGGTGTTTTATATGTATGTATGTATGAATTGTTGTCTTTATCTCTTTATAGCTCTTTACCTATAGATTGTTTAATTTTCAGGCTTGCATAATTGGAAAGGAATAAAAAATAAATACTGCAGCATGTGTGAGAACAATCAAAAAGGACAGACCAATACGGACCATATATGTTTCAAAAATTATGAAGGATCTTCTACTGGCATGGAGTCTATAATTTTACAAGAAGGATTTTGTAAAAGTATTGAAATGCATGGTGTGAGATACAGATTCTTTATTGGAGATGGTGATTCCTCCGTCTTTTCCAGACTGAAAGATAAAGTACCATATGGCAATATAATCCAAAAACTGGAATGCAAAAATCATGTTGTAAAAAATTACACCAGTGATCTATACAAGGTAATAATAATAAAAAAAAAAAAATATATATATATATACCATCACAACATGAATCCCTGAGGGGGTGTCATAGGTGTTCCGAGTGTGAACTGTGAAATGCAAGTCACAGTCCACACTCTGTGGCTTTTTGTGAGATTGAGTACGCCTGAACTTTTAATTTTAAAATCTTTTCTATGGTATAATAATTATAATATTTGCTCATAATTATTATTTTCTTTTGGGTACACCTATTATTTGCAATAATGTAAAACCAAGTTTTATGGACTTAGCTATTATTATTTATGTTTTTAATCCAACGTTTTGCTTTCAAGTTCCAGTGTGTGTAAATCAATGAATTGAGAATATTTGTCGTTCTAATTAAGCTGTAACTTACAGTAATATATATATTATAATAATAATCTAACATTTTGTCTTGTTTTGCAAAGTCAATACGTTGCCGCTCTGCTTCCGCGGTAAAATACGGAGCGGCAACGTTTTACGTTTTGTATCGATTTGATTTTTATGAATGAATAAACTCACACATTGGCAAAACTGCCTTTACTAGTGTGCGTATTAGTTTGACAACTAATGAATTTATAAAACATTTGGAAGTATAGTAAAAGCAAAGGGATTTCACATTTATTATCACTCCAAAGCGTCGTGAAATAAATCACTTTATCCGCATATCAACTCAATTAATACCCAAAAGATACAATAACAGATATAATCATTAATTTGTTCTAGTTTCTTAGAGCGTGGCGCCATCTAACATTCTGAGCTCATTTCTGTTTACGGCTTTACCACCTTAACAGATCCCTAGAAAAAGATTCCAAAAATAATATACTTCTTTATCAAAATAATACATTATTTTCTCAAGCAGATATGCAAGTTCTAAGTGTCGATTTTTTTTCCGTAGCGCATCAACGTTAAGCTAAGCAAGACAGTAAACTTTTCGTTCTGCACGCTTCGGACTTGGCGTACGTAAATTCAGGACTTCTTAAGTCAGTATCGTGGTGTCCTCTATTCTCCAGGTTCATGCCCTTAATCGGCTTAAATCTATATTGAGGTATGTGGCGGACAGCAGCCCGATTATCGTATTACTGTGACGCGAACGCGAGATTGAAGTGCGCGTATAAATGACAGTCACTGCGCAGGCGAAACTTGATATTACATTTATATTATTTTCAATGCAAGTGCTCGTAAAGGCCCCCTTTTTATGCGTCAAAACCGAACAGAAAGTCGATTATTTTGCCCTAGGGTTTTAACATATATATTTTTTAATTTATGTACGAGAAGTTGGCTAACCTGCATCCTTTCCTGTGTACCATAAATGATATACTTTTTTTCCACTGTTTAATGGCTCTGGATACAGTCCTTTTGAGCCAATTATAATTTAAAGTTCACAAGATTATATTTGTTTTATTTCCTTACACTATGCATTGAAAAACGTAGTATGATACACGGGCGTAAGAGCAATAAATAAAATAAATATTTAAGGGGGCTCCCATACAACAGACATGTTTTTTTGCCGTTTTATAGATAATGGTACGTGTAAGGTTAGGGACTAATATCGGAATAGCTCTCCCTTACAGAAGGTACTCGTGATCCGAACGCGACGACCGACCGATACCACGAGTCCAGTTTGCCTTGGCAGGATAATAGTGGAAATGAATTGTTAATTGTTATGTTAATAATGTTTAATTGATTAAATATAAATGTTACACTGTTATTGCAAGAAAAAAAGGAATATAAAATGTTATGTTATAAGGAATGTTAATGTTGATGAGAGGCACGAAGCCAACTGACGTTTCTACAATTCTTTAGGCTTAACAATGTGTCGCTCGCAGTCATATCGTCATCCGGAAGGCACTAACTTGTCCTCAATACTTGTGGGCGCTGTGTTAGCAACCTTGACTTAAGTAAGCTATGTCAATAGGAAATAATTATTAAGAAATGTTAATAAATAATAGATAATCTAAATGTGTGGACAAAGTCCGTACAGTACGGAACCCTTCGTGCGCGAGTCCGACTCGCACTTGGCCGATTTTTTAACACAATGTTTTAGGACAATAAATGCAGAGATCAAAAAACTCTTTCCAATGGGTCTAAAACACACTATTTTAAATATTATCCAGTGCTAAAGTCTATTCTAGTCACAAATATAACAACAAGCAATTCTTGTTAACAGTGTCTAGTTAATGATTAAAGCCATAAAATTTCAAAATATATCTATATCAGTGAATAGGAACGGAATTACCAACTTATGGGCATTTACAGGGTATGTTGCTCTGAGCGAGACAACTAATTGCCACGCCCCTTCCAGTGCGGAGTTCATCCGTCGATTCGTGGGACCTTTAATATACTTAAAGGCACGGCCAACGAAAGATGATTCTCACGTGCGCATCTGGACTTCTGTGAGAGGTGGATGAAATGACCTTACGATACTAACTGAAACACTGATTTAAAGGCGATTTGTGAGTGCTTGTGTGGGTCGGTACGGGCAGGGCCCCGTCACTCGAGCGTAGCTGCCGCGATTGGTAATAATAATTAGGCATAACCCGAGTGATTTCCCGCCAGTGGGCTGCCACGCGTCGCGTCGTTATTCCGTGCCCGTCGTGCACGCCAAACGTAGGTACTTGTGTGTATTTATGTTCTCCCGGAAATACGAAAATTATGGCTACTGTACGGCATTGTGCCTTTTTCGGATGTCTTATTATTTTTTTAATTAGCTGGAGATGAGGGAAGGTAAGCTAGACATTTCGTTTTCGTGTGCTTAGGTACGGCAAGTAATCTAAGATTGATATGAGGTACCTAAGGTTTAAATAAAGGTACCTAACTGAGCTGCTTATTATTTTTGTTAATTGATATTATAACAATTTGAATTTGCGAAATTCAATCGGACGAGCCTGCAAAATTACTATCTCTTTCTAACAAACGCGTGTTGTGTGTGGAACAGAGCTCAATTACCTACGTTTAATTAAGATAATATATTTTTTAGCTGGTATACGGAAAACGGTTAATCATTATAATTTTGAAAGTATCATATAGACCTTTCAGTTATTTTACCTCTGACAGCTGTTCTAAGTCCAATACCTAAGAATCATTTTCGATCAGCCTAGAGGTAAATAAACTGTTAACGATCTGTACACGGTAAATTAAATTTTTTTACAATAATTTACAAAATATTGATTGATCAGTACATCAATCAATATTTTGTAAATTAAATAAAAGAACTTGCCTACCATAACTTTTTTTTCTTTCCGACTTGTCGCGACGACCCTATGGAAAGCGCACGGCGCGGCGTGTGGCGCCGCCGACGAGGCCGCTATACCGCGCGCTGTACTTAGTATTATCAACGCTAAGTCGAGCCCCTTAGATGCATTTTTGCATGTATTTCCTGACAGTAGATAGTGTAGCTATAGCGTAGCGTGCAATTTTAGTAGGTATTTTCGTTTTACAAGGAAGAGAAGTATCTGTTACGTAGTACCTACTATATAATCTGTGGTACGGGCAGTATTGTTGTTTGTGGAATCACATGTATGGCGATTGTTGCGACAAAATTCGATCGAACATCGTGCGGTCGTATATCCATCTCTATCACACTTTCTATGCATGCGTCAGAGATGGACGTATGCTCGAACAATAAACGATCGACCGAATCTTTTTGGGAGTGCCGGGCTTGCTCTTACCGTTGTTGAAGTTCGGCGGCGACGTCGGTTGCAGGAAGGCGTTCATGTCCGAGTTCATGAAGCTATTGCCGATACTGAACCTCTCCTCCTGAAAAAAGTTTGTTTTGTTTGTTATTTTACAAGTTGCTAATATTTTATTGAATTTCTGATAATGATAAATGTATATAATTTTCAGATTCCGTTAATGGTTTACCGCTGCTATAATAAATTTGTCCAATCACACCGCACAATGTAATATTATAACATCGGTCAAACAACGTAGGTACTTATAAATAAACCGCTTTTGATATTTTTATTATAGTATGGGAGTAGATAAAATGTAATAAAGGACAGCATAAATTTAATCTCCAAGTTCAAATATGAGAGATTGTACAGTTTTTAACCGACTTCAAAAAAGGAGGCGGTTCTCAATTCGACTGTATTTTTTTTTTGGCTTTGTTACTCCGTAACTCCGTCATTTCTGAACCGATTTGAATAATTCTTTTTTTGTTTGAAAGAGTTTAATTCCAGGTAGGTTCCATTTTGGGTTTGGTCATGATCTGATGAAGGTCTTTAGAGATAGGCAGTGGAACTCCTCAGAAAATGACAGCATACCTTTCGAAATTGAGGTAATCGCTTTGTACCTGGGTCAGAGAATATAAAGTATTACTATGGGTGCTGATTACAAGGTATTACTTGAAAATTGACATTCTTCCACCTGACCTTCGATCCTGGCTTCATCACCATATTCACCATAGAACTCCTCAACGGATCAGAGCACATAACTCGAGATTGCGGCAATCACTGCGTTAGGGTGCTGATTCAAGGGTATTACTTGGAGATAATCAGAATACCCACCTGACCTTCGATCCTGGCTAGGGCATCCATCCCGGAATTCCGGAATATCGCAATTCCGGAATCTCGGACCGATTTTTCCGATATTTCAATTCCGGAATTGAGAGGCATAATATCGTAAATCCGGTATTTATACATTTTACATTTACGTACAAAATAAGTATTTCTACAAGTATGTTTTGTGCATTCTGCCTACAAGTGTTGTGTTGAGAGTGAGAGAGTATTTTCGTGTGCTGGTTACTTTTGTAACCGAATTCGAAGCTCGCTGTCTGACAAAATGTTAGATGCACTATTATTATAATTCGAAGCTCGCTGTCTGACAAAATGTTAGATGCACTATTATTATAATTCGAAGCTCGCTGTCTGACAAAATGTTAGATGCACTATTATTATAATTCGAAGCTCGCTGTCTGACAAAATGTTAGATGCACTATTATTATAATTCGAAGCTCGCTGTCTGACAAAATGTTAGATGCACTATTATTATAATTCGAAGCTCGCTGTCTGACAAAATGTTAGATGCACTATTATTATAATTCGAAGCTCGCTGTCTGACAAAATGTTAGATGCACTATTATTATAATTCGAAGCTCGCTGTCTGACAAAATGTTAGATGCACTATTATTATAATTCGAAGCTCGCTGTCTGACAAAATGTTAGATGCACTATTATTATAACTCGAAGCTCGCTGTCTGACAAAATGTTAGATGCACTATTATTATAATTCGAAGCTCGCTGTCTGACAAAATGTTAGATGCACTATTATTATAATTCGAAGCTCGCTGTCTGACAAAATGTTAGATGCACTATTATTATAACTCGAAGCTCGCTGTCTGACAAAATGTTAGATGCACTATTATTCTTTCAAAAATGATTTTTGTTTCATTAAGTTCGTAGTTGATTTGATCTCAGTTTATTGCCAAATGTTAGTTTTTTGTTGATTTTCGTATATTTTTATGTTGATTTTTGTTTCATTAAGTTCGTAAGTGATTTGATCTCAGTTTATTGCCAAATGTTAGTTTTTTGTTGATTTTCGTATATTTTTATGTTGTTCTTACCTTTAATTACGTCGTTCAAATATTGATTATTTCTCAGTTTGCGAGTTTTATTACGAGACTGAAGCGTCGTCCTTTATTTTCATCCATCCATCCATCAGCCTAGTTCGTCCAGGACTTTGCCACTCCCGGCGGTCATCCTGGAAGAATTGCCCATACTCACACACGCTGGGCAGGTGGGTTGGTGAGCGCGGTGCCGGAACCCTCGCACCAGTGACGCCGCTGCCCATCACCAGTTTGTTCCATACAAGGCCCGGCTATTAGGGATGGATATACCGCCATCCTTCGGTCCCAGGCATGGTGGGCCTCCTGGTCTCTTTGCCTGTAAGCTGTCCTCTTACTCTCCCCCGAATTACTTCGAGGTGGTCTCCAAGGTACACAGTCGAGCCCGGCATCAGCTATACCACCTGTCCTTTATTTTTAAATGAGTTAAATTATAATTTATGTGACTCAAGTTCATTAAACACCACAACTCTTTACTCGTTTCATAGGGAAAGGTAGTCCTTTTTTGCTAGAATAAAATAAAATACAATATTTGCTAGTTCCGGAGTCAGTTCCGGAATTGCGATATCGGGTTTCAGTATCGGAAATCAGTTCCGGAATTGACAACCTTCCGATTATGGATGCCCTAATCCTGGCTTCATAACCATAGAACTCCTCAACGGATGACAGCACATAACTTTGGATTGCGGCAACCAGTTTGTGTTAGGGTGCTCATTGCAGGGCATTGCTGAAATATGCCAGTGTACCCACCTGAATTTTGATCTTGGCTTCATCACCGTAGAACTCTTCAACGGATGACAGCACATAACTTTGGATTGCGGCAACCAGTTTGTGTTAGGGTGCTCATTGCAGGGCATTGCTGAAATATGCCAGTGTACCCACCTGAATTTTGATCTTGGCTTCATCACCGTAGAACTCTTCAACGGATGACAGCACATAACTTTGGATTGCGGCAACCAGTTTGTGTTAGGGTGCTCATTGCAGGGCATTGCTGAAAATTGCCAGTGTACCCACCTGACCTTCGATCTTGGCTTCATCACCGTAGAACTCTTCAACGGATGACAGCACATAACTCGAGATTGCGGTAATCATGTTGTGTTAGGGTGCTGATAGCAGGAAGCTATTCAAACATGGCTACTTATACTCACTTTAACTTCGTTTCATATTAACACCACGATTGCAAGAACTACCTATACCTCATAATTTAACCCAGCAACACAAAAAAATGTGAAATTAAATTAACTTTTAACAAAAAAATAGTAACCGACTTCAATAGTAACAGCAGTCATTCACTAAAAAGTTTATAATAATTCTATAAAGACCGATTGTACCGAAGCAACACTTTTGCCCACTTCTTTCTTCCTGAAACATTATGTTATCTAGAAGTCGGCGTATTTCCTACGATATAGCAACATAAAAACCAATATAAGAACGCCGACTTCTAGATAACATAACGTTTTAGGAAGAAAGAAGTCGGCAAAAGTGTTTCTTCGGTACAATCGGTCTTTATAGAATTATTATTAACTTTTTAGTGAATGACTGCTGTTACTATTGAAGTCGGTTACTATTTTTTTGTTAAAAGTTTATTTTGTTCAAATAGTGCGAGTACACCCGCAGTAAGTACGTCTAAATAATTTTTCAATGCATGTGCTCGTAAAGGCCCACTTCTTATGCACCAAAACCGAACAAAAAGTCGATTATTTTGCCCTAGGGCTTTATTATTTTTATTTTTTTTTATTTATTTACAATGGTTGGCTAACCTGCAGCCTTTCCTGTGTACCATAGATGTTATACTTTTTTTTCCACTGTTTAACGGCTCTGGATACAGTCCTTTTGAGCCAATTATAATTTAAAGTTCACAAGATTATATTTATTTTCATTTCCTCACACTATGCATTGAAAAACGTAGTATGATACACGGGCGTAAAAGCAATAAATTACTCGGTTACGTTTAAAACACTCGCTACGCTCGTGTTTTAAATCGTCCTCGTAATTTATTCCTTTTCACCCTAGTAGCATAAACTACTAATAAGCGATGCAACAATTACGAAAGAAAAAAAACTTTACTAGTGCGGTTTTACACCACATGCTGTGTCTTTGAAGTAGCCGACACCGTCGTAAACGCTAAAGCGCGAGTTGGCGGCCTCTTCGTGTCGGCGTATTAATGCGTGCAAACTATTTGAGCACGTGAACTTTATGATACTCACATAGAAAGCGGATAGGTCTGCTTGTGGCCTCCTCTAGTACCGGGCTCTGTATGATACTCACATATAAAGTGGATAGGTCTGCTTGTGGCCTCCTCTAGTACCGGGCTCTGTATGATACTCACATATAAAGTGGATAGGTCTGCTTGTGGCCTCCTCTAGTACCGGGCTCTGTATGATACTCACATATAAAGTGGATAGGTCTGCTTGTGGCCTCCTCTAGTACCGGGCTCTGTATGATACTCACATATAAAGTGGATAGGTCTGCTTGTGGCCTCCTCTAGTACCGGGCTCTGTATGATACTCACATATAAAGTGGATACGTTTGCTTGTGGCCTCCTCTAGTACCGGGCTCTGTATGATACTCACATATAAAGTGGATAGGTCTGCTTGTGGCCTCCTCTAGTACCGGGCTCTGTATGATACTCACATATAAAGTGGATAGGTCTGCTTGTGGCCTCCTCTAGTACCGGGCTCTGTATGATACTCACATATAAAGTGGATACGTCTGCTTGTGGCCTCCTCTAGTACCGGGCTCTGTATGATACTCACATATAAAGTGGATAGGTCTGCTTGTGGCCTCCTCTAGTACCGGGCTCTGTATGATACTCACATATAAAGTGGATAGGTCTGCTTGTGGCCTCCTCTAGTACCGGGCTCTGTATGATACTTACATATAAAGTGGATACGTCTGCTTGTGGCCTCCTCTAGTACCGGGCTCTGTATGATACTCACATATAAAGTGGATAGGTCTGCTTGTGGCCTCCTCTAGTACCGGGCTCTGTATGATACTCACATATAAAGTGGATAGGTCTGCTTGTGGCCTCCTCTAGTACCGGGCTCTGTATGATACTCACATATAAAGTGGATAGGTCTGCTTGTGGCCTCCTCTAGTACCGGGCTCTGTATGATACTCACATATAAAGTGGATACGTCTGCTTGTGGCCTCCTCTAGTACCGGGCTCTGTATGATACTCACATATAAAGTGGATACGTCTGCTTGTGGCCTCCTCTAGTACCGGGCTCTGTATGATACTCACATATAAAGTGGATAGGTCTGCTTGTGGCCTCCTCTAGTACCGGGCTCTGTATGATACTCACATATAAAGTGGATACGTCTGCTTGTGGCCTCCTCTAGTACCGGGCTCTGTATGATACTCACATATAAAGTGGATACGTCTGCTTGTGGCCTCCTCTAGTACCGGGCTCTGTATGATACTCACATATAAAGTGGATAGGTCTGCTTGTGGCCTCCTCTAGTACCGGGCTCTGTATGATACTCACATATAAAGTGGATAGGTCTGCTTGTGGCCTCCTCTAGTACCGGGCTCTGTATGATACTCACATATAAAGTGGATAGGTCTGCTTGTGGCCTCCTCTAGTACCGGGCTCTGTATGATACTCACATATAAAGTGGATAGGTCTGCTTGTGGCCTCCTCTAGTACCGGGCTCTGTATGATACTCACATATAAAGTGGATAGGTCTGCTTGTGGCCTCCTCTAGTACCGGGCTCTGTATGATACTCACATATAAAGTGGATAGGTCTGCTTGTGGCCTCCTCTAGTACCGGGCTCTGTATGATACTCACATATAAAGCGGATAGGTCTGCTTGTGGCCTCCTCTAGTACCGGGCTCTGTATGATACTCACATATAAAGTGGATAGGTCTGCTTGTGGCCTCCTCTAGTACCGGGCTCTGTATGATACTCACATATAAAGCGGATAGGTCGGCGGAGTGGTCACGCCGGTCACTGTAGCTAGAGTCGTGATGCTCATCCACGTAGCTGGCGGGTATCACGTAGAGCGGAAGCTCCTGGTGCTCCTCCTGCTTGCAGACCAGCTGCTGTTTGTGTCCGGCCCGGGGCGGGGTCGAGCTGTTGTTTGCATCCTCCTCCTGTACCGGGCTCTGGAATCCGATGTCGTACAGTGGTTAACGAAGAAAATGTGGGCTTCAAGTGAAAAAACCTCGATGTATACTTATTTTACACAGAGCTGGCAACAGCTGAAAACAGCTGCCCCGTATTTACATGTGTTTTAATTAGTTATTTTGTATATTTACTGTTAATTTTCGGAAACTTTTAATGAAGAAGTGTTGTTTTACCGTGCCTGTCGTTATTTTAGAAAATTACAGTTTATTAAGGGATTATAGTGCAAGATTATAGTCCCAGTGAAAATCAGTTATTTTTGTTGATTTACGTCCTTATCGGCCCTTACGTGAGTACTGTGCAAATCTATACAATAATTGTTTCTTCAAAGCCGAACATTAAATAGTGATTACGAAGTTATTATTATTATAATAGATATTTCTAGGAAACCTAGATAATTGCGCACTACCAGCGCCATCTCTCTTTGCGTCTGAACATCACCTATACGTCATCTTTAACAACCAAGCTGTCAGTCAATCAATACTACCATGGTTAATTGCGGAACGTGCGAGAGACTCCTGGCTCCAACAGGTGGCGCTACGTGTACCAAATGTAAACGGTCTTTTCATAAGCAGAAGCAATGCTCACAATTAAGCTCAACCTTTGTGCCAAAAAATTGGACTTGTACGGATTGCTTAACAACTGATGGAAATAATACTACTTCAAAAGATGATGACGATCTGCAATTCTCATCACCGTCGGCAAGCGACACTGACATGAAAACTTTAATCATCAATTTTCAAGCTGAGATGCGACGGACGATGACAGCACTACGCTCCGACATACAAGGGCTGCGTGATGATGTAATTAAGTGCAATGTCCGCTTAGACGCAATGGCGATTAGCCTGGGCGACACTAAAAAGAGGCTTGTGTTATTGGAAGGCAACGAGGAAAAAAATAGGGAAGATAATCAGGCTCTGCACCAAAGAATAGACGAACTGACGGTACAACTGAATAATAAAGAACAGGAGGCTTATGTAAATGATATCGAGATAACGGGAATTCCGGAGTTAAACGGTGAGAATTGTTATGATATTGTGAACTTGTTAGCAGCCAAGATGGGAGCAACACTGGCTGAAAATGAGGTGGTCGACGTGTACCGCTCGGGACCACGTCGGCTGGCTGCTGACGCCAGCTCGGGCCCACGCATCCGCTCGCGTCCACTCGTGCTGCGTGTTGCACGGCGTGCTGTCCGTGACCGCCTGCTGCAGGCCGCGCGCGTGCGGCGCACACTCACAACTGAAGGCTTAGTCACCCCTCCACTCGGCACTCACGCCTCTGAAACTAAGCAACGAGTCTACCTGAACGAAAGACTTTCTGCAAATAACAAGAATTTATTTTACCAGGCTCGTCAAGAGCAGAAACGTTTCAAGTGGAGATTCGCCTGGACAAACAATGGCAATATATTAGTTAAGCAAGATGAAAACAAACCGGTTCATCGTATCAGGTCTGAGCTGGATATTGCTAGGGTTTTTAGTATTGTTGACCACTATAATGATACGACGTAAATTTGCTAGGAATTTCGAACCACTAAAATGCACACTACTCGAAATATTTTTTCAATATATTTATCGTTGCTTGATTGTTTTATTGTTAAGTCAAAATGATAGTTTGATATTATCAAGGAGTGTATATGATTTCACAGTTTTGTTTGAGATTTTATTCCATTGTTACAAAACTATTATTCAATTTAATTATTATCCAATATTGTTTTTATTAGCTATTAATTGCATTTTATTTTCTATTTCTGTGACATCCCGTTTCAATTTTAATTTGTGCATGTTTTTTCTCTTGTTAACTTTAGGTATCGAATGTAAAAATATGCAAAAAAAGGTTAATCGCAATAGGCATTGCTCTTATAGAAAACGAATTACTTGTTTTTATAGGGTAGTTTCATTATATGAGACATTGTTATATTTATTGAAATATAATACTACAGAGCGCTGGATGGAGGTGTTACATAAGAAACTGTTTTACATAGTTTTACTAGTCAGTTTTATATTGATTCACATTTTTCGAGTTTTAATATTACTTTTAATCATTAAAAGAGAAAAATAAAGGGAAGAGTAATCGTTTAAAATTGGGCTTACTTAATGTAAGATCCCTGAACACCGGTAAAGATGAGTTATTGATGTCTATGCAAAAATATAAGCCAGACATACTGGCACTTAATGAGACTTGGATGAAGGAGGGCCAAGGCACTATATGTGCGCCGAAAATACCCGGTTACGCCCTAAAATTATCCGTCAGTGTCAGGGGAGGTGGTGTAGGGTTTTATATCCGTCATGGTTTAAAAACGCGCGTACGTAGTCATCCAAATTCTGACCTCGAACAGTTATGGGTCGAGCTGCGACTGCGGGGCGCGGGGCGCATCGCTATCGGCACTGCCTACCGACCTGATGCGTCGTCCAAGACTCGAGTACCAACCGGCACCGCTATCGATGCACTAAGCGAGTCTGTTAGCAGCTGCGGTGATTGTGACCATATCTGTGTTTTGACCGACTTTAACGTTGATCTCTTGAAACCGAACATATCTCCCGCACCTGAGGTTCTTTCCTTTTTTACCAATCAGAATTTGACTCAGTTGGTGCAGGAACCTAAGAGAATTAAAGATAACACAGCTACTTTGTTGGACTTAATTATTACAGATTCCCCACAATTATATAAAAATATCAGTGTTCACCATAACCCTCTGCTCAGTGACCACGCAATGTTACTAACCGAACTACCAAATTCAGAAACCAAAAGAACCGACAAAATACTTAGAGACACGACTTTTAAAAAATATTGACGAACGTTGCTTTTTTGTAGATCTTGAAAATCTCCCTTGGCATGAAGTTCTGGTAATGGAGGATGTTAATGAAATGGTCATACGTTTTAATGAACTAATCCTTACCTTATTTGACAAACATGCCCCTTTGACTCGAGTTCGAGCCAATCAAACTCCTTGTCCATGGTTAACGGATGTCATCAAGCTCATGATGTCCCTCAGAGATGAAGCCTACAAAAAGGCAATTTCCACAAAAACTGAGCAACATCGAAGATACTATCAAGATCTCCGTAACCTAGTCAACAGTGCAATAAAAAGGGAGAAAACTGCTTATTTTACTTATTTTGTGAACAATAACTCTAAGAGCCCCTATAAAATGTGGAATCATTTGAAACGAATATCTATAATTGGAAAAACTGATGCTTCAAGTATTCCGGATCATTTGAATAATCCAAATAAAATTAATGATTTCTTTTTGGATATTCCCGGTAATCCTCAAGCAGATAATAATCAGTTCAATTTCTTTGAAAGTAATACATTTACAGACAGTGTTTTTAATATTAAACACTGCACTGAGGAACAGAGGTTGATAAAATTATAAGCACTATTGATACCAATGCAACGGGTCATGACACTTTATCAGTAGAAATGATTCATATGACCCTTCCAATAACACTGCCTGTTATAACTCAAATTGTTAATAAATCAATTTTTCATAATGTTTTTCCGGATGCTTGGAAATTAGCTAAGGTCAAACCACTACCCAAAGGAAATAACGTGGAGGATTTCAAGGATCTAAGACCAATTAGTGTACTACCGGTTCTCTCCAAGATTGTCGAAAGAGTGGTTGGTACGCAATTGACAAAATACCTTGAGTCCGAAAAAATCATCCCCAGATTACAATCTGGATTCCGTAGTGGCCATGGCACGGAAACTGCACTAGCGCATGTCACTGATAATGTTATTACCAGTTCTGATTCCGGCGCGGGCAGTGTCCTTGTGCTATTGGATTTTTCTAGGGCATTCGACTGCCTGAACATGGAGCTTTTGCTATCGAAACTGAAATACTATGGATTGTCGCAGGCTACATGTTCATGGTTTTATTCATATTTAAAAAATCGCCAGCAGTATGTAGTTTTAGAAGATGATCAGGGTAACTTAGTCAGGGGGGTCTCACTTGACCACGTGACCCGCGATAAATACCTACCGCAACGCAACCCGTCGTCGGCACTAGAGTCAGTCGAGTGTTACGCACGCTCTGTGATACACGTTCTCACTTGTACCTACGCGTCTCAACTTTTCATGTTCTGTTCTGACTATGGATAGTCAAAGAAAGCTTACATACATACTTGATACTTTATTAAGTCGTCAAAATATAAATATATAAATAATTTACTCTCAGTCAAGATGCATGTCAGGTCTATTTATCAATATACAATACAGTTATCGTATATAATGTATGAGTAATAAAACAAAATATTACATCATTCATTTATAAATAATTTTACATACTAAAATATATGGTTACATTAATTTATGCAGCCAAATTCATACTGAAGACACGGTAAGTTGTCGGTATCAAGGTTCGATGACCTTTTTTGGGAAATTCGAAAATTATTTCCTTATTTTAAAAAACCCTGTTCCCTACAAACGCAAGCCTAGCGAAGAGTCAATTACTATGGTAGGTAGGTCAACATATAATTTTGTGAAATTAACAATACTTGTTATCGATCCGTGATACTGATCATTTACCAAGCATCCAGTATGAATTTGGCTCCATAAACACCTTATAAAATACCTCTTTCACGCGTGCAACATTTTAAACAACCCTACCGAGTGAACAGTGATTTATGACCTTGAGGCCGTCACAGTAAAAGAAGCTCTAGCGCGTAGAAATTCCATACATTCTCGCTTGCACGCACGTGTGGTACCTGACTGTAGGCAATTATAAAAAGTTGCCAAACGGCGGGTGCGAGCTAGTTTGTACTTTATTGCTGCTTAGCGAGAGTAGCTATTTATTTCAATGTTTTTCCAAAGTGATTCTTCTGTACGTAGTATTTTATTCTGTGACTTAGTCAAGTCCGAAGTTAAAGCGGTATCACGTGGTTGTCCTCAGGGTTCAATATTGAGCCCATTACTGTTTATTCTGTACACGGCTGATCTATCGCGAAATATACAACATTGCAAAATCCATTTATAAGCTGATGACACCCAAGTCTATTACTCCTTTAAACCGGAAGACACTACTGAGGCGGTCCAAAAAATAAATAGTGATTTGGATACCATTCAGGAGTGGGCTCGTAACAATTCTCTGGTGTTAAATCCCCACAAGACAAAATTTTTGATTTTGGGTACGAAGAACCAATGCACGTCCATTAGTAACAAAACTCCTTGCATTCAAATTGACGGCCAAAGTATTGAAAATGTAAAATGTGCGCGGAACCTTGGCTTAATGATGGATAGCGAACTTCGGTTCGAGGCACATGTAAATTCTAAAATTAGAAATGCCTTCTATAGGTTAAAGGTACTGTATGGTATTCGACAGTTTTTAAGAGAAGAGATCCGGGAACTACTGGTAGAGAGTTTAGTTTTGTCACTATTTAATTTTTGTGATGTTGTATACGGGCCGCAAATCTATGTCAAAACAGAACGCGCATAACAGCGCGTACATAATGCGTGTGCACGTTTTTGTTACGTGGTTCCTAAACGAGCACACATCACACCATTTCTAAATAATAAAAAAATAATAAAAATGAATGGCCGTAGACAATTGCATCTTGCTACTTTCGTTCACAAAATAGTTCACACGCAGAGACCTATCTACCTTTATGATAAATTCACATGGACCCGAGACACTCACGGTTGATTTACACGCAATCGAACTACGGATAGAATGGACATAGGGAAGCACAAAACTACAGCTTACAAAGGAGGCTTCAAATACGCAGCCGCAAAAATTTGGAATGACCTACCACCACCTTTGCGTAAATACATGTGTTCTGTTACCTTTAAAAAACATATCAGACTATGTATTCTCAGCAAGCAATGTAATTAATGCTGCTTCGTTATTTAAGCTTCTTTTCTTTTATTTTGTTTTTTTAATTATTGTGTTGCATGTTATTATTTTATTCTCTATTAATTCCAATTTAGATAATGCTTGTTTTTTTTTTGTGGACATTAGACATTTTGATTATTTTATTAATTGTTAAATTATTATTTTTTGTTATATTTTAATTATGAATGATTCCTAGTTTAATGTAAATAGGTACAATTTCTTCTTCATTATTATTATTATTATTATTTTACCCATACCTGCCATTGTATTGTATTTTTGTATCATATGCTTTAAAAAGGGGCAAACTGAAAATCAGCGCTGCAAGTTGCTTCAACTTGTAGTATTTGCTGAGTTTGCTCCTTTTTGCCATTTTGCATTATGTTGCACTCTTTTTTTTTTCCTTTTTGTGTTTTTTTTTGGCAAATAAATTTATTTCACTTTCACTTTCAAAAGGTGCTTGAAAAAATAAGGTTAAAACGTCCCATGTTGGTACTAACATGGGTCAGCCTGATTTTACCGAACATCCATTTATTTGAAAAAAGAAAAACGATTCAGCATCGTATTCAGCAAGATATGACTAATTCGTAGTAGTGTAGAAAAAAAACTTTGCGGGGTGTAACGATGCGTTACTTAAAACGCGATAATTAATTTAGTATTTAACATTCAATAATAAAAAAGTTTAGTTACAGACAAACATTTATTAGTAGCGAAATGACCCGCGCACGACAACTAGTCGCGTACGGTTCAACGCCCGTTCGTTCTTGGTGACCGCAGGGTGGTCATTCGTCAATCTACCGTCGACAAATGCTACGACTTTTGGAGAATAACTATACTAAGATTATCTCTTGCTTGAGTGACCTATATTCACTAATTAATATACAAGGTGAATTTGTGAACATCGTCCAAATTCATACTTGAGCCTTGGTAAGTAATCAGCATCATGAACCAATAACGATTTTTTTAAAATTCATAAAATTAAATTTCGTCTCCCCATAGTGATTCACTCAGGACTGGGAGTGAATTACTATGGGAAGTCGAAATTTCATTATACGAATTTCACAAAAATTGTTATCGATTCATGATGCTGATCACTTACCGAGCCTCTAGTATGAATTTGGACGATGATCAAAAAGTCACCTTGTATATACCTGTCTGTGATATGTAGTATTGAAAATATATTGTGTTGTTCCCACAGGGTTATTCCCAGGGCTCCAAAATCCATTGTTCTCAAAAAAATAAAATTTCATATAAAGATTCCCATGACTCCAAAAATTAATTTGTCGAAAATATTCATTTCTCACCGGCGCTAAAAGCTATTATGTACAGTCACGTTGTACATAAATAACAAATTCAAGTAGAAGCATATAAATATACTACAGTGCACTACGAAGCGTTTCTTTTCTTGTGCTTAATGAGGAAAAACGCAATGAAGGTGTCAATTACGTCATAGTAAACTGATGCACCGTCTTAAAATATATAAAAGCGTAGATGGATAAATAATTCAAAAATTAAGTGATTTTATATACTCTATATTAAAATATTTATAAAAAAATCACAGCTAAACACAGTTTTTATTGTTAAGGACATGTTTCAAATTAAGGAATCAAATTATGAAAATAATAAATATTAAATTGAATTTTTGGAGCCGTGGGAAGAAATTTTTGGAGCTCTGGGAATAACCCTTCCCATACTGGGTAAGTTGTGCAATTACTATTTTAATGGTAGATCTTTTTGTGTTTGCAGGTAAACCGTTATATTACCTCGTCCTTGTCATGACTTCACTCATGTTCGTTTTTTTTATTGTAAATATTAAATTACTAGTGTTTTAAAATTGTAATTAACACACAGATTTTAATTGTGGCAATCACTACTTAACGCCACCTTAATTTCACCTTTCGGAGTAGCTAAGTTGTAGTTCTAGATTGCCACATAAACCTAGGGACTGCTAAAGACCTTCATTTCAATGCTAGATCGTAATACGTCCGTACGATTCCAGGAACTTTGGCCGGGATCGGTAACTACGTACGACCTCACCACAGCGAACTCGCTGCCTCGCCAGTATTTACAATCAGTCTCCGCCTGGAAGTCCTGGAGTGGCTCATCCGAGCAACCAGACATCCCAGGAGAGTGCGGTATTTCTAGACAGAGACCAAACAGAGTAAACCTGAACCGGGCTTAGTGACCCTCGACCTTGTCAACTAATTCGTTGCTTATAACTTAAAATCTAAATAAATAAATCTGTTATTTTATTTTGCGCTCTTTGATTTAGCCCTTGTAAATTAAAGTAGTGACAGGGGCGCAACCTTAAGTATTTTGTACAGTCCGCAAAATCAAAATGCTCCTGGTTGCGCCAGCCAACCCTATTTATTTTGATGTGTTTTTTTTTTCTACACAACTACGAATGTACGGTTACCGATTGTACGCTCCTAGTCTATTATGCGTTACCAAATAAATTAATCGAGACTAGAGCAAAGTCAGTATTTAAAATTTGCTTTTGAATATTGTGTAACCAAATAATTGTATGATTAGTAAAACATTCGGATTTAAATTGAAAGACCTTATATATTTTTTTAATAATTAATGTAATTTAGACAGACTAACTTGCGCGTGTATGCCTGTGTCGAAATTTGTTTAGCTCAAGCCCTTTGGTGGCGCGGGTATTTTTTATCTGAGCGGAAAAATTTTACAAACAGACAGACGTTTCATTTCATCATATCTATAGAGATGACCAACTGAAACAACATCTATTGATCGACACACTCTTTTAAACAAAAAAAAAGAATCATCCAAATCGGTTAAGAAATGACGGAGTTATGGAGTAACTTACACAAAAAATATGTGTAGAAAAAAAAAAACAGGTGAGTTGACAACTTTCTCTTTTTTGAAGCCGGTTAAAACGAAGATAAAAAATTATCAGTTCCACTCGAAAATCTATCTCCAAAATTTTGTGGTGAGTAATTTGCATTTGTATTTAATGGCAACACTGGCCAATTGTCAAGAGTATAACAATTGAACTGAAGTCTCATGGATTAAGGCTGTTAAGAACTGGGCGTTTGTGATGTGGAAACTCGGTCGTGGAATGCGGTGGTAAAGAAGAACTCCTTCGATGTTTACTAATTTATTGATATTACAAATGATTGCGTCGTGCGTGTGCACCAGGTACCGTATGCAAAGGTGAAGTCATGATTATGTAACAAACTATTCATGTATTTATTGCATAACCGGCACGGCCCTATTCTGCAGTTACTAGCTGTATGTCCTTGACGCAGACAGTTTAGGCATAATTTAAGGATTTTAGCCTTTTGAATTTTAGTTTCTAACATAAACGCTTTGAATTTTGAACAACGATATATCGCATGGTTATTTTTACATAATGGGCAAACAAATGATTTGTTTGCGGCAGAAGATTTAGAATGTGATTGGGAGGCAGAGCTTACGACTAACGACTTGTGATGATTATATGTGACGTCACTGTGTCTACGTTTCACGTGGGCTTCCTCCATGGTTTCCAACAAATCAGACCGGTTCTTTAAGAATTCGATAAGGTTGTCGAGTGCAGGTAGGTCTGTCAGGGTATTACGGTAAGTTTCCCACTCACGACTTGTAACGGAATCTAGCTTCGTTGAAATGATATGATGATGTATGATCCCAGTGCTCCGTGGGTAATTTAAGCGTCTTTAAAGCTCTAAGATTTCGATTTAAAGTATCGATAATATTCCTTAATGCAGTAGAACATTCTTTAGCTATTATTTCAATGTTAAAAATCGCATGAACATGATTGTTAACGAGTAGCCTTTTATTATTGTAGCGGTCGCAAAGAAGTTCCCAAGCTACATCGTAATTTTCAGCTGAAAAGTCAAGCGAGCGTATGATCAAAGCTGCACTATCTTTCAAAGCAGCATGCAAGTAATGAAATTTATTGATTTTAGGTATAGACGTGTCTAAGTGTATGAGCGAGTTAAATGTGTCACGGAATTCTAACCAGTCATGATATTGGCCCGAAAAGGAAGGCAAGTGTATGGTAGGAAGTTTAATATTTTTGATACCTCCATGTGCAGTACACGAACCCGTGACCGATCCGGAGCCGTCGTCGCTGGCAACGGATTGCTCGTGCCGCGCCAACAACTCTCGGGCGACGGCGACGGCCTTCAAGTACAGGGTCTCGAACGTTTCGCGCTCTGCAAACTGCTCATCTGGAATTTCACACAGATTTTCTATTTCAGACTGTACCGTATCATAATCGGTGTAAAGTTCATCGATTTTAGATAACCGAATAGTAAGTTCGTTGATTTGAAGTCCGTTTAACCTTTGACATGATTGTATTGGTTCTAAGTAACTTCTGAATTGAGTTACTTTACTTTTAAAGGAAGCTCGCTTTTTAATCAATGTTTTTATGTCCATTATGTTAGTACAGCCAGTAACAATAGGTACTCACTTATTGCGCGTCGTGTTACTGTAGTGTAAACTGCTATGTAATAGAATGACACGATTATACAGAAATAAAAACTTTTAAGAAGAAAAATAAGAAAGATACTTAAATTTTAAACAATGAAGCGAAGTGAGCGTGCAGTAATGTCGATAAAAGCCGTGCGCATTCAAAATCGTTCCGCAAGCCGTGTATGGTCGCGGCGGCAAGCAGCGGCTGCGTGCGTGGCAAGCGGGCGCGGCGACACGCAGTAACAAAGCAGTTAGCTGGAATTTATGTAAAACAATTGCTACGATTAACACAACATAAACACAGTTCACACACAGACCGCTGAAACTATCACCCAAGAATCTCTGAAATTATAGATTTTGAAGATAAATACCCGAGTAGGTATGTAGCTATAATGAATTTAGCTTAACGGTAATTTGGCAATAAGCCTGTAATGAAATAAATGGGTTTTAATGTTTTTTATTGTAACTTGCAAGTAGGTTACAAGAATTAGCAATAATGTTTGTATTTCGCTTATAAAGTGCGACTTATGTATGTTTTAACCACAAAGATAATGGCAATGTATAGGTAATCAGATTATTGCTGATTTTATCTCATGGATGAGTAATGAATAAATGATAGGTAATAAAGTTAAAATTGGAACGAACTCACAATAACGAACAATCCAGGTCTTCTAGTAGAATACCCTTTGAACTATGTGTGATTCTCCAATAGCTCACTGCAATCCTTTATAATGTTATGAAGTAATGATTTCTTCAAGTTGCTTCACTATGTACGGTGTTTAATGTTTGAACACAAATTCGTAGAAAATAATCTTCTCGGCAATGTTCCACGTAATGGCGGCTCGATGTCACCACGTCGCGTTTCCTTTGTTCTTGTTTCGCCAGCTCTGGAGGCCAATGTCCGACTCGAAGGACCAATGTTAAGAACTGGGCGTTTGTGATGTGGAGACTCGGTCGTGGAATGCGGTGGTAAAGAAGAACTCCTTCAATGTTTACTAATCTATTGATATTACAAAATGATTGCGTCGTGCGTGTGCACCAGGTACCGTATGCGAAAGTGAAGTGAAGGAAGCAGGGCTGCCAGGCAGTGTTGCCACCTTGGTTTTTGAAAAAGAGCAGTTGGACAAGCTAGAAAGAGCTAGATTTAGCAAATTTTGCCATCAAAAGTGCTAAAAATTGTTTATTTGAAATGTAGTAAGTAATTTCAGAAAATGCAACAGAGTAATTAAAACCAAGTTATTGAATTTGTTAAAAATCGTACCTGCTGAAGCAGAAAAAGTTGATGGCTGATTGACATCTGCGTTTTTTGCGGATTTGAACGAAAATTTCAAATGAATCCTACAGTTTTTTATTATTTCAGTTGACACCTTGTGTGAAAAGCAGGACTCTCTCAGTCGTTGTAAACCCCATCGTATACGTAGTATGGATATCATTGTTTTTAGCCCCTATTTTGTTTCTGGTTTTAGTTTTAATTAGGTTCACAGAACTATAAATATACACATAACGAAAAGGGCTAGATTGCTCTTTTCGGGCTAAATCATCAAAAAACGAGTTCAACTACAGTAAAAAGTGCTAGATCTAGCCCGAAAAGGGCTAAGGTGGCAACGCTGCTGCCAGCTGCCGCTAACTCCGATGTAAAAAAGCGCTAGATTCCGCTAAACATATTTTTTTTATAAAAAGCGCTAAAGAAGCGCTAGTTTTATGTTGTATATTGGTGGCCATATTGATAAGCTGATTGTAATTGATTGGCTTTTTAAAAAATACGTCATTTATAGAGCCGTAAAGAATTTTTAAAAGAAGATAAAGAAATTTTATACTAAATTAAATCACTGCAAGTAGAATTATTACAGTATAATTATTATTGTATCACTGAAACAAAACTTATTTCAAAATAGCGCTAGATTTCCCAAAATTATTCCAAAAAAGTGCTAAAATAATGAAACAACACTCATTCCGCAATAGCGCTAGATTTTCCGCTAGGCGCTAAAAACGAATTTTGAGCGCTAAGTGGTCAAAAAAAGCGTTAGATCTGGCGCAAAATGCGCCGATCTGGCAGCACTGGAAGGAAGTGACAGCCGGCAATGGCGGCAGCGTCGCTGCCGAGCTGGGAACCCGTTATCTCGCCGTGTGCATGTGTGTAGGTCATGTACGCACACATGCAAGGCGTTAACAAAGGCATTTTGGATCATATTTTAGACACAACTAGCTTTTGCCCGCGGCTTCGCCCGCGTGGATTTAGTTTTTTGTAGTTTAAAATTATTTCTTGATCTCTTGTTTGATTCTCAGGCTTTGACGAGGCCGAAGGCCGAGCTACGTTTCCTCACGAAATAATTTCTCATATTGTGGTTTTAGGAATAATTTTTTTTTCCTCTTTTGTGCAAAATTCTAAGTCTTTGTCTTTAACAGTGCTAAAGTTATGAGGCTGTGACATACGGATGGATGGACAACGGAATCTCACCGTTAAAGTTCCAAAAATGTCAAAATTAAATTTTCTATTCGCAAAACTGTCGAATTACGGACGACTTGCGAGTCTGACTCGCACTTGACCGTTTTTCTTTTTATTTGGTACCATTTTTTTGTACTTTGCGCTTGTGCAAATTTAAAGGAGCTTGTGCTTGAGCTTGTGTAAAACACTTCACTTTTCTAAAGAAATTTGTCACCCCATTGCCATCCCATGGGAACTGATATATGGGATAAAAAGTAGCCTATGTCCTATTTCAGGTCTAGAACTACATTTGTGCCAAGTTTCAGCCCAATCGGTAGGTACGGGGCGTGAAGGAGCAAAACATCACTTTTCTAAAGAAATTTGACACCCCATTGCCATCCCATGGGAACTGATTTATGGGATAAAAAGTAGCCTATGTGCTATTCCAGGGCCAGAACTACATTTATGCAAATTTTCAGACCAATCGGTTTAGTAGTTACGGCGTGAAGGAGTAACAAACATCCATACATCCATCCAAACTTTCGCATTTATAATATTAGTGGGATAAAGACTTTGCCGCAGGACTTCATTGGTGGCGCGGACTCTAGGTTTTGAGTTCCAAAGTGAGCAGATTAATTTCATGTAAAAACACGTTAAAAAATGGAAATACGTCATAAATTGAACAACTTACCTATGAAAGGTAATTCCCTGAATTTTTTTCATAAATCCGTTATTATTTCTGCAGGATTTGACCACGCATTTTCGAATATTTTTAAGTACCATGTCAGCGCGTTTCGCTGGTCAAGGTTTGCTGCAGAATGGCGGTTGATTGTCTTATGTTTTTTTCAATGCATGTGCTCGTAAAGGCCCACTTTTTATGCATCAAAACCGAACAGAAAGTCGATTATTTTGCCCTAGGGCTTTATTATTATTTTTTTTTTTATTTGTTTACAATGGTTGGCTAACCTGCAGCCTTTCCTGTGTACCATAGACGTTATACTTTTTTTTCCACTGTTTAACGGCTCTGGATACAGTCCTTTTGAGCCAATTATAATTTAAAGTTCACAAGATTATATTAGTTTTCATTTCCTCACACTATGCATTGAAAAATGTAGTATGATACACGGGCGTAAAAGCAATAAATTACTCGGTTACGTTTAAAACACTCGCTACGCTCGTGTTTTAAATCGTCCTCGTGATTTATTCCTTTGCGCCCTTGTAGCATAAACTACTATTGTATGTTTGCGTGCGGCTCGTGCGTACAAGCGAGTCGGCTTGTCTTGTGGTACCTCAATATTCTGTTAGCGACGCGGAGGCCGCTACGTCCGTGTGATAGACAATAATTTTTAGAGAAAACAGAAAATGGCTATCGTGAAATTCTTACAAAAACTCACCGAAGAATTCGCCTGCGATGTTTTCGTCATGACGGGCGCTATCTTCACCAATCTCTGCTGGGGTTTCGGTGCAACAGAAACTGTGTAACAAATAAATTAAATTTGTTGAATAAGTCAGACTGTAAAACACGAGATATTGTCATCCGCTGACTTTTACATTTTGTTCTAGATTTCATTACTTTTTAAAATAGAGAAAACATTTAAATCAATTTAAAATAATGCTTCCATTTTCTAAAATGTTAGCAGTGTTCTATTTGATGTCAGCCTTTAAAATACAAATGAAAGGAGTTTTCTATTATACTTCATCGCAACCGGATCCGCGAACAGTGATGGTCTAAAATATTTGTAAATACGTGGTAATTGTACGTCGTACAATGTACGGAACTCGTCAACTTCGTGCTGACTGTCAAAAGCGCCAAGCAAGTTTTCAAAATGTGACGTCACTGAAGATTTCCGTTTAATTTTTCCAGTTTAATCGTCTATTTTATCAGAGATAACCAAAACAATGTTCTATTAAGGCGATATGTAAAAGTTTTAGCGTCCCTTTTACTCCATATGCGAAAAAACCCTCAGTGCGAGAAGGACGGATTCGTGGAAAAGTAGCAAAAAGTCGGTTTTTTATTCATATAAAACGTACTAAAGTTTCTATCAAAATTTCGTTTAAGGCGATTACCTTCGCCAAATTAGCAGCTCGATGTTTATCGGTACGAATATCGACGGAAAGGACATTGAAATAACGTTTATATCAGCGCGCAATACATAGTGGCTGTTACGACGCTCGCTGCGTCCTTGATAGGGAGAAATACGAAAAAATAATACTTTTCACATGGACAAATTATTTGATTGAATAATCCTATGTTATGTTTATAGCTATCAAGTTTATCTATTAGTCAAAGCATAAATGAATTAAATCGACTAAGCCGCTTAGGAGCAGTAGGAAATTCAAGCCAAAAAACATCATTCGGTTGAATGTTTTTTTTCATATGGATGTTTTGGTGGTATGAAAAAGAAAAATGTTGCATATGTTGTCTTAGAGTTGATAATTGATATACATTTTTTTCAATATTTTTGGTTCGGCCATAAACGAGAAGTAGGCTTTAGAAAGTACCGTTTGGCGATACCAAGCCCCTTAACCAGGTCCTAGATACTGTTACAACCCATCTAATATAATATAATTGCAGTCCATATGTCATTCCAATTTGTCAAACCAGGAGAATTGGTGTCGAAAAAGACCTCATTTCAATCAACATTTGTATCGACCTGTATTTGTCCAATCGCGTTTCTGTTTAACAGATCCCTAGAAAAAGATGCCAAAAATAATATACTACTTTATCAAAATAATACATTATTTTCTGAAGCAGATATGCAAGTTCTAAGTGTCGATTTTTTTTCCGTAGCGCATCAACGTTAAGCTAAGCAAGACAGTAAACTTTTCGGTCTGCACGCTTCGGACTTGGCGTACGTAAATTCAGGACTTCTTAAGAGGCCGGTGCAAAATTAATTGGCCATACAAACGTAATACCAAAATCATTTGCAATTCGAGCATATTTCAACCAAATTATGCTGTTATTCTGATTAAGACTGTATTTTTATAGGTTCATGAATATGAAACATATTCATGAACCTATAAAAATACCTTCCAAAATACTAACCTGAAACGAAATGTCAGCGATTTGCAATTCGCACATTTTTACACCGTAAATTACCCGTTTTCTTCGTATTTGTTTTGTATTAAAAACAACAAAACGTATGATATTGTTCGAGCGGAAACATAGCATATGTTATCAAGTTACAGATTATTAAAACAAATTTTAAAACACATTAAGTTTTAATTCATCATTTTTGGTATTACGAAACACACCCGTATTCAGTACAAATTCTGAACGGCTAGTACAGTGCGCGCCAATCTTTTAGTCGCCTCTGAAGCTATCCCCAAGAATCGACGCATTAGCCGTTTTACGGTGTCAGGGGGACGTTACAGGAGCGAGGGCGCGGAGCACACCCGCCTGCATGCCGCACCACACCCCCCGCTCGCCGTTCAGCAGGTGTCAACACTATGCGTTAGTGTTAGTGCTACGTCCGTACATTACACACGCGCGCGTTGCATGAAATGTACGTTCGTGTAAAAAATTCTATGATTCGTTAAGTTAATCTTTGAATCTGTTTGTGTTGCCTTTATTTGTTGTTTTGTTGATTTAGTTTGTTAAAGTTTATTGTTGTTGTTATGCCTCGCGGTCGTTATATGTAGGAAAATGGTGTTTATATTAATTTGTTTTAATTAAACAGTTAAGATTGCACTAAAATAATAAATATATATTAAATAGGTAGGTACAACCAGTACACCTTCCCACTTATAGTAAACATTTAATAATCAACCGTTGATATTATTGTTTCCTTGACTGTACCTGCGCAAGCTTGCACTCGTAACTCAATCAGAGGCGACTGAAAGATTGGCTCGCACTATAGCTGTGTCGCATGCTTGTTGACGTACGCACACATTCACACAGTAGAGACATAGAGAGATGTCACGTGGATTCGCGCTTCTGGGCCTGGGGCCTCCTTTGGGTTAGGGAACAATAGTTTTGCATTTTACTTTAGTTGCTCGCTCGATAACTGACATAATTGTTAGTGACGATTACTTTACTGTGCTATGCATGCGTGTTTGTTGGTTGAGTAATCTACACATTCTTACGGCTTTTGTTCACATTTGGTTTGATCATGGACACCGATCGTTGGGATGTATCGCCCAGTATGTATCTACCTACTTTCGTAGCTAACTAGATCGATAGGTATTTACAGTTGCCACAAAATAAGAGGCCCGTTTTGACAGATAAGAACGACCATAGAATATAACTTTACATGTAATAAATGAAACGGTTAACAAATAATTATTAACTTATTGGGTTTAAAGAAAACAAATAAACGTTTTTTAATTATCACGGAACATATTTCAAGTACTATTTTCACGCATATTCCAAAATAAAATGCAATTTTGAATTACTACACAATGTCTCAAAAACAGTTACATTCTCAGTAAATTTTTTCTTAATAATAGTGTTGTAACCAGATAATCGCCTACTTTCACGGACTCAATTCGATTCCACGTGAAAATAATTAACTTGTTTTAATATTGATAAAATAATTGTAATGATCTGTAATTAGCTTTTGTGAGACCAGTACACAAAAAGCCAAGTTTAAATTTCCTTTTTTTTTGCAAATATAAACTTTTTAGATTTGAACATTTGCATGTATTTGTAACGGTGTCGCGTATACCGAAAAATATAATATAATAATTGTGCTAAATAATGTTACATACCACTTAGCTTTTAAACTTAAAGTTTACAAAAACAAAAAATATATATATAAAAAAAATGCATTTATTGCTTAAAGTCCCATTTTTTTATTAATGAATTGGTTTACAGGCAGTTTTCCATAAACCATCCTATCAATAGACAGATTGGCTGGTAAGAAATATGGCAGTATTTTTTTTTATAAGGCATGGAGCAATTTTTTCATCTTGAAGCCTACATATTTTTCTTACTGGCCAGTATTTTATATCTATCAACGCTCAGACCTCTATCTAATTTGAGGTCAATGAAAATATTACTGGCACGTAAGAATTTCCATTTCAGATTCTTTTCGTAGAGAAAAAAAATTAAAAGCTGGTTTTAGCACCCGAAATATCTTTCTATCACCATATTGGAAGTCGTTGTGCTCCCGTTTGTTTTTAGTGTTTTTTCTTGTGACTTTAGGCTTTACTTTTGAACTGTTTATATTTTCTTTCACGTTGACTTTGGCAATTATGTTTATTCTGGAAATTATAACCAATAAACTTGAAAATATTTCAAACGATAACAAACTCATAATATTTTGAATCGATTTCTCGTGAGAATCGGTTGACATAGTTACCGATTTGCATGGTTCACATCCATAGATACGTTGCGATGACATATGTCAAAACGGACCTATTACATTGTGACTACTTTAATTATGTATTTTCATATTTGTAAACACAGACCAAGAAAACAAAGATATTTTTTTCTTGGTTTGAATTTTTATAGTGACCAAATGACGTCATACATTTGATTCCAATTTAATTGCATTCCAGTGAGGTATTTACTTATACCTACTAGAGATATATTGTATGCAAAGTGTAACAAAAAGGTGTAACCATATTTGAAGAGCTTATTCAGTCAATGGTATAGAACAACTTTTACTACGGGCGTAAGAGCAATAAATTACTCGGTTACGTTTTACTTTATTCCTTTTCGCCCTTGTAGCATAAACTACTATTAAAGCCTTCTGACAATCTTTTTACACCTGCGATTTGTGGAGTAACCACCTTAAAAAGACCGTGAGAGTTCTGCGCATCCAGTATAATAACGCGTTTAGGATGCTGATAGGACTGAGGCGGTGGTGCAGCGCGTCGGGTATGTTCGCTGTGGCGCGCACCCAAGACTACTTCGGCATCATGAGGCTGCGCGCTGCCTCGCTGCTGCGCCGAGTGCGAGCCTCTACCGACAGCATCCTGAGCACTATAGTGGATAGGATTGACAACCCATTCATTATACATTGGGTGCAGTTATCAATCCTACCCAATGCAATATAAGTAATTATAAGAAAATTGTAAATATAATAGTTACTAACATTAGCAATTAAGAAAAACTGTTACTAACAACATGGATATAATATCTGAAATAAACGTTTATTATATTATTATAGACCACTCCCTAAGTGCTAAATTATCAAAAAATGAGAGTAACTTCTACTTGTTGTAGCACTGTGAAATATAGGCACGTCTAGTGAGTGCTTTATGTGGTACAATAAATAAATAAATGTATCAAGTTTCGCCTACGAAAATGACATCTACGACGTAAACGTCACCATGATTAGCACCAAGTTAGCACTGCATAAGATACGATAATTAGCCTGCACACTGCTATTTCACTGTAATTTTGTTTATATTTTCGTGTGTGTACAATAAAGAATAGAGATTCGCTGCATCTAAGGGTTCACGTTTTGCGACGGAACCCTGCACAAAGACGAACCTTTGTTCCCCGGTGTTGTTGTGAAGACAAGCGGCGGCGGCTGACCGCTTGTCACTTTGTCTGCTCCCATTTGTATCAAATTGCCTGGAAATATAAAACATTTTGTCACATGAATATTATGCAATTGTACCTAGGTACATTTACAATACAAATATGTACCTTTTACAATAGGTGCAAACCTATGAAATGTCCGTTTTGTATGGAGAATTTGCAGGTAACTCAATTTTCAGTAGGTACTTACATTTTGCATTTTTTATAGGAATGACAAATCCAAATTTTATCTTTTTTTTGTGTATGAATGAGACAACATTAAGCTTATAGCAACATTAATTTAATTGTTGAAAAGTGTCAGCTGTAAAAAAATATGATGAATCTTATCATGGAAATGGATGGCATTTAGGCCGAACCGTTTTTGAAGATTTAATTTTAGTTATCAAACTAACAATAAAAACAAAATTTAATACGTAGATGTAAAACCTTGAAATCAACTTTCAAACAAAAAACAAATAATGGAAATAGCTATTGAATTACAGGAACTATGAACTCATGAATCTGTAAGAGAGCAATTTCATATGTTTGCACCCAATATTAATCAGGTGCCATTGTTGTCAATGGTCTGGAACTTCGGTATACCAAGCAGAATTGACTATACTCGTTTTCTGTATGGTCATTTTAATCATATGTGGTTTAATTGAATGACACATGACTATTTATTACCGGTATCATAAATAAATAAGAAAACAACGCAATTTTATATTTTATATTTTTTTATTTTATATTTTTAAGTATATTTTAGACTCCAAAACATTTAGATGAACGGGCCAACCAATAATCACCTCTGTAACAAGGCAATAAAGACTATTCGTCTCATTGGCTTGGGCAGTTTAAAGATATTGCCGTACTTCGGGGACAAAAATACATGTTTTAGGGCATGCAGGTTTACCTCACAGTGTTTTCCTTCACCATTCAGCAAGTGATAAGTAAGAACAAATACTATGCACATAATATGTCGCCCGACCGGGGATTGAATCTACTAAAACGTCTAAACTAATTAGACGAATGGCGAAGACTTTATTACCTTTTGACAGAGGCGATTATTAGTTGGCCCATTTGTCTAATTGTCTTGGACGGATTATTGATCTCAAGCAAGACTGAGAGGACAGCGTTCTTTCTGCCCCTAGATACCGCCACGAACTTTTTTTTTAAATTTCGCATATGTTATTGATCCGTAATACTGATTACTTACAAGCCGGTCTATGTACTTTTACGCATTGTATTATGATAATTAGAGTGCATTATGTTATGTTTATGTTGTTCAAGAACAACCCCGAGGAGAGTCTCCAGTATGAATTTGGCTACTCAAATATCAATCAGTCACCTTATTTAGCGAGATGGAGTCGTCCCAGTTACGACGAAATTATGATAGGTTCTAACAGATGGCGCTAGTTTATCTAGTATTTTTTAAAAAATTGCAGCATTCGTTCGTAAAATTTATTAGAGCTTCATTAGAGCTTTTTTATTTCTGTATGATTTTATAATGGATAAAAATGTGATTATACTCTTATTATGCTTATATCATTGCATATATCAACAGCATTATTTATGTAAAATAATTTGTTTATTACCTACCTGTAAATATTATGAATTTAGAAAAAAAATGTTTGGTACATCATCTCTCTCAATTCGCGGGTTTCTCCCATAATTCAATGTTTTTTCCAATCTAAAAGTAGTTTGCTTGAAAGGATGTAATTGTAAGTACGCCTTACATAATTCTTCAGAAAGTCACATCATCGAATAATTTTCTTGAATTTGATGGAAAATAATCATTTTGATGGATCAAATAAAAAAACAAGTAGGTAATTTTGAAATATTTCACAAAAATAGAAAAAGAAAACTTTTGCAGTGACGTGGGATCGATCCTTGCTCGAGCAGATCGAAATTCCACAGGTGTAACCATTAGACCAATCAATCTCTACACCGCGCCTTGAAATTAACAATTATTTTATATAGAAACATACAACAGAAAATGACACAATTCTGCCTTTATAAAATAATTAACACATTAAAACTGTCGCATCATACAACGGAGCGAAATATTTTGTTTATTTACTATTTTTAAATACAAAAACCAAATTATAGTACCGTAGCGCCATCTATTGACAGGAAACTTAGAATCAGGCACCAGTTTTTAACCTTAAGACTAAAATTACAATATTGCATTTAAGTCATTTTTGAACTTATGTAGGTTTTGTGTTGGTGGTGATAACTATATTTATATAATACATTTATATAAGCCCGTGTCGGAAGGTCCAAGGATAACTGTAGCCGCTGGCTACAGGATGCAGGGCTGATGGAATTTGAGTGGGAGAGCAGACAGGATAAGAAAAAGATTGTGGGTAAACTGACCTTTGTTGGAATGTTGTTCTCGATGGGCCGACAGGAGATGCGGTGACGTGCTGAGCCTTCTTGTTGGCTAGTTGAGCTGGCGTCTGTGCAGGGATGTATTGAATGTCCTGGTTTGAGTGATGTACACAGCACTTGTATTAACACTACACTTTAGGTACGCGATATTGTTTGTGCTGACGCGAATGTCTATTGTTTAGAGCTGTCGGCTGCGCGGGCGCGCGCGCGTGCGCCTAGAGAGGCTCGTCGATCCGAACAGACCGAACGAGCGCCCGCGCGCGCCTCGACCGGCGCGCGGCGGGGGGGGGGTCATCCCCGCCTGCGGGTGCGAATCATGCGTCACGGTCTAGCGTGAACATCCTGGGGGGGCCGGGGCTGCGGCTCCATGGGCTGTGTCCAGATCCACAACTTGGATCACTCCATCCTTGCCAGGCATTGTGCGGAGAATTCTCCCCAACTTCCATTGGAGCGGAGGCAAGTCATCCTCTTTGATGAGGACCAGTTCACCCACTTGAGGAGGGGAAGAAGGGGAGAGCTATTTGGAGCGGGTTTGCAGGGTATGGAGGTAGGATCTGGACCAGAGAGTCAAAAAACGCTGAGAGAGCGCTTGAATGAGTTGAAACCGTTTAAGAGCAGATATGGGTCTGTCGTCAAAAGACTGCTCAGGTAGAGCGGTGAGCGGACGACCAATAATGAAATGTCCGGCCGTGAGAGGTTCAAAGTCCGTAGGGTCGGATGAAATTGGACAGAGGGGTCTTGAGTTGAGTATTATTTCGTGCAGAGCGCCGAACCAAGTTATGTGCTGATTCGCGAGCTTGTGAGTGATTGCATCATTGTTTGTGCCGCAGTCTGAGCGAATGAGAACTGGAGTACCGCGACGTGAGATAAAACCTAACAGGGCTCGTGCTGAGTGAAATTGAGTGTGATTGAGTGAATGTACGTCTGCTATTTCAAGTGATACGGTTGGCAACAAAATTGGTGTGTTAGTGGCGTTCACTACACGTTGTGCGGGGTTACAAGAATTCTCTGTTGGAGTTGAAGTCATTGAGTGAAAATGAAATGAGTGTGTATGTGATGAGTGTGTGTGTGATAAGTGTGCTGAGTGCGTTGAGTGCTGGTTTCATTGAGTGAAAAATGAGCTGAATGTGTATCTGATGAGTGAATGTGTGAGTGAAAATGAGCTGAGTGTGTATGTGCTGATTGAATGTGTGAGTGAAAATGAGCTGAGTGTGTATGTGCTGATTGAATGTGTGAGTGAAAATGAGTTGAGTGTGTATGTGCTGATTGAATGTGTGATGAGTGTGACTATATGTGAAAATGAGTTATTAAAAACTTGAGCGCTACCAACTCCAACGTGCGGATAGCTTGTAACTTGCGCGGGCCGAAAAAAAAAAAACAAAGGCTATGTTCAAACGGAACACGGAAAATAAACACGAAAGAGAGAGAAAAAATATTTTTTTTTTTTAAAAAACAACCTGTATATGAGCTGTACCAACGTGGAACACCCTATATGTGTACCATTAACAATAAGATCAGAGATGAGAAGAGAAAAAAAAACAAATTGTTTACTATATTTGTGCTATATATATATACCCGGGTAAAAAAAGCAGACAATAACACAAATAAACGGTCCGGCAATATATTACTGCGACGTGAGATTACCGCAACACAAAAATATCGAAAAGGGCTGATGAACCTGTTCACAACGCTGGGGAATTTCCGCCGAAAATGCTAGCATAAACTGTCTATGCGGTGTTCCACAAACGACAGACCATCTCATGTCGTGCACACTGTGTCCGGCTTCCTGCACTCACTTAGACCTGATGCAGGCTAATGACAAAGCTATTACAGTAGCTACTTACTGGAAAGATTTAATTTAATTTAGTTTCCACACGAAGAAGAAGAAGACTATGTTTCACAATGAAACCACTTAACAGTTCAGGTAAAATGTCTATTCTGAGGTTCCACAAGCTTGTTATAAGTCCACACAATAAAACACCTAACTATACGAAGGAGTAAACAATAATTTTAAGCACGTAACAAAGCAAAGCAAAGCTAGCGGCGGCGGCAGGCAAGTAAGTACGTGTCTACGACGGCAGAAGCTGGAGGCGAGACTGCAGGTCCGCGGCCCGTGCGCGGCAGGGTTGGCTTCAGACCCTCGGAAAATTATTGTCTATGGAAATTAAAAATATACTACTTGGCTAAAATTATACTACATTTCGTTTTTCGTCGATTTTTGTTTTGAATTGAAATAAAATTGCCTATTTATTAGTGAAATTTAAAAAAAATACTAAAAATATTCATAATTTAATAAAATATTTGCTTATTTAGTTATTTGATTATGAAAATTAAAAAAAAATACTGAAAATATTCATCACGCACAGAAATTCCCTATATTGTAGGGTAAATGTTGAAAAGCAAAACGTCTCAACAAATAAAACAAGTCGGTCGGCCTGAAGATAAAATTATGGTATTTTTACGTAGTACAGTTCCATTACAATACTACATACTACATGTCATGAAAATATGGTACAAATAGTTTAATTATACTACGAAATCCAACCCTGGTGCGCGGTGCATCGCTCGTTGCAGTCCAAGCGCACGCTGGTGCATGCCTGGCCCCGCGGACTCCTGCGGCAGGGGGGGTGCGCGTGCACACCAAGCAACAGGTACAGTGCGCGCCAATCTTTTAGTCGCCTCTGAAGATAGCCACACGAGGCGACGCAATAGCCGTTTTACGGTGTCAGGGGGACGTTACAGGAGCGAGAGCACGGAGCACACCCGCCTGCGTGCCGCACCACACCCCCCGCTCGCCATTTAGCAGGTGTCAACACTATGCGTTAGTGTTAGTGCTACGTCCGTACACTACACATGCGCGCGTTCCATGAAAAGTACATTCGAGGAAAAAATTCCATGATTCGTTAAGTTTATCGTTGAATCTGTTTGTTATTATTTTTGTTGCCTTTATTTGTTGTTTTGTTGATTTAGTTTGTTAAAGTTTATAGTTGTTGTTATGCCTCGCGGACGTTATAGCGTTTTAAGGCGACAATGTAGGAAAATGGTGTTTATATTAATGCGTTTTATTAATATAATTAAGATCGCACTAAAATAATAAATAAATAATGAAATAGATAGGTACAACAAGTACACCTTCCCACTTATAATAAACATTTAATAATCAACCGTTGATATTATTGTTTTCTTGACTGTACCTGCGCAAGCTTGCACTCGTAACTCAATCAGAGGCGACTAAAAGATTGGCGCGCACTATAGGCGAGGCGGCGGCCGAGAGGGTTCGCGAAGTATATTTGTTACGCGGTCCGTGCGGCGGCGTCCCCCTGGTCACGCGGCTGGCAGCGTGTTCGGCTAGTGGACGCTGCAGCTAGGTATGTACTCAGGAACGGAGCATCACGACTTCTGCGGCGTGAAGGGTAAGTCAGTCCGTCCTGTTTTAGCTATAATTACTTATATATTGTTGATATTTTATTATTAATTATATATTGTTGATCTTATATTATTACTTATGTATTTATAGTTTATATTGTGTATTAAATATAATTACTTGTATATTTATGTATTGGATATAATATTATTTATAATACTTTTATATTTACTTACTTAGTTTAGGTTATGTATGTATATTGTATGTATATGTAATAAATTGTAGATAACCGCTACACTTACATTGGATAATAAACGAGATTTTTTGTATTGATAGTAAAATATGACACATAAAAATCAAATGGTTAATTAATGCAAAACCAAAAAAACCCTGCTTTGAATTATTAGTGGATACATTCGAACCACTATCCCACAGAGCTGGGGCTCTACCGCGTAATTCTCATTTGTATCAACTTCAAGCAAATGCATGCGAAATTCAACGCGTGCAAAAGAGATGGCATGTTAGGCGGGCGTCGTCGCACGCACGTCAAATTTCAATCAGACTTCGATGCGTTATAAACATGAGAGAAGCCTAGCAATAGTGACAGTAGAGAAAATAGCAGCGGTTACCAACTGTTAGCGACGGATGCAGCAAAGGTCAACTTCACACGCCCTCTGCAGGCAACGAAAGGAACGATACGTGGGTCGTCTTCGGCCGCCCCAAGGGCGGTCGAAGGTACGGGCCTTGATGCAGGCATCTTTGCCCGAGCTTCAACTCCGCGGGCTTCAACCCGCGGGGGGGGGGGGGAACGAAAGGCAGCAGCGTGGGTCATCTTCGGCCGCCCGAAGGGCGGTCGAAGGTGCGGGCCTTGATGATAACATCTTTGCCCGGGCTTCATCTCCGCGGGCTACTACCCGCGGGTCCGGGGTGGGCAGCTAGTATAAGCTACTAGTTGCCTGTGTGAGTGAGGTCCTTTAGTCTTCATGGCCACCGGTGGTACGTCACCAGCGGCCCAGTCCGTCTTGATGACCTCACTCACTGTCTTCGGAGCTGCTGGCGGATGTGTCGCTCAGCAGCTCCCTGGGGTAGGGACGTCCGGTGGTAGGTCGGTCGTAGGTGGGGGCGAGAGCTCGTAGATGTTCGTGTGAGCTGTGGTCGGCGCGGTAAAATAGCGACCGCGCCAGTCTGCACACAAACTCCTCCACGGTCTCAACCCCCGTGTCAGCGGCTATTGTAGTGTTTCTCACGTATCGTCCCGCGCCTGTGATGACACGTAGAGAGGTATTTTGTTGTACTTGTAGTTTCCCTCTGAGGGCAGACGAACACAAGACGTACCACGCAGGCGCCGCATACGTGAGGCGAGAGCGTAGATACGTCTTGTATATGTTTATCTTCGTCCTCAGAGGGAGGCGCGACGCTAGCACAGGCCTCAGGGCCGCTCTCGCGGCCTTGGTCTGTCGGATGACGTGATCCACCTGAGGGCCCATGCGTAGCCGGCGGTCGATGTGGCAGCCGAGGTACTTCACCGAGTCTGCCCACTCGATGTTTCCCCCTCGCAGCGTCAGCTTCTGGAGACTGCTCGTCCAGGTGCGGCCAGTCAACATGGCTGTCGTCTTCCCTACGTTGACCGACATGCGCCAGTTATCCAGCCACTCTGGGAGTCGATCCAGAAGCCTCTGCATCTTCGTCACTGCGACCGGCGCTCTGCGAGAGGAGGAGAAGTAAGCGCTGTCGTCGGCGTATAGTGCCAACTCAACGTCCTCCTCCCCCTCTGCGAGCGTGCCAGCCAGGGTGGGGATGTCGTCCGTGTAAATGGCATACAGGCAGGGCGAGAGGCAGCTGCCCTGCGGTACACCAGCGCCTATTGGGTGCGTCGGGGAGGTGGCGCCCTCTACCGAGACAAAGAATCGTCGGTCGGCTAAGAATGACGCTACTATTCGCACTATCTCGCGCGGACAAGCACTAGCTAACAGCTTATATAAAAGCCCCGCATGCCACACGCGATCGAACGCTTTCTCGATATCGAGGAAGACGCTGACGGTGTGGCGACCTTTGTTCATCTCGAACGAAAGGTGATGCAGGACTCTCATAAGCTGCAGCGTGGTTGAGTGCTCACTATGGAAACCGAATTGCTCGTCCCGGGGTGGAACGTGCGGTCTCAGTCTCCGTAGGAGCAGGCGCTCAAAGGTCTTCGCGATGTGCGAAAGTAGCGTAATGGGCCGATGATGTGCTGGATATCGACGATCCTTGCCTGGTTTCGGGAGGGTGATCACCTTCCCAGTCTTCCAGGGCTCGGGGAAGTGTCCGGTGCGGAGTATTCCGTTGAAGAGGCGTACCAACGCCACCACCACTCTGCGTGGTAGCCTCTTTAATGCCGCAGTAGGAATCCCGTCGGGACCGGGGGCTTTCCTACTGGGAAGTCGTCTTAATGTTGTTGCCAACTCGGTGGGAGAGATGAACGGGACGTCGGGCGTGTCTGGCTCTGCTTGAAGGAAGTCTTCCACAGTGCGCACCACGTGATCTATGTGATCCGAGGCAGTGGGCGCGACTGCATTCGGCATGAACTGTCCTTCAAGGTGCTCTGCTAGTATGTTAGCACGGTCTTGGGCTGCGTACTTCCGTTCACCTCTCTCGTTGAACAACGGGTAGATGGGCTCAGGGGCGCGCGAGAGGTTCCGTAGGAGGTGGCGTAGGGAGGTTTCGTGTTCAGTCGCTCGGTCGATTGTATCTTCCCAGGACGAACCACGAAACTCCTTAACGGCAGCGGATACCTTCTCGGCGAGACTGTTCAGTTCTCTCTTTACTCGTGGGAACGAAAGGAACTAACGAAGATTTAGGGTATGCTAGCGCGGCGTTACCGTATAGACGCAACAAAATGTTTTTCGCGTTTTTAACACAAAAATAATAACTTTAGAATAAATAAATAAATGTAAATAGATTAGGAATATCATATAGAATTAGGAAAAAATATTGTATTATGTCTAGCTATAAGAATAAATAAATTATGACGAGTTTTCTTAATAAAAACCTAAGACAAGGATGCACACATATGTAAGAAAGAAATAGATATAAGATTAGTGCCGTGTGCAAAACGGCAAGTATATAAGGCGGGCCTAACCCGTGGTTTGTCATTCAGTACTCAGCATTACAAGAAGAATAATAAGAAAAATAAAAGAAGATAAATCTACAAGAGTTTCAATAAAGTCCAGTACACCAACCTTTCACGATGGACACTAATTTCGAGGATGAAGACTTGACAGAGACGACGGTCTGCTTCGGTTTACTGAATCGCACTGTGTTCGTCGTTGCTCCCATTACAACCTGCAACACACCAGGAGCCGTATTTTTGAATTGTTCGTTTTCAATTTACGTGCGAAAGTATATACCCATCTCACGTAGCACATCAGAACTTGTCTTTTGCAAGATGAGACATGTATATATTTTCGCACGTGAATTGAAAAAGAACGATTCAAAAATACGGCTCCAGGAACTGTATTTTTGAATCACTCGCCGTGAATCGTCTATTCACGCACGAAAAAAAATCACGTGCGAAATTCAATTCGATTGGTCACGATTTTACGTATTTTTGAATCAGTCGAAATCAATGTAAACGGTTTTCGTTTCACGCAGAAAAAATTAAAACCGGAAAGCAATATTTCGTTGATTTTAAAAACTGGTAATGAATGGAGGTGAGCGGAACGTAAATTAAAAAGTTAAAATGTCATGTCAGTCTCATCGATGCATCGTCATCGACATTTTCTTCTTGTCATTCTTGCATAGTTTCTACTAGTAGAAATCAGATAACTAGTCAGACCACTCGTTGCAGAATTCACGGAGAGAATTTTCAAAAATACTGATTTCAAGTTTTCGTATGCGAATCATGCGGATTCATATGCGAATTGAAATTCGAATGATAAAAAAATACAGCTCCAGGAACTATCAAACACTACTGATTAAGGACTGTGTTTGTATGCTTGCCAATATTTGAAAATTGGCCTGAGCAAAAGGGATAAACTTGCTGTAATGCCGGCGCCAGACATGTGTCCACTTATTTGCACACTCGAGTGGACACACTGTGTGGCACGAGACTTTGTCTATGTGTTCCAAAGTTTGTACACAGATTTGCACTTTGTCGAGCGGTATCGGTTTTTTAGCGCACATCAAAGGAATGTGTTCAAATAAGTGCGTAGCCTGCCACACTATTTGGCCTATTTGCAAAGACCAGTTGCGCGAGCGCTGTTGTACGGAACGGTTGTGTGAGAAACTACGTGTTTGATCGTTCAAAATGGACACACATCCATTCACGCCCTCTTCTCGGACGTTTCGATATATTTTGTTGCAGATGTAAAAAATAATTACATGCACATAAATAATATAATCACACTGCGTCCACGAAATCGTCGTCCATCTCCTTTGTTGTCTACCAGCATACTGTGGAGAAAAGAGTTTGCGAAGCATGTGTGGCAGGTGCGCCAAATGTGTGTACAAAGTCGTCGAAGAAGTGTGCAAATAAGTGGACACATGTCTGGCGCCGGCTTTACACAACTTCTTTGTTAAAACCAATATATAAAGTCTATCGTCACATACATGCCAAAAGTGGTATCAGTGATGTTTCAGAGCTTGGACGGTCACGGAATAGTCAAAGAGGCTCAACTTACATACATTTCATTTCATTTATTTGATTCATTTAACAATATATATTGCATTTGAATATCAATCCTTAGAAACTAAAATACTGTTAAATTAAAAACAAAGACAAAAAAATTTCAGTCAAAAAACATGTCATTAAATACAAATATAAATATAAAGCAAAAATAAAACATAAATCCAAATATCAACAAATTAAATTACAATTCGTCTACTTCGTAAAAGCACTTCTCTAATAGGAACTGTCGTAGCTTCGTTTTGAACAAAGTGTAGTTTAACTCAGATGGCAACTTGTTAAATAGAGCAATTGATTGATACCTTGTTGAATGCTTGAAAATATCTAACTTGGGACAAAAATTACTTGGCATGTCCTTACGCTGAGAGGCCAGCCTTAATTCCCGTTCTTTTGCAGTCTCAAACTTACTACGGTATTTAACAAAATTTGTGACAAGTACTAATATACATTATATCCACGCCTGTCTTCCAGAGGGGCAGGCTGCGAAAACAGATTTCCATCTGCTACGATTCTTAGACACCACCGCTTTCGCCTCTTCCACATCCATCAATCTTATCATATTCAGGTGTCTTAACGTTCAATACACAAATACTATGCTCTAAAATTCCGAACCCGGATCTTAATATAGAGCCTTGGCCAATTGCTTTTTGACTTTATACTTTTATTTTAAAAATATTGTCCTTCGAGGAAAAAATTAATTATTGAATCAATGGTGTTTATATATTTGTATGGCCTTTATGAGTTTTTCATTATCACCATTCTAAGTCCAAATCAACACACTTCTGGGTTTAATTTAATTTAGTTATTGAAATATTTTTGCTTTTTTCTCGTTCATTAATGGGGCAGCAAACCTTACAGGCCCAGGGCGCAAATCTTAAAATACGTCACTGGTCCAGGGAGATATGATACGGTACTTAACTCACCTTGTTTTGTACAGAGAGCGGCACGGGCACTGTTCTCTGTTGCATGGTGACGAACCTGGGCGCTCCGGTGGCGCCGCTCCCCGCCGCAGTCAGCTTAGTGATCACTGCAGACTGATCCGACGCACCAGCCTCATCTGAGACATACCATACGGTGTTTTTTATTTAGTTAAAGACCACGAATAGGAGTACTAATACTAAATAAAATAATTTTAGTAGCATGAACAAAAAAGTAACCTTAAGGATAATGGCATCACTAACTGAATTATCAACTTCATGAATGATTTTAAGCTCTCAAAATTTGTAAGCTTCTTTTGTGCATCACCTAACTTTGTATTTCTTGTTTAGAAGTTAAAAATTGAAAAACATTTTGGTATGTGGCAGTTAATACCAATCGCTCAGTATTAGTGTCACATTTACAATAAACGGTTGACAGCGGTTTGAATTTTAGAAGGAGTTAAGACGTAAGAGTCAAAGCTGTAGGAGCCAATATCTGGGAAGGAAGAACATTGCTCTCTCTTCTGGCGAGTTTTTTAGCATGCAAAGTACATACACTTGTGCCATCTATTTAGATATATATGAAAGAAAGAAAGAAACACAATTTATTCCGGCAAAAGCCACACTTACAATACAATACATACAATATTTGGTGATGCGGAATGCGGGGAATATAGATATAGGTAAGGTATAAACCTTATATCGGTTATGTAAACGAGATTATAATTATGTTTTACAAGAAGTACAGTGTTCACATAAACATGGAAGATGCCACAAAGGGAGAAAGCATTCACCGATAGTTGCCTGGATGATGTCCTCTTGATTCTTGGTAATCTGGTGATGAAAAGCACTCCCAAAGCACAGATCAAGCACAGCACTTAAAGTCTCAAGCGTTCCGGGGGGGCCCCCAATTATAATAGTAAATAAGAAGCCAGCGGAGGCGTCGGCGGCGGCGGTTGAATATGATCTGTCTAAGCTAAGCGACGCGGTGGTTGTAGCCAATCTGAAGAAGCGTCGAGAATTCACCGTTGTTGCTTTTCAAACAGTTCGGGAATTTCCGTAAGCCTTCGGATGTTGTCGGGATATCGAACAACAACACTTTGCGGCGGCAGCAGGAACTAAAGGGTTTGCGCATTCCTGCCCTAGATGGCGTTACCGTTATTTATGTGAACAGAAAAAAGGGCACAACCAATATTTCTTCTTACATCTATTTTAATTCAAATTACATTAGAACTATACGGTAGGCTGTTGCTGAAAAAGGCAACTGACTCAGCGATGTGCTGAAGGTGTAATCCCTCAGCGCTGATTTTCAGTCAGTTTATATCTGTGGACATAGTCTACATATACCCACCAATAACGGTCTGTTCAGGCTTCTGCCCAACGCCAGTGACGTGCACTTTCTTGAGTGTGGCCCGCGGCCCTCCCAGCGCCACAGGGCCGGACTTGGGCGCGAGCGTGTACTGCTTCGTCGTGAAAAACGGCTTGGACACAATCGGGCCAGGCTTCGGCCCGATCGCCACTTCCTTGGGTGCTATGGCCACTGGCCGGGGCGTGCGGGGCTGCGAATTGTGAAGTTAACGTAACAACATAACGTTACAACAATATTACAAAGAGCTCAGAGGTGATTTTTCGCAGCATCAAATGATTGCAAAGACAAAAGAAAAAGGTATATCTGGGTGTGAATATCTTTGAATCTTGAGTCTTACACAGTGATGTATTGAGACAGCCCAGTAGTAGAACAATCAAGTTTTACCCTCGATTTCAAATTTGAGAATTATAATTTAAGGGTAAACATCAGTCGCTTAGTGCAAAGTGCACAACTTAACTTTGTTTTTCTTGTTTAGAAGTTGAAAATTGAAAAACCTTTTGGTATGTGGCAATTGACGCCAATTATTAGAGAGATTAAATTGAACTATTGGCGTCAATTGCCACAGATTGTCAGTCGCTAAGCGCTAAGTGTATGCACTTTGTTAACAAGAAAAACAAAGTGCATACACTTAGCGCTAAGCGACTGACGTTTGACCTTAAGGGGCTCCGCAATGCTAAATATCAGTTTTGTATTGGATTCAGTCCCGTCAATGTAGATGATAAAAGTTTAAAAAAAATAAGGCGTGTTTTGTGACACAAGGCAATTATTAATTACACTTTATAAATTATCATACTTTCAATCTTCTGTTAATTATGTAACTTTTAAAAAAGCATGAATTTCACGAAAAAAGCGATTCAGTTTCCATGTTTCAAAACATATTGAAACGAAACCAACACACGCAGATACTAACTAGAAAAAAGCAACTTTATTACATAAAGAAATTATGGTTAATATCTAGATGGAGCCACGATTTCAAAATAACTGAAGTTTTGCGTGCGCGGCATCTGATTAGAGCAGGATAGAGTTAAAAAACAAACGCGTTAGAGCAGGACTGAATTTTAGCATAGTGCAGCCCCTTAAGCGGTTTTAGCTATGAAATACCCTGATTGTCGCTTAGTAAGATTCTCTTTATTTCAGAAACTGCTTTACCGCTTTTTAGGTAATGACATTTTTGCGTCTTTTAGCTTATTGTCTCAGTTTTGTATAGCCATAAAAACGAGACAACTTGATTTGAGAACAAAGCAGCAATATCATTTAACTTATAAATCTTATAATAGACACAAAAATATGGAAATTTGAAGAATCACCCTTACATTCTGTATTTTATATACCTTGACTGAATAAGTGACTTGTTGAGTGCTAGTGGTCGGTGTAGACGTGTAAATGGTTTGAGGCTCAAACTGCAAGTCCATCATCGTCTCGGGGGTCATTTGGGGTTGCTGGAAAACAAAATTTCAAATATAGTTCGACTGAATCAGGACGGGGCTGAAGCGAGGGGAGAAAAGGAAAGAGTAGTATGAGTTCACATGCGATTGATATTGTCGGACAGATCTAACAATATCAGTTTACAATATTTTTAAGCTAAAGGGATATAGCTTTGTATATTTATTAGAAAATATGATACATACATGAGTCAATGTATGTACAATGTATAGTTACTAGAATAGTGTAATTAATATGAAGAATTTACCTAGCTACACCTTATTGGTAAAATCATATTGGAACTAATTGTAAATAAATAACATCTTGAAATTAATGTACATGTGATTTATGGCAATAAATAAATTGTTTGATTGATTTACCATAGAATAGGATAAAAAAAATATATATAACACAGGGAAATATAAAAAAAATACTTAAGTAACTTACGTAAGCTAAAAATATAGGAATAAAAAATATGGTATATTTACAGCCTGGATAAACAACAAATACTTACAGATTCAACATTAGTAGTGACAAGTCCATGGCTTTCCTGGTCTAGTGGAACAGAACAGGCCATGTCCACATACTCAGTGTCACCACCAATTGTGAACTGATCACCCATCAGCCCTGGACCTGAGAAATTATTGAAATGTTTAAATTTACTACTTTTAATAGTAATCATTTTTAATTTATTATTTAGCTTCATCCTAATTTTTGACTATTGTGTTTAATATGTTAATTATAAGTACTAGTTTTAAGTTAATAGTTATTATGTACCTATATGTTTCTTTGCTATGTATTCTTTTTGTTCCCAAATAAATTTTTCCTTTCTTTCTTCCTATTTTATTGTACTAGTATTTATTGGTACTGTGCTAGTACTGTACTAGTAGAACAGGTTTAATAATAAAATTGTATTTTGTACAACTGCAACATAATGTGAGACACTGGGAGACAAGTGCATGTTTACAAAACTAACAAAGTGGGTTTCGTAATAGTTTTGCAAGAGTGTCTCAATGTCTAATCACTCGCAGCTATTTTAGACCAAAATAAACTTTTGACCCACAAAAACAAAGTTAAATTTCTATGTAAAACAACCAAAATGCATATGGCAGGGTCCTTTCACTCAGTACATTTTAGCTCCAGTACAAAATCGCGATAGTAAAAATGGTCTGACATTGCTCAACAGAGGGCGCTACCAAACATAAAACGTTTCTTTCCACTCTAGATAGTTATTTCATAAAGTCTAGTAATTTGTCTACTTTATTAATAGAACCATAAAGATTTCAAATATCACATAATAAATTAAACTGCAGCAAAAATACCTTGGGGATAAAACAAAATTCTTTGAAATAAAAGAAGTTTGCGTGGGTTTTGTTGAAACGGAACGTTAATTACTATGGCAGATGGAAGCAGTGTTGCCATTTTAGTGACTTTGTCGCTAGATCTAGCAGATTTTTGAGATTTTTAGCCGTAATTTTTATTAGACCCTAAAAATGCTTTAGCGACTTTATAAGGTAGTTAACTACCTGTATAATTCTTAAGTATGATCAATAACCATCTTAAATATAAAAAAAAAAACATTGAAGAAAAATAAACTGAATGTATTTACAATACACAACGCAACATTAAGTTAACCATAAAAAATCGACTTTACCATATTTTCTTTTAATTACCTCTTATCTTATTAGAAGAGATATTACTTCAAAATTTTTGCGACTTCCAGCTGGTTTTTATAAATATCATTTCTTTTAATCAAGATAATTTTGAAAAAGATTTGTGGAATTTATTTTTTTCCTAAGTGGCAACATAGATGGATATCTGTCATGTCATTTTTTATTTTTTTTTCCGTTTCCATTAAATGAGATTTGGAAGTGCTCAATGGTGTTCTCCCCTGTTTTTTGTGATTTCTCCCGACGACTTGGCTTGGTTTTTTGGACTTTGGTGGCTCTGCTATATTTTACTGACCCGTGTATAATTGACCCGTGTATTTTTTGCGTATAATTGGTGTAAATCCACAAATAAATTATTAGGCGGTATCAGTAAATATTTTGACGCCGAAGACAATATTCAAGAAGAAGCATTCATTTATTGTAATAAAAGGAAAATAAATAAATGATTGGTATTTAAATTTTTTGTTTTAATCAAATTAAACCCTAAAAATAAAGAATACAACATCAATCAGCTCATTGTTACCTATTACGCTTATTGATAAAAATATTATTTTATTAACTCTATGATGTCTTGATGATTGTAACATTTAAAAAAAACAGCCAAGTGCGAGTCAGGGTTTCGTATTATGGATGATAAATTTAATTTTGTCATTTTTTTCGGAAATTTCTTAACCGCTTTATTTTTCATGTAATCTTTACGTAAACACATATTACCATGATTTTTTCCATAAATGTTTTTCAATCTATTTCACTTTTCTTTCAGTCAAAACATATTTTGGGAAGCACATAATTAAGTTTACGGCCTGTATAGTTATCTAGAGAAGAAGAGCACAAAATAAAGCGTAAAAATTGTTCGTTAGACGAGTATTAACACCAGTTTCCGTTTCCAAAACCAATTGAATTTCACAGTAAACATCCATTTAGTTACTCATATAACACAGTAGTCGTCCAAAATATTTTACATACTATTATATTGTGTTCGTTAGACAAACAGGAACTGGAGATCATTCATTTTTTATTTTGCATGTTGTTTCTTTTGAATTAAATAACCAAAGGCACTAAAAACGAAAGTACGAAAGGATGTCCTGGTCTAGATCTAAGAGTAAGCTGATAGTCCGAGCTGTCACATGGACCAAATAAAAGGATGTCCTGGTCTAGATCTAAGAGTAAGCTGATAGTCCGAGCTGTCACATGGACCAAATAAAAGGATGTCCTGGTCTAGATCTAAGAGTAAGCTGATAGTCCGAGCTGTCACATGGACCAAATAAAAGGATGTCCTGGTCTAGATCTAAGAGTAAGCTGATAGTCCGAGCTGTCACATGGACCAAATAAAAGGATGTCCTGGTCTAGATCTAAGAGTAAGCTGATAGTCCGAGCTGTCACATGGACCAAATAAAAGGATGTCCTGGTCTAGATCTAAGAGTAAGCTGATAGTCCGAGCTGTCACATGGACCAAATAAAAGGATGTCCTGGTCTAGATCTAAGAGTAAGCTGATAGTCCGAGCTGTCACATGGACCAAATAAAAGGATGTCCTGGTCTAGATCTAAGAGTAAGCTGATAGTCCGAGCTGTCACATGGACCAAATAAAAGGATGTCCTGGTCTAGATCTAAGAGTAAGCTGATAGTCCGAGCTGTCACATGGACCAAATAAAAGGATGTCCTGGTCTAGATCTAAGAGTAAGCTGATAGTCCGAGCTGTCATATGGACCAAATAAAAGCCCTAAGTTGGTCCGTTCAAATAGGACTCGGACCTGGTCCGATGGACTTTTATGGTGAGCCCTAAACTCCAGCGGAGCGAACGGACTAGCCCTATTTCGGTTGGTCCGAAACAGTCCGTTAGATTACTTCAATAGAGTTATGCAATAAATGCTGTGCTACAATTTGATAAATAGTCGAAAAAATTTCGTGTATTTTATTGAATAATATTGAAATACCTGAAAACTTCGATTAAGAGGATGGCATACCCTAGCAACTTTTTTTTATTACCCGTCCAGCACAATAAGTCTAATGGCAAAGACCTTATTTGCTTTTCATAGAAGCGATTATATGTTGGCTCTTTGGCCTCTTATTCTTGGACGCATAATACTATAGTGATCACGCAGCGAAACAACAAATTGGTGTGTTTTTAGCAAAATATGTCAGTATATTTTGTAGGGAAAAAGATATTGGATTTAGGTAACATATTTTTCTATTGCCTATTTTATAAAAAAAATTATTTGGTCTCTTAACCGCGTCTTAACCCGTTTCAAACGAACGTTTGGAAAAAAAAAAGAGGGTGGTAAACATTTTTTTTGACAAAAGTATAAATCTTAAAACATTGTTTATAGGTGGAATCTCTAGATAAAAGAACGATAAATCAAATATGTTTTCTTCAATATGAAGAGAGACCTAGTTTCTTCCAATGAACCCTTGAAAACCTGGTGTTGTTGATGTTCTAGCGTCAGGTGTCCCGTTAAGGTGAAATCTTTTTATCCCACTGCAAAATGCAAAAAAGATACGTTTTTATGATACAAGAATACGAGCGTACGGGAGTCATGGTGACGGTGCGTTTCACATTAGTAAATCTTAATTGTAGGGCCTAAAGTCCCAAATTGAATAGCTTTTACGTTTACGATGTACTCGGGAATCTCCATGCCGCGTCTCACTTGTCATTATCTACTCGAATACATTATTGCGAGTGCAAATCCGGTGCGATGCCGCCAGCGCAAGGGTTGTCGCACGCAAATTTCGTGAAATATAAATTATTGGGATATTTTGGGAACAAAACTTTTATGGACTAATTATTTATTATTTTTTTAAGGAAGTCTAAAAATAACATCAAATTAATTCACGCAAAAACACCGATTTTCATTAATTTGAATTACTTACTTACTTTGTTTTATGGTAAATGTGAACCCAATATTGAAAATTTACTTTGACGATTAGAAAATAATTCGGCCAAGCACGAGTCGGACTTGCGCACGAAGGTACCTACACCACAAAATATGGGTACAAAACCCTAAAAATATTATGGGAATTAACAACAGTGCAGATGCAACAGCAATATCAAAGGCGTCAAAAAACAAGGCGCTAAAATAGAAGCGCCTGACAAACAATTCGGCTCCCTCTGAGTACGGAACCCTAACTTTTATTATTTAAAACTTGTCTGTATTACCGTATTTAAGATAGAGCAAAAACAAACAACATTAAAATTTAGTAAACAACTAGACATTTTTTTTGGAAAAATTAAAAATAGAAGATAGAAAGAAAATTATTTACGCTACATGCGTCCGATAACCCTAGCGCCGAAATGCTCCGCGGTAACGATGTATAGTTATATATTATAGGTATAGATAGGTAACCAATAACAAAAACACATGCAGTCTGTTTCCACACTTTGGTGCGTGATGATGTGATCACTGAAGACTGATGAATAACACGACGCACGTATTATTTATTTTGAAAAAAGATGAGTGACAGAAACTCTGTAGTGTTAAAGTTAGAGTCAGGAGAGTACAAATTAATTGAAGATCACAAAAAGAATTCCACTTAAGACCTTTTAATTTTGAGATTATGGGAATTCAGGGCACGTATTTTTTTTTTTAATGGTCACTCATCTATCATTGATCAGAAATATAATAAATAAGTGCTGAGAGAGGAATAGTTATTTCAAAATTATTTATTTTTGGTTATTAGTCTGAAAGTTTGAAAAATAATATAAAAACCTTCGTAACTCGGAGACCATTCATTTTCGACACCTAGTTGATAGGACTTAAGGGCCTTACTATTGCCAAATGGGTACTTTCTAAAGCCTACTCCTTGTTTATGGCCAAACCAAAAATAATGAAAAAATGTATTATGAATAATCAACTCTTAGAAAACATATGCAACATTTTTCTTTTTCATACCACCAAAACTTCTACATGATTTTTTTTTTTACTGCATGGTGTTTTTTGGCTTAAATTTCCTACTGCTCCTAAGTGGCTTGGCTGATTGAATTCATTTATGCTTTGATAAATAGATAAACTTAATAGCTATAAACATAACATGATTATTCAATCGAACAATCACGTCCATGTGAAAAGTATAATTTTCTCCTATTTCGCCCTATCAAGGACGCAGCGAGCGTCGTAACAGCCACTATGCATTGCGCGCTGATATAAACGTTATTTCAATGTCGTTTCCGTTGATATTCGTAGTGACAAATATCGAGCTGCTAATTTGGCGATGGTAATCGCCTTAATTTGTTGGAAATGATCTCTTGTATACCCCAAGGAATAGGTCGAATTACCAAGCACCCTGTATATTTATATACAAGGTGAATTTGTGAACATTGTCCAAATTTATACTTGAGCCTTGGTAAGTGAACAGCATCATGAACCAATAACGATTTTTGTAAAATTCACAAAATGAAATTTCGACTCCCCAGTGATTCACTCAGGACTGGGAGTGAATTACTATGGGAAGTCGAAATTTCATTATGCGAATTTCACAAAAATTGTTATCGATTCATGATGCTGTACACTTACCAACCCTTAAGCCTTGGTAAGTGATCAGCATCATAAACCAATAACGATTTTTGTAAAATTCCATTACACGAAATTTCGACTGCCCATAGTGATTCACTCAGGACTGGGAATGAATTACTACGGGAAGTCGAAATTTCATTATACGAATTTCACAGAAATTGTTATCGATTCATGATGCTGATCACTTACCAAGCCTCCGGTATAAATATGGACGGTGATGGAAAAGTCACCTTGTTAGGGTTCCGTAGTACCTAAAAGGTAAAAGGAACCTTTATGGTGAGACTCCGTTGTCCGTCCGTCCGTATGTCACAGCCTCATAACTTTAGCACCGTTAAAGATAAATACATGAAATTTGACAAAAAAATAGCATTAATTTGCCCACATATGAGGGTGTAAAAAAAAACATGAAAAATTTGAAATTGTTCAAAATATTTCCAAAACAAAAGTGAAAAAAATACAAAATATTTGCCTAAAAATACAAAATGAGCATCAAATTGTAGGTATTAAAAAGTTGATTCTAAAAGTATATACTTTTAATATATTTACTGCCACTGGTTTCGAGAAATCTTTAAAAAACCCCAAAAATTTGTAAATATGTCCCCCCCCTTACCTCCGAAACTGGTAGACCGAAAAATATGAAAAAAATGACAATTATAGATCATAACTGGCCAATTACAGGAAAACTATAGCGTTAAAAAAAATTCAGCACTAATGAGAAATATAAAAAAAAGTAAAATAAATAAATAAAATATTTTATAAAAATACAATATTGGTATCAAATTGTAGGTATTAAAAAGCTTATTGTAAAAATATATACTTTAAATATATTTACTGACACTGATTTTGAGAAATCTTTAAAAAACCCCAAAAATATGTATGTCCCCCCCCTTATCTCCGAAACTGGTAAACCGAAAAATATGAAAAAAAATTACATTATAGATCATAACTGGCCAATTACAGGAAAACTATAACGATTAAAAAAAAATTTAGCGCTAATGAGAAATATAAAAAAAGAAGTAAAATAAATAAAAAATATACCTATATTTTATAAAAATACAATATGGACATCAAATTGTAGGTATTAAAAAGCTGATTTTAAAAATATATATTTTTACTATACTTACTGGCACTGGTTTCGAGAAATCTTTAAAAAACCCCCTTATCTCCAAAACTGGTGGACCAAAAAATATGAAAAAAATCATGGTAACATGTGTTTACGTAAAGATTAAAGGAAAAATAAAGCGGTTGAGAAATTCACGAATAAAAATGACAAAATTAAATTTATCATCCACAATACGAAACCCTAGGTACGCGAGTCTGACTCGCACTTGGCCGGTTTTATATATATTGCCACGACATGAATTCCCGAAGGGGTGTCAGGGGTGTTCCGAGTGTGAACTGTGAAATGCAAGTCACAGTCCACACTCGATACACCCGCGTTTCACTGACGAATATATTAGGTCCCACCATGATGGGTGGTGAGCCCTATCGCCGTACTTCGGGCACAAATACACGCAAGTGGTAAGTAAGAACAAATACTATGCACATAAATTCCGAAAAACTCGAACCGGGGATCGAACCTGGGACCTCAAGATTGAGAGGCTAGCGTTCTAGCCTTGAGCTACCAGTCTTTTGTTTTTGTTATTGATTTTAATATTGTTTGTTACTTTTATAGTTTTAATTAAGTACGGACAATATGAATGAATACATACCTGCAAAACATATATTTCGACTCTTAGTCGTCAACTCGTCATCACATTGTTCGAATAACATTATTTTGTCATGCTATACTTGCATAAAACCATCCATAATCATTTCGTTAAACACAGCGGACCAGCAACGGACCAACGGACTGAACGGACTAACCCGAAGCCCGAAAAAGTCCGATCGGTCCGTGGTCTGCGGACTCGCTCACGGTTGAAAAAGTCCTATTTGATGATTTAGGACTTTTTATGCGTTTTCGGTCTTTTACGGACTTTTTATTTGGTCCATATGACAGCTCAGCTGGTCTACCGCGTAACTCTCATTTACATCAACATCCCCTTCATTTTGACGTTTGAAACCAATATATCTTTCCGCCGTACCGCGTGATTCAATTTTAATGCCTATCAGCTTCAAGCCAATATCAAACTATTGAGTGAATGATTTCCCTACTGATTTGACGTTTTAAGCAAATAAATTGGTATTGCATATGAATTAAAAAAAAAATATATATTATTTAAATTATTTTCTCAACAATTACAGGGTTTGGTAACTCTTTCTGCGTACCTAGGTATTCCCTTTCGTTCCTTGGTTTCGTGTTTTTCAGGTATCGGACACGGAAAGGCGAGAGCATATTTTTGGCTGCAGCAGCGGAGGAACGCTTAAAAAAATTAAATCACAACCATCAACATTTTGACAAAATATTAAAATACTGCCTTTTCCAATTACTCACATATTTCCATTTCGCGCTTGTTTTTGTGGTACCAACCCCCATAGCATTCAGTCGTGCCGCCAACGTTTCCCACTGAGACTTGGCTTGGTGCTTCGCATGTGGCCCACTGATAGTTAACTTCCCAACAGCCAAGTCTCGGTGGTCCTCCATAAATCCCACCACCATCTACAGCTGCTAGGAAGAAGTTTGCTTGTGCGCTGGCATTCTGAAATATACTGTATTATGTTGAAAATTTTGATTTTCCCACAGATTTCAATCGGTCAATTAATAAAAGCCGTTTCATCTGGCTTCCTTTAACGTGACTGCGCATATTACCTCCTCCAATATCTTGTTTTATGAGATAATATAGAAGAAAAACATACTTACTTTTATTTACTTGTTTGTTTTGCAAAGAAACGACTTGACTTGAGACAAGACGTCATGCTTTTTAATTTTCCTACTTTAGGAAAGGCAAAGAGGCTTTTTAACCATACAGCCTTAACAACTTTGTCATATGCGTTTTGTTATTCATTTTTCATCTCTCATTTATCATGTTACGTTAAGATTTTGAAAAGAAAACAATGTAAATGTTTTTTTCTATATTTCGCCTCTTACTTAGCTTACTTCAAAAAATCTCAACAGATCGCTACATTGAATAAACGAAACGCGGATTTTAGTTCATTCACGAAGCTGATGTTGATGAAAATTTTTACACAATATGCCGTAATCAGGTTGAGGATTTTGCTATTTTCATCAACATCAAGTTGATGACGATGAAAATGAGAATTACGCGGTAGACCTGCTGGTCTAAATACATACACCTCAGACCAATAAACCAATAGACAAAGTCTTGGTGCCGTCAAAACGTACTACCCAAAACTTCATTTCGACTCCTAATGACTCCTGTCCAAGTCACCAAATTATAATGTACTGTTACTTTTCTTAAGTGACAACATTGGCAATCCTTTGTAATTTGGTCGCATTATAGCTTGTGTTTATGTTAGGAAGTAAGTCGGAAGATTTTTAAACAAAATTTTTATTTAAGTTGTGTTTGGCTGCGAATTATCGTATGAAAAAGGGTTGAAGATACAAGGACAATGTCCTGCTACGTGCGTGGTTGCAGATCCCATTCGGGGAATAAAGAAAACTCGAACAGCAATATCAGTTTTCACAAGTGAGTAAAAAGTGATGTTTTCCGAGTAAATGAACCATAAAATTGAATTCCATCAAGAAAGACCGCATTTTACGACGTGTCGTTTTCATATAGTAACGTAAATTTAGCTTTTAGAATAAAAGTAAATCCTAAAATCATTAAAATAATTAAATACGTTTTGAGGTTATTAGTGAAGTCAAAACAGTTGTCGGTAATTTTACCTACTGATTTTGTGCTAGTATGAAGTACTGATTCAACTTATTTTACTTAAGGTTCCCCAAAAATTAAGACATTCGTAAACGATGGTTTGTTGCTATTAGCTGGAGTTAGAAACAGCACAAAACTAATTGGAAAGTGCTCAAAGCACTTCAATCCAGAGTGCTTTCTGAAAAGAACTATTGCAACCACGCTTAAAAGACGATGCGGTGCGCACCTTGAATTTACCTAGTAAAACAGAAGTTGTTTTGGTTGAATCCTTCACTACGCTCATAATTCTAACTTAGAATCACGAGTCTAGCTCGAGATTCAAACTCAGCACTCGCAACAAAAATAAACTTTGCTCTCTTGTTTTAATGCTTATTTTACTATGTACTATATGTTTAAAAATGACCAATAAGTGTAATGTTTAATTCTAGGATTTGAGGACTGCAATGGAACCATCAAAAGCTGTGGGTCTACCGCGTAATTCTCATTTTCATCAACATCAACTTGAGATTGAAATTTGTCGTGCGTGCGACGACGCCCGCCTAACGTGCCATCTCTTTTGCACGCGTTGAATTTCGCATGCATTTGCTTGAAGTTGATACAAATGAGAATTACGCGGTAGAGCCCCTGGCTTTGTAGTGCGTAAATTGAAAAAATTCTTGCATTGAAAAAATTTTCTCCAAGCCCTGGAAGGACCTGCTAACAGCATGCCTCTAATGAGTGTAAAAGACAGAGGAGGGCTGACTAAGCCATCAAAAAGCATTCAAAAAATCTACCAAACCGCAGAGAAAATCCTGAGAGAGTTTGAGGATGTAGTTACAAAAAAAAGTGTAGAAAAACCACAGCACTTCACATCTATGATAAACCAAATTTCACAAAGATTATTGGTACAGACAGACGTACTTGACGACCTACATGACCTACATGTTCGACACGTATTTGAAACTTAGAATACATCACATGACGAAGGGAATTACTGCACCCATCGAAAATATACGCTCATTTCTGACGAAAACAATAATTTTCAAAGGGCAATAAATACGTTTATTTTTGGCTGCTTTGTAAATCTTAATGACATGCGAAAATCAAACGTACTCACTGGAGAAAATTGAGAAATTAAACAACCATGAAGTTTAAAAAAATTAAGCTTCTCAATAAAACGATTCAATTCTATATTCTCTGATTCTGCAATTTGTATGCGAAGGTCAAAATGTTATTTTTATTTTTGATATTTTATATAATAATATGTAAAATAGTAATTCTGGAGTTTGCAACAAATTGTTTCTTTTATCCTCTGATTATTTTTCTGAGTTTTATTATTATTATCATTATTTCACAATTGTTTGAGATTTGAATTGTTTTTATTTTGAGAGGAAGGCGCCGCCATGAAAACTAGCCTCCTTAACATCTTTTGAGTGTTAAGGAGGCTAGTTTTCATGGCGGCGCCTTCCTCTCAAAATATGTATTTTTAGTGGGAGTGGGACCGTGTGTGTGTGGATGTATGTATGTAAACGTGGTATTCTTAGTTTTGAAAATAAAGTTGATTATTTCATTCCATAAATATTTGGCAGGTTTCTCAATTTCATATATTATTTTATCTACTCCCATACTACAATAAGGTAATTGCATCATCAAAATCAGTTTTATAAGTACCTTTACTGTTTATCTGATAATATTACATTATAACACCGTGATTCTGCGCTGCTATTGGCCCAATTTACTGTAACACCGCTAGAGAGCCAATCAACAACAGTGACGAGAAATAAGTCCCGACCTTATTTCTCAAGCCACGCCCACTTTATCCTAGTTGCTTCTAATTGGTACTCAAGGCAGCATTACCGGTCGATGAACTCGGGGTTCATGAACGAGTGTTCTTCTCATTTTTCGTGAAATTGTTAGTTGAAAATATGATAAAATACGATATTTTTGATGGTCGTAGATTAAGTATTGTGTCCAACTGAACATAAATAGACATTTCGACACTTGTGCAAAACTATTACGAAACTCACTTTGTTCGTTTCGTTAACAAGCACTCGTGTCCCAATGACTTGAATTATGTTACAGTTGCACAAAATACTATGATAATCTATGTAGTTTTCTAACTGTACAACAAGGTATTATTAAGGCTTTTTTTTATCCAAATCGATATCGGTAAAGTCTGCAAACCGGTAGTCCGATACATGCCTAGTTGCAAGCGTTTGAAAGATAGGGCTGTAGCCGGCTTGAAATCGACGTACTTTTATTCTGTGGTACTGATAAAAATACTGCCATCTTGTTTTTTCATACGGAGAGTTGTATACCTATGTGAAAGTAGCATAGCTTTACCATTCTAGGTTTCTGCTTAATTAGATTTTGTCTATTGGTTTATTGGTCTGAGACCTCAGATCTTTCCGATTTTTTTTCTCAACGATTGTGATGCTTGTGTCAAATCTGAAAAATTATAATGTAGTTCAACCCCTTAACTACCTACACAAATTTTATTTGTTAAAAATATTTTGTTTTAATATGCTAAATTGTCCAAACGCGAGAGCATGTTTGGCGAAACGGACCCTTAATAGCGAGTTTTATCGAAATAACCATAGCTTTTCGTATTATTGGACCGTTCCATTTACTCCCCCAACTACCCGATTGTGACGTCACGACTCTTAAAAATTATAAAGGGCTCGTTTTATTTTCGAGAAAAGCACTTACATTCTTCGTCGTGACTTTTAACTTACTCGTCCACGGGAGCTTACTTACTGGTATCTGCAGTGATGTACTATTTTATTATTTCAATACAATGACTAAATGATAAGGGTCAGGAAAATAATAAAATACCTGGTTGTAGATTAAAATATAATAACATATAATAACATGCATATTAACTTAAAAGACAACATTATTTTTGAATTCACCGTAGTGTGAGAGTTGACAGCTTATTTATGTCTTTTATTTATTTATTTATTTATTTATTTATTCACATAACAATTCACATTTTATGGATCATTAAAGCAGATTGAAGACTTTAATTTTAGTGCAGTTAAAACTTAAAAGTAATTTAGCTTCTGTTCTTACCACTTATGAACTACTTTGCAATGAAGAAAGTTTCTTCATCCTTCTCACACTTGACCGGTTTTTGACGTTACTATACCTATATACAGTGTGTCCCTCGTAAAAGTGCACATCCGAAAGTGATAGATACATTTACAATGAACACTCAACACACACATCCCTCCGATAACATTTTAAAGAGTTTATTAATCACATCACTATCTAGACAAAAACTATCCTCAGACATTAATTTAATTAATCCTTCATCCCACATCCTTACCTACTCATATACAGCTACACAATAGGGTAAAAAAAACCGCGTCGTTTTACTAGTTTATTATTATAATAGATGCAAGTATCAAAATGTAGTGGTCGCGCTATTCCCAACATCGTCGCATCGTGCTCGAGGGTCGCGAGAGGTCACGCAGCGTATTTGTGACAAAAGACAAAAACAAATTAACTAATCGAACTAGAAAGTTAAAACTAAATACCTATATGTCTGATTATATGTCTAATCTGACTGTCGTTATTGTCGATCGCGTCCTGACGAACAATTTTACTTTGTCTTCACTCCACTCCATTGTCGATCACTTGTTGATCTGTTTGTGCGACGTTATCTCCGGGGATTTTGTTTTCGATATGAACGTTGTGAGCCGCCTTCAAAATGCTTCGCGCCGGAGTTCAGGTCGATCGGGGGCAGTTTTGGAGTTTGCTGCAACAAAAAAGCCTGTGAAGTATTCGAAAGTACGCTTCATTAGATATCCTGCCCGAATTAACATGGTGCATGAAAGTAGCTCCCCGAGTAGTGGCGTGAACTGCGATACAATCACTGATTTCTCAGAATGTGCCATTACATTATTTTATGGAATGATTGAGAATCGTGAGTGACCAGTGGGCTACCATGAGTTTTGCACTCGATACATGTTAGCGACTGCGTAAAATATTTATACGAGGAATTGCACAGCGCCCCTAGCGGTTTACGAGAGGAACCACAATTTCTCATACAAAATATTTTACGCAGTCGCTAACGGGTATCGAGTGCAAAACTCATGTAGGCCTACTGACATTCACCGAAACTACGCTGAACCACGGAATGTCAGTCAGATGTTGTATTAAAATACAAATAGGGAGCCTTCACTGCAGGCCCATACGCTATTAATGCTGAAATGTTAAAACTAACTTTACCTCAATCATTACCAGTCATTACGAGCATAGTAAATAAGTCTATAGAAATAAATACCTTTCCCAGAATCTTGTAAAGTGGCTCTAGTGAATCCGTTACCAAAGTCAAATAATGTCGAGAGTGTAAAAGATCTTCGTCCTGTAAGCATTTTGCCTACATTCAGTAAAGTAATAAAAAAAGTTGTCCTGAAACAACTGTTGGAATACCTTGACAAAGAAAATATTATACCTAAAATGCAATCAGGTTTTAGAAGAGCGTATGGAACTGAAACTGCTTTACTACAGGTAACCGATGATCTCATATCAGAATCTGATGTAGGCAAAGGCAGTGTATTGGTTTTGTTCGATTTTTCGCGAGCCTTTGATTGTCTGCATCCTTTGATATTAACAGCTAAATTAGCTTGTTAGTTTTGCCGAAACTACTTGTAATTGGTTCATATCTTTCCTTAATGACCGGAAACAAGTAATAGTAACCGAAAATCCTAATGGGGATAGAATGTGTTCTAAACCTGCCTATTTGTCGCGAGGCGTTCCACAGGGTTCAATTTTAAGTCCTATTTTGTTCTCGATATTTACAGCGGACATAGTCGACAGTATTAAGAACACCAAATATCACTTATACGCGGATGACACTCAAATATACCACTCATTTGATAGCAAAGACACTGTGCAAGCAATGGAATTAATTAATCAAGATTTAAATAGAATAAATAGAATAAATACATGGGCTAAGCGTAATTCATTACTATGAAATCCATTAAAATCTAAAATGATGATTATAGGGACAAAAAGACAAATTGAGAAAGCAAAGGAATTAAATCCAAAGTTATTAATTGAAAATACAATAATACCTATAGTTACTGAGGCAAAAAACTTGGGTTTGATTATAGACAGTAAAATGCGCTTTGTTAAACATGTGAGCGAAAAGATTAAATTTGCATTTTATAAGCTAAAAGTTTTGTACAATATAAGAAATTACCTATCAATTGATATTCGTGCGCTCCTTACAGATTTGATCATACTTTCGCCCTTGAACTACTGCAGTGCAGTTTATGGACCTCGACTGTTTAAAAAACTGAGCGAGCCATTAAGGATACAAAATGCTTGCGCACGGTTTTGCTTTCAAATCCCAAAACGAACACATATATAGAGCACACATATAGAGCTGATGCCGGGCTCGACTGTGGACGTACCACCATCTTACTTGGAGACACCCTCGAAGTAATTCAGGGGAGAGTAAGAGGACAGTTCACAGGCAAAAAACCAGGAGGCCCACCATGCCTGGGACCGATGGATGGCGGTATATCCATCCCTAATAGCCGGGCCTTATATGGAACAGACTGGTGACGGGCAGCGGCGTCACTGATGCTAGGGTTCCGGAACCGCGCTCACCAAACCGCCTGCCCTGCACCTGTGTGTGAGTATGGGCTATTCTTCCAGGATGACCACCGGGAGTGGCAAAGTCCCGGAAAGGCTTATGTCCAGCAGTGGACGAAATAGGCTGATGGATGGAACCATAGGTAATAATACTTAGTCTATGGAACAACGCAACTACGTTATTTTACTACGTTATGCAACGGTTACTGTTATGTTGTACAAATTTTATGTAAATAAATAAATCAAATAAAAAATATAATAATCAAATACGTACGAATAATATAAATGCCAGTGTGTTTGTTGGTATGTCCTTTTTTTAAGGCAGCAACGAAGCAACGGATCGACGTGATTTTTTGCACAATGATAGTTTATGGGCCGGAGAATGATGACATAGGCTACTGCCCTATACCGGGAAAATGCAAACGAAATAAGCGCGGGCGAAGCCGCGGGCAAAAGCTAGTATAAAGTATAGTTACAGAAATCCTCTTAGTGTGAACCATTAGTGCAGTCCAGTAACAAGAGTCACTAACATTCCTCCATTCCGACACCATGCACGTTGTGGCTATATTTGCCGCCATCAACCGTACATTTATATTGAAATAAACGAGTTTTTAGGTTAGAGTTTCAAGTGACCCTTCATACGACAGGAAGACTTACCTGCGCGAGATCCGGAAGATCCGTTTGTCGGTTGTGGTCTTCCCAGGAGTCGCAGAGAGCGGAGATCCTCGCCACATCCGATTCGAGCTGACGTCGGAAGTGGTCTACGTTCTCCAGGTCACCATCCTCGTCCTCGGCAGCAGTCCCGCACACTTTCCCAACGCGGATTGGTAGTCACAGTACCCCCTTCAAATTAATTTCATGAATCCATTTAAATATTTAAAAAACGGATTTAATTAATTTTTAGGGTTCCTTAGTACCTAAAAGGTACAAAAGGAACCTTTATGATGAGACTACGTTGTCCGTCCGTCCGTATGTCACAGCCGTATAGCATCGTTAAAGATAATAAAAATTGTATTGTTCAAAATATTTCCAAAACAAAAGTAAGAAAAATAAAAATATTATCCTTAAAATACAATATGGGTACCAAATTGTAGATATTAAAAAGTTGATTGTAAACATATATACTTTTACTATATATACGGGCACTGCTTTCGAGAAATCTTTAAAAAACTGGCCAAGTGTGAGTCGGACTCGCGCACGAAGGGTTCCGTATCTATAATAATACAAATCGCGTCAAACTTCTAGTCCGCTCGGAAGTTGCTCTTCCCAAGAACGGCCCATAAATTTTGCCTGCTGTGCGAATCGCCTTGTGTTTAGAGGGGACTAAAACTTTGGCGCAATCTGTACTCGTTAACTTGTAAAGCCTACTTAGCTGTAATAGTTTTCCTGTTAATTTCGTTATGTATACTACTGCTGTGATTTTTTTCACGTCACCAAATATAACCGTTTCGCCATCAGGGGGGGAACACTTGACTCTAACAAAATTAACACTTTTAAGTTTAAAATTTCGCAAACGGAACCCTGGATCGAAAAATGGTCTTCTCACACCCCCAATATTTTTAAATTACTTATCCAACGGCACCCCACACTAGGGGATAGACGAGAAAAAAAAATCATCCCCACTTTACGTGTAGGGGAGGCACAATAAAAAAAAAAAATTTCCTGTACCACTTTATCGGCCTGATAAACATGAATACCCATGCCAAATTACAGCTTTCTAGTACTAATAGGACAGACAGACAGACCGTCCGTCCATGCCAAATTACAGCTTTCTAGTACTAATAGGACAGACAGACAGACCGTCCGTCCGTCTGTCTGTCTGTCTGTCTGTCCTATTAGTACTAGAAAGCTGTAATTTGGCATGGGTATTCATGTTTATCAGGCCGATAAAGTGGTAAGACGGACGGACGCGGACGGATGGACGGACGGACGGAAGCCTAAAAACCACAAAAATATGTATGTCCCCCTCCTTATCTCCAAAACTGTTGGATAGAAAAATATGAAAAAAATAATGGTAATATTTGTTTACGTAAAGATTACAGGAAAAAGATAGCAGGTCAGAATTCACGAAAAAATTACAAAATTAAATTTATCATCCACAATACGGAACCCTAGGTACGCTAGTCTGACTCGCACTTGGCCGGTTTTTTTATCTGTGCAAAGAGGCAATGGTCGAGCTTTAGATGAGATCACGACTCTTCAAGTACAGGCGACTCGTACACTCGACCTGCGCCTCCTTGTACAGATAAAAAAGTGAGTTAAATCTGTTTTCAAGATATTTATGATGTCAACTCACCCTAATTTTAATGAAACCCAAATTGCATGTCACCTTAGCAGCTTGCAAATCGGCTAGGGAAGTGTTTTGTCTTCACACAAACGAAGCTTGAGACATAAAGTCAAAAATCTACTCAAGGATAGAAAGAACAAAAATTTTATTCTTACCTTCTCTAAGCTTTATCTTTAACTCCTGCCTAAGATTGCTCTTGCCCCGAGAGACCGTTACTGTTCTGGAGTTCCAACCATTAAATTATTATTTTGTAATAATTATTATTTTGTAATTTCCTTATAAACAAAGTCATAATTGCTCTCTGAAACAATACAAAAAACATATAAAAGGTGTAAAGTAAAAGGTAACTTGGCCAAATAATCTCCCTAAATGACCAGAAACACCAGGAAATCAACAAGCAGATTGCCAACGGGTGGAAGAGATACTGATCCGTAAAAGAGGTTATGAAACAGTCTTATAGCTACTACCCCTAGAGTGTATATAAAAAGCGTCGAAGCTATTCTAGAAGTAAGTTTGTGTCAATAAACCAATGAGAAGTATCAGGAAAAGTGATTTAACTTCAAAATTTTAATTTTATTTTCTCTATTTGGATGCATTTCCTAACTTTGGCGATTACAAAAATACACTAGGAATGGGTCAATGGGTCTTCATGGTTATTTTTTTATGACAACCTAGAAATACTTCAGTGCAGAAGATTATTTCCCCTGATCCACACTCTGACCCAATATTAATGACCACTTTTCTTAGGATCAGGTGTATAATTATAATAGGCTCACCAGTGCCACTCTCGAAAGAATTGTTGTATGGTAGGTAATGAAAACTAATCATTTGCACCTAAACTAATCGTGTCGGCAGTACAATAGAGTAAGATTATGCTCTTATCCAAACCATGATGGCTGTACACCAATAGCCACACCATAGCAGAATTTAATGCTCTTTTACATAATAAATCTGTACAAAAGCAAAAGTTAAGAGCATTATTCAGTCATTACACAACTCTAGACTTCTTGACTTGCTTAAAGTATGTTTATACACTAGACACTGTATGTTTAGTGTTTTTAATGCTATTTACAAGCTAAAAGTAAAAATTTCGTAATGTGTACAGCCGTTACCCAGCTGCACTGTTTAAACTACATAATTTATGCTATTGTACAGCTCTAAGAAAGTTTTGAGTCTCTTGTTCATCTATTTCAAAGCGTTTAGCTGTTAATGAACTGGAATAAAGTTTTTTTTTCAGCCTAAATGTTGCTTGGGACATACCGCCACCTGTAATTTGCACCGCCTAGATTTGCTAGATCTGACTTCTCGACTGCTAGGCAATGCAATCTCGCGAGATTCTAGCTCAGGCGAGATATCGACTGTTAACTGTCCATTATTAAATATATTCTAGGCATCTAAATGGAGGACAGGCAGACCTCTTGCAATCACTCACTACGTGAAAGTATAAAGTTTCAGAGCTGAGGCAACTTAGACGCTAACTAAAGGCTGGATGGATAATTGACTTGCCTAGCGCGGGCTAGACCCCCCTGGCCCGATGAAAGACCGTAGCGTAGCGGCTTGGGCACATTAATTCAGAGCACAAAGACGCTACGTAGGGTTGGTTTTTATATCGTGCGCCCTTTATTTAATTGTAATGAGGTTTGGAATCAATAGTGGGTAGTCACTTTTCTAAACAAAGTGGTTTTCTTTTCCTGAGGAAATGCTTAGTTTTCGTGAAAACCGAAGATGAAAATTGGAAAATATTTGTGAACGAAACGCAATTTGTTAAAGAAATTTTAAGTGAATGTCGTATCGAAACGTCAAAACACACGCACACACTCTAATAATTCTGTGCACACACGCAATACTATTGAATATTATTGTATGTGTGCAGCCGAAAATGGCAAACAAAATGGCGTCCTTCTCAGCGTCATTCCGTTTCTCTTGTGGCTACGTGAATTATAAATAATATGGTGTTTTATCTTCCTTTTCCCAACAATTAAAATAGTAGAGATATTTTCTTATCAAATTGCAAAAATTACATGCAATAAAATCTGACTTCTGTACTGGTAGGTTAAAACTGTTTAAAAACCAACTCAGCACACTCCGACTCTATACAGTCTTGTGGCTACTACCCCTAGAGTGTATATAAAAAGCCGAAGGCGCGAAGGGAGGGCAGCCCCCGCCCGCAGTAATAAAGCTTAGGCACCTGTGTGAGCCGTAGCGGCTGAGGCTGGTCGCCGAAGGCGACCAACAAGCCGAAGCTGCGGAGGTGAGCACGGGTGCCTAAGCTTTGTTACGCAAGGGCGAAGGGGCTGCACTTCCCGCAGCGCCGTAGCCGATGCAGAAGTGAATTTGTGTCATATTGATAGGTTTTTATGGTCCATAAATTGACTTCTGCACTGGTAGAGGGTGGGCATTAGAAATTCGCATCTCGAATTTGGGGTTGTTAGGGGTTGTTTTTTATAGGGGTTGGTTGCCTCTTCCAAATGACACCCCCCTCACCCCGCGGAGACGCGTAGTTTTTTTTAAATATAATTTTGAAGTTACGTGAAACGGAACGTCATTTTGCGTTCACGTGTGCATTTTTAAAGGGTTGGATTTAGTATCGTTTGGCAGTTGTATGGGGGTAAAAGTGGTTAAAGCTGGTAGAGGTGGGGTCCCCGATTATAACGCTACCACACTTATTAAAAGGTAATGCACATTTTTCGAGAAATTTATAAAAATTGTTTCTTACCTCAAAGCAGGTAAAAGGCGAAAACGGAACGTTAAAATGGGCGTTTGACAACCAAATCTGCCCTAGTTTATTGTCTGTGGTGTAAAATATTGTGCAATATCGATGAAACGGAACGCAACAAAAAAAACTGCATCATGTTACTGTCATTCGTAATTCGTTTATTGGTAATTTTGAATTGAATAAATAAAAAATGTATGAATATTTTGTTGCTTTATTTGTTTTTACCTAGAAATTCTGCTCAAAAGGAGGTTAGTATACCCCCACTTCATAGTTAAAATAGGTTGAATCTGTTTCAAAACCGAATCAGAGCACCCCGACTCTATACAGTCTTGTGGCTACTACCCCTAGAGTGTATATAAAAAGCCGAAGGCGCGAAGGGAGGGCAGCCCCCGCCCGCAGTAATAAAGCTTAGGCACCTGTGTGAGCCGTAGCGGCTGAGGCTGGTCGCCGAAGGCGACCAACAAGCCGAAGCTGCGGAGGTGAGCACGGGTGCCTGTGCTTTGTTACGCAAGGGCGAAGGGGCTGCACTTCCCGCAGCGCCGTAGCCGATGCAGAAGTGAATTTGTGATATAAAAGCGACTTCAATATTGATAGGTTCAAATGGTTCAAAAATTGACTTCTGCACTGGTAGGTTCAAGGTTAAAAGAAGGGGGGTTTCTGCACTCCCCCCTTATGAGGAAGTTTTTCCATCTCTCCCCACGTTTACTTTAAAAATATAACCTGGATTTGTTGATTATAACCTCAAAAAAGTAAAAAATTTAATATAAAAAAACGGTGGATTACCTTTTAATGGGGGATAAATAAAGACAATTACAATCATCCTGAAAATTTTGGTGACGTGATAGTGGAATATATGTGGAGGAGGACAAATTTAAAATATAAAAGAGACCCCTTTATGGAATTAATAAAGGTAGTAAAACATATTTATAATAGAGAATAAATAATTATTACCTAAATATTTTTTGTTTTATTTGTATTATGTTTAATCCTAAACTAAGTATTACTCGATAAGATCAAAATCACAAACTACTTAGCAGGAACTTTCAGAGCACCCCGACTCGGACAACGTTAGGTTAGAAGGCCGTGGCCGTGGATTCTAGGTCACAAGTTTTTTTGCCAAATGTTGGGTTTCCGTCGGGGCCGGAGGGGGGTAGTGGTACCGGGTAGCCCCTCTCAACTTTTCTCCCTTAATTCGACACTATTTTAGTCTAAATGATTGTTCGGAGGTGACTTAACCTCAAAACTTTGATCATGAATATCTCAGTAACTATGGGTTTCCGCGGGGGGGGAGTGGTACAGGGGGGTAAACCCCCCCTCCCCCTCCCCCCCCCCCCCCTCCCCCCCAACCCTTAAATAAAGATGCGAATTTCAAATGCAACCCCCTGGTAGATGTTCAGATGGCTGAAACATCTTATCCCCTACAACTTCAGATTAAGAAAATAATGTAAATATAACCTCAAATTTTATTAAACTTTAATAATTTTTTTCTCAAAAATTACACATTTCCTCAGAAAAAAAACTAACAAGAGGGACAAAGGACCTCCCCCCCCACCCCCTCCCCCACCCCTTTCCCCCCAATTAAGGGCGCACGATTCAAAAAAAAACCCGCTACGTACCTACCTACATTAGATTTAGAAGCAACAGGGATGATTGCAACCCTACACGAATTATAGGTAGAAACTTAAGCGTATTGGAATAACTTACCCATTATATTCCTGGAAAAACAGCAAAATAATCCAATTTAATTTTTTTATTTTCTTGTTTTGGCTCGGGAGTATTATATTCCTTGTTTTGGCTTCTGATAATGAGTGTGTGATGTGATCAAGCATAGCCTCCTTAAGAAAAGAAGGCTGTGGATCAAGCATAGAGTAAATTATATATAGGGTATAGAGGCATCAGCCGCTATCTCAATTGAGCGCCATCTGTTGAGCAATGTTGTAAAAACAAGATGCTATGTATATATTTATGAATACTACACATACCCTACGTACGTATAGTAGTACACACCCACTTGTTAATTTTCTTTATTTTTAGTGTTTCATTTGATTAAAACACAAAAAGTAAATAACAATCATTTATTTATTTTCCTTTTATTACAATAAATTAATGCTTCTTCTTGAATATTGTCTTCGGCGTCTAAATCTTTACTGATACCGCCTAATAATTTATTTGTGGATTTACACCAATTATACGCAAAAAATACACGGGTCAATTATACACGGGTACCGACCAAATCCCATCCTATATACTACATACTAATAGGTTACATATATAAATACATGCCTACCTCCGCCCATTCGATTAGTCTTGCTAAGAAGAAGGGCAAGAAACTTAGCAAGATCATGTCTTTTTTTTCAACATAAAACTTATACTATACAATATATGACTTATATCTACTTTAACCAAGGGATAAGAAAATACAAGACAGCAGGAATTCAGGTTAATGAAAAAAATAAAAACATATATATCTTTGTCTACCTGTCTCATATAGTCCTTTTCCTTTTACAGTCTGTAATCAATTAATGTTTACACCTTAGAGGAATCATAAGTTAAGAAATTATACTATTTAATTAAATTATAACTTACTATCATTATCACTGTAACACCATGCTTCACCATCATCCAAATATTCATTTATTTTATAATATGCCTTTTTCAATAGGCCCTGCTTAATATACAGTTTAAACTTATTCTCTGACAAAGTAAGGACCTCCTTTGGAAGTTTATTGTAAAATCTTATACCATGTCCTACAAAAGAGGTACTCACCTTAGCGAGTCTGATTTTTGGAAAAGCCAGTTTATGCTTATTTCTGGTCTCCTTACAATGTTGCTTAAAAGTTGCCTTGGGAAAGACTCAACATTTTTTCTGACATATCTAAGGAATTGGTAAATATATTCACAAGGAACCGTTAATATATTAATTTCTTTGAACTTTTGTCTTAATGAATCCCGGTGCTTCATATTATAAATAGCCCGAATTGCTCTCTTCTGCAAAACAAAGACTGCGTCTGTATCCGCGGCTCTACCCCATAACAGCATGCCGTATGACATAATGCTGTGAAAGTAACTAAAATAGACTAGTCTAGCAGTATCTACATCAGTAATTTGCCTTATGCGTCTAACAGCGTATGCGGCCGAACTAAGTCTACCACATAGGGCTTCTATGTGGGGACCCCACTGAAGACGAGAGTCTACCGTAATGCCTAAAAACTTTGTTTCGTTAACTAACTCCTTGGACCCCTGCAAAAGCAAATTACCATCCACTTGAATTACATTTGGTAACGTAAATTTTATACACTTTGTCTTTTTTGCGTTTAAAACTAAATTATTTACAGTAAACCAATCAAGCACCAGTGATAAAGTTGTATTCGCGCCGTCAAGGATATCTTTACGTCTATTAACTTTAAAAATAAGTGACGTGTCGTCTGCGAATAATACTATCTTCGTTAAGTCTTTAACTAAATATGGAAGGTCATTTATGTAAATTAAAAACAGCAAGGGCCCTAATATGGAACCCTGCGGGACATCCATTTTAACTAATGCTCCACTTGATTTTACCCCGTTAATGTCTACCTTTTGAATACGATCACTAAGATATAACTTCAATAACGCCAAAGATTTGCCCCTCACTCCGTAGTGATCCAATTTACATAAGAGTGTTTCATGATTAACGCAATCAAAGGCTTTCGAGAGGTCACAAAATACACCAAATGCATCTTGCTTTTCTTCCCAAGCATCAAAAATGTGCTTAACTAAAGCAACTCCTGCATCTGTGGTTGACATCCCTCTAGTGAATCCATATTGTTCACAGTGAAGTAACTTATTTAAATTAAAATGAAATAACAATTGATTAAAAACAATTTTTTCAAAAACCTTACTCAATACCGGTAAAACTGACACAGGTCTATAGATTGAAGGGTCCCCGTTGTCGCCTGATTTAAAAAGGGGGATTAATTTGCTAAACTTCATTAAGTCAGGAAAGATACCATCATCTACACATTTATTAAAAATTAATGCCAAATAAGGAGCTATTAAATCAATAACAGAACTTATAACTTTCACGGATAGGCCCCATAAGTCCTCCGTTTTTTTCAAGTTAAGCGATTTAAATGCTTTAATTACAGTTAATGAATTAATATGTTTAAAAGCAAATACAGAAAGACACTGAGGTACGTGATCTATTAAAAGATCCTGCGCAAGCCCAGGGCTTGAATTTAAATCTTTAGTTGTTAAGGAAGGAATTTCAGTAAAGAATTGTTCAAAGGCATTCGCAACCTCTTTATCTCCCGTAACGACTTCATGATTAATACTTAACTTAAGCTCGTTATCACGTCTCTTACTTTTCCCAGTTTCAGTATTTATGATGTATACTGTTTTTACTTTGTTATCGGACCTTTTAAGCTTTTTATTCAAGTAGATACTTTTTGCTTTTAAACACACCAATTTAAAGATGCGTGAGTAATTTTTCACGAATTCAGTAAATGTAACATTATTATTGTAGGACTTTATGTCGTATAATTCGTATAAATGATTTCTGCTTTTATAAATCCTCTTTCGTCCGGACGCTGTTCGAAGCAGACGTGTTTATAGTTACTTCTAAATCGTGCTGCCAGTTGAATTTAAAAAGGTGCCTACGCTGCTCAGTGTGTGAGTGAGACACGCGTACATCATTCAAGAAGCACAGTACAAGTAAGGTCCAGATAAATCACACATCACGATGAATTCAAAACAAAGCAGCAACACAACTCCGTCTGATTTTGTCACGACCCGAGACAAATTGCCGAAAACTAAAACAACATTTGAAAACACAATACTTGCATTATTAGCAGACATGAAGAATGACCAAGCAGACCACTACGAAACACTTAACGCTCAAGTAAAACAGGTCAGTGAACAAAATGTGAAAATTCTCGAGCAGCAAGCAAAGCTAGAAACGTCATTAAACTTCCTCTCTGCCCAACATGATGAGCTGAAAATACAGGTAAATAACCTAGAATCTAAGGTCGATTCCAAGGTCAAATCTGCGATTAATGATACAAAGATTTACATATCAGAGCTCGAAAATGAAATCGAGGATCTTCAACGAAAATCTCGCTCCAAGTGCATCGAATTGAGAAATGTACCCTTCAACAAAGGTGAGGTCAGTCTTGACATAATTAAGAATCTGTACCAGACATTGTCACTGGTTTATAGAGAGCAAGACATTAAAGACACCTACCGACTGCCAAGCAAAGATAATTTGACTAAATCACTGATTATAGAGATGCATAACACAAGTGCAAAGATAAACCTCATGGGGGCTGTAAAATCCTACAACATAAACCATAAACATGAGCCGCTTAATACCAGGAACATGGGTTTTTCTGGCAACTGTACACCGATCTATGTATCAGACTACCTGACAAAGAGAGCAGCAAAGCTTTTCTACCTCGGCAGGATGCTGAAGCGCAATAATAATTTCCGCTACTGCTGGTCTACAACAGGCAAAATTTTCGTCAAGAAACACGAGGACTCTCCGGCCATAGAATTAAAAAACGAAAACCAGATTCATCTCCTTGAACAGGCACATTCTAATAAGTGACTAGCCTTGGATCCTACTACTCAAGCGAAAAATGCAATAATATCATGTCATGTAAGCCTCTCATTAAATACAAATTCCTTATCTAAATTAAGTTTAGTAATAAGCCAACACCATGTTCAAGGGACTTACTTTAATTTTGTATCATTTTATCACACAGCCGCCGTACATAACAAAATCACCTTACAATATTTCACCCTACTCAACACATTACACGCACAGATTCCTAGTAGAAAAACAAAACAAAATGAAAAACTACAAATAAAAATCGTTCTTAACACAAATCAAACCAGTAGCACTAATATAACCAATACAAAACACACAAAACTTGCCTATGTCTGCATCATCCACACTAAATCAGAATATCTTAATCAACTTTTTTTACCTGAACTATTATAGAAATGACTTCTATCAATGAATTGATATATGACATTGATAACACAAACATCCACGAGAGCTTTCTTGAAACAGACCCTGAGAAATGCAAAGACAAACTAAATCTTAAACCTGGTAATCTAACGATAGTAACTCAAAATATTCGTAGTATAAACAAGAATTTTCAAAACTTCTATGTCCTGCTGACACGTCTTAACTACACACCAGATGTAGTGATTCTGACTGAATGTAGACTGAGCGACGAAATTCCTCCTCATTTTCCAATTGATGGTTTCAACCTATTTTACTCTAAAAAATACCTTAATCAAAATGATGGTATAGTTGCTTACTGCAGGAACAACCTGAGAGTTACAGTTGAGGAACCCGTTTTTCAGGAGGCCAACTGCCTTGTTCTTAAAATTAATAACGACATAACAATCGTATCTATATATAGATCACCACATTACCACAACACTGACGAATTTGTTAAATCACTCAACCTTACACTACAAAAATACACATCCACAAAAACTAGCATACTGATAGGAGACATAAACATCGATATCAAACCTACTAACGAAGACAGACACAGTGACAGATATTTAGACCTAGCAGCCCTGCATGGATACCATCCAGTCCATACGTTTCCTACCCGCCAAAAAAATTGTCTTGATCATATCTTAATAAACTCTAAAAACTCAAGTACGGGAGTTGTGTGCCAGACTAGTATAACAGATCACTCAATCGTTATGGCCTCTATTGATATGCAAATTGATAGGATCCCAACGCTTCCCCGAACAGTAATAAAAATAGATTATGAAGCTCTCGAATCAAAGCTTCTTGAAAATAACTGGACCCAATTTTATGACATTAAAGACCCCAACCTTTGCTGTGATCAACTTATAAGTATACTAACAACCTCGGTCAACGAATGCAAAAAAGTAATTAAAATTCCACATAAGATCTACAATAGGAAACCCTGGGTAACCCCAAGTCTGCTTAAATGCATGAAAAAGCGAGACCTTTTACATAATAAGCATAACAAGCAACCAAACGACGAAAACCTGAAAAACATTTATCTTAAATATCGTAATACATGTAATTTTATCCTAAAGAACCTTAAAAACCAATATGACCAAATAAAATTAGAACAAAATTTAGATAACCCTAAAAAAACCTGGAAAATACTGAAATCTATTTGCCATCTAGATTCCAAAAAAAAATCATGCCCCGATCTTTTAAACTTATCGATTACACCTTCATCTTCCTTAAATGTAGTGAACGAGTACTTTACATCAGTAGGACAGATCTTGGCTAATGAAATACTTGTAGCAACAAACACCACAGAGGAACAATTACTTACTAGAATTAAAATCCCTCCGAAACATAACCCATTCTCTCTTTTTTTGACGCCCACAGACACGCTAGAAGTATCAAAATTTATAATGAGCCTAAAAACAGGTGGTTCTCCTGGATGGGACGAACTTCCACCTAGCCTGTTCAAAAATCTCAAACATATTATTGCCGGACCTTTAACACACTTAATAAACCTGAGCATAGCTGCGGGAGTAGTTCCTGACTCACTCAAATTGTCAGAAGTATGTCCAATTCACAAAGATGGTGACCAAACTGATCCAAGTAATTACAGACCGATATCTCTTTTAACAGTTATAACAAAAATCCTCGAAAAAGTTATTAATCATAGACTAACCAAGTTCCTAGAGATCAACAATATCCTAGCCAGTAACCAATTCGGATTTCGCTCTAAGAAATCCACAGAGGACGCCGTCATCCTTTTAACAGATACTATAGCCAGTTCTCTCGACAAGGGTGACAGGTGTATCGGTGTCTTCTTGGATCTCAAAAAAGCTTTCGATACGGTTTCAATCCCGCTTCTTTTAAAAAAACTCGAAGCTCTTGGCATAAACGGAAAAGGACTCTTGTGGTTCACAAGCTACCTGACAGCAAGAAAGCAGTATGTAAGACTTGATAAGTCAAAAAGTAATACAATATTAACAACTTTTGGAGTACCACAAGGTAGTGTTTTAGGGCCGACGCTGTTTCTGGCCTACATAAATGACCTCTGTCAGTTGGACGCAGCGTCGGCTAAAATACTAGCTTTTGCAGATGACACTGCACTTATTTTTAAGGGTAAAACTTGGACTGACGTCAAGTCCAAAGCAGAACAAGGTCTCTCTCTAATTGCGAAGTGGCTTGAACATAATTTATTAACCCTCAATACCTCAAAGACAAAATTCTTGTGCTTTCATAAAACTGATGCCACAAAACCAGAAGATTTCGTATTAAAAATACACACATGTAAAAACAGTACTCAAACTCAACCATGTGCTTGTAAACACATAGAACGCACACATAACATCAAGTACCTGGGCGTCGTAGTTGACGACAAACTAAATTGGTCGGACCAAATTAAAGCCTTATCATCAAGAGTCAGAAAACTTTTACACATATTTATACGTCTCCGTGCCGTAGCACATGCTCCTTTAATAAAATCCGTATATTTTGCCCTCTGCCAGTCAATAATTAACTACTGCATTGTAACATGGGGAGGAGCCTGTAAAACAACCCTTCTTAAACTAGAACGCTCACAACGAGCAGCTCTCAAAGTTCTCTTCTCCAAACCGTATCGTTTTCCCACAGACACCCTGTACCATGAAACAAAAGTTCTAACAGTCAGAAAACTATTCTTGCAGAAAACAATCTTGAGATTTCACAAAACATCACTAGGAACTAGTGTAAAAACTAGTCGATCAAACAGACATGAACACTGGCATGTACCCCCTGTGTCTACGGAATTTGGTAGACGTTTTTACTTTTTTAAAGGTCCCCAATTATACACAAAAATAAACAAAAAACTTCACATCACAAATTTTACAAGTTATAAATGTAAAAAAGTTATGTTTGAATGGCTTCTACCACAAACCTACGAAGACACCGAATTAATATTTAACGAAAAATAACCAAATTAGTAATTTTCCTACCTATACTATAATTAATTATCTTAGCGTTTTACTCAATTTATACCGATTCTTATTCGTATTAGATAAGTATATACCTATTTTATAAAATTCAGACGTAAACAATTTAATGTTTTTAATTTATTTTTATATATTTATTTTTATGTTTATTGTTTTATTAATGTCCCTTTACAAGCAAAAAAAAAAAACATGTTCAAAACTGCATCTTCTAATCTCAAATATACTGTGTCTAACTAACACTAATATCGGCACCTACCAAACTTGTCGCACACATACAGAGACCCTTTTCTTACTAATTATGTTTACAATCCTTTCACACACACTACCGCAGTGTTTTTATAATCCTAATGAATATAAATCCAACCATACACAAACACACATTCAAAACTCAGAATAACTTCCAGCCAAGTAGACAAAGATAAAAACGTCTAAAAACACCTTTATTACACTGAAATACGGCGACCTAGGGCTATTCTATAACTTGGCAAATCTTAACTTTATTATAACCTTGTTGATCCCTGCAATTTTTTACGTTTACTTTACCTATTTAGTTCATTCTTAAGCTAGTAATTTGCTAATAAGCGGAATTTAGTGATTGTTAGTTGACATTATGGTGTTTTAAATTATGTTGCTTTAATTGTTTAACTGTTTAGTCAATTTGTTGTCTTTACTAAATTTTGGACAGCATTTACTGTTTATATAAATTCAAAGTCTAGGTCACATATTTACACTTGAAAAACCATTTAATAAAAACGTAGATTATTTACAACAATATTGTGCATGTATTCATAACTCATAGCTTAAATAAAATATTTTTGTTGTTATGAAATGAAACGAGATGTTTAGTTGCTTTCAACTGGAGATGTGGGTAGGCGCTTATAAAACAGAGTTAAGTGTTAATAACTCGCATGAATGACTAGGTACCTACCCGCACTAATATTGTTTGATCGGTGTTATTAATATATTGTTAATTAGTCTTATTTTAAGCTAGCCATAAGCATATGTAGCAAAACCTACTTACTGTACGAAAGAAGCCTGGCTACCCATTGGACAGAGAATTCTAGCTTGGGAGCCAGGAACCAACAATTGTAATATTTATTTTGCATTAAACATTTTTTCATTTTCATTTTCATTTCATTTTCAAATACCTGGTGTCGCCCAGTCACTGAAGGTGATTTTACTTTTGTTAGAAAGTTTTTGCATCTTAAACGTATTTTCGAACTCTTTAGAGACTATGTTGAAAAGGTCTGTAAAGAGAGCGTTTGGATCGTCTTGGAGAAGATTAAAATGTGCTAATTTAACTTCTAGATTTGCTTTGAAACAATCTACTTTGAGAGTCGTAATAGGTCTGCAAAAGACTTCTTTGGGCAGTTGTTTTACGCTTTGTTTAATGGTTATAGTTTGGCCACTGTGATCGGACTGCAAGCTGTTGATTACTTTATTGTCTGAATACTCACAATCACAGAATATATTGTCGAGGCATGACGCAGTATCCCGAGTAATTCGAGTAGGTTCTAAGAACACATTAGACAAATTAAATGATTTGAATAAATGTAATAATTTTGAGCGCATAATCGATTTTTCTAGTAAATCTACGTTAAAATCTCCACATATAATAACTTTTTTCTTTGTATCAAATAATAATTTTAAAACCTCTTCCATTGCTTTTTCAAAAATGTTGTAATCTTGTCCTGAGGGTCGGTAAACACAGAGAATAATATATGTACTCATTTCTATGCAAGCTAATTCTAGTTGATGTTCTACAGAAAGTTGTACAATGTCTTTTCTTTCCTTTGCTTTTATACAATTTTTTACAAGAATCATGGAGCCACCTTTTTGTATTTTTAATCTATTGTAGCAACTAAGAACACTAAAATTATTAACATTAAACTGCATATTATGTTCATGTAGATGATGTTCGGTTACACACAAAATATCTGTTTTTGATTCCTCTAAGAACAACTCGATTGAAAGTATTTTGCCGAGAAAGCCGCCTTGTATGTTTTGATGTACCAGCTTTAATACAGGCGGCTTTCTCATTGTCTTCAATTCTAAAAATAATTTTTTACAATTTTGTTAGTACTTGTACTAACCGTGTCAATAGGGACAAAATTATGTAAATAATTAACATTACAAATACCATCAATTATAACTGGTATTGGAAAATTTTCTGTTACACTCTTTGTAACAGATTCACTACCTTCTAAAATGCATGCTAACTTAGTAGCTAATTGTTTTTTATAATAATTTGCAAGGTACAAAGTACCTTCTGTCAAAAAAAAAATCACGAATGTAGATATTCGTATCTAAGTAGTGCACCTTGTCACTGTGACCAGCTGAGAAGTTGTGCATGCACATATTCAAATTATATAAAGTAGTTTTTTGTGACCCTGTTAGTAATTCTGAATAAGGGAATTCACAAATGATGATTTTTTTAACACTAAGTTGTAACATTAGCTCGAGATATTTTATAAGGTCACTTTGTGTGATACCTGTACTATTTCCTATTAGCAGAACAATTGTAGTATTTAATTGATATTCCATTTTCAGTAAACGCTCTACAATTTGTATGAAAGATGCACCTGGCATACAAATATTGGTGACTTTCTGCATAAGTTTATTCCCTAATAAGGGCCCTAAGTTTTTTCCAATAGAGTCTGTAAACACAACAGTATTATGTCCTTGCGACGCCGAGGATTCAGCCGCTGACGCAGCAACCGACAAGGGCTCAGAAGGCTGAGGGGAAGAGCTCGGCGTAGGCAGCGCGTCAGACGTAGGTGCAGGGTCTGACGCGGTTTCCACTGCAGGAGTGGATGATGGTTCTGCGCCATGACCGGAGCCACGACGAAGGCGAGCAGAACGGCGACGTTGCTTTCGACGGGTAACCTTGCTCTTAGGTTCAGGTGTGGAGACTGGTGTTTTGGGACCCTGGTAAAGCTGACGGTCCTCACTTACGGACTCGGACGGAGGCACTGACACTCCAGGAGAGCCTAGGGATACTCTCAGACCAGTGACAGAGGCGTGCTCCTGTGCGGGGGGTGTCATAGTCATGCCAAGTGGACTCTGAGATGGTGAGAGGCCCACGGACGTATGTAGATCCTGAGGGGTCAGTATAGGCGGAGTATCTGGCGAAGCTGGTGTTGCAGATGATCCACACAGCAGGCAGCTACTGTGTATGCAGCTAGGTTCCTCTGAAGGCTGTGTCGCTTTTACAAGTAACTGTAGTTTTTCATCATTGCTGTCTATAATTTCACCCATGGATTCAGCAATTTTCAACATTTCTCTAAACGTTACATCCTGCTCAATAAGCTCGTCCCTTGCAGTATGATATTTTTGTCGCATGGTCTCCAGCTCCAATCTCAATTCGGTGATTTCGCTCGATTGGTGTGTTACAGTCAAATCAGTTGAGTCGATAGTATGAAATGTTGAACGAGATTCAGCGCAGCTAACTAATTCATCATATAGTACCATAGATTTTTGTAGGGCTTGCTCTGCTTCATGGTTTTCTCGTTCCATGGTTACTTGTTGCAGTTCATTATGGGCCTTTGCAAGCTGCTGTTCAAGGTCACATATCTTTTGTAGTGATGCTTCATGTATTCGGATGCACTCATTGTAAGAAGTGATTTCCTTGTGCAATGAATCTCGTTGAGTATGGAATGTTGCACGCTCCCTGTCAATGACAATCATCTCACGTTTTAAAAGAGTGTTTTGAGTGTTCACATTTTCTATCTCTTGTTCACTCTCTTTCCGCTCTTGGAGAAGCTGAGCATTGAGCTCTCTGGCAGTCTTGAGGTCCTCAAGGGTGGTCGCCAACTTCAGCTCCAATTCTTGATTTAGAGCCCTGCTCAGTTGGCTCCGGGTCATCATTTTGACGGATTGACCTGAAATGATATGGGGGAGAACGGTAGTATTTCCACAAACAAAGCCAGGAAGTATGAGAGCCCTGTATACAGGATTGTGTTATGCTTGTAATGTGTAGGTTTGGTGGTTGAGTTTTGTGGGTGATGTGAATTAAACAAGTAATTTAGTCAAGCGTTCAACTGTGCTTCCACTATTCGTCAAGCACAGCGAGCCAAACTAACACTTGTGTCTGAAACTGGACGTTTCTCACAGAGTGAGATATGTATTTTAAGGAGTTGTGTATGTTAAATGTATAAAATGACTCAAAATAATCAATGGAATTGCAAATAATCTCCCAGTTACAATCATATAAAAAAAAAAACCGAAAGTTGAGTAAAGTATGTAGAATAAAAGGTGATAAGTAGTTAAATAAAATTAAGAATACAAAATAAGACTGTGGAAAATAAATTAACAGGTAAGTGAGAAAGAAAGGCTGAAAATTATAGAGAAAATAAGCAATAAAACAAGAAAAAATCTAAAAATAAATTAGTCAGTGCTAAATATGACGAGAGATTTGTCAGTTACAGGCAAGGTACAATATTTTACTAACTAATAGGTCCTACAATAAAATGTGAATTACATTAAAACATAAAAACACGATATACTCGCCTTTAGATTTCTTTGTTCTCCGTGACCGTTACTAACAAATTTTAGCCAAAATTTTATCAGTTTTTGGCGTTTTCACTAATAAATAAATATACCCCCTAGGTATTTTATACACTAATTAACAATAAAACACTAATAATTGATGAAATTAGGGGGATTTAAACTAATATTATTAATAAAAACAGGAGCTGCTGTTTTTGACAGCTGCTCAGGTCGCGTTCCGATTTGTCTTATTTGACAGATATCCATCTAGTGTTGCCACTTAAGAAAAAATAAATTACCCAAACCTTTTTCAAAAGTATCTAGATTAAAAGAAATTATATTTATAAAAACCAGCTTTAAGTCGCTAAAATTTTCAAGTAATATCTCCTAATAAGATAAGAGCTAATTAAAAGAAAATATGGTAAAGTCGATTTTTTATGGTTAACGTAATGTTGCGTTGTGTATTGAAAATACACACATTCAGTTTATTTTTCTTCAATGTTTTTTTTTTCTATATTCAAGATGTTTATTGATCATTCTTAAGATATTCTTGTTATAAAGTCGCGAAAACATTTTTAGGGTCTAATAAAAATGAACCACTAAAAATCTCAAAAATCCGCTAGATCTAGCGACAAAGTCACTAAAACGGCAACACTACTTCCATCTGCCATAGTAATTAACGTTCCGTTTCAACAAAACCCACGCAAACTTCTTTTATTTCAAAGAATTTAGTTTTATCCCGAAGGTTACTGCAGTTTAATTTATTACATGATATTTGAAATCATTAAGATTTAATTCTATTAATAAAGTAAACAAATTACTAGACTTTATGAAATAACTATCTAAAGTGGAAAGAAACGTTTTATGTTTGATAGCGCCATCTGTTGAGCAATGTCAGACCATTTTTACTGTCACGATTTTTTACTGGAGCTAAAATGTACTCAGTGAAAGGACCCTGTGATTCAACTGCCATGCCATCTATAATTTGTGACACATCACAACAAAATGTCTGCCAGCCCGCTGGTGTCATTTTGTTAAGTGTTTTCTGAATTTTCTTTCTTTTCTACGTTTTAATTTCAGATATACTAAGTTTATTCGCAATCCAGTCGAGTTGAGTACTTGCTCCTCCTGGTCCTGACTTTTCGAAGCCAAATTAAAACAGTGAGAAACTTTAAGTTCTGATTGACATTTATTTGTGAATGTGTTAATTATTTTCTAATATGGGAAGCAGAGGAAGTCACAGACAGTGTGTCATTGTGGCTTACGTGAGAGACACAAGGGCGACTGTAATACCTTTTTTGCTAGCTTCCCACAAGATGAAAACCGGTGAGTATAAATTTTACATTCATCGAAAACAAAATAAGTTACATTTCCATCTGCTAAATAGAATTCTTTGATAGCATAACATAATCACATCACACCATCATCAACTGTATCTTGCCCCTGAAACCAGACAAATAAGGACTGAGTAACATTTGTAGTGTAGCTGCAGCAATGAATTTTGCAACATGTTGCAAAGAGTTATAAATAACCATTTCACAGTTTGACAAGCATCAATGCTTGGTTGTTGAAAAATTGTTGTTTAATACACATCCATTGCCGCAACCTGTTGCACGGTTCTTCGCTGCAGCGGTGCGTGTGTATTAAACGCGACAATTCTATGGAATAACTAAGAGCATCCATCTAACGCCTCTCCATGTATCAAAAACTCAGATGCAAAATGCATCCAAGACCCGAACCCAGCCCGTAGTAGGGTAGGAAAGTCCCAAGGCGGACGCTGCCTATAGTACAGGACTCTACCTGCAGTCCATACTGCAGAGTGTAATTTTTATATACAAAGTAAAGATGACTATTACAGAATGTCCCATAATATTGTATCTGTGCAAAAAAAAAACTACTTTGATAACAACTAAATGTTGCCTATAGAACAATTTACTGTATTTGTATGTCCGTTCTTCTTCTTCTTCTTCTTCTTGGTGGGCTCGGTTTCCGCACCTAGTCTCTTTTTTGGACCTTTGTGCGTGGAAAAGTGTGGGGCCGTCTATTCTAGCCAGCCCAGCTCACGCCAAAATCCCAAGAGGCGACCTAGGTCGCCACAGGACTGGCGGAGCGTCCTCGGTTCACCGAGGATCTTAGCCCGTTGTGTGCTGACTCCTACGCAATCTACTGTCACGTGGGTCGGCGTTTCTTCGACCTCCATACAAGCTCTGCATAGAGGGCTGTCCGTTAGACCTATAATATAGAAGTGTCTGTTAAGGTTACTGTGTCCTGTGATTAGCCCTACCATCATGCGAAGGTTGGATCTATTAAGACGTAGTAGTTTCTTTGTCAGTAGTTTCTTTGTATGTCCGTTAGTGAGTTTGATTCTGTACAGCTAATCCTAAGGGTACCCTACATTGCCAATTTGTTTATATTCACTGATAAGAATGTCAAGAAACTCAGTTCAGATTTTGTTTTCTCTGATGAATTTTCTCTAATGGTTCTCTTTATATTACATAATTGTTTTTAAATAATTTTTGTACTTTCAAATATGAAAGAAAAGAGGGACTGACTCAAATTTATGAATACACTGCTCTGTATCATGCTGGTTAATAGCTAGTCTTGAAAAATAGCTTCCTTTAATAAACAATCTCCCAATTTATTTTCAGTTCAGAGAGTGGGTGAAAGTTATTGGGAATGAGGACCTTGTTCTTATACCCATTACAAAGCTGCGACAACTCGGTCATGTTTGTGGAACCCATTTTGCAAAAAGAGATCTGAACAAAAAGAAGAACCGCACTAAGAAGCATGCAGTTCCCAAGCTGAATTTACCTGCCCCTCCACTCACTGATGTCCAGATGTTTGGATTTCCAATGAGTACTGAGGCTTCTGCTGGTAAATTTTCACTCATTTAAATTTTCTCAAAAAGCTAGTAGCTATATTATATATATATATATATATAACACAAACGCACAGCTACTATATATTATATAGTAGCTGTGCGTTTGTGTTTTTATATAGATTATCTTATTTTTAGGTAATAAAATTATTTGTATGCCTTACAAGGCAGAGCTAAGCTAAAGCATCCACCAATATTATATGTAACAACTCTGACTGTACCTTGGTTCCACAAATAAACATTTTGAACGTGAACTTTAACTTGAAGTGACCGACATGGCCAATTTATTTAGACTTGTGGTCTTATCAAGAATTAAATTATAATATATTTAATAATATTAAATTAGTGATTATATGAGGTATGTTGACATGTTCAGTAAGACGATTTTACACTGGAAACAAAAGTATCTTGACATGACGCTACATGTATCCCTGACTAAATTTTGTAGGTGTTACGGAGTTCGTTCTGACTTACAAATATTAAAAATATTTCTTTTTGGTGTCTTACATTTTAGAAGGTCCGTCTGTGGCAGAACCAAATATAAAAACTGATGAATGCCAACAAATCAAAGACAAAGGAATGGGCAAGAGAAAACTGGACCCTGGAAATGGTAAGATTTTTTAATCCTTACTTTTTATTTAAGGTGGCTAAACTTGCCAGTGTTTTTGTTTAAAATAAGGAATCTCTCTTCTCAGCTATTTCTTATTATAGATCAATTATTCAATCAGCTTGCTTTGGCATGAACTTCCCATACCCAATTACCAGGAGTCACCACTAGTCAATCTTTCTAGTCAAACTATGACGATTTGTAGAATTTGAAATTGATGTATAATTTACAGAGCTGTTACCTATAAAGAGAGCACTGGTAGATGTTACCAACATTCAACCAAATCCTGCGCCGGAGGTGGTAGCCACTCCTTCTACGAGTGGACAAGAACAAAATATTCCATATGGTATGTGCTTTTTTTTGATTAAATATATTTTTAGGGTTCCGTACCTAAAAGGTACAAAAGGAACCTTTATGGTGAAACTCCGTTGTCCATCCGTCCATCCGTATGTCACACAGGGTTCGAAATTATCTAAATGTAGTATAAGAAATTTATTTGTTATATTGTTTCATTACAAATGCTTTACAATTTGGGCAATTCTAACAAAAACAAATAAATTTTATGATTTTTGTTGAAAAACCAACACAAATTAACATTAATTAAAGTAAAAATAATTTTTAGCATTATATTTTAAATTATTTAAAGTAGCGCTTTAAAGCGCTGCAGAAACGCGCGAAAGCACTCTAAATCCGAACTGAATTTTTATGGTACGGGGAATCCCCAATATAGCGATAAAAAAAATTGATCACAAATGAAAAATATAAAAAAACAAGTTAAATAAATAAAAAATAATATTTTATAAAAATACAATATGGGTATCAAATTGTAGGTTGATTACATTTGTAATCATGTATTTTTACAAAAGTTGATTGTAAAAATATATAGTTTGGCTATATTTAATTGCATCTATTTCGAGAAATCCTTGAAAAACCATAATATTTAACGTTTTGGAACAGACCAAAGAAATAGACTTTATTTCTATGATTAATAATAAAATTTTAATCTCTTGACTGGCATAGTGACCTATTTTGTATATGTATTTTTTATTGTAATATGTTTACATACCTATTTATGTAATATTTTAATTAATTTATAATTTACAGAGCTGTCACCTATAAAGAGAGCACTGCTGGTAGATGTTACCAACATTCAACCAAATCCTGCGCTAGAGGTGGTAGCCACTCCTTCTACAAGTGGACAACAACAAAATATTCCATATGGTAGGTGCTTTTTTTTTATTAAATACATTTTTCTAAGATGTAAAAATAACTGGTCGCCTAGAGATGGTTCCACACATGAAACTTTATTTTCTACCGACCACAACAATTAAACTCTGAAACTGCAAAACTAAGTTTCTTGTTATCATGGTGTTATCATCTTTTCTGAGACATGAATATAAGTTCTTTATTCTTTAGTGTACACAACACAGAAAAATGGATGTATATTTTATTTTATTTAAAACAATTAAAAATATAAATATATACTTTTATAAAAAAGCAATAATATAGTGACAAAATTCTTACTTTAAATATACACAATAAAAATAATATTTTATATATGTATATATATAAATAAGTCTGTTTCTTATTTCTGTTCTAAAAAGGTAAATAATCTTGGTAGATCTCTTAAATGTAACAATTTTAAATACCTGTTTTTTAAATATTTCGAGTTCCACATTTGTAACCCGGGTTAACAATCTTCAACATGTAAAAAATATACCTATATTTTCTTACAATTATTTTATCATTAAAAAGATGTGAAAATATTGTTTAATGTTTTGAAACAGACCAAAGAAATAAACTTTATTTCTACGATTAATAATAAAATTTTGTATAAGTGTTTTTAATTGTAATGTTTTAACATACTTATTTATGTAATATTTTAATTATTTTCATTTACAGAGCTGTCACCTAGAAAGAGGGCACCGGTAGATGTCACCAACATTCAGACCAAACCTGCACTAGAGGTGGTAGCTACTTCTTCTTCAACTGAACAACAACGCAATACTTCATATGGTATGTGCTTTTTTTTACTAAATATATGTTTGTAAATAAAATCAATTAAGATGTATGAACAATCTGTCCTCTTACTTGAACTGCCTAAAGAGGGTTCCTATAACAGGGACCTGCAAAACTAGTATTAAATAATAAAAAAATATATACTCATTTTTGTTTTCAGAACCCACTCCAAAAGAAAAGAAATTGATGATGAAGTTAAGGAAGACAAAATGTACTTTAAGGGCACTTAAGAAAAGTGCAAAAGTAATAGATGAATTGGACTCGGAAGTTTTAAAAGAGTTTGTTACGGCAGCTTATAAAAATCAAAAGAAGAAGCCACAAGGACGGCGTTGGACTCCAAAAAATAAATTTCTGCCCTTGCCATTTATAAACGTTCGCCAATGACGTATAGGTACATGGCACATACAATGCCATTACCAAGTGTGAGGACACTTCAAAACTTATTAAAGAAAGTGCCCATGGAGACCGGAATAAACAAGTCCGTCATATCACACCTCACCACCAAATCGCAGAAAAAGAGAAAGCACTATAAGCTCTGCTGCTTGCTTTTCGACGAAATCGCATTAAAAAGACGACTTCATTTTGACCCAACAGCTGACAAGGTGGAGGGCTTCGAAGACTATGGCGATGGCGAAAGGACAAAAGAGATGGCAGATCATTCCCTCGTTTTCATGCTCCAGGGAGTGCGAGCAAAATTTAAAATGCCTTTGGCGTATTATTTCACAAAAGGGACTGTTTCGTCACAGAGATTGGCAACAATTATTAAAGAAATTGTTGCAGCCGTTAAGGCAACTGGCTATGAAATAATAGCAACAGTCTGCGATCAGGGGCCTACAAACATGGGAGCTATGAAAGTTTTGAAAGCAGCAAATTCACCTGAAGAGATGCCCTTTTTCTCATGCAATGGCGATAAGATTTTCACAATTTTTGACAATCCACACCTATTTAAGTCAATTAGAAACAACTTTTACAACCATGGCGTCCTGGTAATGGGAAACAAAAAAGCAAAGTGGGGTCATTTGTTGAAAATGGAGGAAAAAAACAGAAATATGTTATATATCACAACAATTCTAGTTTTAAAATATTTTAATAATTCTGTTCCTTGTTTTCAACACAGTTACACGGTAATTGAACCTGGCGTAATGTTTTTTTACAGTCCGAATAAATGATTTTTGTTTTGGCTGTAACCTTGTGTTTTTCTTACATACATTCCATTACTACTCACGCCTGTCTCCCAGTGGGGTATGTTGTTTTTCTTACCATTTTTATACCAACAGCTTCCTAAATTTGTTCTTTGAAATCTATATGTACTACATACTAATAATAAAGTAGTAAAAAGGTCACATCTGTACATTGAATATTTTTTCGTATTGCACTCTTCGACCAATATTTATTTCTGGAATTGATGTCTATCTATTATTATTATATATATGTATATTTGAATATCTATTATTTTCCCATTAACAGGCTAAAATATAGTTTGTTTATGATGTACCTACCTAACCATAAGTTGACTGATGAGGGCATCAAATAGACTGAAATATATCCTAAGACCATTGTAATTTTGTTTTTCTCATTTTTTGCGTAGTAAATAAAAAGCTAATGTACACACAAAACAAAATATATTAAAATAAGGTAAACAGGGTATAAAAGAAAACACTAGAACAATGACTGAAATAGCATGTTGCAGTAAAAATATATAATGTGTCCAAGATGAGTGAAGCTACTGTTTGGTTGAGGAAACATTATATTCTCTCAAGCAACTGTGCTATTTGAGCCAATGTTTCTAGTGTTTTCTGATACAGCAGCAGAAACACTGCTCAACGCTGCAGCCGCCTGCTCCTCTGCAGTCACCCTGCGCTCCTCAATTTGCAGGGCCCACCAGGGTGCCATAGGTTCAACTGCAAAAAAAAAAACAATGTCATCGATACATACCTACATGTTACATTTTTGGACTGACTGACTTCACTTTATCTGAATGTTAATAAAAACTAAGCAAATGTATAATAACTCACTCCTTGACTTCTCAGTGGTTGCGCCAGGAGCAGGGGCTTTAGTTGGCGGCACTGTTGCTGTGCTCGGTTAAACTGTAAATAAAAACAATGTTATTGATACATATCTACATGTACGTTTTATGTGAGGCCACATGTTACATCTTGGACTGGCCAACTTCACTTTATCAGAATATAAGCAAATGGATTAAAACTCACACTGTGGCGGCACTGCTGATGGGGTTGGCAAAGCCTCCACAGGTTATGGCAGACGGGCTCGCAGGTTCCCTCAGGAACTCTGCCAGCTCGAGCGGTGGTGGTTTTGAGCATCCCACATGCAGTTAAACAACAAAATATTAGTTTTGTGACCAAGTAAATACAACAAAGACAATCACAACCATCAACATTTTGACAAAATATTAAAATACTGCCTTTTCCAATTACTCACATATTTCCATTTCGCGCTTGTTTTTGTGGTACCAACCCCCATAGCATTCAGTCGTGCAACGTTTCCCACTGAGGCCGTCCGCTGCGTTAAGCGGGTCCACGACGCGGGCGCCCGCACGGCGTGCTGTTTCTTGTAATCTCATAGATCAGCGCTGCGTGCAGCGGGTCCCCCGTCGCAGGGTTCTCTATGAAAACAGCACGCCGCGCAGACACCCGCGACGGACGCACGCTTAACGCAGCGGACGGCCTGAGACTTTGCTTGGTGCTTCGCATGTGGCCCACTGATAGTTAACTTCCCAACAGCCAAGTCTTGGTGGTCCTCCATAAATCCCACCAGCATCTACAGCTGCTAGTGGGAAGTTTGCTTGTGCGCTGGCATTCTGAAACATAGGTATCATTTGAATCTTGATGCACTGTATTATGTTGAAAATTTTGATTTTCCCACAGATTTCAATCAGTCAATTAATAAAAGCCGTTTCATCTGGCTTCCTTTAACGTGACTGCGCATATTACCTCCGCCAATATCTTGTTTTATGAGATTATATAGAAGAAAAACATACTTACTTTTATTTTCTTGTTTGTTTTGCAAATTGCAAAGAAACGACTTGAGCACAAATTATAGAGGGATACTACGTATCAGATAGCCCTCTCGCCTGTAGTTAACCTCAGACACGTCTTCTGCCTCCTGATTGGCTGGGGGAAAACGATATATCACTTTTTTTATTATTCACATCTTATTGTGTAGGCCAAGACACCAACTCTAAACAGCCATATTAAAAAAAAAAGCAGGGAGGCAGACCTTTCGTTTTTCATAGGACTAAAATTGCACAAAAGTTGGAAAACCTTACGATTTTTCCTACTTTTGTGCATTTTAGTCCTTAAATGAAACAAAATTAAATATGAAATAAAACAAATCTATCTATTTTATTACCTTTTTAATTTTATATTTAAGTAAAGCTTTTGCTTGCATATGCTGCAAGTTTTTGACATTTTCCAAACGAAATACATCTGCGCCTCTTAATATTTTGTTAATGAATGACATTACACCAGCTAAAATTTGCCAGTCTGACTGTTATTTCCAATGATTTTGATGTTGAGGGTTCTGAAAATAATTGAAAATTGTTAATAAATTATAATTTATTTATTTACACACGCAACAATAATACACAAAAGATAACAAATAAACCACAAGAAATGAAAAAATATTCAAAAAAACAAAAACCTGACGGCATGAAAAATTGTGAACTTAAAATTTTCGAACTTAATAAATGAACTGAAAGGATAGAAACAAGTAAAAATCAAATATTTAATTATAATATTAATCAATAAGTATATCATCAGGGAACAGTGCAAATGGGGAGTTCGGGTGAGTGCTCTTAATTAAGAAACATGCACATGAAAAAACCTACATGATAAATATAATAATGCTATATAATATGGTATAAAGATTTTAAATATAATAAGTCAATTTAACTATACCTGAATATCGATAATCGTGTTGAAAACTTGTAACACCTTTTTGGTTCTTCATAATTGGAGGAGTTTCAATAGAAGTCACACTCGGTTCAAATTGAGCAGGCTCAAGTGCTTATAATGGTGTGTGATCTAAAAATTATAAAAATTCTTAACATCTTCAGTTCAGCCAGCACTATAATATAAACAAGGTGGCTTAGCTCACATAAATTAATGTATATAATAATAATTCATAAGCCGCATAAGTCCGTCTTCACCCATACCATTGCAGAACAGGGAACGGAGGTAAGCTTATTTTGTACAGAGAGTGTAAGAGAGAATGAGAGATACATACTCTCTCAAAAGCCTGCTGCTGCTCCCCATGCAATTCTTTATCCCTATATGTGCATATTCACCAATCGCTGTGATACTTAACACAATTACAATTTCAATACAAAATGCCTGGATCAGTTAATCAACTGTCACTGTATAACAAGATTAGCACCAACAACAATTACTCTGACCAAAATAAATGTAAGTAGGTAGGTACCTGTTGAAGTTCCCATGGTATGAATAGTTTTTTTTTTGTGGAGGTTGCTCATGATTTGACGCGGCATATGAATGTTCATTGTGCCTCTTCCTGGCATAGCTATGATCAGCTGTTGGATAATAATTCTCTGTGGACATATAAAGATAACAATGAATATTAGTGTTAAAATGAGATACCTATTAATACTACACATAATAAGTAAGTAGCAAGTTTATTCTTACTAGTCATTCTTACCAGAATGAACTGGTTGGCTGGTTGATGGACTGGTTATTTCTTTAGCAGTAAATAATGCTGTGTAAGCATCGTCCAAAAGACGTGATTTCCATTTGTCTTTTGAGTCTTCTCTCAGAATTTGGGAATTTTTGCAATTTAACGTCCTTTCGTGTATTATTGCATCCCGGCACACAACACTTATCATAACGCATTCCTACAATCACAATGTCACAGAGAAACAGTAAGTATTTAATGTAAATGGCACGAAAAAATATTTTTACGCCAATTTCTCGATATTCTCAACGACAACAAACAAACAAAATGGCGTCTTGATCTAGAGGAGAAGGCCGGGGTAGGAGAGGAGAGGAGGGGGAGAAATGTCATGTATCATTTTCCCAAAAAAAAAAAAAGTCAAAATACGTGTCCGAAATATTTTGTTCCTTGATTAGGGCCCGTGGACTTGAGATTGAGACAAGACGTCATGCTTTTTAATTTTCCTACTTTAGGAAAGGCAAAGAGGCTTTTTAACCATACAGCCTTAACAACTTTGTCATATGCGTTTTGTTATTCATTTTTCATCTCTCATTTATCATGTTACGTTAAGATTTTGAAAAGAAAACAGTATAATTTTAATATAAAAGTGTCACACTCATTTAATAAATGCTTGTTTCTATATTTTGCCTCTTACTTAGCTTACTTCAAAAAATCTCAACAGATCGCTACATTGAATAAACGAAACGCGGATTTTAGTTCATTCACGAAGCTGAGGTTGATTTGATTGTTGAAAATTTTTACACAATATGCCGTAATCAAGTTGAGGATTTTGCTATTTTCATCAACATCAAGTTGATGACGATGAAAATGAGAATTACGCGGTAGACCTGCAGGGTTGATTTCCCAAAAAACCCAAACTTTGAGTTAGATAGGTATGTCATCTTATTTCTAAGGCGGGTGCGGCAGTGTCTCTTTGCGTGATCTATGATTGCTTCTCAAAATAAAATATTAATAATAATATTTTTCAAAGCACCAATATGTAGTTTGTCATTAAACTAAGGGTTCACAAGTATTAATTTGTACCCAAATATGTTCAAAGTTTTCAAATACGGTGATAAATTTTACCCGAATCGCTTAGACAACGACGCGCCGTCCACCCTTGGCAAAAGCCTAAAACCAGGGTCCTTGTCCTTTCACTCAGTACATTTCAGCTCCAGTACAAAATCGCGACAGTAAAAATGGTCTGACATTGCTCAACAGATGGCGCTATCAAACATAAAACGTCTCTTTCCACTCTAGATAGTTATTTCATAAAGTCTAGTAATTTGTCTACTTTATTAATAGAACCATAAAGATTTCAAATATCACGTAATAAATTAAACTGCAGCAAAAATACCTTCGGGATAAAACTAAATTCATTGAAATAAAAGAAGTTTGCGTGGGTTTTGTTGAAACGGAACGTTAATTACTATGGCAGATGAAAGCATTGTTGCCGTTTTAGTGACTTTTTTGCTAGATCTAGCGGATTTTTGAGATTTTTAGCGGTTCATTTTTATTAGACCCTAAAAATGTTTTAGCGACTTTATAACTACCTGTATAATTCTTAAGTATGATCAATAACCATCTTAAATATAAAAAAAAAAACATTGAAGAAAAATAAACTGAATGTATTTACAATACACAACGCAACATTAAGTTAACCATAAAAAATCGACTTTACCATATTTTCTTTTAATTACCTCTTATCTTATTAGAAGAGATATTACTTCAAAATTTTTGCGACTTCCAGCTGGTTTTTATAAATATCATTTCTTTTAATCAAGATAATTTTGAAAAAGATTTGTGGAATTTATTTTTTTCCTAAGTGGCAACATAGATGGATATCTGTCATGTCATTTTTTATTTTTTTTTCCGTTTCCATTAAATGAGATTTGGAAGTGCTCAATGGTGTTCTCCCCTGTTTTTTGTGATTTCTCCCGACGACTTGGCTTGGTTTTTTGGACTTTGGTGGCTCTGCTATATTTTACTGACCCGTGTATAATTGACCCGTGTATTTTTTGCGTATAATTGGTGTAAATCCACAAATAAATTATTAGGCGGTATCAGTAAAGATTTTGACGCCGAAGACAATATTCAAGAAGAAGCATTCATTTATTGTAATAAAAGGAAAATAAATAAATGATTGTTATTTAATTCTTGTGTTTTAACCAATTTAACCTTAAAAATAAAGAAAATTAACAACCGGGTGTGTACGTACTATACGTACGTAGGGTATGTGTAGTATTCATATATATATATATCATCTTGTTTTTACAACATTGCTCAACAGATGGCGCTCAAATGAGATAGCGGCTGATACCTCTATACCCTATATATAATTTTACTCTATGCCTAAAACTGACTGCGGCAGAGCTCGCGGGGGATTACAGGGTGGCGGAGCAGGCAAACTCGCGAAGTATGACTTTGAGTTTATGAAAAAATCAGTATTAAAGTGTAAGTGACTTCTTAGTTTCTTCAAAATTTTTATTAGAATGAGCACAAATTGAGCCATCTAATCGCCTTAAGGGTTACACTATTGAACGAATTGACATTGGCAGCAAACATAATGGTGTTGCTATATTAATTCACGATAGTTTACATTTTACAAAAATTTCTTCATTTCTTGATGATTCAATTCAAAATTTAGTTATAAGGCTAGTCTTGAATGATGTACAGTTAACTATTGTAAGTTTATATTGTCCTAAATACACACCACTGGGGTCTCCAAACTTTTCTAAAGTCAAATTACAAAGTCTTTTCCGTAATTTAGCTAAACCAATATTTATAGCAGGAGACATGAATGCTTATCATTCAGCTTGGGGAATGGGGATGTGAAGACACAGATGCTAGAGGCCGTGACATCCTGGAGTGTATAGACGACAACAATCTTGTATTATTGAATGATGGACAGATGACCACAGTCGGCTCTAATATCTGGAAACAAAATGCACTTGATCTAACTATTGTTTCTCCATCTATAGCTTTGTAAAGTGAATGGACTGTCTATGATGATCCTTTAGGTAGTTATCATTTTCCCATCCTAACCAAAATTAATATTAACACACAAATAAATTCTTTTTCTACTCCTAAACCAAATTTTATAAATTATCTTAAAGTAGATTGGAAAGCATATTGTGAACATGCCAATCAAACACTTTGTCATTACAATTTTGATGTAAAAACTTCCTCTTAACTCTTACAAACAACTTTGCGATTTATTATTATTAGCAGCACAAAAGGCAGTGATGGGAAAATCAACCACAGCTGTTGTAGATACACACAAAACTTCAAAACGTAAAAGACAACTTCCATGGTGGAATGCCAATTGCTCAGAAGCTGTACAAAAATCTAAAAATGCTTATAAAACATTTAGACAGAATCCTACACAGTTAAATTACATAGAATTTAAAAGGTTACAGGCTTTTAAAAAAATGATAATTAAAAAAGTAAGAAATGAGAGCTGGCTGAATTTATATGAATCATTCAATAGAACAACCCCTTTATCTATAATCTGGAAGAATATTAGGAAGTTTAATAAAACTTATAGTTGTTCCAATAGTAACTTCAACAATAAATTTGTTGAACCTTTTCTTAACAAATATACTCCTGACACTGTTCAGCAGCAGAACAAATTTTGCGACCTACCTAAAGATAACAATCAACACTATCTAACAGATCCATTTACATTTCAGGAATTTAAATCAGCTATTGAATCTCGGAAAGATACTGCTTTTGGTTTAGATGGAATGCCATACAAATTAAGAAAATATTTGAATGAATCTTGTAAACTTATAGTTTTGAATGTATTTAACCAACTTTGGTCTCAATCACTCATTCCTGAAACATGGAAGTCAGATTGTTTGATTCCGGTATTAAAATCTGGGAAAAATAAAACTGATCCTGACTCTTATCGCCCAATAGCTTTAACCTCTTGCATGGGAAAACTTTTTGAGCAACTGTTAAAACAACGTTTAGAGTTTTACATAGAAAAGAACAATCTTTTACCTAATAATCAGTTTAGTTTCCGACGTGGTCGATCAGCTAGAGAAAGTTTAAATCATCTGTATCTTGACATTTTCAACTCCTTACAGAAGAAACAGTATCTTATATGTGTCTTTTTTGACATTGTTGGTGCATTTAACAATGTTAATATAGACACTTTATCTGCAGAACTTCTTGCACTTCAAATACCTGAAAAAATTGTAAAATGGATATGTAACTTCTTATAGGGCAGGGAAGTATTTGTAAAACATAATGACAAATTATTTGGACCAAGAATATCATACAAAGGAGTTTGTCAAGGTGGAATTATTAGTCCATTATGTACTATTTATTTTGTACATGCATAAATTAAATTCTGTTTTTGGTTCAAACGTAAGCAATTTGCAATTTGCTGACGATTTAGCAGTTTATTGCTCTGGACATAATGTTGGTAATGTTAGTTTCATGCTAAATGCTGCACTTGAAAAATTACATTCTTATTTTCAATATTTAAATTTAGAGATTAATTTTGATAAAACTAAAGTGGTTGTCTTCAATAAAGGAAGAACATTCAATAATGTAAATATTTGCTACAATAACTCCCCTCTTCCTGTATCATCGGTTGTCAAGTTTTTAGGTGTAATTTTTACTGGTAATTTATCATGGGTTAAATACCTGGAATGCATAACTGGAAAAGCTAATCGAGCTTTTAACATTTTAAAATGTCTAGCTAAGACTTATTGGGGAGCTGATCCAAAAATATTATTAATGTTGTACAAATCTTTGGTTCGTAGCCATCTTGAATATGCTTACTTCTGTTTAGCATCAAATGATGCTCATATCAAAAAACTTGATATCTTACAAAATAAAAATCTTCGACTCATTTGCGGAGCCATGAAAACTACACCAGTCAATTCTTTGCAAATAGAATGCAACACTCCTCCCATTTTGATAAGATTTAATTACTTAAAATATAAATTCATTTTGAAACTGTATACTCTCAAGCATCATCCACTTATTAAAAAAATTATTCATTATCATAGCACATTAAGTGCTTCCTCAAATGACCCTTTTATTCTTCAAGGCTTTTCACATGATTACGATCAGCAATACAAGATATATCAAACAGACTTTCAATGGCAATGTTATACTGATTCTTACCAAAGTAAGTTTTGTGATATGAAAATCATTATGAAAAATGATTTGCAAAATAAGCAGGAGGTTTATGAACTTTTATCTGAATGGAACGATTATCGTCATGTTTATACAGATGGATCAAAAAACAGCAACACAGTTTCAATGGCCATATATGACATAACCAAGCAAATTGGTCATGGAAGAAAATTACCTAATTCCTTGAGTATTTTCACAGCAGAAGCTTTGGGCATATTAATTGCACTACAATATGTAGAAAAGTACTTGAATGAATCTTATAACTGGGTGATTGTTACAGACAACATGAGCGTCTTGAAAGCGTTACAACATAATCACTTCAATACTAATACTAACCCATATATATATGAAATAAGAAACCTCTGGAATTCTTTAGCTCACAAAAACGTCAATATTGTTTTTATCTGGACTCCAGCACACATTGGAGTTACAGGAAATGAAAAAGCAGATTATTTAGCAAAAACGATTTCTTCTATCGATTTATTGTATCTAAAATAACCTAACTGTCAATAATGACGTTATTATTATTAGCCCTTTTATCTGGCTTCTTTAAACGTGTCTGCGCACATTAGTTCCGCCAATATCTTGTTTTAAGCGAAAAGACTCATAGGAAGAAAGCTTATTACAGAGATTTTTTTTTTTTTTCCCTATACTTGAATTTTCAAGCGTGAAACTACAAACATAGAATATAGTAAACTTCTACATCTATGAGTACTTACAACAAAATAAATAAATATTAATATACTTAGGTAACAGTAATGAATACCAAATATATATATTGTGTATATTAAAAATATATATACCTATATATATTAAGATTATTACTCTAAGAATTAATTCTTTTTATAATTTAATATTATTTAATGTTATAAATTTACACAACGTATATATAAGAGGATTATTTACAAAAGTCAGTAAAAAGTTGAAGTTGATGGGACGAGGGATTTGTGAAGGGAGTGAGTCGTATAAAGAGTATTGTAATCTTTGACACTCAAAAAACATGATCTACAGTACCCTCATATAAACCACATTCACAGAGGGAATGATCCCTCACCCTGATTTTTGTCAGGAAAACTGGAGAACATACATGGCCTAGTCGAAGGCGACAAACAATGGATGTGGACATCTTGTTAGCATCACGGTATTTAAAGAACCACGGACGCTGCGGAAAATCAGGCTGAATAGCAGCATAATGTCTGCCTGTGTGTTTCTGGGATTCTTTCCATAACATGGACCAAGTTTTATCTAACTTGGATTTTGCTAGAGGCAGAAGATCATGGTGATAAACTACGAGGTGGACAGAAGTACCTATTTCTACTGCGTCTTTAGCACATGAGTCAGCCATTTCGTTACCTGAAATGCCATGATGACCTGGGATCCAAGCAAGAACAATATTAATATTTTGTTCTTTGCACATAAAAAGCGCCTCTCCGATTTTAAGGATTACAGGGAAGCGAGACTTGCTCTTAAAAGGGTTAGACAAAATTGCTTGGAGACAACTCAAAGAATCCGAAAATATAATTGTGTTATTGAGTTTATGAGAATTTGAATATGAGATTGCTTCCAAAATTGCAATTGCTTCCCCAGTGAAAACAGAGGCTTCAGGGGGACATTTTAAGTTGAGAATAATGTTATATTTGGGAATCCAAACTGCGGCTCCAACATTATTTTCGACGGATACCTTGGACGCATCAGTGAACATAGTAAGCCAACCCTGCCAGTCTTTTTCTAGAATGTAATTAAAGGATTTATTAGCCATAGTCGAGCCTTTTTCTATGCCAAAATTAGAAATGATAGACGGTTCCATAATTAAGGCTTTGTACGGAATATGGAATGGGGGATTGATTTGTATTTAACAGTCGGATGATTAATTTTAGAAAGACTGATATAGCTTCTTAAAACACAAGGAAGAGCAGATTCTGAATTAAGGCCAGTTTGAGAAACAAGGTTGTGTAAATACTCTAACTTTGATAAAAGAGGGTGGTTGGAGTTTTGAGCAATTTTGAATAAAAACCTATCTGATAAATATTGTCTACGTAAGTGGGGAGGTGGGTCAACACATTCAACTTGCAAGGCATTTTTAGGCGAGGATCTCATAGCACCTACAACAATTCTCAGACATTTCTCAGGAATTATTATTTTTGATTTGTATAGATCTATTCATAAGAAGGCTACATATGATACGAATCATCCTCTCTGAGATATTTAGGTGTTGTAGTTTTTGTCTGAGAACTGGAAGACGAACATTATCATATGCAGCGGATATGTCTAGAAAAACACCGACGAGGAATTCTTTTTTCATAAAAGCTATACGAATATCTGTAGTTAAGACACTTAGACTATCTAGAGTACTCATGCCCTTACGAAAACCAAATTGCGATTTAGCGAGTAAGCATCTGTTCTCTACTATCCACTCCAATCGATTTTTTACCATAAGCTCTAAAATCTTAGCCAGGCAACAAGACAGGGCTATTGGCCTATGAGCCGACGGATCAGTAGGATCCTTGCCAGGTTTTAGGATAGGAATTATGATCTGGGTGTTCCATTCTTCTGGAGTAACCCCACTCTCATAAAAGTGGTTAACTAAATTTAGATAAAATATTTTTGTGGATTCTGATGAATGAATTAGGAATGAGTAAGGAATACTATCAATACCTGGGGTGGAATCTACGAGGCCATGTAAAACGCACTGCAGTTCACTTAAAGAGAAAGGAGAATTTATAAAATCGAAATTATTACTGGGACATGAGTGAAGAGAAATAGGAGGGTGTGAAGCAGCAGGAGGAATATTCGGAGGGCAAGAGGGAGCAAGCCTCTCAGCGAAAGCCCCTACCCAAGAATCAGGATCATTGGAGGTAATATTCTGGATATTAAGTGATCCTCGAAATCTTCTTATATTACGCCAGACTAAAGAGACTGGTGTACTGATATGTAATGACGTTCGTTACACAGAATATTGCTATTCCATATTCCGATTTGGTTACAATAATGAGGAAAAAAATGTTGGACGAGTGGCACGCAATTTATCATGTAACCATGTATCATGTAACCCTGGCTCAAAAAGGCTCATGGTTCGCTCAAATTAATAATAATGAAGTTGGAAGAACTCCTTGGTTTAAGAATACAAAGTCTAGAAGTCGCAAGTTTTACTCCATCATTTGTAGACTTCGTTTTGGACACTGTCGCTTCAATCAACGCCCATTTACACTGTTTGCGGATAATTCATTCACCCAAATGCACTCAATGCTCTGAAGACTCTGATCAAACGCTGGATCATATATTTTTTGAATGTCCTGCTTTTGCAATTCAAATTCAAATAGTTTATTTTGCAAAGCAGGTATAGATATATACACTTTTTACACGTCAAATTTAATCTAATAAAGAAAATATATGTAATAAAATAATAAATGTACATGAACTAAATTAAAGGTTTATTTAATTTATGTAGCAATATATTTACGATTAAAATGATAGGTAAAATATATATTATACAAGGTAAAATTCAATCAGCCGCCCGAACCCACACCGGAGACCCGGCCAGGGACCAGGAGCCGCATTTCCGAATCGCTCGTTCCCAACCCACGCGCGAAAGCACATACCCATCCCACGTTGCACATCAGAACTTGTCATTTGCAAGATGAGACAGGCATACACTTCCGCACGCGAACCGAACCCGAACGACCCAAAAATACGGCCCCAGGAACAAGGTTCAATGATCACCAACCGAGCCCCCAGCACGAATCCAGGCGGCCGACCAAATCCCATCCTATATACTACATACTAATAGGTTACATATATAAATACATGCCTACCTCCGCCCATTCGATTAGTCTTGCTAAGAAGAAGGGCAAGAAACTTAGCAAGATCATGTCTTTTTTTTCAACATAAAACTTATGCTATACAATATATGACTTATATCTACTTTAACCAAGGGATAAGAAAATACAAGACAGCAGGAATTCAGGTTAATGAAAAAAAGAAAAACATATATATCTTTGTCTACCTGTCTCATATAGTCCTTTTCCTTTTACAGTCTGTAATCAATTAATGTTTACACCTTAGAGGAATCATAAGTTAAGAAATTATACTATTTAATTAAATTATAACTTACTATCATTATCACTGTAACACCATGCTTCACCATCATCCAAATATTCATTTATTTTATAATATGCCTTTTTCAATAGGCCCTGCTTAATATACAGTTTAAACTTATTCTCTGACAAAGTAAGGACCTCCTTTGGAATCCCTAGGATATTATTAATTGACAATTTTTTAAAGATTTATGAAAAGCCTGAAAATATCCCGCGTGACTTGAAGACAATTTTGAAAAATTCTGCAACATATTTCCCTATTTTTGAATTCATTTGCGCTACTATGACGGACATCTAAAGAAGAACAAATACATCTGATAAATATGTGACACACATTGTGTGTGATTGATTTAATACTGGATACGACAATGAGGCTTTAAGCCTACCTACTGGATGAGACGTCAACATAGGACTTGAATTATTAATAAAATATCGTATCAGACGAGGCTTTTGCCTAATATAATAACAATGTGGAAGAGAATACAACACCAAAGAAAAGGCTATCATGGTCTCTTAGATACCTTTGCCTGTCCAAAAATGGGACAAATTGAGGAAAAAAAAAAAAAGCAAGACGAGTGGCCCGAGTGGGGTTGTTTCGTTTCAACTTTCATCAAAATGTCGTCAAAAGCATTAAAAGCAAAACAGAAACAACAGAAACACCTGAAACAGTTTCTGAAAGCCCTGGAAGACGTGCAACTTCATTATACTTGCTTAATTTGCTATAAACTGTGCGAAAATGCAATCACTTTGAGCACATGTTTTCATATGATTTGCTCCGAGCATTTTGAGGGGTTGAAAAGATGTCCTACATGCAACGTGTCGCTCGATGGCTGCAAAACCTTTGCAGACCCATGCGTGAACTCCGCAATAGCTTCAGTTAAGGAACTGGACGATATTTTCAATTCTAAAAACAAACGTAAAAAACCTGATCCAAAGCGGTCCACTGCCAAGGAAAATGTCTCCAAACCCTCTGAAAATCTCGACCAAGTAAATACCAAACCAAAACGAGGACGAAGGAGAAACACCAACTGTAAAAAAAATTGAGAAGTCTCGCCCAAAACAGGCTGTTACCAAAACCTTAAAATTCACAGATAGCGAGTCTTAATAAACTGAAAACATTAATAAAAAGTCATGAGAATTTACATATCGAAGTAAAATTCTCTAAAAAAGTGACTCATTTGATTGTTGGTACAGAAGACGAGTTGATTTGCACATCCACCTTGGAAGTCCTTTAAGCTATCACAAATGAACTCTGGATTATAAGCTCAGATTGGATAACTGACTCCACCGAAGAAAACTTTGAATCATTTGAAAAGTATGAAGTACTTGGAGTCAGCAAGGCCACCTACAATGGTCCAAAAAATGCCAGATACAACAAATGCAAGCAATTACCACGTCTTTTCAATGGTTGTCACTTCTATTTGCACAATTTCAACATGAAGTATAAGATTTCAAAGCACATAATCCTTACTAAGGCCATACTAGCGAAACTGATTACAGATGCAGGCGGTAAAAAATTAAGACTGGTACTTAATCCAGAACTTATCCCAGATGCAGAGAAATTGGTACCGTACCACGGTACAAAAGATAGTATGCTAGTTAATTGTTTTCATTACATCATTTTCAAGGACTTTTATGAGCCAAAGTATAACATGGAACACTTAAAAGCATTGCCAGTTGGCTGGCTTATTGAATGCATAGAGAAATACGAACTGTGTGACCCTTAACTATTATAAAAATTTCTTCCAAACCTAATAGGATGTTGATTCATTAAATAAAACAAAAATTTGTGGATATATTAATTATTTACCTATAACACTCTTACCATGCTATTCAAAATGCAGACTCAAGCACTGCCCGGGTGTTTCTCTGAAGTACCCAAAATCTGGGTGCACGACGATCTAGCTCTTCTACACTTCATTTTAGATTAAATTATTATTTACATAATTTCTTTAACATAATAATGGTATTAGTATCAATTTATTGGTTTCGTAGAAGCATCGCTTCAATATAAAAAACCATAAAATAGGCCTTAAAACAACATCTCAAGTAACATGCAAAACCAAATTTTGGTTTTCAATACAAAAAAATCCTTATAATTGTTAGCTATTACAGGTTTTTATTACATGTATTTGTTATTTTAAATAATCATAGTCAAGTAGGGATATTCATTGTGAGACAGCTGGCAACACGCAGCTGTCAATTGGCAGTTTTGGCGGGATTATTGTAAGACTCTGTTAGAGGTGATAGTGTCCCCAATAAAACTATATCAAAATATCTTATCCACCTGTCTTATTTATAGTATATCATTAGAGAAAATTATCAATTCAGAAGTGCTATAAATATACCTAAAAGCCCAAATAAAACCGCTCAGAAACAAAAAGAAAGATTGCGTTGTAAAATGGTGGCGTGACGTTTTCAGTTGTGTTTTCAAGATCAAAATGGGCTGCATAAAGTGAAATAATAGTTTTTCATAGCCCTATTAGACGATAACAATAACTTTTAAACAAAGTTAAGTGTAATTAAGTACTTAAACCTCATCTACTTTAAATTGTGAAACAACCAGAGCGGTCATTGACCCCGCTACAGGACTATCAATTTGCATCAGAAAGAAATGGAAAAATGTTCAGAAAATGATGGAAAAACAAACAAATGGAGGCTAAACTCTAGATTACGGAACGCTGGTATCTAAGAAAAACTGAAAAATGTGATATTATGCTGTGATACCTACTGAAAATTAGCCAGTGACCATAAGTTTATGCAATAATGTTACTTGGAAAACAATTTTGGAGATACACATACAAAAATAAATAAACAAACATGAGTTATTAAGCAAGTGAGTATTGAAGGAAATCTGTGACTGGAATCTGGAATATATTCACGCTGTGATATTATGCTGTGATACCTACTGAAAATTATTCTGAATCAATTTATTGATAGAGTAATACTAGGCTTGTGTCTTTGAAAGGAGTGTTATACAGAGATTGTATGTCATGGAATGTTTGATCATTATATTTATTTTCTTCGGTGAAATAAATGCATGGACATAATTGAGCCAGTGACCATAAGTTTATGCAATAATGTTACTTGGAAAACAATTTTGGAGATACACAACAAATAAGGATATTGACTAGAAGCTACAATTTAATATATAAGTAATGTGAACACACATGAAATAAGAGTGAAAAAGATAAATGGAAATTTATAATATACAGTTATGGTGCAAGGATCACACTTGCAGGAAATAACTTTCAGGTTTTTCTTAATGTCAGTAAAATAAAACTGCATGGAGTTTTTGATTGGAGGAAATTCCTACTAACCACTGTGAAGGAGTTGAGAATGATTATTTTCAGTATATTGGCTTTAAGTTGTAATTTTTCAGAATTTGAATGCACATTATAAGAGTGAAATCGAGGAAATTCAATAATAAAGAGGGAGTGCACAATATCATACTTTCAGGGTTTACTTTCAGGAAATTATTTTCAGTTTTGTTGAAGTACTGCCAAGGAGGGTTACAGCTGTAAACAAAAATACAAATATTGGAAACAGTAAGGTTTTGAGAAATGTGTAAATCAATGTGAAACCGACCAGACGACATGGTGGTATGGGTATATGTTTATATTTTCATAACTTAGTGCGTCCAAATGCACAAGGAAGAGTGAGGTAATACCATTCTTTATTATTATTATTCTGGCTATGGATTTTAATCCATTGTATTGATTAATTCTTTATTGAGGACCAGTAAACCTTGTATTTGTTAATGAAGTTATGCTTTTGGACCCTACAGTTACACTTTCAACAAGTAATTTCAAGTTAACTTTTAATGGCTGACTCACCTGTTATGATATAACAAACAGTAGCAAATGTCTTGTAATAAAAATAAATAAATAAAATAATGGTGAGTGAGGAATGAAAGTATTGGAAGTTGGTTTGAAGCATATATTGGATACACAAATATTTACATAAAATATAGGCGATGGACAATGCAAAAGTTTAAGGGTTTAGCTCTGTTCAGTATGAGTAATTGATTGTTTTCTTACTAGATTTTGCTGTTGGTGCCTGAGGCCGATTCACAGTGTGAACGCGGTATTTCATCAACTACAATCTGAGACCGACCCACCTTGTGTGCGAACGCGGTATATGTTTAATGAATTTTATCAATCTGAGACCGACCCACCTTGTGTGCGAACGCGGTATATGGTTCATGAATTTTATCAATCTGAGACCGACCCACCTTGTGTGCGAACGCGGTATATGTTTCATGAACTTTATCAAGCTGAGACCGATTCACATTGTGTGTGAACGCGGTATATGTTTCATGAATTTTATCAATCTGAGACCGATTCACATTGTGTGTGAACGCGGTATATGTTTCATGAATTTTATCAATCTGAGACCGATTCACATTGTGTGTGAACGCGGTATATGTTTCATGAATTTTATTAATCTGAGACCGAACCACCTAGTGTGTGAGCACAGTATATTTCATCGACTACATATAGCAGCATGAAGAGTTCTGTCTGCACTGAAGCAGCCTGTGGACGCCTACAATGCTTAAGAATATATATATATCCTACTGATAAATCTATAACGTAACATACATGCTCTTTATTGTGCACGGAAACAAAAGAAGTTATAAAATATGTTAGAGAGGGTACAATGGGTGGTCTTATTGTTTGACAGATTTCTTCCAGACAACCTTTGGGTGATAGATAATGTAAAATAGAGGATGGTGCGTAGGTGGTGTAAAGAAAATAGATAAGATAAAAATTTATTTAGCTTTCTTGTTGTACAAAAGGTGTCTTGAATAATAAGTATCAAACAAGGACCCTGTAAGGGCGCTGCTAAATTTAGTCAGTGACTATAATATAATAAATAACTTATTTCTTATGTTACCTAAATATTAAATTATCTACATGTCAAAATACATACTAATCTATAATGATTGATTGAATGTGTTTTAATGTATGTGGTACAAACAAATAAAATAAATATGTATATAGATTACTTACTTAAGGGGCTTAGTATAGTCAAATAGGTACTTCCAAAGCTTACTCCTAGTTTATAGTGCAACCAAAAATATTGAAAAAATGTATTATGAATTATCAACACTAAGACAACAGGCAACATTTTTCTTTTTCAAACCACTCTTAGCCTATTTAATACATTTATGCTTTGATAAATATATATAAACTTGATAGCTATAAAGATAACATAGGATTATTCAATCAAACAATTACGTCCATGTGAAAAGTATTATTTTCTCCTATTTCGCCCTATCAAGGACGCAGCGAGCGTCGCAACAGCCACTATGCATTGCCGCTATGTTATATAAACGTTATTTTAATGTCGTTTCCGTCGATATTTGTACCGACAAACATCGAGCTGCTAATTTGGCGACAGTAATCGCCTTAAGTAAACCTTTCGTTTTGCATTGTTAATTTTTAAGTAGAATCTTTATTTTGTTAACAAATACCGAATCATTCATATTTTATATCCTTTATTGTACACAGAAACATAAACTAAGACAACAAAATAATATATATATATATATATATATATATATATATATATATATGTATATTAATACATAAAAGCGGGCTTACCTTTACAGGAGGTTTCTTCCAGCCAACAAGTGTTGTGGGGAAAATTTATACTGAACAGCAGTGGGGAGAGGTAGAATTTTATTATGACGTTGACAAACAAAAAAAAAAAAGAATATATATAATAATAATAAGAAAAACACCGCGTGATGCAAGAGCCAATTCTAAGAGTTCTTAATTAAGATAATTCCCCCTTTCATCATACAAAAAGAAAAAGCATTGATAATTTTATGATGACAGTGTATTTGAATGAAGTATGATAAAATCAGTTGAATGAACTGGTTGGCTGCAAGCATGTACAATTTATGACTCTGACACTGAGGTAACACTGGTTGAAATAGTTTACCTGCTTATCAGAAGAGGCCATCGGTTTTATAAATAAGTATATTAATTTTGGTACATTTTCCTAGTTTCCGATTGAAGAAATAACTATTGAAATGAGGTCTTTATCGACACTTTTCTCATAGTTGTGACAAATAGGAATTACACGCTGGCCTTAATAATATTTTATTATATGTACTTGCCAGTATTTTTAGTTAATTTTATATTAATTTAGAACTGTAATTTCGCTGTTCTTCCGGAGTCCGTCCCTCTTACACTGCGACTTTTTCCGCATCGAGTACCGATGAACGTTGCAACCGTGACATATCCTCCTAAGTACCGATGAACGTTGCAACCGTGACATATCCTCCTAAGTACCGATGAACGTTGCAACCGTGACATATCCTCCTAAGTACCGATGAACGTTGCAACCGTGACATATCCTCCTAAGTACCAATGAACGTTGCAACCGTGACATATCCTCCTAAGTACCGATGAACGTTGCAACCGTGACATATCTTCCTAAGTACCAATGAACGTTGCAACCGTGACATATCCTCCTAAGTACCAATGAACGTTGCAACCGTGACATATCCTCCTAAGTACCGATGAACGTTGCAACCGTGACATATCCTCCTAAGTACCAATGAACGTTGCAACCGTGACATATCCTCCTAAGACTGTCAACTAATCCACATAAGTAATTTGACTTTCACAACACAATATTTATTCTTATAGACAATAAATATAAATAACGTATATATACAAATGAACATTGTAGGTATGTACATTATGCTTGCAATAAAAATATTGAGTAATGAGTATGTAAATATTGTATGATTGGAGTTAAAAAAAAAAATTAAATATGACCTAATAAACACAAAGCTGCAACTATAATTAAGCTTCACACAACTCCATCATTATAATTATTCCATAATGTTAAGAATAGTGATGAAGTGAACCTTGCGTTTCTATTGCAAGATAACGTTAATTGTAAGGTTATTATTATTACAACTTAAATTTAAGTAAACAACTTGTAGTAACATTTCAAATAACTCAATAAGTAACGAGATTACATTTTAAATGCATTTTATAATTTAATAGCTATATGTTTGTGTTGTGTTCGGTATCGATTTTATTTGCTCAGTGGTATCGATTGGTCAAACCAGTAAAATTACTAATTTTGTGAAATAAATTAAACATATCCAAGAAGACCCTTCATTGTTACGATGTTGTAAGCCTCGCATATTCTGTTAATTTTCCACGTGGTCAAATCAGTTTGACAAAATAGTTTGACTACGTGGAGGCAGCGATTTTATTTTGCTTTTTGACCCTTTAAAAATAAATGTTTTAATTATTTGACAACTAAAGATGTAATTTGTTGACCTAAACGGACTCACCAAATTTAAATTTAAATAAAATTATGATGATGAAGTCCAGGAATAGGGACATTCCTCATACAGGATGGCCGATGCGCACTGCAAGGGTGCGTGTGATAGGTATCATGCATGACGAGCGCTGTCCGCGGCGGCAGCATCTGCGCTGTGCCTCTTGTCAATTTTGAGCAGTAATGCTTATTTATTTATTTTTTTTTTGTACAAGAAGCAAATTTCATAAATACTTATAATTATACATGCCTTGCAAAACTACCTATATAAACAGTTGGTCTGCAGGAATGAGTCACGAGATTTGCGGAAAGGAAATAATTTGTGGGAAAGTTACTTAAATGTTTTTCTTTAGATGATCAATTGTGTGGTGTCTCTAAAAGATATTGTTCAGATGTGGTAGGTAATTGTAATTATTAATTGTAAATAGGCCCTTAAAATCATCCATTAACCATGGATGTCAATTGCCAACCTTACACCATTATTCACGTCATGCCTTTGACTCAGCTGTATTAGTTACTTAAAATTATAATGATAAAAAAAAATCGTTAGCAAACAATATAAAAAATATGTATATATCTTAAAATAGGGTTACAGAAACTAGAAGTTTACAAATAAGAAGGTAAGAGAATTTGAAACGCAGTGTCCAATACAACAGAGTTGCAAAAATATAGCAGCATCCTTAAAATTACATTTTAAAGTGTAACATTTGTTTAGCAGACTCCTCATCTTTGTTAAGGGGTATGATATCTCAACTTTCTGGGAGAGAATATAATATACTTATTGTTATTATTTTTAATTATTAATTACCTACTAATAAAACAATTAATTAGTTATTAATTCACAAGTTCAAATTATGATTTTATTTGATTGTTTTGGACACCATGCTATCTTAATCAATTTACATAACTAAACTTTACAAATATCACTAGCTAAAAAAAAAAAAAAAAATCTAAAGAAAACAAAATTCAGACAAATACGAATATTTTTATGCACAACACAAAATGTTGATGAATAAATGTTCAGATGAAATGTTGAATGTTCTATATTCCATAACAAAATTATTACAAGAAATAATACATTATGATATGTTTATAATATATTATATTAGTTTAAATAAATTATAAAATTGAGATTATATTCGTTTAGGTATTTCACTTAAGTACGTAAATAAAAATTATTTACTTACAACGTACGTGACATTGACAAAAGGAAGTAGGTACTTGTGTGTTATGTTCTATTAGAATAATATTATTGTGATATCTATGTTTGTTCCGTACGTATTATCAATAATCTTGTAAAACGACTTTCATTAATACACACAATTTAAAGGAACTGATAAACCTACACTTAATTAATTAATTAAATGAGCTTAAAATAAAGTAGAAAAATGTATTTTGAGTTAAGTATATAAATTGTACTAAATTGTATTCAATTCAATTTCGTTTAAGACTTAATTATACTTACTTATAATCGCATTGAGTTTTGGCAAAAGACATAATAAGATAATTGTAGATACTAGTATTGTTAAACTATAAATATACATGTCAATATAAAGTATGTACTCCATTTGATGTTTGAACGCTTATAACATCTATTAGAAATTGTGGATCGATTAGTGTATTTCATCGTTTTTATACATTTACCGGGTGTTTTGATTATTTTGATACCTATGTGTAGTGATTATCGATATAGTAAAACCTTAAAAATGTCATCTTAATTTAAGTTACGATATGAAATGTTAGATATTCCGATATTAAAATATTATATAAAATATTGGGATATTCGGTCAAGTTACAGTCTATTAAGATATTAAGTATGAGTAGTATTTGGTCTCTATAATTTTGCCTGAGGTCAGGCAAGGGTCAGGATGGCCGACTGTTAGCTATTACAGGTTTTTATTACATGTATTTGTTATTTTAAATAATCATAGTCAAGTAGGGATATTCATTGTGAGACAGCTGGCAACACGCAGCTGTCAATTGGCAGTTTTGGCGGGATTATTGTAAGACTCTGTTAGAGGTGATAGTGTCCCCAATAAAACTATATCAAAATATCTTATCCACCTGTCTTATTTATAGTATATCATTAGAGAAAATTATCATAATGGATACAAATATCATAATTTACTTGCAAATACCATATAGCTAGTTCTCTAAAGTTATTAAAAACAGTAGACACGTACTTCTAAATAAACTAGAATATATACCTAGTGTTATTTTAGCCCGTGTACTTTTACTGAATCAAAATATGTCCACACCGTAATTTGTGGAAATACGCGTTTAAAAGTTCGAAAACGCGTTACTAAATAGAATTCCCTTCCCTTCCCTGCCGTTGCGGGGAGTGAACTACTTTCTGTTAAGAGGTCGGTGCAAAATTAATTATCCATACAAACGTAATACATACCAAAATCATATGCAATTCGGGCATATTTCAAAAAAAAAATGCTGTTATTCTGATTAAGACAGTATTTTTATAGGTTCATGAATATGTTTCCTTCCAAAATACTAACCTGAAACGAAATGTCAGCGATTTGCAATTCGGTATGGGAAGTCTAAGCCAAAAGGAGTGCTAATTCCAAAACTGTTTCGAGATAATACATTATTTGGCCATATTTCATTATTTTTGCGGCAAATTAACTAAAGATTATAGATATTTTTAGAATTTAACTTATGACCTTCATTTGACCCTATCCTATGGCTGAACACAGGAATGTGCCCTTTGGCCATCCACATATTAAAAAGTGAAAAATATTTATGAATCAACCCATAATACCCATTTCCATCAACGTTAGCCAACATTTTGCATAATACGTAACAAAATAATTTTCTTAATGCAACATTTTGACAACGTCCAATATACACCCACACACACATAAGTACTGTCTCGCCCTCAGTAAAGAACCATTATTTATCTGCCCTGCGGTCCGTAATAGAATTATAATGGATCATAAGCCATTCACTTCATACTTCATAGAAAGTCTTTCGTAATCGATTTTAGCGATATAATTCTATTTCGGAACGCAGGGCTGAGGTCTCGCCCTTCCTTCTCTTTGACAGTTGACACCAGTGGTGTTACACTTACCATAATGATGGTAAATGTACCAAAATTCAGGTGTTCGTAAAATGAACCATTAAAGGTAGGTACTTCCATTAATGCATTATGTATGGTATGGAAAAATACCATAATATTCAAATTTCCAATCACAAGCAATCTCAGTAGGTCTAACACAGTTTGTTGGAGGTAATTGTACAGAAAGTTTGGTAAAAATAATATTTATAATCGACGTGAAGTTTTTATTCGTAGAACGAAACGGCCCTCTTAGTGTCGATATCTTCACCATGTGCGAAGCTTGTTATTAGGTACCTATATAGGTAGGTAATAAATACTTCGTTTCGATGTATTTATATGTTAATCTCTATTCTATTTTATTTATTTATTTATATTTAGGAACATTATTTTAGTTGAGGCTTTGTAGACTACTAGTACTAGTTAAAATTATTATTACTTATCTGATTCTTTCATACGAAAACAAGAAAATAAAGTGTTTTATATATTTACTGCTTATTATCCTGAAAATCTTACTGAGAATACCATTTCTTTCCCAGTTCTTTTCTAATCACACTTCATTCATACTAATAATATGTAAGGCCCTACCTTATCGTTGATTGACATTGCAGTAGAAAGAAAACATTTTTGCTTAAATTAATTTTTCAATTTTCTGTAGAAGTCGACTCCACTGACTGAACCTGAGCAAAATATTTTTTTTATTTTTCAATGTGATCCGTCAACGATACATAATCTACCCTCAAATTACTTTCAGTTTCATATGTAGGACCATAAATAATAATAATAATAATATTTTAAAGAGGAAAGATTTGTATGTTTGTAAAGAATAAACTTATTTTCTTTCAACATTTGAATGCTACATTATCCCTGAGTAACATAGGCTATATTTATTTAGGGATAGATCAAAAAATTTCCACCCGTGCGAAGCCGGGACGGCCTGCTAGTGTACCATAAATTTGACAGGCCAATACCATAATTTCGGTATTTCAGGCATCTAACAATAAATAATCACCCCTCCCTGGCTGATTGATATTGTTTGTTTTTATCGTTTCGAATTTGGTTTTTTCTTTGACAATAGACTTGGATTACACACGGACACCGATTTTTCTCTTACATTGACCCTCGCTTTCTACTGGACTGCGATTACCTCCACTTATTCTGACCATCGCATTCGTTATACGGACTCCGAGAAAATGAATCCCAATGTTGGGTTTTTCAGAGCAGACTCCACAAATCTGCCTAAAATTGATAACATAATGATTTTAGAGCTTATGGGCAGTAGCAGCAGTCATAACATTGCAGAAATTCGAGGAGCTAAAGCACTTATGTAAGTTACTTGTGAAGTTATTTGAAATAAATTGCTTTAAACAGGGTGGCAGTGCGGTGGCAGAATGTCTATTGCAAAACACTAATCCTTCGCGACATTCCTTAAACCTCACATATGTATTCTGTTTCAGGGCGTCAAGATCGTCTTATTTAGACACTGCAGTGGGTTATGTTGAAGTAAAAAGATCAGTTGATTATTGCATTGTAAGGGCTAAAGTAGTCCCAGAACATAGAATAGCGAACAAAAACTATTTAACGACAACCACAGTTGATGAAAAGCAGAACATTATTGTAAGTGCAACGTGTGATGGCTGCGCTGCATCCGCCGGTGGTTGTAAGCATAGCTTAGTCTTTTTATATTGGCTTAGCAAGAAAAGTGAAGAACCAGCTTCAACTTCGGTGCAGTGCTACTGGAAGAAACCCTCGTTATCCAGTGCTCGGTTACAAGCCCTTCAAGCAAAGGATGTCTTTAAGAAATCCAAAAAAATTACCCTTGAACAAAAAAACCCAAGCAAGTTGAAAAAATTTTTGGAAGAATGTAGAAAACATGAAGTGAAAAATTCTCTAGCAATATGTTTTGATCAGCCTAAGAAAAGTTTCAACATATATGACATGACACTTGAATATTTACAAAGATCCAATGATAATAACTTTGAAAGGTATAAAGTGGACCTTGATAGTCAAATAACAGCAGAGGTTGTCAAAGATATTTGCAAAAAAACCATGGAGCAAGCAAATTCAAAACTTTGGCATAACATGCGACAGGGGAGATTGACAGCTTCACCAATTTATATTGTGTCAAGATGCACAACAGCTGATGGTGCATTAGTCCAACAAATTTTAGGAGGATATAAAGTGCCAGAAACTATATCTATAAAAAGAGGCAAGAAACTGGAGGATGCGGTAATAAAAGAAACTGAAGAACATTTAAACAAAAAAATAGAGAAAACAGGATTTATCCTTATTGATAGTATCGTAGGAGCTTCGCCTGATAGTGTAGGAGATACATTTATCGTAGAAGTGAAGTGCCCAATGTTTGAAAGGACAATAAAAAATTATGTTGGTGAAGATCAAGTTATTAAACCAAAGATCAGGGGACAGATGCAAATGCAAATGCATGCAACAGGTAAAAAAAAAGGATTGTTGTGTGTAGCAGACCCTTTGTTCGAAATGAATAAAAAAATACACTTCCATTGGTTGGATTATGATATAAGTGTAGTGACTGAGCTATTAGAACATGCACTGAAATTTTGGAAATTGTACTTGTTTAATAAAATAATTTCAAGCACAAAATAATATAATAAAACCCATTTGTCGTTATTCACTTTTTATTATTTCACTTTGAAGGTTTATTAAACCACACGCTATAATAACCATTTCATCTAAATACCCAACATGTTTGTGGGTTATCTTATCACAGAGTGCGGCTTGAGTAGGCAAAATTCTCTCACTCTTCTTATAACTCTTTCCACATGTACTCTTAAGCTAGCGATGACTTTGGTCTGTAGAACCTCGTCTTTTGTGGGTTTGTGCGAGGCATAAACACTTGGTGGGCAAAGGAGCTTTATATTTTTTGAGTTTAGTAGTGCTTCTACTTCTTTAAAGCTTCTATCTGCCATTACTACAGCATTTTGTGGAAGAACATCAAGCAAGTCACTTTTTTCTACAAGAGCCTTGTCGGATATTCTTCCACCAAATCCCTTTGAGATGTAGGATATCAATCCATTTGGTGTGCAACCCAACAAATACTTTATGGTATTACAATTTTTATATTGTGACCAAGTTTGTGCTTGGTGTTGTGGATTGCTTGGTTTTTCAATTTCAATTTCAAATGCATCAAGTATGCATTAAACTTGTGAAAATCTAATTTTAAAAACAAGAGGCAAATTCATTTTGATTTGAAGTGGGCTGGGCATGTAAATTAAGTTCTGAAAAAAGTTTGCCAAAACTTCAATACCCATTGCAAATGATTTGGATATTAATCTTCTTGATATTTCAAACTCTTTACTGAGTCGCACCATTGAGTCATTCAGCTTAATCTTGAACAAAGTGATAATAATATCAAGCTCTTTGACACTCGAATTGCTTTGTTCTATGATGTGCTTTATGAGCCAAAGATATTGTTTTGGCAAACCTATATACATGTTTGGCTTATTGTGAATAAATCTAAGTAGCTGTACTCTTGAAATTTTTTCTGGAACTGCTCTCTGCTCAACTGCAGATGTCTCTTCCGTCTCTGAAGTGCCTCCATAGAACGATGGACTCACTCTGCTTGTACATGATGTTGACAAAGATCCAAGAACAGAATAAGTATCCACAGATGATTTTGATGGCTTGGGTATTTTCAGTTTTCTTGTCTGTGTGCTCCTGTCTGATATTCTGATGATGTCAGACTGTGTAGCCATATCTATCTGAAATAAAACAGTGATCATTTGTATTACAACTTAATTCCAAATAACTTCATGGCGGCTATAGAGATCGAAGGTGACCGACATAGCCTGCCGAATCAGTAAGTTGAAGTGGCAGTGGGCTGGCCATGTTTGTCGACGGCAAGATGACTTGGGGCCGAAAGGCGTTGGAATGGAGACCACGTACAGCAAAGCGCAGCGTAGGCCGACCTCGTGCCCGCTGGACCGACGACCTAAAGGACGTCGTGGGTAGTGGCTGGATGAGGATGACGCGGGAGATTGGAGAGGCCTATGTCCAGCAGTGGACAGTCCAGCTGATTGATGGATGGATGGATGGCTATAGCTTTTATAATACATACTTGTACTGGGTGTGTTGATGTTGATGAACAACTAGGTATGGTAGCATAGATGCAACTTTTTTTAGCAGGTGAGTTGGGCAAGTTTTCAGATGATTGCAACAACCTTTTTAAAGTTGGGTTTTCTCCAGTTTGATTTTCATCCTGGAACAAAATACAAAATGATCATGACATGAGCAATTATTTACCTACTGTTTATTATTTTATAAGTTTATAAAAATACATACTTCCGCTGAGTATGTTGATATATCACTGGTGCTGTTAGCCTCAGGCTAGCTGTAGATTTCAATGATGGTCTTTGTTTGGTTAAAATCCAGTAATCGTAGTTCTCTAAATCTTCTTCTAGCTGTAAAAATAAATAATTTAGGTAACTTAAAAAGGAAAACTATTGGGCGCTAGAGGCTATTAAATATTTAAATAAATGAACTCACGTTTAAATGATCTTCGCAGCAATATAAACGTCTAAATGGCTCATACTTTACATTGCCCTGCTGACACCAACTCTTTTTTAGGCTTTCCTTTACGGTTATAAAAACCTTATTAGGGTTTTTTATTGTACTGTTAGTACATGAGGGAATGAAGCACTTCACAGTAGTCTTTTTGAACGATTCATCTCGTCAGTCTTACAATAACCGAAGAAAATATCAAAAGTATTCATATATTTTGTTACCACCATAAAAGCCACAACAACAACAACCAGGGATGAACACATGAGTTTTTACTTTCGGTATCGATACTTTTTATCCAAGTAGGTGTCGGTCGCTCTTAATAGATTTAAGTATTTGATGAGACGCCTACGTAGGTAATTTAGCTTTTATTTATTCAATTTAACAACTTTTTTTCAATTAAGAAATTTTAGTTTTGTCGGCACCAAACCAAAAACTAAAGCTTTTAACGTTAGCAGTACTATCACAGTTTTAAAAGATTGTATGGTGCATGGACGTTTTACCAGAATATTTTGGCCCAGGACGGTGCTAAAAAAAAGAAGTCTACAAATATTTTAGTTTTTAAAAGCTAGCACGACAGGTTACAGCTACACGAAACCGTTTATTGTGAAAACATCTCGAAAATTAGTTTTGTTTCTTTACACAAGTAAATAAGTAAGTTTTTGTCATTACATGTAGAACCAAATACCTACTTGCTTAATGCTGTTTTTATTTGCGTCTAATCCTAAAAAATGAATAACTGGTACGAGTAAGTATCGATACTTTTTGTTCGATAAAGATGTTGCATTACTACATCCCTAGCGCTTGTCATATGCCAAATTTTTTTTTTTTACTAATGCAAAGGATAATGTTGATTAAGCCTTAGGGAAACAAATGACGTCACAAGTAACGAAAATATAAAAATTTATAAAAAAATATTGACTGCATAAAACTGAAATTGCTTTAAATTAAGTTCATCAAATAGTCTATAAAAAAATTAAAATCGAATGTCGTCTGCCTGGTGAACATGGCCAGACCATGGACGTACCCCGAATGGACTGGAAATACCTCAGAATAAGGAATACAAATAGAAACCTGACTAAAATAAGAACTGGGCATTAGCCATTGTACTCATCTAACGTAAATTACTCCTGTGTACGAGTGAATGAAACGACGGACCGCACTTACTTTATATTTTTTCCTGGTGTGTCACTAGATTGAACCAAACAAATGAAGGGTTTCGAGGAAAAACAACACATGTCAGGTTTTGTAAACTTTACACCAGGGACAAAAAACGTTTTACATTACCTATTTAGTACACAGAGTTTTCTATTTTTTTATAATAAACAGGATAAATAAATATACAATTTATCTAGATATTAGTTTTTTGAAAATATTCCTCAATGACGAAAAAAAGGGAAACAACACTTTGACATGAGCTTTTTTTCCAAAATAAATATTATTTTAATTTGACATAACGATCTTGGCTTATGGGTATTACCTTAAATGGTTCCAATTTTTGAAAAAACGACACATGTCACCTGACAAGTGCAATTTTTCGAATAAGGGACTTGACTTGTGTTGTTTTTCCAATAGCTATACATTTATTTTCTGGTGATAGCTCGTGACTGAAGCATTTTTTCCAAAAACTTCTTGTGTATGTCGATAGAGGACAGTAATCTTAAGCCATAGACAACAAAAAATCAATTTCCGTTTTTTTTGACAAGTGTTGTTTTTCCTCGAAACCCTTCAAATGTCAGATAGATGAAATTTGGATGTATTTTAAATATTATAATACCATCAAATTAAATATGTCTCATCATTGTATCGTTGTGTTGTAATATCGTTCGTTGCGTGCATCACATCTTAATTTGGTGGCATCGAAATGTCTATTGCATTTTGCGAAAGTTTACAGCTTCACCGAGAGAAATTAAATATGTTGGTGCTCTTCCTCTCAAAATTCGTGAAAGTGTGATTTATTATTGTTTGTGTTGAATGTTTTTTTAACATTGTAATAAAATGTCTTGTGCGATTGAAGGCTGTAAATCGCATACAGGAAGAAAATAAAAAACAACAATGAAGCAATATCATTTCATCGGTGAGTTCTGATAGTTTTTATGTTAATAAGTTTCAGGATCATACCTAAAACTCAGTAACAATAATAGTAGTTCTTGTAAATCATACTCGTGTTCAATGAGGGCTACTATCGACGTCAGGTGGCGCCACTGAGGCGACAGGTATAGAGAAACGTCAAATGCCCGCGAAACGGCGAAAGCTATGGCTTTTTATTAGTTATTTGTGTATTAGTCGACATAAATTCATAGTTTCAGGTTTATTATTCAAGGTACGGTGCAATGAAAGTAAATGAATTAAGATTAGAGCTAAAGAAAAGAGGGACTAAAACAAAACTTAAGTCCTCCTTCCGTTTTGGAACATAACGGAACTGCACATCATTGCGGCATTGTTTATTCGCATTTAAGAAAGAAAAAAAAATAATGTTATATGGATAAGCAAAACAAAAAATCGAACTTCTATGTGAATCTAACCTAACAAACCTTTGACATATACCTTACGTGCCAGTGGCGCCAACTGGTGGCCTTTATAAAAGTAGACCCCATTCTACACCGATATTTGCCTGTTTTATATAGATTTTTGCCGACTATGAGAGGTTATGTTTTTTCGTATAGTGATGTACTAAAGTCCGTGTGGCAAACTATCGAACATTGGTTCCCGCGGCAGCCGTGCATAAAGGATAATAGATTAATGAGAGGTTTTCTTTTTGAGTATTAAAAAAAAACATAGGTTCCCAGAACTCTGTAGATGGTGTTGAACTGACTACGTTGCTAGGTGCCAAAGCCAAAACGATTGAAAAAAAAAAACATTGCGTCACGTCACGTCACGTCACATACGCTCGTTGGTTGATGACATGTGTGCTGAGCATATTATTTGCGAATGCTTTGTTATGGTCCGTCCAGGTTTAAAATGTACCATGGCTTGTACTCATTGCGCTTTACGACTTTCATCTTTAGGAAAAAGATGTATGCCTCCATTTTTATACAAATCCACAAGGCACAGACTTCTCTTCTTTTTCTCTTGGGACATTTTCTTTCTGGCTTAGAAAACTCATAAAAAGACTGCTAATTATTTTTTTCTTTTTCCTTGTTGTTATTATTTATTTATTTTCAAAATGTCATTGTGATGTGATGTGACAATGCCATTAATTACTTTTTTATGTACGTTTCGTTTTACGATCTCAAAATTACATCCAAATGCAATAATCAAATAATTATGTGACGTTCCGTTCCTTGCAGTAACTTACCAAGTTCAGCGCCATCTACCCAGCGACTAGGGAAGAGTAAAAAAAAAGAAAAGAAAATCCCTAATTGCAGCGCGAGTTAAAAGAAAAATAATGCCGAATAAATATCGCTATATTTTTTTGTTACAGATTTCCAAAAAGGGAAGAATTAAAAAGTGAATGGCTTAGACGAATAATTTGACCAAATTGGGCAATTAAAAAAAGCGGTCATATTTGTTCGAAACACTTTACGTCGGATTCTTTTGGACCAAACGAAAATTTAAAATGGAGACTTTTAAAAGCAGATGCCTTACCAACGTTATATTTACCAGATACAGACACATTGGTAACCTTTAAATAATTATGTATAATTGCATTATCAATCTTGTTTGTAGGTACGTACTTGTACTATACTATAGTATGTTAACTCGATAATTTTTCAATTTTAGGCAACAGAACCAGTACCTATGGATGTCTGTGGTTTAGAAAAGTGCATACTTCTATGTTCGCAAATCGTTCTGAAAGGCCTGTTCGTTCACGTTACTGCCGTGATCGACTTCACGAAGAAATTCCGCAGATCAAGACATTTTCGTACTTAGTGGTTGACAATAAAAGTACTTCGACAGGGTAGTTCTATCGTGAAATGAATTTTGGGAATGCTTATTGACTTGAACTGCGCATAATTTGATTTCTTATTACAGGTTATTAGGTATTTTAATCGTTCATTATTTGTTATTAGTTTTTATTCAAGTTAAGTTGATGTTTATTTGATAGAAATAAAAAAAAAATGAAATTACCTCTGTAGTAATTGCGCTATCATCGCTCATCATTGACATAATATTATTATTACGAATCCTATAAGTCTATGATTATTATGATTTCTATTGTTGCGATTAATTCCTTCTTCCTTAATTGAACAAAGACGCGACATCAACGAACATCTATTTGATTGGGTTAAGAGGCGACTTAAAAAGTATCCACTTAAATAGCTTACGGTTGTATCTCTGATACAAGCTATAGCATTTTTTGTACTAGAAACAAGCACAATTTTGGACTTAACTTATGTACCTACCTGCCTACGATATAGTAATTTGTACTTAATAAAAAATATTATGCTAAACGAAAGATATCCTTTTATTAATTCCTTATTTACACAATATAATATGTGTCCCACTGGGGTAGACAGAGACCACTTTGCTGTTAAGTCTCTTGGCCTCCTTCCAAAGCAAGAGGATGTCACCAGAAAGGTCGGTGCCTCCTGCATTCTCTTTTTTTTCACACTTTGATACGATATGATGTGTGGTAAGGAGATTGGTCGCGGTTCATTTCGATTTGGTTTATTTATCGTAGTCAAAAATCGACATTGTTACATCACTAGCAAAGCAACGAACTAGTGACAACCTACTTAATTAAGAAAAAACTAATACATATCCATCTCTCTCTAACGCACTAAAATGTCGTAAGAAAATCAAGGATAGGTGTCTTTCTCCGCGTATTATTTTAGCCAGGTTTCTATTTGTATTCCTTATTCTGAGGGAAATATTTTAAGGTAGGGCATTGTGATTTCAAGGTAGGGCATTGCCCCACAATGCCCCCCCCCTAGCTACGGCCGTGCCGTCACAGTCCCAACCGTCACGATCCCCAGTAGCAAAATACTTGTTTTTTTACAAATATCACTGGCACGAGTGTAAATGGCTGTATCCACAATATTTTTTTGTTTATTTCGGGGTTTTTATTGGGGTTTACTGGGTTTTTCTTTTATTTGCATGACGCGGCAGCGCGAAAACGTCTGTCCAGGGCCAGACTAAGGGAAGACCCGGATAAAAAAAAGCTTTTGGTAGAAAGAGAGAAGTAACGAATTTACTATGAATTCCCAAAGCTTAATTTCTAAAAGTTTTTTTTTTTAGGGTTTATACGCCATTTTAGGACTAGTTTTCATTATTTTGGTATATAAATCGACCATTATTTTCTAATGGTTTCTTAAAGAATTGTACGATATGACGTCACTTGAGAATTTTAGACATTGTACTGATTGTGATGTGTGATTGCACGGACGTATTGTGATTGCTTATAAAAAGAGTGGTCTGTCTCTGTCTGTCTACTCATCTATCATCCAGCTGTCAAATCAGTTGGAAGCAAATTTTTATAAATTTTTCTTCATAGCAAAGGACATATTATTAATCATCCATTTCTCAAGTGACGTCACACGAAGGCAAATGTAAGTTGCAGCTTTTTTGTAAAAATATTCATCATCATGAGGTTTTTTAGACCACAAGTTCTAAAATACGGCTTATTAAACCTAAACTCGAAATGGTTTTTGAATTAACACACCTTAACATAATTAAATCTATGCCAATTTAATGAAAATGTTGAAGTTTTCGAGGCGGGATAATACCTAACCTATTTCATTATAACAGTAAGTGATGTAAAAATCCGATAATAAATATATAATATATATGTATGTTTGTTAATTTGGTACTTGTCCCGACCGTCACATCGGATTGTCCCAACCGTCACATTCTTCTATTCCGAATTTGTTGAAAAATCGAATTTAGTTATAAACCAAATCTTCATGAAACGAAAGTTTGAACCTTAAAGTATACTCCCAGAATTATTTGTTTTAATATTATTGGTAGTTTCTTACAAACATTAAGAAGTAGTTGTAAATCTGGAGAAGACTAGAAAGTAAGAGTCCCGACCGTCACAATTTAATATATACATTTTTTCATTGAAACATATAATCTTAACATGTAAAATTCAGGTAAATTAAAGCTTACTTATTTAATTTCATGTTACTGTTCATATAAAGTACAGTATTTAATATAACTACGAAAATATGTTAAGAACTTAAATGAAACAGAGTAAAAATGTCCCGACCGTCACCGTGGAATGCCCCATAAGTAATTCTGAAAGATTTATTGTCACTTGAGTTTAAGGTGGTAAAGCCGTAAACAGAAATGAGCTCAGAATGTTAGATGGCGCCACGCTCTAAAAAACTAGAACAAATTAATGATTATATCTGTTATTGTTGCTTTTGGGTATTAATTGAGTTGATATGCGGATAAAGCAATTTATTTCATGACGCTTTGGAGTGATAATAAATGTGAAATCCCTTTGCTTTTACTATACTTCCAAATGTTTCATAAATTCATTAGTTGTCAAACTAATACGCACACTAGTAAAGGCAGTTTTGCCAATGTGTGAGTTTATTCATTCATAAAAATCAAATCGATACAAAACGTAAAACGTTGCCGCTCCGTATTTTACCGCGGAAGCAGAGCGGCAACGTATTGACTTTGCAAAACAAGACAAAATATTAGATTATTATACAATTGTTGTCAGCATTGGTATGAAACAAACATTTATCAATATTTAGATAAAAAATACAAGATGATTTATTTATTACATATTCTTCACAGGGGGATTATATTGAACTAGGTTTTGCCCGCGGCTTCGCCTGCCTTCATTAATTTTTTGTATAGTCGTATCAATAATAATATTAATATATCGTCACGACATGAATCCCCGAAGGGATGTCAGAGGTGCTCCGTGTGCGAACTGTGAAATGCAAGTCACAGTCCACACTCGATACACCCGCGTTTCACCGACGAATATATTACGTCCCATCCGTATCAAATCTGTAATTTTTTTAGTACGTAAACAGCTGACTCTGGTTTGGAGTATTTTTGATACTCATCATATCTAATTTGATCACCATGGAAAGTGTCTTTGGCGAGGCCGACTACCGAGCCGCTTTTCTGATCGACACTATTTTTTGTTTTCTGAATTAAACCTCTGCTAATTTGTCTTTGGCGGTCTTTGATAAGTTTTCAATAACGACATAATTTTTTGTATGGACACTTTTATTTATTTTACTGCAAACTTTCGTGTCGTTTCCAAAGAAAGGGATTCATAAGCTGATTGTAAAAATGTACTTGGTACAGCACCACTTTATTTCAAGCACTCGTTTACAAAAAAAAAAACGTTCTCCAAACAATACTAAGTCCTTCATTCAGGAAACGGCTGAGGAATTTTCGTGTTTGATTTTTTTTTTAAACGAATGGCTGAAATGAAAATTAAATGTAGAATATGTTTACAATCAGCTCATGAAGCACTTCCCTTTGATAACGAAAGGTTTCAAAAAAAAAACATTCAAATTTTTTTTTAACTAACACTAGTCCGTCTAACTCTAACTTCACAAGGCGTGATTGGGCTTTATGTCTATTGTTTGCCAATTATTATCGAAAATCGATAACGGAATGGGTTACACTAATTGAAGGGTCTCGAGGAAAAACAACACATGTCAAGTTTTGCAAATTTACAACAGAGGCAAAAAACATTTTCCATAATACATGTTAGCTTACAGTTTTCATTTTTATATCAAATTTAATGAGTAAATATACAACTTATTCTTCAATATTTACAAAAAATCAATAATTACACCTTGACATAAGTTGTTTATCCAATACTTGGGAAATTTTCATCTTTATCAAGAAATATGATTAATAATGGTATTCAATAGCTTTTCACAAAAGCTTTTACACCGTAAATTACCCGTTTTCTTCTTATTTGTTTTATATTAAAAACAACAAAACGTAAGATATTGTTCGAGCGGAAACATAGCCTATGTTATCAAGTTACAGATTATTAAAACGAAATTTAAAACACATTAAGTTTTCATTCAACATTTTTGGTATTACGAAATACGCCCGTATTTAGTACAAATTCTGAACGGCTAGTAGCTGTGTCGCATCTTGTTTGACGCACGCACACATTCACACAGTAGAGACATACCCTGCGGTCCGTAATAGAATTAAAATGGATCATAAGCCATTCACTTCATACTTTCGTAATCGATTTTAGCGATATAATTCTATTTCGGAACGCAGGGATAGAGAGATGTCGCGTGGATTCGCGCGTCTGGGCCTGGGGCCTCCTTTGGGTTAGGGTACAATAGTTTTGCATTATACTTTAGTTGCTCGCTCGATAACTGACATAACTCAGTCAGTGACGATTACTTTACTATGCTATGCATGCGTGTTTGTTTGCCTTTTTTTTTTAAGGGATGTACCGAAAAAAAAGTTGTTTTGGCCATATCTTCGGAACGGAAGGTGGTACATCCCTAGGGGTCGGACCATAGGGTGCCAAAAAAGTTTTTTTTTTTTAATTTCAAAACTTTAACCGCCCGTATCTCCTAGACGGCTTGAGTTAGACCCATGTTGATGGGTGTTTAAGAAAAGGTCTCGCCGAGATCTAGCCCCCCACAGTGTCAAAACTTATCGGCCCGTATCTCCCAAACGGCTGAAGCTAGACCCATGTTCATGGTACTCTAAGAAAAGGGCTCGACGAGCTCTAACTGAAAATGAAAAAAAAAAAAAAAAACGAAAAAAATATATATTTTTGCCAAAACTTTGATCGGCTATATCTCCCGAACCGTAAGTCCTAGCAAGTTGCTGTTTCGACTTTAGTGATCGGTTTGCCGAGGGCTTCCCGACCGCATAAAAAATTTGACATTTGACAGGTTTTGACAGGTCCAAAAAAGTGCTCCGATTCGCTTGAAACTCGGTATCAAGGGGCAAATGGGGTCGGTGATTACGAATTCATTGTTAAATTTGACACTTTTTGACAACCGACAAGGATTTTGACACTTTTTTGAATAAAATTTGATCGGACATTTCTTCGGATCTAATGGCGAGGCCGAAGGCCGAGCCTTCAAGTGTCTTTCTAGCGAGGCCGAAAAACGAGCATGTGAGGACGGAGAACGCGCCAGCGAGGCCGAGTCCGATCAAATTTTTTTCAAAAAAAGTGTCAAAATCCTTGTTGGTTGTCAAAAAGTGTCAAATTTAACAATGAATTCGTAATCACCGACCCTACTTGCCCCTTGATACCGAGTTTCAAGCGAATCGGTGCACTTTTTTGGACCTGTCAAAAAAATGTCAAAACCTGTCAAATGGCAAATTTTTTTTATGCGGTCAGGAAGCCCTCGGCAAACCGATCACTAAAGTCGAAATTGCAACTCGCTAGGACTTACGGTTCGGGAGATATAGCTGATCAAAGTTTTGGCAAAAATATTTTTTTTTTTCGATTTTTTTTTTTTTTTTTCATTTTCAGTTAGAGCTCGTCGAGCCCTTTTCTTAGAGTACCATGAACATGGGTCTAGCTTCAGCCGTTTGGGAGATACGGGCCGTTAAAGTTTTGACACTGGGGGGGGGCTAGATCTCGGCGAGACCTTTTCTTAGACACCCATCAACATGGGTCTAACTCAAGCCGTCTAGGAGATACGGGCGGTTAAAGTTTTGACATTAAAAAAAAAAAAAACTTTTTTGGCACCCTATGGTCCGACCCCTAGGGATGTACCACCTTCCGTTCCGAAGATATGGCCAAAACAATTTTTTTTCCAACATAATAATCGCTTCTATGAAAAGCAAATAAGGTCTTTGCCATTAGACTTATTGTGCTGGACGGAAATTATATTTATCAAATTGTAGCACAGCATTTATTGCATAACTCTATTGAAGTAATCTAACGGACTGTTTCGGACCAACTCGGACGGGACCGGCTTTTTACCGAAATAGGGCTAGTCCGTTCGGTCCGCTGGAGTTTAGGGCTCACCATAAAAGTCCATCGGACCAGGTCCGAGTCCTGTTTGAACGGACCAACTTAGGGCTTATATTTGGTCCATGTGACAGCTCTGGTGGTGAGCTCTACGCCGTACTTCGGGCACAAATCCGACCGGGGATCGAACTTGGAACCTCAAGATTGCTAGGCCAGCGTTCTACCCCTGAGCTACCGCTGCTTACAACCAACGTATGGTAAAAATCTAAATCCTATAAACCAGATTGTTGAGTGATCTTTCTGATTACTAAATTTTACTTTTTTTGTACGCAAGTGTCAAGTTGGTACCTCATAACTGCAACTGGAATAATTTATCAAAGACAAAGACAAAGACAAAGAAATTTATTTGTTAAAACATGAGTAAAATATAAAAGATGGTGAACGAAGAGCTTAGATCTATCACGTTTTAGCCTAAAAGGCATACAAATATTAAAGAGGTGACAATGTGCCTCTGGTAAATGTCAGTCGGACTCCTACAATTTGAATATTTAAATTCTAAATTATGTAATAAATTCTAATTCTAATAATAAATTCTAATTCCACATTACATGATATGTCATATTAAGTTATAAAAATGTCAAGTATAATAAATGCAAATTAAGTCATGTTTAGTCATGTACACCTAATACATTATACAAGTTATAAGTTACTCTCAGCTTGTACTTTCAGTTAGATTATCGAGAAGATATTCTTCTATGGTATAGTAACATTTATTAAGCAATATCGTTTTAAACTTATTTTTAAATTCATTTCCATCTAACTATCATAATCTTTTTAGGGTTTAGTACCCTGTCAATACAATACCCTTTTTCTAAACCTATAAGTTTGTACGGAACCCTCGATTAGTGGGTCCGACTCGCACTTGGTACTTACTTTAGGTAGGTTTTCTCTACAAAGCCTCGATCTCCAGATATCCTTATATTTTGATAAATAAATAATTCGAGATACAGGCATTGACTTGTAGAGGAATTTCCATAAAACGCATTTCTAGTAGGTATGTTCACTTACGATTCCCCGACGTAGAAAACAAAAAAAATAAATCATGAACATAGTGCATTCGAGACATTATGGTTATGAATGAATGGTACACACACACACAGCTAACCGCGCGCCTGAGAGGGACAGCAGTATTCCGACCAATTTTGCACTCGCCTCGAATCGTAGTTGGGAGCTTTTAGCACCGAACTCTTAAGTCCTGTCAAATAAGTTAAATTTTGTTACACTAATGTCTATTTAGGCTCCAAGCATTTTTGATTAGCAGGTACTCTCCTTAAAATTATTTCTGGCAAAACGCATCTTCTATAAAAGTCACTCAGTTTTGGAATCATGTTTTTAATGAACTCATCATCTTTTTGAATTATTATTACTTTTATAGGGCTGCCAACGTCCACAAAGCAAATCAGGTAGCACTTGTCTCTCTGAGCCACTTTCAATTGTCCCTGGATCTGAAAAAAAAAGTATTTATCTTAGTACCTATTTATTCACAAATTCATAGTATTTATTATATTATATTATATATACAGTTAGAGCACATACTTGGTAATAGTAAGTATGTTTTTTATTAACGTCCAGGCGGCTGTGACTAAATGTTAGTGAAAAGTTTTTTTTTGTTCCTGCTACTTCTTCCAGTGTCTTTAACAATCTTGCAACGGAAGAAAAGCATTTTACTTCCACAATGGCATTTTCACCCTCAACAATACCTGCAAAAAAATATATTATATTAAGTTACAACGTAAAGTAAGGCGTTGATGAATATACTGCATGAGATATTAAATATTGCACATGCTGCAGTATTTATTTTTTATGCCCAAAAACAAGCATTTTTTTGTTTCCTTTCCAATTATGCAAGCCTGAAAATTAAACAATCTATAGGTAAAGAGATAAAGACAACAATTCATACATACATACATATAAAACACCAGATTGTTCAAATAGACTTTATCAGAAAACTTTGCTTGCTCGTTCAAGAAATCAAAACTAAAACTTATCAAATAACTAAACTTACTATTCCTGAATTGGCATTAAAGTTGTGTCCATAAGACCTCTTTGACCAGCCTCCATCTACATTATACTGTTATATATGGAACTCGCATCCGAGCATATGTGCCCTTTTTCAACGGCAATTTGTTTTTCTTTTTTTCCAGCTTCTAGCATTTCTTTACACTAGTGTTCTTCCCATACTTTTCCCAAATGTAATTCAGTTTTTGCATACTTTTTTTGTGAAATCGTGGGTATATCCATAGCGGCAAGCAAATTGTCACTTTGGGCATAATAACTATCTCCGGTTAGAATTCCCCACACAAATGACTGGTTGATTTTCTCGACACCCTCCGTCTTTCCTACATAAATTTGATCACAAGTGTTGCATTTAAATTGGAAAGTGCTACTCAGTCCATTTCTTTCTTCTCGAACAAACTCCAAGTGGCCACAAGTGCAGTGTTTTTTGTGTTCAGTTTGGATTTTCAAAGACCATTTTAATAAATATTGAATATCTACTATACGATAGCCTTGTAAGCCTTCAAGACTAGAAACACCACATGTTTTTTCAATGCTTAATTCGTGCTTCTCCATGTCTGCATCTTGTGTCCAAATAATATCTATTGGTTCATTGCTGGGTCCAGCTGTCTGTTCATCATGCCTGACGTCCCTGCGAATCTGTGATACCTCACGAGTAGGTGTAAAAGGACATTTTTTTTTACGAGGCATGTCTGTCAATTTTTGTTTATATGTTCGGAAGGCGCGTTAAGGTGTAGGATTAGAAGAACTTCCTTCTGGATGCACTTCTATGGCAGCATTAGGTTGGTCACAAGAACCCTTCGGCTCATTTGTGCGCCAGGTCGACTGGAAGGAAATACAATATTTTTAGAGTAAACATGGTAAGATGTTGTATGTCGTGCCCTCTTATCGACACTCTGACTAACATAATTAATTTTCAAAATAGCGATAAAATATTTACCTTTTCTCTTCACCATAGCAACGTTTCATGGCAGCTCTCGAACGCTTGCTGTTCACTTTGTGCCCGGAATATTCATGCTTGATAACAGCACGCTTCATCGTGGTGGTATTCATATAACTTTCTTTTCTCTATTTATAACGAATTGCTGTACTTATCACACTGAATCTCTAAAAATCTACACTGAAAATCTATTTCGTTCACGTTTGTTTACGCAGAAAGAAATCAGTTGAGCGTCAGCCATTGTTGGATTGTTGATTATCGTGTTCAACACAGATCGAGCGCTTAATGCAATGGCGACTGATTAGCGTTGTGAATTGCTGTCAAAAGCTAGCACTTAAAACGCTTGACGTGATAAATATGCAATGTTGACATGGCCGCTACCGTTCCGAATCTTCACAAAATGTACGGTGACGAATAAAAAAAATACATTCTAAGGAATAATGGTAGTCGATTTTTGTAATAATAAAATAAGAAATGTTTTTTTTTTATTGAAGTTAATGTGAAATAATTTTACCTGAGACATTGATTTGTTTTTTATATCGTTAATAAATTTAACAATATTGTAAGTTATTATTTTGTGCTACAATCGGAACAAAGTTTTAGAATGAAACGTATTTGTACGACCTATCATGGACTTCTACTTCTATGTGTGCGTAAGTCTCACCAATACACACAAAAATCTTGCAAATTTTAACTACTTTTGATTTATTAATGGCGTAATAATTAAACAATATTCGAATAATATTATTGCATATGCGGAAACTAGATTTTTTGTTGATTTTTATAGCCATATTTGATAAGTCTGTTTTGAAGTAATTAGGGCATGTATCCATTTATAAAATCGTATGAAATTGTGTTGGTTTTACCACCTTAAACACCACATTTTGATCATTTTATTACTTAAAAATTCTGAATAAAATTGAAAACACAAAATATTTTGACTTAGCGGTGTAGACTGTTGGTTCATTAGTTACTCCAGACCCAATACCGGGTAATTAACATTGAGCGCTTTCAATTTTATTCATAATTCTGAGGTTAGGGAATGATCAACACTGGGACATGCAGTGTTTGAAAGTAAGCAACGTTATGTTATTTATAGGGCTTTATGTGAGATATTTTGCATTTGATGTAATATTTTATGGATTACAAAGTGTTTCTATTTATGATGTGATGAATATCACTGTTTTATTTATTTATTGTATAGTTGGTGTAGGTCATAGCTGTGATTATTTAGGTGGATTTAATAAATGTTTAATTACTCAACATTACTTGTTTGATTTACACTTTAATTATCGAGGGTTGAAAAATACAACAAAAGAAATTATGTAATAAAATCACTTACAGAATGGTTTATTCCTACTTAAGTCATATCATTTCATTTAAGGTCTAATATTACTTCTATTAAAAAGTATCTCTGACTAGTATCTCGTGGTCGGTAAGCAATGCCACGACTCCTCATTTCTCTGATGACACCAGCAGGTAGCCGACCTGATACTGATATAGCATATAAACTCCTTTACAAAATCGGCCCGAAAAATAAAGATACAATTTAGCGTGTAAAATAATGACCACTTATGTTTTGCAACCATTTGTTTTAGTTATATTGAGAAATAAGAGAATAAGAATAAATATGGGACTGGTGTGGATATTCCCTCTTAAGGTTTTTGACTAAACATTAGGAGAATGCTTCATATATTCTAGCCTAAGATGGGAGATACTTGGTAATGACCACATCAAGGAGGAAGATCTCGAGTATCTTGAGTACTCAGATATACTTAGATTTATTAAAAGCGGAAGATTTGAGGGAACGCCCCTGGGACATTAGAATACCAAAGCTCAAGCAATGGGAATTGAATGGAATAGCTCCAAATAGAGAGCCGACCATCCACCTAAGCCTAGCAGGTGTCCCACCTCAACTTCATCATCATCAAGGTTTTTGATAGAAATGTGATCTTTATTGAAAAGTACAGGATGTATAGGTACTCACTCTTAGATAGACAATCTGCTGTGTCAGTTGACAACACTGCAAAGGTATCCTAAAACCGTGAAAAAAAAAACAAGATAAGCTATTTTGCTAGGCAGCTTGTTATATTATATCATCACTTCCAATTAACCATACATCAAACAAAAACCTTTGAAGGAAATTCTACATCAGTCCCCTATTAGAGTCTTAATAAGATTCCAGATTTATGGTTTGCTACTATAACCATCAAAAACTCTAATATGCACTTCAAAAATCCATATTGTTTCCCCACAATCCAAGGGGCAACAAACTGTATATTTTGTTGTGGTATTAGACATAGTTACATAAAATACAACTCACTAATACCAACTTTATATTCTCTGCTAATACGCTGCCACTTGCAAACCCAACTATCCTCTGGGCTCATGACTGCTATCATTCTGTAAATAAAAACAATACCTATTAAATATAAGTAGGTCTGGTCCAAAGACAATTTAAGGGATAAAATGTACATTACGGGACGCTAGTCTGGGCTTTCGTAATTTTTTTACAGAAAGTAGATGATATAAGAAGTCTTTCACCGAATTCTTTTTTGTAGCAAATGCGTAGTTTTCGAGAAATAAATTATTAAAAGTTGACAATAAAATTTTCGTTTTGACTTTCAACCATCACTTTTGACATGTCAATTGCGTTTTGTTATGCAAAGGTTAAGTCCATACAACCACATGTTTTACCGTAATTATGTAGTAATTCACATTCAATATGTTTTGGTTTGTATTGCAAACTTAAAATTTTGTATATTAACGTGAAAATCATTATAAAGATTATTAATTTAACGACATTTAAAAAGAAAAATTGTGTTTCTGCTGTGCTAAAACGAAACGCAAAACGACGCCATTTTGTTTTAGTGACGTTTCGCGTTGATTAGTTGTTGTTTGTTGCTTTTGCGGTCGAGATCGTTTTACGTACTCCTGTCTAACTAACACGTGTGACTACCATGGCTAAAAATCGACTTTGTAGCGGGTAACACTGGTGCAAGACACGCGCGCCCCCTACGGGCAACGAGAGGCATTCGGCCGACGAGATACATGTCATAGACTTTTGCGCTAGCTAACGAATTTAATAATATTATTGTTTTTGTAACCATCTTAAAAATTACAAGAGTTTACTACAACAGAACAGATAGTTTGTTTTATAAAGTAATAAAGTATCCAAACGAATCCCCGCTAAACTGGCTGCCCAACGTGGATTGAGTGGGATATTTTCTTCTTCACGTGTGCTACTCAAGAAAGTGTCGTGTCGTGGCCGTGAAAATAAGAACAAACTTGTTGTTGTGCTCGAGTGATTTCGGTGATTATATACATAAACAATGACTCGTCGTAAAAAGACGACAAACTTGAACAATTCATCTGATTCAGACGCGGCTCCTACAGGAAGCGTCACTATACAAAATGGCGAATTTGCCGCGCTCATCAACACTCTGCAACAAAGTCAAGCCGAGTTTTGCTCACGACTGCTGTCTGAGGTTCGATCATCGACACCCCTGGAAACTCGCATGACTGCTGTTGACGCTGCTCGCGCCAATTTCACGAGTTGTGCCGCTCGTTTCAGTGGGTCTGCATCCGAATCCGTCGACAACTTCATCGATGCCGTAGAGGTGTACAAAAATGTCACCAACGTATCCGATGAGAACGCGCTTCGAGGCTTATCGTTGTTGCTGAGTCACGGGGCAGCTGTATGGTGGCAAGGCGTAAAGAATAACGTCAGCTCCTGGGACGACGCCGTCAATCAAATTCGTTCGGCGTTTGGTGATCGTCAGCCTCCATTTCGGGTGTATCAAGAGATATTCAACATGTGTCAAGGGACAGAAAATACAGACATTTTTGTATCAAAAATCCGTGCCCTTTTTGCCAAACTTCCAAAGGGCGATCTTAGCGAAAATGCACAATTAGACATAACATTTGGTTTGTTAGACAGACGATTAAGGAAGAGGATGGACAGAGAATCGCTGCACTCATTCCAAGAGCTTCTGAAGAAAGCTAGGAGCATCGAAGATGCGTCGAAGGAAGCCAAAAAGTTGCCAGCACCAAGGATGCCAGCAGCTGCAACTTCATCGCCTCCTGCGCCGCCTGGGCCACAATCAGGTGGGCGCTTGCCTCAGGCTCGGTCGTCTCAGCAGATGCGTCGCTCTCCCCTTGTTGACAGTGTGGGAGCATCCGCCGCCACTGCTTCATCTCCACCTCTGCAACCAGTGCATGAGCCAGAGCGTGGTTTTGACTCAGGTACTTCGTCAACGGCAACGTTAAAACGTATGTATTGTGTTTATTGTAAAAAAAACAATCATTACAAAGCAGACTGTCCAAAACTAAAGTCAAAAAGTGAACCAGTGTTGTCACAAACTCCGTTAGCTTGTTATGGTTGTGGTGAAATTGGAGTAATTAGATCAAATTGTCCTAAATGTACTTCAACGCAAGCGTCTTTTTATGCACTTGATAATGTTAATAACCAGGGGGAGCCTATTGACAAACAAAGTCGTCCATTATTACACATTAGTATACTGGGTGAATCTGGAACGGCTTTGGTTGACACGGCTGCTAAGGGTTGCATAGCTGGTAGCACCCTATATGCGTACCTTGTTAAGAAAAATCATCCTATGCACAAAGACTACTTAAATGTAAAGCTTGCCGATGGTAACATAAAAACTGTAGAAGTTCTATTAACTGACCTACAAGTTAAACTTGTAAATAAGGTCATACCTACCAGGTTTATAATATTTCCCGAAGCAAAAGGTAACGAATCACTGTTGGGTATTGACTTTATCAACAAAGCTAACTTGTTATTTGATTTTGGTCGATCAGTATGGTGTTTTTCAAACAGTCCTGATGTTAATTATGAGCTAACTTATGAATCAGTTCCTAAACCAGTGTGTGCCACCTCCCTCGAAAACACAAATGATCACGTGATACTTACCAAACTCTTGGACAGTTACAGTGATATCTTCAATACTACTGGGCCCGCCACTGGTTATGCTGATCATCGAATTGATACGGGTGAGCACCCACCAATCTTCGTGCCACCTTACCACATGACCCCAGCAAAGAAGGAGATAATGCAACAGGAAGTAGACAAGATGCTGGCGGAAGGAATTATCGAGGAATGTGAGTCACCGTGGGGATCACCAGCACTTTTGGTACCTAAGAAGCAAGCAGGTGAGTTTCGGTTCTGCGTGGATTATAGGAAACTTAACTCAATAACGAAAAGTGACAAATATCCAATGCCTACAATTGAAGAGCTCTTGCAGTCCACCAAGGCTGGTTGTGTCATGAGTACTATTGACCTGAAATCAGGATTTTGGCAGGTTGGAATACAGAATGAGGAAGACAGAGATAAAACAGCCTTCTCTATTCCAACTTTGGGTACATTCCGTTTTACTCGCATGCCCTTTGGTTTAAAAAATGGGCCGGCAACGTTCCAACGTCTAATTGATAGATTCAGAGCAAGTACTACACTGAAGGATGTGACTCTTCTGGGGTATCAAGATGACCTGCTGATTATATCTTCAGATTTCACCAAGCATGTACAGGATTTACGTGCAGTATTCGAACGTCTCCGTACATTCAGACTTAGAGCCAATCGTGAGAAGTGTAGGTTTGCATGTGATGAAATTAAATACCTAGGGCATGTCATTTCATCATCAGGCATCGCCCCTGATAATGAGAAAATTAAAGCTATTCTGGAGTTGAAAAAGCCTACTTCTTTAAAGCATCTTAGAAGTTTTGTACAAACCTGTTCATGGTTCAGAAAATTTATTCCTGGTTTTTCCCAGATTGCAGAACCACTCACACGGCTCACCAGGAAGAATCAGCCATGGCAATGGGGCAAAGAGCAAAATGAAGCATTTGAGAATTTAAAAAGAAAACTTACCTCCGCCCCGATTCTTGTTCAAGCAGACTACTCCAAGCCGTTCATAATTAGAACGGATAGTAGCAGTTACGCATTAGGTGCTGTACTCCTACAAGGAGAAGAGAAGAAAGAACAACCTATTGAGTATGCTAGCCGCTTACTCTTGCCTGCAGAACGGAATTATTCAACAACCGAACGCGAGGCCCTGGCTGTTGTCTGGGCTGTGGAGCGTTTTCGTGGTTACATAGATGGGCATACTGTAATAGTAGGAACAGACCACCAGCCTTTGAAATGGCTCTTAACACTAAAATCTCCATCAGGACGTCTTGTCAGGTGGGCGCTCAAGCTACAAGCTTTTGATCTACGATTCGAGTATACACCTGGAAAGGCGAACGTAGTCGCTGATGCTCTCAGCCGCCCCAACTGCGATGAAGAGACGGTTGACACTTGTGGAATTTGTTCTGTCGTTTTAGACTTACCAGCAAGGCGTCCCTCCGAATTGCGACAAAGCCAGCTTGCTGATCCTGAGCTCCAGAGCATTATCCAAGCTTTAGAAGGCGAAGAGGAAGTGAATGCTCACCGCTGGACCAACAGAGGGTATATTATGGAACAGGGAGTCCTTTACCGATATAACCCAGACTTAGATTGTGAGGATGCACAGCTTGTAATACCTGTAAACATGAGGAAGGAAATATTAATGGAATGTCATGACTCTGCCCTCGCAGGCCACCCTGGCGTCGAACGTACATTTCAGAGAATCGCAAGATGTTTTTATTTCCCGAAAATGCGGCAAGCTGTAGTTGACTATGTAAAGACATGTACTACCTGTCAGCGTTATAAGTCTGATAATAGAAAGCCGCCAGGATTACTGCAGACTCCAGTTCTTAGTCAGCGTGGTGAAGTGTTAGCCATTGACCTATTTGGTCCACTTCCACAAGGTGAAAATGGAGAAAAGTGGATCCTGCTTATAGAAGACACAGCGACTAGATGGATTGAGATATATGCACTTAGAGAAGCAACGTCGGAAGCGTGTGCTCGGGCTCTCATTGAAGAGTATTTTCTCAGATACGGTTTTCCACGTCGCATTATAAGTGACAATGGCGTTCAATTCATCTCCGCGGTCATGCAGCAATGTATGTTCTTACTAAAGATTAAACAAGATTTAATACCGCTTTTTCATCCGGAGGCAAATCCTGCTGAAAGAAAAAACAGAGACCTCAAGGCACATCTAGCTGTCTTGGTTGGAATGGACCATCCTTCATGGCCTAAGTTTTTACCCTTTGTTCGTTTCGCTTTGAATAGTTCTGAATGTCAAACAACATGAGTTACACCAGCCTATCTTATGTTCGCCCGACAGATGAGGTCGCCACTAGAAGTCGGCTGTGATTCTAAAGCCATTTTAGAAAAAGAAAACTTTATTCCGCAGATAACGCCTTACTTGAAGCACTTCATCAGCTCATTGTCTGCCATCCGTGAAAAAGTTGAAAGAAGTCAGGACAGAAGAAAAGAATATGCAGATAAGACACGTCGTGTAGGTGAAGAGTATGAAGTTGGTGATCAAGTACTGTTAAACACACATGTGCTAAGCAGCGCTTCCAAACATGTCACTTCAAAGTTCGTGCCAAAGAAAGACGGTCCTTATGTGATAATTGACAAAGTTAGCCCCACTACCTACAAGATTGCGCCACCTGAAGATACTTCTAGGAGTTTGGGAAAGTATCATGTGAAAGAAATAACTCGCTATCATAGTCGCGATAACACCACACCAAGTCCTTTGATTCCTAAACGTAACCGTGGTCGCCCTCGGCAAGCTGATAGGCAAGTTGATAAGTCTGTTGAGGCTCATAATATTGTTGAAGAGCCATTAGATTTAGTTAATTTAAGGCAAGTTAGTTTAAGGTCATCTGATTCTGTTAAGCTAGTGCAAAAGCCATTGGATGTGGTGAATCCAATACAAGAAACGTTAGATGTAGTTGAGCCAGTGCATGAGCAGGGACGCTATTATGCACCGGAGGGGGAGTATGTAGCGGGTAACACTGGTGCGAGACACGCGCGCCCCCTACGGGCAACGAGAGGCATTCGGCCGACGAGATACATGTCATAGACTTTTGCGCTAGCTAACGAATTTAATAATATTATTGTTTTTGTAACCATCTTAAAAATTACAAGAGTTTACTACAACAGAACAGATAGTTTGTTTTATAAAGTAATAAAGTATCCAAACGAATCCCCGCTAAAACTTCTGTACTGGTAGGTTAAACTGTTCAAAAACCGACTTAGTGCACCCCGACTCTATACAGTCTTGTGGCTACTACCCCTAGAGTGTATATGAAAAGCCGAAGGCGCGGAGGGAGGGCAGCCCCCCCCCCGCAGTAATAAAGCATAGGCAACCGTGCGAGCCGAAGGTGACCAGCAAGCCGAAGCTGCGGAGGTGAACATGGGTGCCTATGCTTTGTTACGCAAGGGCGAAGGGGCTGCACTTCCCGCAGCGCCGGAGCCGATGCAGAAAGGAATTTGTGTCAAAATAGGTGACTTCTGTACTTACTGATAGGTTCAAACAGTCCAAAATATCTCGATAGAAGGGGGGGGGGGAGGAATCAAATTGTTGGACGAACCCGCAAAGTATTATCCGCTTGCTCTCTTCTCATTAATATCCCGCCGCTCACGGTGAGCGGCTCACCCCTCTATCGAGATATTATCACATACATAACCTCAAACTTCAACCATGAATATCTCAAAAACCATGGGTTCGCTACAAAGGGGAGGGGTACCAGGGGGAAGCCCTTCCCCTCCCCCTCCCCCATGCCCCTCCTCCCCCCTACAATCCGTCCCGTAATGTACATTTTTACCCCTATTTATTTATGCTGTCAGATATATAGAATTCCCGATTGTTTTGGGGAGGACCATGGCACCAATAACCTTTCCCCTGTAACCTTTCCCTAACAATAGATAGAATGCTATATGTATAAGGTCAGTGGTAAGTTTAGTATGTACAGATGTTGGCATGACAGGCTATTTAAAAATAGGGAGCTTAAACAGCAGGCAACTTACCCATCAAAATTGTTACTTGTGCAGTCATAAACATTATCCTTATTCACAGATCATATATACTTTTTGTAGTAGGTCCTTTAGGTCCTTATTGTTCTTCATACGAACTACGAAGGAACTCGTCGCCAGTGTTGCCGTTTTATAATTTAGAAAAATGCCAACTTTTCGCCGGAAAAATGCTAAGTACAATTTTTAAAGTGCTAAATAAAATGCCAAATAAAATGCCAATTTTATTTAAAGTATTTATTAAATCAAAAAAACAAAATCTTAGTCTTCAATTTCGAAGAATACCTGAAGGTCATCGACAGGCTCGTCTTGTTGTGACGCTGACGGGCCACTTTCATTAGCCATTGCATGTTCTTTAATACCCTTAATGAGTTTCAGCACGTCATCAGGAATATTATAGGAATGACAAAATTTTTGTGATCTTCAGAGTCCATATCTGACAGAATTGAGTTTAGTGTAGTTAATGACATCCGATTCCTCAGTTTAGTTTTAACCACAATCATTTGACTAAATACTCTTTCTACTTCTGCATTGGAGTGTGGAAGACAAAGGATGGACATTACTAAAGACGCCAAGTCCAGAAATCGGCACAGTCTTTGTACTGCCATAGATAGACGATAGTCCAAAATAACATATTTGTCTGGTTGTTATTATCAAATTACACTTTTAAACCTCTAGGTTGCTTTGCAAACAAAAAATGCTAAAATAATGCAATATGCTTAGTTCAAATTTAACATGCTAATAAAGGTGAAAAAGTGCCAAATTTAGCATTAAAAATGCCAAAACGGCAACAGTGCTCGTCGCAGTTATCAAGTTATCACATCTATCATATTAAAACTGATCAAATGTCTGAAAAATTAATTAATAGGAAAAATATAGGTAACGAAATTAATAAATAAACCTGGTGAAGTTCACTGTGGGCCCAAAACTCCCATACCGCATGGGATTCTTCTACATGTGAGGACAAACTGAGGTCTACAATTAACTTCACCGGTTGTACATTTTTATAACCAAAGTGAAATCTAAATAAAGACGATATAATTGGTACATACTTTGATCAAAGAACACACTAAGCATGCTCGTAATCCTCTTAGATCTTTTGGAACTGTATCTAATGACATGGTACGAAGATATTCTATTTTCTTAGAAAATGAAAATGATCAAACAACAAACAAATGAAATGAAACAATCACACATTGAATTATTCGGCCATGATTGAATTGAATTCACAGATCATATATACTAATTGAATGTCTGTGGCACTGGCCGCTGGCCGACACATGTAAATATCCACAATCGGCGATCATGACATCTCTTTTGTACGCGTTGAATTTGTATATGCTATCCTGCTGTCAGTGATGAGCAAGCGATCAAACGAGGATCAAACTGAACGCAGCCCAGAGCAGAGCTAAACCAGGGGGCATTATTGCCACCTTAGCTCTTTTCGGGCTAGATCTAGCACTTTTTAGTGTAGTTGAACTCGTTTTTTGATGATTTAGCCCGAAAAGAGCAATCTAGCCCTTTTCCTTATGTGTATATTTATAGTTCTGTGAACCTTATTAAAACTAAATCCAGAAACAAAATAGGGCTAAAAACAATGATATCCGTACTACGTTTACGATGGGGTTTAAAACGACTGAGAGAGTCTTGCTGTTCACACAAGATGTCAACTGAAATAATAAAAAACTGTAGGATTCATTTTAAATTTTCGTTCAAATCCGCAAAAAACGCAGATGTCAATCAGCCATCAACTTTTTCTGCTTCAGCAGGTACGATTTTTAACAATTCAATAACTTAGTTTTAATTACTCTGTTGCATTTTCTGAAATTACTTACTACATTTCAAATAAACAATTTTTAGCACTTTTGATGGCAAAATTTGCTAAATCTAGCCCTTTCTAGCTTGTCCAACTGCTCTTTTTCAAAAACCAAGGTAGCGTTCCGAAACACCTAAGGTTGTCCGATGAAGTAGAAGATATTACTATCTGTCAGATAAAAGTAGCTCAATGCTGGTTCCAAAACCACAAATGAGATCGTTTTAGAACGATCAAACCCGAGCAACTTTTTCTACTGACACGACCAATATTTTGCTCTGCGAAAATCGCCGGGAATATATTGCTCCTGTCAAAAGCATGATTCTTGACGTATGATTTTTATACGTTTACATGGATATCAAAAATTACAAAATATTAACTGAAGAGTGTTGAACGTTTGAACACATCTCAATCCACAGATGAGAACTATTCCTATTTTCTCGCCTAGAACCACAGAATAAAATACTACGTACAGAAGAATCACTTTGCAAAAACATTGAAATAAATAGCTACTCTCGCTAAGCAGCAATAAAGTACAAACTAGCTTGCACCCGCCGTTCGGCAACTTTTTATAATTGCCTACAGTCAGGTACCACACGTGCGTGCAAGCGAGAATGTATGGAATTACTACGCGCTAGAGCTTCTTTTACTGTGACGGTCTCAAGGTCATAAATCACTGTTCACTCGGTAGGGTTGTTTAAAACGTTGCACGCGTGAAAGAGGTATTTTATAAGGTGTTTATGGAGCCAAATTCGTACTGGATGCTTGGTAAATGATCAGTATCACGGATCGATAACAAGTATTGTTAATTTCACAAAATTAATTGTTGACCTACCTACCATAGTAATTGACTCTTCGCTAGGCTTGCGTTTGTAGGGAACAGGGTTTTTTAAAATAAGGAAATAATTTTCGAATTTCCCAAAAAAGGTCATCGAACCTTGATACCGACAACTTACCGTGTCTTCAGTATGAATTTGGCTGCATAAATTAATGTAACCATATATTTTAGTTTGTAAAATTATTTATAAATGAATGATGTAATATTTTGTTTTATTACTCATACATTATATACGACAACTGTATTGTATATTGATAAATAGACCTGACATGCATCTTGACTGAGAGTAAATTACTTATATATTTATATTTTGATGACCTAATAAAGTATCAAGTATGTATGTAAGCTTTCTTTGACTATCCGTAGCCAGAACAGAACATGAAAAGTCGAGACGCATAGGCACAAGTGAGAACGTGTATCACAGAGCGTGCGTAACACTCGACTGACTCTAGTGCCGACGACGGGTTGCGTCGCGGTAGGTATTTATCGCGGGTCACGTGGTCAAGTGAGACCCCCCTGCTAGAACGACATTTTTATTCGAATTTGTTTTGTGTTATTTCTTACAAGTCTGAAACTTGATTATGAGCAAGCTTTCTCTATAATTATAAAACCTGTAGATAAAATCTCAATTAAATAAAAAACCGTTTTATCTGGCTTCTTTAAACGTGTCTCCGAACATTAGTTCCGCCAATAACTTGTTTAAGCGAAAAATAAAAAATATCGTAGATAAAGTATCATCCATCATTTAAACATTTTTGTCTTCCCGCCAAAATTTTCTTTTGACATATTACTCTCCCTGCGTTCCGAAATAGAATTATTTCGCTAAAATCGATTACGAATGAATGAGGTGAATGGCTAATAATCCATGAGTGAAGCAAATGCGTTCATTCATTCGTATGACTTTCGTGGCTCATGCGACGGAGGTGAGGCGATGTGAGCGTTGAACGGAATGGAATGTTAAAAATTGTTTTCGCTCCATTATTTCAGCAGTTCAGATCAGACAAACCATGGTATATGTTTTATTCGGCCATGAGAGAAACAAATGAAGAGTCTTGTGGAACTCCTCGTCGAAAAGGAAGAATTTATATACATATTTTTTTTTCGTCGCTATCTGAGTCTACGTTGAAGAACAGTGCTACAAACTCTTCTTGTTCCATCACGAATCACGGCACTTTGACGAAATAAAATAAAATAATCGTATTGATTCTGTGGTAAGAGGTTATGGTTAAGATGTATCTTTTTTAATGCGGTCCGAATCATAAGCTATCTTTTACATCGTTTGCTAGCTCACAAATTACGGACCAGTCATCGCTCACACTTTAATTCATTCATAGCTTTTATCGATGTAATTCTATTTCGGACCTTACGGTCTATGTCCGTTCCAAATCTCATCAAAGTTAGTCCGGCGACTGTTCCATTATGACCGGTTCCAAAACGTATTGCCATAGAAGGCTGTGGTATTGCTCATCCGACTATCCCTGCGTTCCGAAATAGAATTATATCGCTAAAATCGATTACGAAAGTATGAAGTGAATGGCTTATGATCCATTGTAATTCTATTACGGATCGCAGGGCAGAATTGCTCGATGATAGGGGTTTGGTTTCGGAACGCTACCCAAGGTGGCAACACTGGAGGTAGACGTTGACAGTAATTAATTTCAAAATTTTCTTTCTTTTCGTGGTGTCCGTGGAGTGAGGACTTGAGGAGGGATATTTTTTTGGTAAGTACTGTAAATATTAGTTTGATAGTTATTAATTAGTCGATATGGACTCGACTCGATAGGGGGGACTATAGGTCCTGATAATGGGATAATCTCAATTTCGTCTTCTCCTGCCCTGTTTTCGCAAGATTCTCTAAACCCGGATGCGTCAGGCGCCACGGAAAATAGAAAAAGGTCAGGGGAAACAATAGATAAGCTCCTACTAACGCGTCTATGTACACCCATCCCAGCCTGGCTGAAGGTTATAAAACCTATGTTTCTTCAGATTTAGGTCCTTATATTGTTCAAGTTTCTCGAGAAGAGCCGGATCCAGCAGCAGGTACATCGATTCGTCCAATTAAATTTGGGAAATTGTCAAAAGACAATAAAATTAGTAATGCAAAGATGGTGTGAAAAGTGTTGGCAGAAATCGAATTGCAGTAGAATTCACTACTTCGGATTCTGCTAATAACTTTTTAAACAATAGTCTGCTAGCAAATAACAAATTTAAAGCCCAAATTCCGTCATACAATATTACACGTATGGGCCTTGTGAAAGGTGCTCCAGTTGAGTGGTCAATGGAGGAATTGGCTGCTGAATTGGAATTACCTGAAGCATGTGGAATAATTCTGAAGGAAAGACGACTGAGCAGAAAAAATATCACTGATGGTTCTCCTGTCTGGGTACCTACTCAGTCAGTGGTGATTACCTTTAGAGGACAATTTATACCCACTAAAGTGTACTTATTCCACACTTCCCTTCCAGTAGAAGCTTATCAACTCCCTACCATCCAATGTTTGAGCTGCTGTAGGTTTGGCCACATAGCTGCTCAATGCAGATCAAATCCAAGGTGCTTTAAATGTGCCCAACCCCACTCTGGCATTGGTTGTGCTGTTGATTGACAACTTTCAACTTGTCTATTATGCCGTGGTACTCATCTGGCCACAGATAAAAACTGCCCAGAACATCATCGCCGACGTTCCATCAAGCTGATCATTTCCCAAGAGAGTATATCCTACTCAGAGGCATCTTCTCGTTTCCCTGCTGCTAGCAGGTCTTATTCAGAACTCACACAAGAACCTATATCCCATTTTGTTACTCAAGCAAGTAATGCTTCACATCCATCTCCTACTGTCTCATATAAAAAAACTGTAATTTCCCAACCTCGTCCTAAGGTTCCTTTGGGTAAGAGTTATGATAAGGTTGCACATCATAATATTACAAAGAATGTCCCCTCCTCCTCACCCAATGGCTGTGCTCTTACTAAATCAATAGATTCCCAAAATGACAACCTATTAGAGTTGTTACTCGCTTCTCTTTTGAATATTATTTCAAAGTTTAGTGATTCTGATTTACCGGACAACGTTGCCTCCCAACTTAACAAACTTTTTGCACTTTTTAGCCATGGCTTCACAAAATCCAACCCAAATTCACATTCTTCAATGGAACATTAGAAGCATTCGGCGTAATAAACCGGATCTTCAGTACCTTATTAATAAATTTAATCCCAATGTCATTGTCATCTCAGAGACATGGTTAGTTCCTGGCTCCCATTTCAGGGTTTCAGGGTTTTCATGCCTCAGGGATGACAGAGATGATGGATATGCAGGCAGTGCTCTGCTGGTCAGATGCTGTCTTCCTTTTAATTTAATTGCTCTTCACCCTCGTAGCCAAGACATCAATGCTGTTGCTGTCAGGGTTATGAATTATTCTTTTCTCTCTGTTTATATTTCTAATCCAGATCCTAGTGTACTTCCTACTCTTCAAGATTTAATCTCTTCTCTTCCTCCCCCTGTTATCATATTAGGTGACTTCAATGGTCATTACATCTCTTGGTCTCACAAGACGGACTCATTTGGATGTGACCTAGTGGATTTATTTGATGATTTAAATATTTGTCTCCTTAATGTTGGAACTCCAACAAGAAGAGTTCGTCCTACTGAACATCCCGGAACTGCAGTTGATCTGTCTCTGCCCAAGCAACATTTAGGCTGAAAAAAAAACTTTATTCCAGTTCATTAACAGCCAAACGCTTTGAAATAGATGAACAAGAGACTAAAAACTTTCTTAGAGCTGTACAATAGCTAAAATTATGTAGTTTAAACAGTGCAGCTGGGTAACGGCTGTACACTTGCCGAAATTTTTACTTTTAGCTTGTAAATAGCATTAAAAACACCAAACATACAGTGTCTAGTGTACAAACATACTTTAAGCAAGTCAAGAAGTCTAGAGCTGTGTAACGGCTGTTCAATAGATTTTTTCTACACCCTGTGACAGCGATGTGCTTTACAATAGTGTAATTAAATGCTATGGTTTGGATAAGAGCATAATCTTACTCTATTGTACTGCCGACACGATTAGTGTAGGTTTATTCTATTGTACAGTGCTCAGTGTATATATGGCAAAACTGTAGATGATTGTACAGCTCTGAGTGTGTATGTGGATGATTATCCAGCTCATCTATTATTTTAATGCTTAAAGCGAAATTTTATGCTGCTGTTCAGGTACTGCATACGTTTCTCGAATGTGTATACAGCGGGCCTATTATGTATCTCTAGTTGCCTTCTGTACTGGGTGCTTATCATCAAAAACATAGATATACCATCGAATTCCGATTTCCTAAGGATATGTTTGCACTTCAAGTGACGACACAGATTGTTAATAGTTCAATACCCACTAAAGGCAATTTTGAAATTTCAGTTTTTATCTATGTTTTTGGTGATAGGCACCTAGTACAGTTGGCAACTAAATATACAGAATAGGGGGGCTGGTTAGGTTAATTATTGTGTTCGTATATAGCGTATATTATATTACGTTCGTATAGGTTAATACATCGGTTTGCCTTCCGGCAAACCGAATTAAGAGATATTTTATAATATAAGTGCAATTTACAGTCTTAAGATGTTTAACTTTCTTTTTTAAAAAATACTTTTTATATAGTTTTATATTTTCTTATCTACAAATCTCATTTAAGACACAAGATGTAAAAATGGAAAATTCGGAAATAAAGGCTTTATTATTATTAGAGATGAAACGGATAGTGATTTGGCCGGATACCGGATATCCGGCGAGGCTCTAGGCCGGATAGCCGGGTATCCGGCGGCCGAATATCAAGATATGCGATAAATATTACGCATTTGTGCATTTTCTAAATGACGATCATTTCTACATAATCGTATCACAATCATACAAATGCTGATCTGCAAACGCGAAACAATTTTCAATCCTAATGAAATTCGTAAATTTGTATCTTTTGTCTCCTTGCAGCGGTGTATACTGTATGTAAATGGACAGATATCTTTAAATGAAACCGAGTAATTAACTGTTCATACTGAACATATTTTCACAATGTATTGCAAAAAAAAAAATTGAACCTGCCGGCCCAGTGCCCTTTCAAAATTCACAGTAGGTTTTCAAAATGAGTAAGGAAATATGAAAATATTTTTCATTTCCACAAGTATGTTTCTTTGGAAAAGTTGTTCAGTATGATTCTTAGACCATGTGTTTTTATTAAAAGATACCTGTTGAGTTACATCCGGTATATTGTGAGAGCAAAAGAAGCTGGTGTAATGTATGCAGAAAAGCACAAACGTTTATTCCCAACAATTGCTGTAAAGCTTGTCTTTATCTACCACTACCATAGCTCAACTCTTAATTACTTTATATGTTTTAGAATTTAGATTATACAATCAATTTATTTTGTGATTTAAACGACTTTTTGTACGCTGAGTTAAGTATCCAGTATCCGGCCGGATACTGGTTACTATCCGGCCGGATACCGGATACCATAAATATGGCCGGATACCGGATAGTAACCGGATATCCGTTTCATCTCTAATTATTATTATTATATAGGTAAATACATCAGTAGGTCGAATAAAACGATTGATATTTCATAAAATTTGTCAATAATATAGATTATTTCGAGAGCGCATGAGTTTTTTGCTTATTATTAATATACACATTCACGAAAAAATTGCAACCGCAAGTAAAATAACACATAATAATCGAAATATGTTATGTTATAAGTTACTTCACTTTATCTAATGGCGTTCGATTAAGTGCGTAAAGTGGTCATTTTACACACGGTGTGCTATAAAATATATTAAATTTGTAGATTATCATATATCACAGTATTGAATATATTATCAATCTACCCATGCACAAATCGGCATGCCTCCTTTTTGATCTACTCTATACAGCAAAACAATGTTTCCAGGTTATATTAATGGAGATAACATCAGTGAGCGCTATGGGCTCCGAGCTGGAACAGCTGAAGTCAGTGCTGCGCTCGCTTGTGGTGTCCAGTCCGGAAGAGATGGACATGCGCACTCTGTGCAGGGACTACCGCAGCATGATGGGGGAGTCCATCCCCATCGCCAAGTATGGCTACCAGGAAGTCTTCTCCTTCCTCAAGGAGCAGTGCAGTGACTGTTTCACGGTAAGTCGCTTGTGTCCATAACATTTTTCTACAACAGAAAATATCACAGAATTTGTTAAGTTACATATAGTTTGATAAGGGTACATATAAAGGAGCACTATGGGAAAAAATACTTGAAAAATTACAAAAATTCTTCAGCAAAGTAGCTAGGTTAGATTAGAAAGTTTTGTATTGTTAGTTGCAGAGCCATCGTAATACATAACTGTTGTGTGTTTTTCATAATTCAGTAGAGACTAAACCTCACCATATGTTGTGGCCTGATTGCTCTGTATAGTGAATGGAGTATACCCTAATTGTCCCAGATTGACCTACGAGCTGTCTTTTTAAGGCTCGGTTGTGCTGCCAGCCGCTGTCCATTTTAGAAATATCAATGCTTGCATACAGCGGTAACTACTCTCACGCACACTTGTATGCACAGTGGGTTCCTTCATTATCCCGTATATAGACTATTTGGCGACGAAGATTAAAATTGGTGTGTTGTGTGGGCCACATTGCGTAATTTTTTTTACGGTGAAGATGTCGGTGGGAAAAATTGGCGAATTTAACATCGAAAACGGCAATTGGACATTTTATTGTGATCGTTTGAACGCCTATTTAAAGGCGAATAAGATCGAGGAGGCCTTAAATACTTCCACGTTAATTGCTGCTGTGGGCGATGATGCATACGAACTGATGGTGAACCTGGTCAGTCCGAAGCTTCCGGCGGAACAAAAGTTCGAGGATACGAAACGTAATACCAAAATCATTTTCAATTCGAGCATATTTCAACCAAATTATGCTGCTATTCTGATTAAGACAGTATTTTTATAGGTTCATGAATATGTTTCCTTCCAATATATTGATAATAATTGATAAAAATATTGATGTCGTGACGATACATATAAAACGTGTAACAGAAAGGTGTAACCATATTTGAAGAGCTTATTCAGTCAATGGTATAGAACAACTTGATGGAACCCTCGGTATGTGGGTCCGACTCGCACTTGGTACTTGCTTTAGGTAGGTTTTCTCTACAAAGCCTCGATCTCCAGATATCCTTATATTTTGATAAATGAATCATTTGAGATACAGGTATTGACTTGTAGAGGAATTTCCATAAAACGCGTTACTAGTAGGTATGTAAGTATATTCACTTACGATTTTCATAGATTTTAGCAAGGCCTTTGGTACTTTAAATTATGAAACACTCTATACAAAGTTGCAGCAAAATGGTTTACAGGGTCCATTCCTAGAATGGTTTAAAGATTATCATAAAAACAGGTACACAGCTGTCAGTATAGCTGGCAAACTCAGTGACACTTTATTAACCGAAGAAGGCACCGCTCAAGGTTCAATTTTGGGCCCGACAGAATACCTACTTTATGTAAACGATATGTGCAACATATTCCAGGATGGGTCTGTGTACCAGTTTGCTGACGACACATGTATTTTGACAGCGCACGAAGATATCAACGTCGCGCAAAATACTCTGCAATACAACTACGATCAGCTATGTAAATGGGCACACGATGTTGGACTGGTTATAAATGCACAAAAAACCAAATTGTTGTACATTCATTCGCCATACTTAAAATCGCTCTTTATACCACGCATTGTTGCCCACGATCACCTATGTATGCATATGAATAACAATAAATCTGATTGTAAATGTGAGTCACTTGAATCAGTCGACAAACATACATACTTAGGACTAATCATTGACAAGAATTTTACATGGGGACCACATATAGAACGTATAAGTAAAAAACTACGAGCTATTCTAGCTAAATTAGTAATATTGAATTGAATCCAGTTTTGAATCCAATTTTCCATCAGAGATCTAAACATATCGATATAAGATATCATTTTGTAAGAGAGGCTGTAGCCAACAATTTTATTGTAATAGCTTATTTAGAAACAGCTGAAATGCCAGCAGATATTTTGACCAAAAGTTTAGGGTCTGTTAAGCATTATTATTTTATGAAAATGCTCGGTATTTTACCTGTTTCATAAAACAAATTACTTGTTTATTTTTTGATTTTGTTAAGGGTCGGTATTGATAATATGGTAACAAACTCAATCAATAATGTGTGTCAATAACATCCGGCCACTAGCGCCATCTGTATGTGCTCTGTGCAATAAAGTCAGTCTGTCCAAATCACTCTATGTGTGATTAATTTTTGTGGCTAAAATATAATGATGTTGTATATTTTTACAATCAGCTCATGAAACCCTTTCATTTGATACCCACACGATAGGTTTCAGAAAAAAAAAAAACTCCCATACACTTTTTTCAAGAACTGCGCCCAAATGATTGTTAGGACCTCAAGTACATGTGTACCAAACATATACAATCTAGTATTTCAGCATGATTGTTTTAATTTGTTTCCAGTTTAAAGGATCCCCAGCTAACCCCATGGTGATCTTGATTGTGCCGGACCAGCTCAGACGTATCAATAATTTTATGCAGAAACAGAAGATTTACTCCAGTACGAAGCTGTAAGTGACAGTCATTTTTATCAGAAAATTCTAACAAGCACACACACACACACACACCCTCACCCTCACTCACACAGAATTATGTCTTATTTTAATAGCACAAAATTGCACTAAGGTCACAGGTTGAGCTTTGAAATATATTGCTGTCTGAAATTTAGGCAAGTTTCTAATTTTAGGTCAAAACTTCAGTGGCTGCCAATTCGCCTTGGGCGTGACGCTAACATTCTCTCTCTTCCGTATTATATACTGTTCAATCCTTCATATCTCAAAGATAATAATGCAGATTCCTGTTCTCTACTCATGACCGTACTCTAATACTTGACGTTTCGATCAACTTAAAAGAGTCCTTCATTAGACTTCACGGGTGTTTCGGTGGGTGTCACAGCCTTACCCTGTCCATCAGTACCCGCGACACGACGGTGCCGGTGTGACACGAGTCACAATATCTCGTAGGTCGCTCGTAAGTAGACGATTATGTATCTTTATAATAACTAATCTTAAATTTGTGGATATATTAATAATTTGCAATATTCCGCTAAACACTCTTACCATGCTATTCAAAATGCAGACTCAAGCACCGCCCGCCCTCCCGCATAAAACATGCACAAGCAAAGCAAGCAGTACGAGCACAAAATAAAGCAATCTTAAATAACAAGCAAGAAAACTTATCGACACGTGTTTCGCCTCTAAACGAGGCATCCTCGGGATGTGTAGTCCGCCCGACCGCTCGACAGCAAATGACGAGCTGCCGCCCGGAACTCACCATTGCCGAGAAGATTATTTTCTACGAATTTGTGTTCAAACATTGAACACCGTACATAGTGAAGCAACTTGAAGAAATCATTACTTCATAACATTATAAAGGATTGCAGTGAGCTATTGGAGAATCACACATCGTTCAAAGGGTATTCTACTAGAAGACCTGTGAGTTCTTTCCAATTTTAACTTTATTACCTACCATTTATTCATTACTCATCCATGAGATAAAATCAGCAATAATCTGATTACCTATACATTGCCATTATCTTTGTGGTTAAAACATACATAAGTCGCACTTTATAAGCGAAAGTACAAACATTATTGCAAATTCTTGTAACCTACTTGCAAGTTACAATAAAAATAGTACATTACGATACGAGAGCGATGAAACGTTTTCTGACGCGTGTGAGTTTGCGGCACGAGCCGAAGGCGAGTGCTGCAATCACACGAGTCGAGAAAAAGTTTCTCGCACGAGTTTCGTATAATTTTTTATAGCACAAGTGCGGAAAATGCCGCGCAGCGTGCGTAAAGTGGTCATTTTACGCACGGTGTGCTATAAAAAACATTAAAACATTAAAACCTATTTATTTCATTACAGGCTTATTGCCAAATTACCGTTAAGTTAAATTCATTATAGCTACATACCTACTCGGGTATTTATCTTCAAAATCTATAATTTCAGAGATTCTTGGGTGATAGTTTCAGCGGTCTGTGTGTGAACTGTGTTTATGTTGTGTTAATCGTAGCAATTGTTTTACATAAATTCCAGCTAATCGATTGCTGCCGAAAATCACGCGCATACCAAGTGATCACGTGACATCGGTGACATTCACTTTGTTCGTGCCAGGTCATCGCTTCTTGGCTTCACTGCTTAACTGCAGCTACCCTTACTTCACTTCATTAGCAAAATTTAAGTAACTTTGTTTATCTACTTATTTTTATTTGATCAACTCGTTACAAACTTACAAAGTTAAATAATTTACTGTGTCATTACATTAGTTCACAGTAACTACCTATTCGTCGTGTTGTAAGTAAAATATTACGTACCTACCTACCTATTTATAGTAATAAAGTCATGATGGATATTAAGGTTTTAATCAAAAAACGAGCAACATTTAAATCAAAAATAACTCAGTTTAATAGTAGTTTATGCTACTAGGGCGAAAAGGAATAAATTACGAGGACGATTTAAAACACGAGCGTAGCGAGTGTTTTAAACGTAACCGAGTAATTTATTGCTTTTACGCCCGTGTATTATACTACATTTTTCAATGCATAGTGTAAGGAAATGAAAACAAATATAATCTTGTGAACTTTAAATTATAATTGGCTCAAAAGGACTGTATCCATAGCCGTTAAACGGTGTAAAAAAAGTATAACGTCTATGGTACACAGGAAAGGCCGCAGGTTAGCCAACCATTGTAAATAAATAAAAAAAAAATAATAATAATAAAGCCCTAGGGCAAAATAATCGACTTTTTGTTCGGTTTTGATGCATAAAAAGTGGGCCTTTACGAGCACATGCATTGAAAAAGTTATTTAGAACCTGTTCAGAGCTGTGAAAGGTTAAGTCAACTACAGATAAATGAGCTTAACATTCGTTTAACGAAAATTGAAGAACTTTACACAGATTATGACATTATACAATCTGAGATAGAAAACATTTCTGAAATTCCAGCTGAGCAGTACAGTGAGCGAGAAAGCTTCGAGACGCAGTATTTCAGCGCGATCGCACTGGGTCGAGAGGTGTTGGCGCGAGGCGAACAGTCTGCGGGCGCAGCTTCCGGGTCGGCTACAGGTTCTATTACGGCACATGGAGGTGGGCTAAAACTTAAACTTCCTACTATGCATCTACCGACCTTTTCGGGCCATTATCATGACTGGTTGGAATTCCACGACACTTTTACATCGCTTATACACGCTGATGCTTCAATACCTAAAATCAATAAATTTCATTACTGGCTGCTTTGAAAGATAGTGCAGCTTTGATCATACGCTCGCTTGACTTTTTAGCTGAAAATTACGATGTAGCTTGGGAACTTCTTTGCGACCGCTACAATAATAAAAGGCTACTCGTTAACAATCATGTTCATGCGATTTTTAACATTGAAATAATAGCTAAAGAATGTTCTACTGCATTAAGAAATATTATCGATACTTTAAATCGAAATCTTAGAGCTTTAAAGACGCTTAAATTACCCACGGAGCACTGGGATTATTTATTTATTTTATTTATTTAATTAATAACCAAAAAGAAATACATACTTTACAATAATAAGGTGTATCAGAAACCCTGTAAGGGTTTTTACGTACACCGTTCATACATATCATTTCAACGAAGCTAGATTCCGTTACAAGTCGTGAGTGGGAAACTTACCGTAATACCCTGACAGACCTACTTACCGTAATACACTCGACAACCTTATCGAATTCTTAAAGAACCGGTCTGATTTGTTGGAAACCATGGAGGAAGCCCACGTGAAACGTAGACAGTGACGTCACATATAATCATCACAAGTCGTTAGTCGTAAGCTCTGCCTCCCAATCACATTCTCAATCTTCTGCCGCAAACAAATCATTTGTTTGTCCATTATGTAAAAATAGCCATGCGATATATCGATGTTCAAAATTCAAAGCGTTTACGTTAGAAACTAAAATTCAAAAGGCTAAAATCCTTAAATTATGCCTAAACTGTCTGCGTCAAGGACATACAGCTAGTAACTGCAGAATAGGGCCGTGCCGGTTATGCAATAAATACATGAATAGTTTGTTACATAATCATGACTCACCTTTACCCATACTTACCACGCAGCCTGCCAACAATGTAGTCCTGTGTGCTGCATCACCGCCGCCGCCGTCGTCGCTGCAGATGTTGTCACCGCAGATACAATCTGAAACTCAAACCACTCAAACTGTTAGTAACGCTTCAAATAATAGTATCGCTTTATCTGCTATACATAAAAGCTGTGTTCTGTTATCTACAGCTTTAATACAAGTCAAGGACCTTGATGGTAAAAATCATACAATACGTACCCTCCTAGATAATGGGTCGACTTCCAGCTTCATTTCAGAGAGCTTATGTGCAAAGCTCAAACTGCCAACCTCTTCAACATCATCATTAGTTGAAGGATTGAATTCCCAAACTTCTCGTTTGTCTAAAAACTGTGATGTCATGATATCATCACTTCTTAATTCATACAAAGAAAATGTTCAATGCTTTGTTGTTCCTCGTATCACACAGATGTTGCCTACCGTGCAAGTGGATTATAAGTCATTAAATATACCAGAAAACATTACGTTAGCAGACCCTTCATTTCACAGTCCATCTGAAATAGACATGCTACTTGGAGCAGACATTTGTTGGAGTGTGCTTTGCTCCAAAAATATTTCGTTGGGTAAAAACAAGCCGACGTTAAGTAAAACCACGTTTGGATGGTTAATTTCCGGTCCCGTTCCAACACTAAATAATTCAAATACAGTCCATTGCAACCATTTCATTTTATCGAACGATTATGAGCTTGATAACAAATTAGAGCAGCTTTCCGAGTTAGAAAGTATTTCTACACGTAAACAAATATCTAAGGAAGAACAAGATTGTGAATTTAGCCGCCAAGTTAGCAAAAAAGGTTAAGCAATCATTAAGACTACAAATAACCAACTTTACTTTCTGGTGCGATTCAACGATCGTCTTGGGCTGGCTAAAAAATAATTTATTAAAACCTTATGTGTTTAACTAAACAACAATTTTTCTTTCTATTCAGACTTCATAAAACGTTTTTCAAACTACAAAGAGTTATTGCATATGTACAGCGATTTATCCACAACTATTTAAATCCACATAAGAAATCAACAGGTCATTTAAAAATTCAAGAATTGAATTCATCTTGATTTTGAACATAAACACTTGTACAATTTGTTTCATAACACAATTATATTTGTTGCACACTTCCCCTTGCACACTTCCCAACCGGTTTCGGAAATTAATCCATCTTCAGGGGATACAGAATATTTATTATTTTAATATACGAGCCATAAAACGACAAACGAACGTTGGGAAGTGTGCAACAAATATAATTGTGTTATGAAACAAATTGTACAAGTGTTTATGTTCATAATCAAGATGCTTTCTATGTTTCATCAAGTGCCGACAATCGCAAGTGTAAATCAATGGGGTCTACTTTTATAAAGGCCACCAGTTGGCGCCACTGGCACGTAAGGTATATGTCAAAGGTTTGTTAGGTTAGATTTACATAAAAGTTCGATTTTTTGTTTTGCTTATCCATATAATATATATTTTTTTTCTTTCTTAAATGCGAATAAACAATGCCGCAATGATGTGCAGTTCCGTTATGTTCCAAAACGAAAGGAGGACTTAAGTTTTGTTTTAGTCCCTCTTTTCTTTAGCTCTAATCTTAATTCATTTACTTTCATTGCACCGTACCTTGAATAATAAACCTGAAACTATGAATTTATGTCGACTAATACACAAATAACTAACAAAAAGCCATAGCTTTCGCCGTTTCGCGGGCATTTGACGTTTCTCTATACCTGTCGCCTCAGTGGCGCCACCTGACGTCGATAGTAGCCCTCATTGAATTCATCATTAAATTCATTATGTACAGCGAGAAACTTGCTTAGAAGAATGTAGTTTATTGAAAAATGGTAAACAATTGCCAGCAAAAAATAAATTACTTAATTTAAATCCATTTTTTGACCAAAACAATTGCTTAATGCGAGTGGGAGGCAGACTATCTAACTCACTTTACGATTATGATACAAAACATCCCATTTTGCTCTATTCTTCGCATCATTTGACAACATTACTATGTAACCATTATGTGCGGGGCAGCCGGGCTTGCTGGAATAGCAGAGCGTACGACCAACCGCGGGGAGCGTTCTCGTACAGGAACGTCGAAGGACGGACGGAGGATTGTTGGGAACTGGCGACAATGAAACTATGCTTCTGTACTTGGTATCCCAGTTGAGATCTCCCAGTATTGCCTTTGTTGTAGTTGATAGTAAGAAGGTCGGATTGTGAATGAATAACTGCTCTGGAACGCGTCTATATTTATACTGTTCGCTCTCTATAGAATTTCCGTATATTTATACTGTGCGAGTGAATAAGGAAATGTGTGAGCGAGACGGACTGATTTTTATACCCCCTAACGCGGCAATACCTGATAGAGCCCAACTGCACTATTATTTATTTAATCAAACCTATTTTATTTACAATTATCGAGAATAACTAGCTATTTATACACTCTATATACTATTTTCTATATATCTAGGTTAATTAAAACACGAGGAAGCAGAAACTTTAATAAAATCACATACAGCTATATAACATTGAGATCAGGACACGTCTTACAAAATAATCAACTTATAACGATACAATAAGCGTACTCTATCCTAGTATATACATATGTAGGTATCTATAGCCGCGCACCGATAGCTCGCTATTCTGTCTCGCACACATTATCACATGTTATTGTTGCACGCAGGTCCACAATTACTACTATCCAATTTACGACATAAATTTTGGATCATTGGCGGTAGAACCCTAACTAGGAAAACTGTACATCAGTGCACGAAATGTGTTAGATTTTCAGGAAAAACTTTACAGCCCATAATGGGAGATCTTCCTCAGCAACGCATACACGCTGATTTTCCATTTTCCAACGTGGCCGTCGATTACGCCGGGCCAGTTATGATATTGGACCGAAAAGGTAGAGGCAGCAGATTGATAAAGTCTTACCTTTGCATATTCATTTGTTTAGCTGTAAAGGCAGTGCATATAGAACTTGTAACCGACTTGAGTAGTGACTGTTTTTTAGCCGCTTTAAATCGGTTTATCAGCCGAAGGGGAAAATGCGCCAACATTTTCTCAGACAACGGTAAAAACTTTGTAGGAGCGTGTAACGAGTTGTCAAAATTTCTGAAACAAAATTCAGGTTACATTACATCTGAAGCTTCAAAGTTATCTATAAATTTTACATTCTCACCGGCATATAGTCCATACTTCAATGGATTGGCCGAGGGTTCGGTGAAGTCGGTGAAGTACCATTTGAAGCGAGTAGTAGCATTAGCAAATTTAACATATTAGCTTAAGCAACGAATAATTTGTGGATGGAAAAGTCGAAAGCAGGATCTTTGACTTAGGAACTTTGTTTGGACTAGTTAGGAGATAAACATGCTAAAAGTCCTTGCCCCTCCGAGTCGAGCCCGAGGGGGGGGGCACAAAGAAGATCCCGTTTTTTGGTTTTTTGCTTACATCTCGAAAACCGTGCATTGTACGAAATTTTGTTTTACTACATAATGAAAGCTGATAAAATTTTCTACAACTTTAGCTTTCACACTTTTTATCTATCTCCAATCTTTGCCTAGCTATGAGCTTCGAAAAATGGTTGAATTTCAAAGCCTTTTTCACGTCAACCACGTTGGATGTTAAAATCGTTGTTGTTTTCGTAATCAGTGACCCGATAAACCAGGGGTCGGCAACCTTATGACATAGGAGGGCCACAAATGCTACCAGGCGATCAGCGAGGGCCGCATTTTGTGTAGTATTGGGTCTAAATGTGCATCTTTTAACCGAGAACAAAGCTTGCTTGTTAGGTAGTTAAGAATGGAAAATGTCTGCTCACACAAATACCTGTATTTACTACCAAATATAGTTATCATGCAGTGGTTGCGAACCTTGCGGGCCACACCACAGTGGTTCACGGGCCGCATGCGGCCCGCGGGCCGCCGGTTGCCGACCCCTGCGATAAACCATTCAAACGATACCCATGTTGATTTTCAAAATTTTTACCCCATTTCCCCCTTTTAGGGGTTGAATTCTGAAAAAACTTGAAACACATTTATAAATAAGAGTACTCCTGTGAAGTCTCGAATAAAATAGTCTAACTAATCTTGTTTCCCCTTACAAACTTTGGACACCCGTTTCACCCCCTTAAGGGGTGTGTTTTGAAAAATCCTTTCTTAATGGACGCCTTCACTATATAAGGTATCTATATGCAAAATTTCAAGTCTATAGAACCAGCTGTTGTTGAGATGTAAGCAAAAAACCAAAAAACGGGATCTTCTTTGTGCCCCCCCCCCCCCCCCCCTCGGGCTCGACTCGGAGGGATAAGGACTTTTAGTATGTTTATTTCCTAACTAGTCCAAACAAAGTTCTTAAGTCAAAGACCCTGCTTTCGACTTTTCCATCCACATACCCTTAGAGAGCACTCATTTCTCAGCCTATATGAAGAATTAAACACAGTTCTCATACAGATTGAGGCAATCTTAAACTCAAGGCCTCTTACTCCCTTGTCCTCGGATCCATCAGATCTAGTAGCACTGACCCCGTCACATTTTCTTATTGGACGAACATTATAGTAGTTTATGCTACAAGGGCGCAAAGGAATAAATTACGAGGACGATTTAAAACACGAGCGTAGCGAGTGTTTTAAACGTAACCGAGTGATTTATTGCTCTTACGCCCGTGTATCATACTACGTTTTTCAATGCATAGTGTGAGGAAATAAAACAAATATAATCTTGTGAACTTTAAATTATAATTGGCTCAATTGTATCCAGAGCCGTTAAACAGTGGAAAAAAAGTGTAACAACTATGGTACACAGGAAAGGCTGCAGGTTAGCCAACCATTGCAAACAAATTAAAAAAAAAATAATAATAAAGCCCTAGGGCAAAATAATCGACTTTCTGTTCGGTTTTGATCCATAAAAAGTGGGTCTTTACGAGCACATGCATTGAAAACATTATTACCCTCCTCTTCGGTCAGTCAAAATGTTACCCTTCATACCCTCTCTCGATACATGAGGATAGAACAATTAAAAGGCCATTTCTGGCACAGATTCTATAAGGAATATGTGTCTGAACTTCAAAAAAGACACAAATGGAAGAATCGTAAAGGACAACTTCAACTTGGGCAGATGGTGCTGGTGAAAGATGACCGAGTACCTCCTAACCAGTGGCTCTTGGGACGAGTGACGAGCATTTACCCCGGCTCCGACGGTATAGCCCGTGTGGCTGATATACTCACCACTTCAGGAACTTTACGAAGGGCCTATAACAGACTTTGCCCTTTACCAGTTATGGATCAGAAGAACTTCGTTTCTGGGGGGGCAACATGTTAACGCCTACGTATACGGGATGTCCAGTAAGTAGTGCTCCAATCGGTTATTCTGATAGTGCATGATCTCAACTATCTATGGTTTCCATTTGGAGCCCACTTTCCGGACATCCTGTATGTATAGAGGTATGAATGGATATCTTGCAAAATACTTCTATCACCTCAACTCGGATGTAATGAACTGCAACTTTATTTATACCTCATTTAGTAGTGATTTTAGAAAATGTCACATTTTGTAGATAAACGTTATGTGAAATAATGTTTACTCAAAAGATTTTATGAATATTCTTAGTTTTTACAGATAATCAAGGTGTTTGTAAAAAACAATATTTTCTCATGTCAAGAACTATAATTCCACTTAGTACGAAACTAGAACCGTTTGGTCGGTAATTTCATAAGGATTATTAAAACTTTGCTTTTTGACAGTTTTGAACTCTTACCGCCTTTATGTCAAATAAATAGTTATTTTATAATAATTTTAATACTTAAAAAATCTATAAAAGAATGATGAAGAGCAAAATAAAGTGTGAGCAATATATTGTCTACAACATGAGCAGAATAAGTATGGAATCCACAACATTTCAAATTATTAACCCGCTAATTTTAATAGCTAACTCGAAAGTTGATAAAAAGTTCAAGGGTTTTGAATTTTACCCCTTTCCAAAATATTGATTTTACATATTTAAATATTTATTTATATCTTTAATTTTTGAACAAAGGTGATGTGGGCATAATGGCCCATATGTCTTTGCCAAACAAAAAAAAAAAACGTTTTCCTTTGCCTGTCCCAAAATGGTAAAGAAAAAAAAAGTAAAACGGAATGTCAAGGACCCAGTGGTGACATCTTAGGGATTTTACCCCTAAATTTAGGGATTAGAAGTGTTAAAAAGCAGGAATTTTTGTGGGGTTTTTTATGGGCTTCGAACAAAACTTGCGAGAGTCAACAGTTCATTTATATCAAATTCGTTCGCTTGTTGCCGTCGCTCAGTTCGTTCGTTTCGTAAAATTCATTTAGGTCTAAACTTGGCTTATTATTTTTGTATTTGTGGTACAAGACAAGAGTGTAAATTTGATAACAGTGTCGAAAAATGGCAAAGACAGTCTAATGAAAGCCAAGAGTAACTACCTTACACGGGTATGGAAAATCTTTTTTTTCGTCAGTTTCTCTTACCCGTTTCAGGTCAGTTTTCATTAGACAGACAGACTCTATCAAAAAATTACAAACTGGATAATATGAAGGCGTTTTATTTTATAATTACGAACGACTTGTGCACTACATCAAATAATTTTTATTATAGAAATATTATCTAGGGCTTATAGAGGTATTTAAAAAATCTTCGGGTTTAAATTTAGGTAAGGGTTAGCAACACTGCAAGGGCCGAGTTCCGTTTGATAACAACAACTTGTTGCTAAATAAGAAGTTAGGTTATAATTTATTACCCATTTCTTTTGCCAAAATACATTTGTCACTAGTCACAGCATCAGACAGTTTTGGCTTTGTCCAGTAGCAATTTACTGAGGTCACTGATGGCTCATCAGTACGCTTGATTAGCCACATGATAAAACATATTGAATGTTTGCAACCACCTTCACTTGCTGCACATTTCACCTCCGATATAGTTTCTTCGGTTTCATTTATAGTTGCAATCACTGTGTACATTTTGCAACGAACTTTATGCTCAGGAGTTACTCTACCTTGAACAAAACACAACATATTTTCCCTTTTTACCTCGACGTAGCCGACTGATGTCTCTACGAACGAGTCTCTGGACGAGATCAACATTTTGGCTCCTCGGATTTCCGCGACGTTGAATGTGTCATTTTCACGCATATACAACTCTCCGTATGAAAAAACAAGATGGCAGTATTTTTATCAGTACGTCGATTTCAAGCCGGCTACAGCCCTATCTTTCAAACGCTTGCAACTAGGCATGTATCGGACAACCGGTTTGCAGACTTTATCGATATCGATTTGGATAAAAAAAAGCCTTAATAATACCTTGTTGTACAGTTAGAAAACTACATAGATTATCATAGTATTTTGTGCAACTGTAACATAATTTAAGTCATTGGGACACGAGTGCTTGTTAACGAACGAACTAAGTGAGTTTCGTAATAGTTTTGCACAAGTGTCGAAATGTCTATTTATGTTCAGTGGGACACAATACTTAATCTACGAGCATCAAAAATATCGTATTTTGATCATATTTTCAACTAACAATTTCACGAAAAATGAGAAGAACACTTGTTCATGAACCCCGAGTTCATCGTAATTAGAAGTAATTAGAAGCAACTAGGATAAAGTGGGCGTGGCTTGAGAAATAAGGTCGGGACTTATTTCTCGTCGCTGTTGTTGATTGGCTCTCTAGCGGTGTTATAGTAAATTGGGCCAATAGCAGCGCAGAATCACGGTGTTATAATGTAATATTATCAGATAAACAGTATAGGTACTTATAAAACTGATTTTGATGATGCAATTACCTTATTGTAGTATGGGAGTAGATAAAATAATATATGAAATTGAGAAACCTGCCAAATATTTATGGAATGAAATAATCAACTTTATTTTCAAAACTAAGAATACCACGTTTACATACATACATCCACAGACACACGGTCCCACTCCCACTAAAAATACATATTTTGTGAGGAAGGCGCCGCCATGAAAACTAGCCTCCTTAACACTCAAAAGGATCCCTCTCAAACAATTGTGAAATAATGATAATAATAATAAAACTCAGAAAAATAATCAGAGGATAAAATAAACAATTTGTTGCAAACTCCAGAATTACTATTTTACATATTATTATATAAAACATCAAAAATAAAAATAACATTTTGACCTTCGCATACAAAATGCATAATTGAATCGTTTTATTGAGAAGCTTAATTTTTTTAAACTTCATGGTTGTTTAATTTCTCAATTTTCTCCAGTGAGTACGTTTGATTTTCGCATGTCATTAACGGAGTCTCACCATACCATAATCTAAAGGTTCCCTTTTGTACCTCATAGGTTGGTTATTACAGACTCTGAATTCTCAGGATCCTCTTAATGGAGAGATCCTCCCAAAAATTGTAATTCTTTCGGTGTTTCTTCGGCTGTAATTCATATTATATGTAATATATGTATTTTAGTAAAGCTCAAACGATATCGCGATGTAATATACAAGTAGCGCCATCTAGTTTTTTTAGTAGCAAACGAATGACTACGGTCTAGTAGGTACATTGTCAAAAGTATTTTATGGTTCCGTACCCGAAGGATGACAAACGGGAGTATAGTACTTAGCCTACTGCTTGCTTATACAAGGTGAATTTTTGATCATCGTCCAAATTCATACTGGTGGCTTGGTAAGTGATCAGTATCATGGATCAATAACTATTTTGGTGAAATTCGTAAAATGAAATTTCGACTCCCCATTGTGATTCACTCGGGACTCGGGAGTGGAACTGAATTTCTATGGGAAGCCGAAATTTCAATTTACTAATTTCACAAAAATTGTTACTGATCCAAGATACTGATCACTTATTAAGCCTCCAGTATGAATTTGGACGATGATCAAAAAGTCACCTTGTATAGGACCCCTTGCGACTTTGTGTAAGAAGACGCCGCTTGGCACAGTTGATCCTTGGGTTGTTCTGAGCTGATCTAGCCCGATTGACATGAGGTGACCCCTCTGAGATAGGTGTTAGGGGGGAGGGTGAAAGTGCATCTCCCACGGAAAGAAGAGTGCCTTTGCATGATTTTGATTTTTGTAGTTCATGGAGATTGTCGTAACAAGGAGCTTCTAAATCTAACAATCGATAATGATAAGACCCTCTCGAATGAAATTCCATAGCTAAATTTCTAAAAGATTTTTCTCATTTATCGTTTATTTAGATAATATGCGCTATTTTTGGACATAATTTGCATTATTTTAGTATATAAATTAACTATTATTTTTTAATGAATTGTCCTGTATGACGTCACTTGAGAATTTTAGACATTAAACTGATTGAGAAGTGTGATTGATTTAAAAAAAGTTATCTGTCTCTGTCTAAAGAGATTCCGAGTTTGAATGGGAAGGTTGATGTTTACGTCCTCCGACGTATGAAAATGAAAATGGTTTATTGGTTGTATAAGCTCTTAAGAAATTAGAAAGGTGGTGACCGGAGTCTTCTTTTAAGCTGAGAGCAGCCTGTGCCAGAAGACCCCACTCTTCCTCGTATATGTAAAAATTTAAGGGCCTTGGAGGGGAACTACCTTAAATCGTTTAGTTAGCTCATTTTACTGAAAGAAAACATTCCTTTATTTTTTAAAAGAAACAAAACTGCATTCAAAGATATTCCGAAATTCGCTTGTCTTACCCGGGAAAGGGTAAATGTCATGTCATTAGCAGCCAAAAATAAACGTATTTATTGACCTTTGAAAATTATTGTTTTCGTCAGAAATGAGCGTATATTTTCGACGGATGCAGTAATTCCCTTCGTCATGTGATGTATTCTAAGTTTCAAATACGTGTCGAACACGAAGTTATCCAACGAATGGTCATGTAGGTCGTCAAGTACGTCTGTCTGTACCAATAATCTTTGTGAAATTTGGTTTATCATAGATGTGAAGTGCTGTGGTTTTCCTACACTTTTTTTTTGTAACTACATCCTCAAACTCTCTCAGGATTTTCTCTGCGGTTTGGTAGATTTTTTGAATGCTTTTTGATGGCTTAGTCAGCCCTCCTCTGTCTTTTACACTCATTAGAGGCATGCTGTTAGCAGGTCCTTCCAGGGCTTCGAGAATTTTTTTTCAATTCAAGATTTTTTTCAATTTACTTACTACAAAGCCAGCTTTTGATGGTTCCATTGCAGTCCTCAAATCCTAGAATTAATCATAACACTTATTGGTCATTTTTAAACAGATAGTAGTAAAATAAGCATTAAAAGAGAGCAAAGTTTATTTTTGTTGCGAGTGCCGAGTTTGAATCTCGAGCAAGACTCGTGATTCTAAATTAGGATTTTGAGCGTAGTGAAGGATTCAACTAAAACAACTTCTGTTTTACTAGGTAAATTCAAGGTGGGCACCGCATCGTCTTTTAAGCGTGGTCGCAATAGTTCTTTTCAGAAAGCACTCTGGATTTAAGTGCTTTGAGCACTTTCCAATTAGTTTTGTGCTGTTTCCAACTCCAGCTAATAGCAACAAACCATCGTTTACGAATGTCTTAATTTTTGGGGAACCTTAAGTAAAATAAGCTGAATCAATACTTCATACTAGCACAAAATCAGTAAAATTACCGACAACTGTTTTGACTTCACTAATAACCTCAAAACGGATTTAATTATTTTAATGATTTTAGGATTTACTTTTATTCTAAAAGCTATATTTACGTTACTATATGAAAACGACACGTCGTAAAATGCGGTCTTGGTGGAATTCCATTTTATGGTTCATTTACTCGGAAAACATCACTTTTTACTCACTTGTGAAAACTGATATTGCTGTTCGAGTTTTCTTTATTCCCCGAATGGGATCTGCAACCACGCACGTAGCAGGACATTGTCCTTGTATCTTCAACCCTTTTCCATACGATAATTCGCAGCAAAACACAACTTAAATAAAATTTTGTTTAAAAATCGGCCGACTTACTTCCTAACATAAACACAAGCTATAACGCGACCAAATTACAAAGGATTGCCAATGTTGTCACTTAAGAAAAGTAACAGTACATTATAATTTGGTGACTTGGACAGGAGTCATTAGGAGTCGAAATGAAGTTTTGGGTAGTACGTTTTGACGGCACCAAGACTTTGTCTATTGGTTTATTGGTCTGAGGTACAGAGAGACTTTGACATAATCTATTTCGAAATCGTATTCAAATTTAGTAAGAGAGCCTATAAAGCATGGATTTTCATACGTGTCGCAAAAGAGGATGTTTGATTTTCAAAAAATATAGTATGTTTTCTTCTTGTTTGTACATAAGATATTTATCGATTGAACACTTTATTTCTCGGTAACTTATGTTTGGGGCTGAGAAAATTGTACCAGTTGTGTTCTGAGTAAATGAACGAACTTACGCCTCGTGGTAGATCATCAGTGCAAACAATTTGTGATTGTTCTGTAATCAATTTAGAATCAAACTGAATACCTTGAGAAAGGTGACATTCATGTAATTGATAACGGATTGTTAAAAGATTTTGTAACATTGACAAAATTAGGAAGATGTCTCACAACGTTTTTGAAAAATCTATGTTTGCTTTCAAAACGAAGCGTCCAAGAATACATCAAAGGCCCATGAAGACTTGTTAGTTGACCATAGAGTAGCAGGTAGTGATGTTTAGGTCTCAATGGGACATTTGGAAACAACTCTTTTCGAAGTGTTAAGTATTCTGTTGAGCCAGATGTTATTAAAGCAGTTTGAGCAATAGATATTTGATACGCGCAAATTAGCTGTACAATTTCTCGCAACTTTAATAGCATTTGCCGCACAGGGTTGTCTGTATCTACTGCGTTAAATAGGACCAGCGGTGAATAGATAAGAAAATGCAAATTTTCAAGTGCTTGACCTCCCAGTTTAACAGCATCAGTTTTAAACGGTGGTGGAATATTTATTTTTTCCTTTTTGGACAAACGGTCCATACTCATATGTAGCCGCTGGCTACAGGATGCAGGGCTGATGGAATTTGAGTGGGAGAGCAGACAGGATAAGAAAAAGATTGTGGGTAAACTGACCTTTGTTGGAATGTTGTTCTCGATGGGCCGACAGGAGATGCGGTGACGTGCTGAGCCTTCTTGTTGGCTAGTTGAGCTGGCGTCTGTGAAGGGATGTATTGAATGTCCTGGTTTGAGTGATGTACACAGCACTTGTAATTACACTACACTTTAGGTACGCGATAATTGTTTGTGCTGACGCGAATGTCTATTGTTTAGAGCTGTCGGCTGCGCGGGCGCGCGCGCGTGCGCCTAGAGAGGCTCGCCGATCCGAACAGAGCGAATGAACCGCGGGTTGGCAGCACGCGAGTCCATTGTGTCGCCAGGTGGCGCCAGCGCAGCGCCGCGATATTAGTCATGCACATATCATTCTGACGTCACGCTGGTATAGCGTGAACACTCATATTTAAAAAAATTAGAAAAATATATTTATTTTTAAGAAAGTAGTTTAATGCAAGTGCAACATCGAATGGCACTATACCTTCAAATAAATCCTGACCTAAACAAGGTGGTAAACCATCAACGACGTGATAATGTTCAATTTGATTGAAAACTGAATCACGCTCAACCCCTCGAGAATGTTCTAATGAATAATAATCATTCTTATTTTCATTCAGTGTGTTCGCAATTTCTATGTCATCGTTATATTCTTTTTACATTAAAGTTCTCAACATATTCCCCGGTAGTGTGAATTCCTAAATTATCGCCAATTATTGTCAATAGCGTCCCATAAATTGCCTGATTATAATGCTCAATAAACACTCCATTTTTTTCTAAACTTTTAAGATCGTCTATTAATTTTCCAAAAACTTTTTTCTGGCCAGTCTTTTAAATATTTTTCCTTACACAATAAAACCAATTTCATATTATCTACTTTAGACATATTATTCGGAAAAATATTTGCAACTGTCATATAAACAGCTAGTATTTTATGTTTAGTCTTTGATGACCCTAAGGGGTTACAAACTTCAAAGGCGTCTTGATATAAAATTATTTTTATTGTATTTGGGTTATTTAAGAAGTCGTTATTAGAGTATTTTGAGCCACATGTTATATCAGATAAAACATCATTTGTTTTCACTAGAGGGTTTTTAAATTGTTCAAGGAATGTTCTATCTTCGAAATACGTTTTAATAGTTTCTATGATCGGTACATAATGAAAAACACACAAATTGTGAAAATTATTTCTACCTAATGATATAGAAATCGGTAAAACAATGTTAAAAACTTCTGAGTAAAGTTTGAATCTGCAATATCTGCTTAACAACTTCTTGCGCCAAACGCCATTCATACTTTCATTATACTTTTAATTAAATAGTTGTGTTTCAATAAATTTTTGAGAATTTGGATGCTTTTCAAGGGAAGATAAACATGATTTTTTAATACTGTTAACGCCTTGCATGTGTGCGTACATGCAACTTACCTACACACATGCACACGGCGAGATAACGGCTTCTCAGCTCGGCGGCGACGCTGCCGCCATCGCCGGCTGTCACTTCACCTTCGCATACGGTACCTAGGTGCACACGCACGACGCCAATAATTTGTAATATCAATAAATTAGTAAACATCGAAGGAGTTCTTCTTTACCACGGCTATCCTCACCCAGACTAGAGCAAGCAGACGCCCAAGCAGCTCAAACAAATAGTTTGCAAACAATGCTCATGAATATCTCCGTAACCCCTTTATCACGCTATGAATAGAGTCTTGCGAAAGGAGATTTTTCGTTTCTAACTTTAACAAAAGTGAAAGTAATGGTTTAAGAGATATAAAATCAGTATTTGTATTTTCGTCTTTTTCAGATTCGAATAGGTATGTTGGATGATATATTTAAACTTTCAAGTTCAGTGTGTATAGATGTTGGTTCAAAATGACTTATGTTATTTGATGGCTTTGAAGGCGGACAAGAATGATAACGATACATATGACTTTGTAATCATGACAAACTACAAAAGTTGTATTTCTACATGCTTTAATTTCAGATGAGGGATTAAACGGACAAGTAACATTTTTCCCTGTTTAAAAACGTGAATTTTTGAGTGATAATTTACATTTTTTGACAAGATTCTTTCGTTGCATTGTTCACACCGTGTAAACGACATCATGACTTCTATTTGTACGAATAACAGTATGGTGCAATCTAAAGTTGTGATTTCTAAAAGACTCGTAATTATTAAAAATTATTTTACACTCAGGAATAATACATACAAATTTCACATTGTTACAAAATCTATGACCTTTTTTGTGGATGTTGTAAGAGATTACACTAAGACATTTCTTTCCACAATAACTGCATGAAAAATACATAATAGCTTTAGTTCAGCTTTTTGATTAATGACAAGACTTTACTAAGTGTTCGTTCTTTCCGGACTTTGCTTCCTTTGTATAAACACAAACCATTGTATAAACTCCAAAGTGTTTTGACATGCAACTGGATACTCCATATTAAAATTGTATTACGCTGCAAACAAAAGTTGCATTGATGATGACAGGGTTACAGTTTCGCTGATAATACTATTTTCCACCAGCAAGTAAAACATCTGCGAACAAACATAGCTATTTAATATAATATACGATTACAACCAAGACTCACTTTTGATTTTTACCAGAAAAACTCGACGATTCGGGAAACATAAGAGTAACCTTCAGCAGGCTAATATACATATATACTTAAGGTTAAACACTAGTGCCTGATTCTAAGTTTCCTGTCAATAGATGGCGCTGAGGTACTATAATTTGGTTTTTGTATTTAAAAATAGTAAACAAACAAAATATTTCGCTCCGTTGTATGATGCGACAGTTTTAATGTGTTAATTATTTTATAAAGGCAGAATTGTGTCATTTTCTGTTGTATGTTTCTACATCGGGCCCAAACAATCTTAAAATTTGCTGTTTTGTCGTAGCTATGCACGCACACATACACAATGAATTTATATATAAAATAATTGTTAATTTCAAGGCGCGGTGTAGAGATTGATTGGTCTAATGGTTACACCTGTGGAATTTCGATCTGCTCAAGCAAGGATCGATCCCACATCACTACAAATGTTTTCTTTTTCTATTTTTGTGAAATATTTCAAAATTACCTACTTGTTTTTTGATTTGATGTGACTTTCTGAAGAATCATTTAAGGTGTACTTACAATTACATCCTTTCAAGCAAACTACTTTTAGATTGGAAAAAACATTGAATTATGGGAGAAACCCGCGATTTGAGAGATTTGATGTACTTTTTTTTTTTAATTCATAATATTTACAGGTAATAAACAAATTATTTTACATAAATAATGCTGTTGATATATGCAATGATATAAGCATAATAAGAGTATAATCACATTTGTATCCATTATAAAATCATACAAAAATAAAAAAGCTCTAATGAAGCTCTAATAAATTTTACGAACGAATGCTGCAATTTTTAAAAAAATACTAAATAAACTAGCGCCATCTGTTATAACCTATCATAACTTCGTCGTAACTGGGACGACTCCATCTCGCTAAATAAGGTGACTGATTGATATTTGAGTAGCCAAATTCATACTGGAGACTCTCCTCGGGGTTGTTCTTGAACAACATAAACATAACATAATGCACTCTAATTTTCATAATACAATGCGTAAAAGTACATAGACCGGCTTGTAAGTAATCAGTATTACGGATCAATAACATATGCGAAATTTTAAAAAAAAGTTCGTGTCGGTATCTAGGGGCAGAAAGAACGCTGTCCTCTCAGTCTTGCTTGAGATCAATAATCCGTCCAAGACAATTAGACAAATAGGCCAACTAATAATCGCCTCTGTCGAAAGGTAATAAAGTCTTCGCCATTCGTCTAATTAGTTTAGACGTTAGTAGATTCAATCCCCGGTCGGGCGACATAAGTATATGTGCATAGTAAGTATTTGTTCTTACTTACCACTTGCTGAACGGTAAAGGAAAACACTGTGAGGTAAACCGGCATGCCCTAAAACATGTGTTTTTGTCCCCGAAGTACGGCAATATCTTTAACTGCCCAAGCTAATGAGACGAATAGACTTTATTGCCTTGTTACAGAGGTGATTATTGGTTGGCCCGTTCATCTAATTGTTTTGGAGTCTATATACTTAAAAGTATAAAATAATGTTCGATGAAATGCGGGTATACCGAGTGTGTTCTGTGATTTGCAATTCATAGTTCACACTCGGGAACACCTCTGACACCCCCTCGGGGAGTCATGTCGTGACGATATGTTGTTGTTGTATAAATCGCTGAACTTACCGGGTCTTCATTATGAATTTGCCTGTATAATAAGGTGAATAGGTGACTTTGTTTTATATGACCAAATGCATACTGGAGACTTTATAAGTGATCAGATCAGTAACAAGGTTCGATCACTTACCCGACTTTCTGTGAAATACAGAAAATACAATTTAGGCTTTCTAAACTGAGTCGGGGAGTCGGGGTAGACCATGAATTTGTATAGGAAAACAAAAAATATTTTTCGTATTTCGTAGACGGGTCATTGAACCTTGATCTTGACGACTTATCGTGTCTCCAACAGCGATATAAATAAAAAAAATATTTATGATACTTTACATCACTGGTCTCCAATATGAATTTGGTCATATACTTACTTAAATCATAGTTACTTTATATATATTTATAATATAAAATAATATATAAATTAATACTCGACGCTTGGTAAATAATCAGTATGACGAATTTCGAAAAATAAAATGTTAGTAGGGATTCGGTCTGTGTAGGGTCCGTGCTCAAAGATAGTAACTACCTACTTACTTACTAGCCAAAATGTGGTACCTAAAACCCAGTGGCGTGCACAGAACTTTTTTCCGGAAAAGCAATCAGAAGGTCAAGTACGACAATAAAAAATATATGAAATTTTTTTAATAACACTTTGAAAAAAAAAGTTTGTATGACGCCAGGGTAGGCACTGCCTTTCCCAGAGTGAATATTTTCATACACACTTTTTTTTTTCAAAGTGTTATTTAAATTTTTTCATATTTGTTTTATTGTCGTACTTGACCTTCTGATTGCTTTTCCGGAAAAAAGTTCTGTGCACGCCACTGCTAAAACCTTTGCAATCGGAAACAAAAACGAACAAACGTAGCGAAAGCGTACGAAGTTAGTGTTGCCATACTCATACTCATTTATTGGTAAAAAACAAACTTATTAATCGAAAAACTTATTAATCTGACTGACCTAAAAAATCTGTACCATAGAAACAATATTTATACGATTAAATAACTATGAAATCTATCAAGATTAGCGATTATTTTTAACAAACAAACTGAAAATAATGTTGAAAATTCAACATTTAGGTACAAAAAGGATAATTAAAGTCCCTACCTCTATGAAGCGGCCGAATCTCTTCCAAAACTTTTAGCGCTAAATAAAAAAACCTCCGTACAAACTCGTTTCTCCGTACATAACTGGTCCAATCTGTTTTCTGTAAATGTTCCTAAATCCCTAAAAGTACAGATAAATCTATGTTTATGGCAACACAGAGTCGTCGCCGGCCGCGCGTGCCGTCCCTTTGATATTTGCCGACATTGCTTGATAATGGCGGCTTTTACGATATAGGATATAAATGCGAAATAAAGCGTGATAAGTAAGTATTTATCCTGATGAGAGAATACCTAGTGAACGTTATTTTCAGCTCGGAACGAAAAGCGTTCGTTTAGGACGCAAGAAGCTGGAAGTTCTAATCTCCGAGGACAACGTCACTTTTTGTGTTTTTTTTATTTTATTTTATTTATTCATAAAATAACGCCAAAGCCGAAAACGGGGAAGAGTTGAATAAACGTGGGCGGAGCTACGGGCAAAAGGCTAGTGATAAAATAAAATATAAATCACAATAATAGATTATTTTGCAAAGATTGCAGGAAAAATGTAGCGGTAAAGAAATTCACAAAAAACATTTTTTCTTTTATTATATTTTTTTTATTATTTAAAAACTTAACCGCGGTTTTTTTTCTTTTGTAAATATAATTGGTAGGTATGTACTTGCAATCAATTCTTTTTTTTGTCTTCATAATCCGTTACTGGCAAAACTTTAAGTACCTACCTACTATTTTCAATACGGAACCCTAGGTACACGAGTCTGACCTGCACATGACCGTTTTTTTAAGGTTCATTATTTCATCGCGAAAAACTGAACCCTTATATGTAAAATCACTTTGTTGTTCATCTGTCGGTTTTTAATTAGGCACGAACAGCGGCTGGGCACGAAGGAATTTATTTTGCCACAAGTGAAGGAATAAATCCAATAATTTTTATTTTTATTTACAATTTTGGAATCAATAATAATAGACAAAACAAAAACAAAATAAATACATGTGACAGGAATCGAACTCTGAACCTTATGATTTGTAGTCCGACAGTATATCACTTATGCTATTGAAGTATTTTTTATTGGCGTGAAATTTAAGTACAATTTAGTACGCAATCTAATCATGCGAAACCGCCATGTAGTTAAACCGCACACACGTAAAGCATATTCACACACATCTAACAGTTTTATAGTATGACATCCACAACTACACACGTAAAATGATGGACATTTAACTGAACTTTAAAAGCTAAAATAACCCAATTATTGTTGTAAAATATAACTTTTATTTAAATTCGCGACATTCTTGTATTAAAATGTAATAAAATACAGTGATAAATACAAGCTAAAATTTGTACTTCAGCTGATCTTGGTTAATTAATTTTGTATGGAAATTGGCACTACCGTTTAACCTTAAGGATCTAAGTGTTACAGGCAACTTAATTTTTTTACAGACTTGTCTAGTACAAAATGCATATACATATTGTTTTCTTGATAAAAAATATGTATTTAATATCCTTTCTTTATTTTTTCTATATTTTCTTTTTCACCCAAAGGTTGCCTGGAAGATATTGCTATTAGCAATAAGTGCCGCCTTTGTACACTGTAAAATATTTTTAATGTTTCTTTTTCATGTTTTTGTGTAAATGTACATTAAGCGTAATAAATAAAAAAAAAATAAATAAATCATCGCTGTGCCTGCCGAATCTGATAAGTGCAATTTAAATTTTATTTTCTTGTTTTACATAAATATAGTGATTGATGAAACAAAAGATAAATAATGTAAAAAGTTTCCAAGATATATTTCGGGTCTGATCTGAACCCGGCATCAGACGAGTTATATAAATAGTTATACTGGGTATTGATTTATTTATATTCAAGATACTGATGACGAAAGAAATATTTTTTCCAAAAAAATATTTTCCTTATTTTGGGGGTGACAAAAATCGTCTAGTGTACGAAAGACATGATGAAATTGATTCAGCACTGGCGGGGCGGTGGCAGGGTGGGGAGGGTCACCCGTGTAGGTAATTACTACCTGTTACCGTTACTAAGCTGTTACCGTTTATCAAGATAATTTTAGGACATATAAAAATATATAAAAATACATTCATGTATATTATTATTAATGTGACGGAAGTTGTTGACCAAATCGACATGCTGTATCGTATAAAAATTATACCTCAGACCAATAACCTAGAGTTATACAATAATGTTGACACTAATTGTTAAATGTCAATATTATTGTTTAACTTGACATAATATACAGAATACAAATATGACATTAAATAATTTTCGTCTTATTATTTATAACTCAAATTCAAATTCAAATAGTTTATTTTGCAAAGTAGGTATAGATATATATACACTTTTTACACGTCAAATTTAATCTAATTAAGAAAATATATGTAATAAAATAATAAATGTACATGAACTAAATTAAAGGTTTATTTAATTTATGTAGCAATATATTTACGATTAAAATGATAGGTAAAATATATATTATACAAGGTAAAATCCAATCAGCCGCCCGAACCCACACCGGAGACCCGGCCAGGGACCAGGAGCCGCACTTTTGAATCGCTCGTTCCCAACCCACGCGCGAAAGCACACACCCATCCCACGTTGCACATCAGAACTTGTCATTTGCAAGATGAGACAGGTACACTCTCGCACGCGAACCGAATTCGAACGACCCAAAAATACGGCCCCAGGAACAAGGTTCAATGATCACCAACCGAGCCCCCAGCACGAATCCAGGCGGCCGACCAAATCCCATCCTATATACTACATACTAATAGGTTACATATATAAATACATGCCTACCTCCGCCCATTCGATTAGTCTTGCTAAGAAGAAGGGCAAGAAACTTAGCAAGATCATGTCTTTTTTTTCAACATAAAACTTATGCTATACAATATATGACTTATATCTACTTTAACCAAGGGATAAGAAAATACAAGACAGCAGGAATTCAGGTTAATGAAAAAAAAGAAAAACATATATATCTTTGTCTACCTGTCTCATATAGTCCTTTTCCTTTTACAGTCTGTAATCAATTAATGTTTACACCTTAGAGGAATCATATGTTAAGAAATTATACTGTTTAATTAAATTATAACTTACTATCATTATCACTGTAACACCATGCTTCACCATCATCCAAATATTTATTTATTTTATAATATGCCTTTTTCAATAGGCCCTGCTTAATATACTGTTTAAACTTATTCTCTGACAAAGTAAGGACCTCCTTTGGAAGTTTATTGTAAAATCTTATACCATGTCCTACAAAAGAGGTACTCACCTTAGCGAGTCTGATTTTTGGAAAAGCCAGTTTATGCTTATTTCTGGTTTCCTTACAATGTTGCTTACCAAGCCTTGGGAAAGACTCAACATTTTTTCTGACATATCTAAGGACTTGGTAAATATATTCACAAGGAACCGTTAATATATTAATTTCCTTGAACTTTTCTCTTAATGAATCCCGGTGCTTCATAACTAAATATGATGATCAAGAGGAAGAATGAATGAATGAGAAGAAGCACTAGGAAATAATTTTATACTTCCAGAAAATACATTGTTGGGTGATGTGGTTTTCACTCGTTCAGCAATCTCACACTGTGTTAGTGGTTCCTGAAAGTGAAGAAGTTGCAGTGGTTGGTTACATAAACAAGAGACTCGAAATAATTATGTTTAGTATGTTTCGTAAAATAAATAATAGGTACCTCGTATTTTTGATAAATGTGTGATAGGTGTTCTTTAAAATGTTTAGCAATGAGTATCAGGAGATCATAATTGCTAACAATATTTTGGTCTGCATCATTTTTGCGTAATATGCGAGTTATGTCAGTTGTCTTGGAGAAGAATATGTCCACACATTTAACTGGTATCCAAAGCACAAAGACGCGAGTTTCAGAATTTTCATTTTCTTGATTAATGGGTTGCCATTCTTTGCAACCTGCACCTAGATTTTTGAATATTTTTAATTTCCGTCTTGATATTATAGAATCTTCCTGTAAACCAGATGTTTTTGATATACTCTTATTATGCCTCTGGAGGTAATGAACTCTTTCTTCAATTTTTTTAAAAAGTGTGTAATAACCTGTTCCAATAAGTTGTTTTGTATCAGATTCTCTGTCATACAATTGAGGGAATTTATCACACAATTCCCGAGCAATAGCTCTATATATTGATCTTCCTGGCAATTTTTCTTTATAGACAAGTTCCTCTGTTACTGTTCTTACCAGTGCTGTAATTTCCGATGTGGAAATTGGTTCATCATTATTAAGTTTCAATAAAAGATTTGAGGGAAGCTTATTGTAGGGAATTTCAAATTGTATGTTAGCCACATTGTCATGCCCATCGCTGACATTGCTTGATATGCTGGATGTAGGGGACTTTGGCAAAGTAATGTCTGATGCAGTTGTATGAGACACTTGCGGAGTCGCAACATCTAATCCATCATCTGATATTACAAGAACCTCATTTTTGAACTCCTCAAGAATTCCGTTGCCATCTACTTCAGTACCGTCCAACAAAAATATTTTTGATCCAAAAATATTCTTTTCTTGGGCTGAAATTAGAAATCAAATCAAAAATGGTACATTAAGAATTAGAGCTCTATTTATGATTTCCACAAAATACTCAATATAATTTGCTTTATTTTATTATGTGGATTGTGTAAGTTGTTGAGAAAAAATAAGTCCACACAGGTATTTTTATACACAATGTCAAATCTGCTTCAAATTACAAACGATATTTAAAAAAAGTTGCGTGACGCCCAGCAGATGTGTAATGTTGGAATTTATTATTAATAAATACCTATAACAAAATATGGAGTGTTCTATCTATTCTATTCTACATCTATTTTGTGACTAATAAACTATTTTGTGTCTACTTTCTCGTTAGGTCTACTTGTTGAAACGGTCTACCTTCCTGGATTTTGACAGATGTCAAAGTGACAGAAGATTTATTTTTTACACAGATTTTTTTGACAGATGGCAAAGTAACATGGCAAAGTGACAAATGATTTATTTTTTACACTGATTTTATTGACAAATGTCATTGTGACAGATGATTTATTTTTTATACATATTATTTTGACAGATGATTTATTTTTTATACTTACAGAGATTTCAAATGTCAAAACTTTAATATGACATCTGTGAAAAACATCTGTATAAAAAATAAATCTTCTGTCACTTTGACATCCGTAAAAAAAGTATAAATAATTAATCCGCCACTTTGGCATCTGTCAAAATACTCTGTATAAAAATAAATCATCTGTCAAAACACTGTGTATAAAAATAAATCATCTGTCACTTTGCATCTGTCAAAAAAATCTGTATAAAAAATAAATCACTGACCGATGTGAATATCAGACGCATTGAGAAATAGACGGATAAGGAAAAACAAGTGTACAATTTGGTAAAATAGACCAATAGCGAAAATAGACCGATGGGGAAATTAGACTGATGGTTCCGGAGGGCCTAAATGTTCATGCAAATAAAAACTAAAGCGACAACTATATGGAAATATGAATAAAACTTTCTTATATAAGAACAAAAAGTGTAAATTAAACTATGCGACATTCTGCCAAAAAGATTAGCTTAAAAGCTATAAAGCAAGTAACTAAGAAATTTATACATATAAAATGCGTTGTCTGTCTGTCTGCATGTCTTGTTCTAACTTGAGAACCACTGATTTAAATGCAGTTTTCATTTCTTCAGGAAAGTTTTAAAACGTATGATCGACGGACCCTTATAATTTCCTACAAGACACAAGAGCCCAGGCGGGTTTTGGGTGGGAAGATAAAGCACCTCTGAAATATTTATAGCTGGATAGAGCACTCCAAGGACTAACAGGTAGCCCTGCGGGCCTATTATGTATCTCTAGTTGCCTTCTTTAGTGGGTGCCTATCATCAAAAACATAGATATACCATCGAATTCCGATTCCCTAAGGATATGTTCGCACTTCAAGTGACGACACAGATAGTTAATAGTTCAATACCCACTAAAGGCCATTTTGAAATTTTAGTTTTTATCTATGTTTTTGATGATAGGCACCTAGTACAGTTGGCAACTAAAGATACAGAATAGGGGGCCTGCGGGCCTATTGTGTATCTCTAGTTGCCTTCTGGACTGGGTGTCTATCATCAAAAACATAGATATACTATCGAATTCCGATTTCCTAAGGATATGTTCGCACTTGAAGTGACGACACAGTTCGTAAATAGTTCAATACCCACTAAAGGCAATTTTGAAATTTCAGTTTTTAGCTATGTTTTTGATGATAGGCACCTCGTGCAGTTGGCAACTAAAGATACACAATAGGGGGGCTGGTTTGACAAAGCAAATCGGTTACTGAACATTTCTAGAGCATTCAGAATTCAGTTCAGTTCAAACATGAGTGATTCTGGTTCTCAGACTGGGCTCTTCGTAACAGGTACCTAAACCGTAGTCTATGAATCTGTGAAGGTTTCACGAACTCCCAGGTTCCGGTTTTTGACTTCATTTCTGATACAATGAACAAAACATAATCTAAAATAAATTGGGTTTTGTATCATGCAACACAATTTAGATCAAGATTTAAATGAACTTTTCTAATTTAAGCTTTTTTCAGATATTGAAATTGAAAAATAGTTTATTTATCACATAAAAATTCACAAATACAGCACAGGAAAAAGAAAAACATTAAATTCATAATTATTAATAAAAAAATAAAAAACATAAATATTCATATGTGATAAAAAGGGGCAGACTCAGCATCTGTTGTGTGAGCTGAAGATCAGCAATACGACGCTGGCTTTCGGCCTGTCCCTTTTCAGACCTCAATTTAATCTTCAAATTGCAGGTAGGTGTCTAGCTTACATCATGCTACATTTTCAGCTAGCCATAATCACACAATTTTTTTTTATAATAGTTTTAAAATTAAACAAAAATAGGTCAGTTAAAAAATAAGTAATTTCTATGTAAAATTTCAATTTTAAAATGATATAAAAAATAAATAATGTCACAAAATAAAAAGAAAAAATACAAAATACATTAGATTAATAGGCTTATTTAAAATATCATTAACGCCCCAGACTCTCTTTGCAACATTTCGCTTTCATCTTACCTGAGGCTTTAGAAGTGGCGCTCCCCCCGCTGCATTAAGATGTTAGAGACCGCACCTGAATGTTGCTCTACTTCGTTAAATGAGTGTACGATTACTTAAAATTTGACATGTAAAGATTTTTAATTATTCAAGTAACGGTAATTTACAAAGTTTGGTTTGTTTATCGGAACAAACAAAATGAATTTGCAAAAGCAAAATAAACAAAAGTAAATCTACCTAGGGGTCTACTCTGATCGGAATCGGTCGTACAATATTCGGTCGAGTATCGTAATATCAACGCAAGTGGTACTCTGATAATCAATTTTCGAACGACAAACGTATTTGACAGGAGTTTGATCGAAACGCTTACTCCGAAGTTTCCGAACATCGACCGATAATTCTATTTTGACAGAAGTTTGATCGTGATTTTTACGTCAGCTCAAGACGTGTCGTTTTAATATCGAAAGTTTAAAATTTACATAATATTATTAGGTTTGTGACTGTTTTAAATATAGTACTTGATGGCAATATTATAATACTATATTTACTTGTGTTTAAAGCTGAAATGGCAAAATTAAACTTTAGTTTTTGTCTCAGATTAGGCAGATAATTTTTATAAATTATCACGACACGAATCCCCGTGGGGGTGTCAGAGGTGTTCCAAAGTTTTAACATTTGTTACAGTCCAGACTTGGTACACCCGCTTTTCACTAACGATTATTGTATAGGTATGTCCCAAACGTGATAGGTAGTGTGCCCTATCGCCGTAATATGGGCACAAAATGAAATGGATTTACAGCTTAACGTGCCTTCGTAAACACGCATACCGAAGACAAATTAATGTGCACCGCGGGGATTAAACCCACGACCTCGGGTTAGCAGGCGATGACTCTACCACTCTGCCACAGAGGCGGTCAACAAAGTTTCTAATCTTTACATTTTCTACGAGTATACAGCGAATTATTAAATAAAATATTGGAATTACTTATGTCAATTATTTTCTTCAATAAAAGTCAATAGATGCGTAAAACTGTATTTATTAAATATAATCTAAAATAAGTATGCAATATGAGGGACTTTTCGGATTTTCCCTGATGGCCGGACTCAAAAATAGTCCCTCCATAACATCTTTCAGGGCGACTACTGCCTTGTGAATCTCTCACAGCTCAGCTCGGAGACACTTTTCTTTTGAACAGCTGACTGCTGATACAGCTCAAGGAGGCGGTTGCGTGCGCTAACGTGCGGACAAGGAGCGTGCGGAGGCCACTGTCTGCCTCTGCCCCGTTTATCTGTTGAACATAAAACAGCAATATTACTTCCCCTGACATACCTTTGACCTTTATTTTCCGACTTGTTTGGTTACACTGGTCACTGCTCTAAGAAACCTGTTAGGTAATAAGAGTGACAACCAATTTAAAATGAATCAGTAACCCTAAAACTACATTTTAAATCGGCGTTTTCGGTATTTGTTGTTTAATTCAGCATATGGTACATAATATACAGAAATTCCAAACTCTTAAATGCTCTGTTCTTTGAGATAAACCAGTAATAAAAGTGACAACTTTGATAGCCCCCCATTTCTTTATTTTTAAAGATAAAAAATATTAATATATTTATACACGCTACTCATTGAGCTCTAAACAATGACACTTTACATAACAGGGTAAGAAAAAAAAATGTTTCAGCTCCTTCATGTATGGGACCCTATGCACAAGACAGGAATGATGGTGTAAGTAAAAACCCTTACGGGTTTCTGATACACCTTATTATTATTATAAAATATGTATTTCTTTTAAGTTATTAATTTATTTAAATAAATAAATGTATTCTGTGCCTAGACCGTCATTTGGAAATTTGAACTAAGTTTCAGAACTGTCCAGTGCGAGGCAGACTCGCGTACCTAGGGTTCCGTATTGTGGATGATAAATTTAATTTTCTCATTTTTTTTCGTGAATTTCTCAACCGCTTTATTTTTCCTGTAATCTTTACGTAAACACATATTACTTTAATTTATTTCATATTTGTCGGTCAACCAGTTTCGGAGATAAGGGGGGGGGGGAGAAACATACATATTTTTGTGGTTTTTTAAAGATTTCTCGAAACCAGTCCCAGTAAATATAGTAAAAGTATATATTTTTACAATAGGCTTTTTTAATATTTACAATTTGATACCCATATTGTGTTTTTAGATTGGATTGGATTTTTTTTTAATAATTTCTAATTTTTCATATTTTTTACACCGTGATATGTGGACAAATTAATACTATTTTTGTGCCAAACTTCATGTCTTTATCTTTAACGGTGCTAAAGTTATGAGGCTGTCACATAAGGACGGACGGACAATGGAGTCTAACCATAAAGGTTCCTTTTGTACCATTTAGGTACTACGGAACACTTAAAAGTATTTAAATTTACAAATGGTTTTCTAACCGTTTCTCCAGATATGTCATTGCGACATAAGGACATTTTTTTAAATTAATCTTTGGTGTGCAGCATTTTGATTAGTCGAAATTTTGAATTGCTTGATATATCGTTGGCACAGATTAGACATTTTAAGTTGGAATCGAAATTGAGCGGCGGTATGTAGTTCTCAAACTGATCCCAAGACCCCGCTTGTAGGGCTAGGAATACATCATCTCTTCATAAACGCACATCTCACACACATACACACATACATACACACCCTCTCATACACTAAACATTATAGAATTAATCTGTATTATCTTTATTTTATTTTAGTTTTTTTGTATCTTTAAAACCACTGGCGGAAGAGTGCGGTAACCCTGTTACAGGTTTGTATAAACTTACTAGGGTTATCACAGCCCTTTATGTAAAGACATAATGTTCTATAAATAAAATATTGCTATAATATTATAAAAAAACGGGTGGCATATAGTCAACAACAATCACACGTGAGTGTTCAAGCCGTATGTAATAATAATTTAAAATATTATTACTCCATTTTCATTATTTCATACTGTAGACTTGGTAAGTGGTCGATGTCAAGATTTGAGGGCGCTTTTTGTGCAATTCGTAATCTTTCTTCTTTTTTCTTGTTCCTTACAAACCCAAAAACAGTACTATGGGAGGTCAAGATTTTATTTTGCGAAATTGGCAAAACGTGTTGTTGTTTCGTTTTCTGATCGCTTGTTAGGCCTCCAGTACGACGTAACCTACTCTTTAAAACTATATTTTAAGAACACTTAAAATGTCGTCGCATATTTAATAATAAAAGTTATTATTTAAGTACATTGTCATACTTTACCTCTCAATATAAGAACATTATGTACTAAATAACGCAAATAAACTATATTCTATTCTATTCTATGTTCGCTGCCGGTGGATCTGACGCTGTGGCGTTCATTAATATGTAATATCTTCTTTCTTTTAAATGCCTTGATCATTGCGTTATTTATATATGAGTTTCGACATTTCACGAGTACTGTAAGGTTTGACAATTCCATAAGTTGCGGGAAAAGTCCATCATCTCTTCTTCTGCTCGATTGACGAATCTTTTCGGAGTCCCTTTTTTTGTCACTGTTACAAACCCTACTACTATAGCGTTTTTGCACAGGATACACAACTCGCCGTCACCTTCCTCCGTCATTTTTTATAAACAAATGTTCCTTGCATAAGTAGACAACTGGTCCGTTTCGTTGAGCGAGACACAACACAAACAAAATGCCGCCGCTCACCGCTGCGCATCGCTACCCGCCGCCGCACCACTGCGCGAGCGCCCCTCACCCCTCTTCACACCCGCGACTGGGTGACGGCAATGCTTGTATTTAGGAATTATTGAGATTGTAAATACTACGGTATTAGGCCGAATTTCCATTGGCTTATTGGAAAATCTACTAAAATACAGCGACTCATTACTAATAAACGTATTGAATTAAGCTGAGCAATTATTCACATGACCTAATTATGTAGAAATAAAAAATATATATATTCAAAAGGATTTTTTTTTGGATAACTTTACAAGGAAATTTATTTTAAGGAAATAAAACCACATTAAGAAATAAAAATTGGCAGAGCAATTTTTCAGTAGAAGTGATAGCACAAAATGTTAAAAGTTAAATTTGGAGTCACGGACGTAGCGGACTCCGCGCCGCTAACAGAATATTGAGGTACCCCATGATAAGCCGACTCGCTTGTACGGACGAACCGCACGCAAACATACAAAAAACATAAGCCAATCAACCGCCATTCTGCAGCGAACCTTGCCCGGCGAAACGCGATGACGTCGTACTTAAAAAATTTCGAATATGCCGTCCTGCGTGGTCAAATCTTGCAGAAATAATAACGGATATATGAAAAAATTACAGGTAATTACCTTTTATAGGTAAGTTACTCGATTTTTAACGTATTTCCATATCTTTAACGTGTTTTTACATGAAATGAATCTGCTCAATTCGGAACTCAAAACCTAAAGTCCGCGCCACCACTGAAGTCCTACGTCAAAGACTTTATTGTCTCTGTGATATGATCTAAAATGCCTTAATCCGTGAGACTTCAGTTCAATTGTCATACTCGTGACAATTGGCCAGTGTTGCCATTAAATACAAAAGCAAATCACTCACCACAAAATGTCGGTGATAGATTTTCGAGCGGAATTGATAATTTTTTTATCTTCGTTTAAACCGACTTCGAAAAAGAGAAAGTTGTCAACTCACCTGTTTTTTTTTCTACATATATTTTTTGTGTAAGTTGCTCCATAACTCCGTCATTTCTTAACCGATTTGGATGATTCTTTTTTTGTTTAAAATAGTGTGTCGATCAATAGATGTTGTTTCAGTTGGTCATCTCTATAGATATGATGAAATGAAATATAAAAAATACCCACGCCACCAAAGGGCTTGAGCTAAACAAATTTCGACACAGGCATACACGCGCAAGTTAGGTAGTCTAAATTACATTAATTATTAAAAAAATATATACCGATGTGTTTTTTTTAGACTTCCAAAAAGAAACCAAGTATGGAGGAATGATTGGTTAAATATAATTGGAGAGAGCAGAGGTGAAAACGACTGGGTTCCCTCCAAATCCAGCGTCGTTTGTACGAATTGGTTTAGATTCGTATTACAGCGCCATCAAGCGACAATAGTATTATTTATAGTGCTAAACTATTTTCTGGGGAAATTGGTATCAGTTGGCAACCCAGCACGCACACATGCACTTTGAGCCGCCGCCATTGTTGTGATTCAGTTATTAGTTAGCGACACGGTGTCCGATCCTTCTTACGTTCATGTTTGGAGTATCCTTTAAATCGAAAAAATATTGGATGCCTATACTTACCTATTCTTACTAATACATACGGTACGTACACATAAACTATTTCGACTGAGAAGTTTTTCACAGAGAGTAATAAGCGATTCTCAAGTTTAGGTAAAAATACCTAACTTCTCTTATCAAAATATTTTGGTTTATTTGACATCTGTAATCTGTACTACCTTACTTTATCACACTACCTACTCTCACTGACAGAGGAATTTCTCGGGTTACATAAGCCCCCTTAATCGGTCTACTATGTGATCCGCTATTTTATGCCGCATTCCTTCTTACTACTAAGATAGCGGATCATTACTTAATTGGTGTCACGATCTCCACGGGCGAGGACACGACGAGTGTTACACCTAAAAGTAAAGTGATAATGTCTAATCGATTAGTTCGTGAAAATTTGGATTCAGTGAATTGGGATGAACTTCGTGACTGTAAGTGCCCGTTAGTATTATATGAAAAGATGTGTTTAATTTTTGGTAGTGTCTATGAAAATTCAAAGATAGAAATCTCGCTAAACAGTAAGCGCAAAAGACCGTCATGGATAAATGATAAGTTAAGTTCAATAATATGTATTAGAGATGAACTGTTTAGAAAGTGGAAATCAAAACCAAATTGTATGAATATGAGGTTAGAGTATACGAAATATAGAAATAAAGTTAACAAATTAATTAATGTAGCTAGAAATAAGAGTAAACAAGAGGAATTAAAAAACTGTAATCATGATGCCAAAAAGATATGGGCTAAAATAAATAGCTGGCTGGGAAGGGAGAAGCCCAGGTTAGATGATGTAATTTTAAAGTACTTAGGTAAGTCAGACAATCTCGAAAATGTATGTAGTAAGTTTTCTGAAACATTCACAGAAGAAATACATAAAATAAAACATAATTGCGATAAAAAGTTTTTAACCTTTTGAGTGTCCCCTTACAAGCCAATTCTGAGTACCGCAAATGTCCGCGTACATTTCGCAAAACGAGATTCCTAGCGACTTGATGGTAGAAATGTACGGATTTGGTCGGTTTGCGATTGTTATTACCCAATATGTTATATGTTCTAAGAATCTACATAAAATTTGCCATGTTTTCATGTAATAGACATACCTATGCAATAATCCTAAGCAAAGATATCCTTTGATATAGTTTCATCTTTCATTTTTTTTCCGCCATTTTTTGTCATATTTTTCTTCACAACACTTCATATACACTAATTTCAGTTTTTTTTTTTACATTCACGTAATCACAATTAGTTTACGCGTAGACTACATGAATTTTTTTATTCAATTACTCACTAAATACTTCACAATAACTCAATATTTACGGACGTAAACAAACTAGATGCCGTTCGACCGGCCGCTGCGTTTTCACTGACCAAAAAGTAAGTAAAATTCATTCGTTCTAAACCGAAAACCAATGATACAAAAATGTTGGCCACACTGTGAGAAATCATAAACAATTTTTGCTCAAAAGTTCGTTCAATTTCACTCCGAGATATTTGGCGGCAATTTCATACCGCCGCTTATGATCAGACGTTTGATCATAGGGCATTTGAGGCACCCATTTTCTTATGATCAACCGTTTGATCGTAGGACACTTGACGGGTTAAATAGAAACGAATACAAAAAAGAAAGTGATATTTCGTTAAGATTCCGGAAAGTTAGTGCTTTTGAAATTGAAAAAATAATCGACAGCTTAAGTAACAACAAGTCACCCGGCTCAGATAGTATTAGAGTAGAGGATATTAAATATATTAAAAAGCAAATAAGTCCTATTATCGCTAACTTTATAAATATGAGTGTGCAAAAAGGACTTTATCCAGATGATTTGAAACTGGCTATAATAAGACCTATATATAAGCAGGGTATAGCCACCTAGACTATACCAACTATAGACCTATAGCTATATTATCAGTTATTAACCAGATAACAGAAAAACTAATTGTAAGACAGATAAGTAAATTCCTAGACAAGCATTGTATTATCTCAGATAATCAACACGGCTTCCGACGTGGCCGTAGCACGGCGACGGCTCTTAAGCAGTTTACAGATTATGTCAACAATTCATTAGATGAACGGAAACAAGTAGTGGCACTTTTTATCGATTTCAAAAAAGCCTTTGATACCCTAGACCATAGCCAGCTTTTGCAAGCAATGAGTGAATGTGGAATAAGAGGACCTTTACACAACTGGCTACAGAATTACTTATATGATATATTATATGATATATATTATATTATATGATATATATATATTACTAATAGAACTATGGAGGCATCTATAAATGGTACAAAGGGTGCAAAAGCAAACATAAGGTATGGTGTTCCTACTGGTTCCGTGTACGGTCCGGTTGGATACATCATGCATGTTAATAGTATCTGCAATGTAGTTAAACACTGTAAAATGTTTATGTACGCCGACGATACGTGCTTACTATATGCTCACAATGATTTAAATGTAATTCAAAACTGTATACAAAAGGACCTTGATAATATTATCAAATGGTCTCACGACAATGGCATTATTATTAATTTATGTAAAACAAAATGTATGCATATGTGCTCCCCATACAATAAGCCTAAATTAAATAATCTGCAGATAATTGGGCATAGTTATGTTTGTTTCCATCAGTACTGCTTAAATACATGTAATTGTCCTGAAATTGAATTTGTAAATCAATATAAGTATTTAGGGCTTACCATAGATCAAAATATGTCATTTAAAACGCATGTGAACAATGTATGCTCAAAACTTAGATCATTACTATGTAAATTTTATCAGCTGAGAGGCGTAGTGAACAGAGCTACTATGTACTCTGTTTACTATGCACTCGCAGACTCGATTGTATCATATGGCTTGGGCAGTTATGGGTGTACTTTCAGAACTTATATAGACCAGATTAATGCCATACAAAAAAGAATCATGAAATTGTTAATTGATAATAAAACAAAGAAGAAATGTCACCATGATTATGATCAACTTTATAATATCTGTAAAATTTTACCTGTCCATGAAAAATTTAAATTGCTCATTCTGTTAGAGGAGTTTAATAATAATGAGTATAAAAATCCTATCTCGCATAGCATCACTACAAGAAAGGTTAGTAACAAAAAATTAACTGTCCCTAAAATATGTAATTACTATGGTTCCAGAACCAGAAAATATTTAATTCCTAAAATTCTCAATGATCTTCCGAATGATATTAGAAATGATACCTTTTCCAAACCTGTATTTAAGAAAAAAGTGACAAATTCCTTATTAGATTCGTGTGTAAAATAAAATATATGTTTACTAAAAGAACTATAAAATTAAATACCTACATAAAGATGTCAATTTGTAAAAACATAATATAATATAGTTAAAATTTGGGCTGGTTCGTTCAATCAGTGAACTAACTGCGAAAAGCATATGTATATGTGTATGTGTGTGTGTATGTATATGTATATATATGCATGTATACATATATATATATATATGTATGTACATGTATATGTATATATGTGCGTGTGTATGTATATATATACAAGGTGAATTTGTAAACATCGTCCAAATTCATACTTGAGCCTTGGTAAGTGATCAGCATCAAGAACCAATAACAATTTTTTTAAAATTCATAAAATTAAATTTCGACTCCCCATAGTGATTCACCCAGAACTGGGAGTGAATTACCATGGGAAGTCGAAATCTCATTATACGAATTTCACAAAAATTGTTATCGATCCCTGATGCTGATCACTTACCAAGCCTCCAGTATGAATTTGGACGATGATCAAAAAGTCACCTTGTATATATATATATATAATAATAATAATAATAATAGCACCAGGATGTTGTGATGGTATCCGTTCAAGGATTGGAAGGACCAGTTCTTACAAGAGTGAGAGCGCCAACTGCCAATAAACTGCCTTGCAGTTTGGCGGTGCATTTGAAATTGCTATTTCTGTAATGTTTTTTATCCTGAATAAACGTTTTTTGAATTTGAATTTGAATGTAATTTTTATAACTATTTTCATTACGATAGGAATTAAAATTGCATAAAATTAAAAATCACATAGCGGATTTTGCAGCCGCAGCGAGAGCGACGACATACATTTCACACTTTACCGCCTGTTCTATGTCCAATGCATCATCACTACTATAGTATAAAACAAAGTCACTTCCCGCTGTCTGTCTGTCCCTATGTATTCTTAGATCTTTAAAACTACGCAACGGATTTTGATGCAGTTTTTTTTTAATAGATAGGGTGATTCAAGAGAAAGGTTTATTTGTATGATACATGCATAGTATAGTAGAGAAACACTGATAATTTTAGAGGTTTCTAATGTGATGTAAATAAAATAAACACATTTTTTGCGCTTACATTGCAAACGCTGGCTGAACCCTACGAGATAGATCAAAATAATGTACTACAGTATTGTACAACTTTAAAATACAAAAAAGTCCGCGATGGTATATGTTTATCTCTTAGGGATAACCCACAATAACCATTATGGCTTATTTACCAAGCGATTTTAAGCAATACAGCATTAATCCATATCCAATTAAGTACCTTAAATACATTACAAAAACTGTGAACGTTGTATATAAAGACATTCTGTAGTATATTTAGTATCAACATTGCACCCGTGCGAAGCCGGGGCGCGCGGGCGGGTCGCTAGTGGTATAATAAAACAAGGTATGTTCTTTGCTGATTTGTTGAGGTTTTGTGTTCTAACTGGGTGGCACAAGCATAACGTTATCACGCTATGGACGGTTTGATGGATAAATATTACGTGACTATAAAATAATATAAGTAAAACTTTCTTAGGCCAGTGTCTTTATTTGTATATGTATAATATTAAAATTATTATCTACCAATTAATATTTATTGAAAACACTAGTTTTAGTTATGAAATTTCATAAAAATTTGGATAATCTAGGTTTTGTTTCACTAACTACAGATGTAACATCCACGAAATGGTGATATTTGGGTGTTTATTTTTTTTATTAGAAAATATATATACTTTGTTAATTAAAATAACTTTACGTGCCCTAAGTAGAACTACTCAAACGCTATCTTTTGGTATAATGTTACCTCCATCATAGTATTACAAGCTTTGATATTCTCACAGACAACAAAATATTTGGTCAAAATGAGAAATACCCATTTACCTGAGTGTTGGCTAATATAGAATGTTTTTTTGTATTGAAAAAATCTCGGAATTCTGGGATTGACATATTTAGTGTTCTAACTATAGAATCGGATACATACCTTTGATCGAAAAATGTGTCAAAAATGTAGTTTCTTTATAAAAAGTACTAATCATTCTAAGTAGGTCAGCTGATCGATATATTTTTATATGACAAAAATGTTTTATGCGTTGTAAGTCATATCATTCATTAATAAAATGTATCTTTTGAAAATCGAATACGAAATCGTAAAACATTTATTGCAGTAGTGTTGACCAGAATACGGATGGCTTCAGAATAAGGCCGCGCGCTCGGCGAGAGCGAGCTAGGGCGTCCCGCTACGGGCGGAGCTCCTCGCATCGTTCCCCTGCTTCACCCCCTCTAAAACGTGAAGATCGTCATCTTACATCGCCTTAAAACCGTACAAGTGTGTGTTTATTTACTCTACGGTGTAATTCTAAGCTATGCATAAGTATAAATACTTATTTTTCAATATCTATCATATATTTGTACAGTCGAGAACAAAAGTTGTGCGGGTGAAATGTATGAAAAAACATTTGAAAGTGTAAAAGTGTATTTTATTTACTCTACAACGTAATTCTAAGCTATGCATATGTATGTCTAAAAAGTGTATAAGTGTCTGTTTATTTACTCTATATGGTAATTCTAAGCTATGCATATGATTAAATACTTATTTATCAACATATAAGAGGCATCTGCACAGTCAAGGAAGTGTGTGTTTATTTAGTCTTCAGTGTAATTCCAAGCTCTTTTTGTCTATATATTTTGTAAAAACCTTTAGTATGTTATACCAACTCTGATACTGTAACTACTGTAAATATATATTCAAGATATGCATGCATAGCTTAGAATTACCCTGTTGGATAATTAAACACACATTTATAGACTTTTAAATATTTTAGCAAAAACTTTTTTCCTCGAATATACAGATTCCCTATATCTTGATAAATAATCAATTGGACATGTGCATAGCTTCGAATTACCCTATAGATTAAATAATCACACACTCATACATTTTTAAATATTTTATCCCAAAGCTTTTGACCTCGACTGTACATTTTACCCTATTTATTTTGATAAACGTTTTCAGACATACATATACGTAGCTTAGAATTACATTGTAGAGTAATTAAAACACGCTTTAACACTTTTCATTTTTTTTTCATACTTTTCACACGAATACTTTTGTTCTCGACTGTACAAATATCTCATGTATTTTGAAAAATATGTATTTATGCATAGCCAAGAATTACACCGTAGAGGAAATAAACGCACACTTATTCACTTTTAAATATTTTCTCATACATTTTATATAAAAAATATTTTCCTTGCTTGTACAGTTAGTTATCCGGTCGATTTTGGGGTAACTGACAACGGTTTCTCGAATGTTATAAAAGTTTTATCTTAAATCTTAATTTAAGAATATCGCTCAAGGAATAAAAAACGTCTATCGATTGTGTGACACCACGATACGGCACAACACTAGCGAGCAAGTTTGACAAGTAGGGAGAGCATACATTACTTGTTTACTACATCTTAGCCAAAATTGTGAGCGTACATTGCCGGTAGTGTATATTTTTGTTGTCACCATGAGTAAATTAGTTATTTATCTAAAATTCTCATATTATACAAAGTTTTTATAATTACAGGTGAAAGGAAATATCTCATTTTTTCCGGTTTGCTTTCTTATTCGTGATTCTGCAAGTAATTATTGCACAAGACGGCATTTCTCTTTAGATTAGGCAGAGCTGTTCACAGAGTCACGGTTCGCGTGCGACTATGGGCAGCGATCGCGTGTTTCGGTCTAAGTATTGATGTTCAACAGTAGTTGTGGCGCGCGTGACACGCCCACTTAGCCTTTCTATTTGATTTAAATGTTCTGTGGTCTGAACGCTGCGATGTCCCAGCGAAACTAAGGGAAATATCGACGCGTTTTGTGTTTTAAACTCTCGATAAGTTTCGATTTGATAAATGTTCTTAAAATAATTTTTTAAATACCGTTTTTTGTTATTTCACTTATTGATAGTTCTATTCTACGTGTTTTAAATTGGACTACGCTAAACGATAGTTTTCTAGTAGAAAAAAAATATTTCATCAGTGGTTGAATTCATAAAGTCACAACTACTTAAGAGGCCGGTCCAAAATTAATTATCCATACAAACGTAATACCAAAATCATTTGCAATTCGAGCATATTTCAACCAAATTATGCTGTTATTCTGATTAAGACAGTGTTTTTATAGGTCCATGAATATGTTTCCTTCCAAAATACTAACCTGAAACGGAAATGTCAGCGATTTGCAATTCGCACATTTTTACACCATAAATTACCCGTTTTCTTCTTATTTGTTTTGTATTAAAAACAACAAAACGTATGATATTGTTCGAGCGGAAACATAGCCTATGTTATCATGTTACAGATTATTAAAACAAAATTTAAAACACATTAAGTTTTCATTCATCATTTTTGGTATTACGAAACACACCCGTATTCAGTATAAATTCTGAACGGCTAGTAGCTGTGTCGCATCTTGTTTGACGCACGCACACATTCACACAGTAGAGACATAGAGAGATGTCGCGTGGATTCGCGCGTCTGGGCCTGGGGCCCAGAGCTGTCACATGGACCAAATAAAAGGATGTCCTGGTCTAGATCTAAGAGTATGCTGATAGTCCGAGCTGTCACATGGACCAAATAAAAGGATGTCCTGGTCTAGATCTAAGAGTAAGCTGATAGTCCGAGCTGTCACATGGACCAAATAAAAGGATGTCCTGGTCTAGATCTAAGAGTAAGCTGATAGTCCGAGCTGTCACATGGACCAAATAAAAGCCCTAAGTTGGTCCGTTCAAATAGGACTCGGACCTGGTCCGATGGACTTTTATGGTGTGCCCTAAACTCAAGCGGACCGAACGGACTAGCCCTATTTCGGTAAAAAGCCGGTCCGGTCCGAGTTGGTCCGAAACAGTCCGTTAGATTACTTCAAAAGAGTTATGCAATAAATGCTGTGCTACAATTTGATAAATAGTCGAAAAAATGTCGTGTATTTCATTGAATAATATTGAAATACCTGAAAACTTCGATTAAGAGGATGGCATACCCTAGCAACTTTTTTTAAATTTCCGTCCAGCACAATAAGTCTAATGGCAAAGACCTTATTTGCTTTTCATAGAAGCGATTATATGTTGGATCTTTGGCCTCTTGTTCTTGGACGCATAATACTAGTGATCACGCAGCGAAACAACAAATTGGTGTGTTTTTAGCTATTACTGACATATTTTGTAGGGAAAAAAAATATTGGATTTAGGCAACATATTTTTCTATTGCCTATTTTATAAAAAAAAAAACAATTTGGTCTCTTAACCGCGTCTTTAAAACGAACGTTTGAAAACAAAAAAAAAGAGGGAGGTAAACATTTTTTTTTTGACAAAAGTATAAATCTTAAAACATTGTTTATAGGTGGAATCCTATAGGTGGAATCACATACAAAGTACAGTCAACCTAAGAAAGGATTGAATCCAAATACTATAATAAACACTTTCTCCTTTTTATCTAACGTGTTTAACTTTAAATATATCTAAACGATGCCTCTTGAAAAAAAATGCAGAATCAATAAAGTGTCAATAAAACAATGTAACACTTCATTGTTGATGGTGATGAAAAGTGATGTGTACTAAGTACTTAGTACTTATTTCAGTTATTATTTTTCGCTTTTGTTGTTGTTACATCGCCATAGAATTGTTATAGATATAAAGACTCATGGGTTAGACAATTTAATGGGTAGTGATAGTGTTTGTGATGTTGATTTTTATAATATAATAATTATAAATATATAATATATATAATAATAATAATAAATTTTATAAAGAAGCGCGAGCGGGCGCAGTTCCTAGGGATGTCCCCGGTCACTAGGGATGGGATTTTTTTTTTCTAAAATTTATTACAAAAAAATTTTGTTTTGGCCATATCTTCGGAACGGAAGGTGGTACCATAGACTAATAATACAAGAAGACTGCCGATTGCTATACTAAAGACCGTAGCACCCAAATTGCAGACTAAAACTAGATGGCGCTGCATTTTGAGGTTTTTATTTCTTATGTCTACTTTCTGCGCCACCACTAGGCAAGTTTATAACTAATTAAAGCAAAGCTAATCCATTTGTTTTTATGTAATATCACAAGATGGCGTTGTTGTGAGGTGATGTTTGTAGATACAACACACAGTCTATAGGTCACTAACCTACAGTGCGGGCCAATCTTTTAGTTGCCTCTGAATGAGCTTACGCAGGTACAGTCAACGAAACAATAATATCAACGGTTGATTATTAAATGTTTACTATAAGTGGGTGGGAAGGTGTACTCTTGTTGTACCTACCTATTTAATTATTCATTTATTATTTTAGTGCAATCTTAACTATATAAATAAAACGCATTAATATAATTACACCCCCATACACCATTTTCCTACAATGTAGCCAATTCTAAAGCCTCCAATTTTAGTTTTAGTGCTGTCAAAACTAGAATTATTCTAAAGTAATTAAGCTTTTGTTCCTAGCATTTAAAGACTATTTTGCAATAAACAAAATTTGTTGTGACAGCACTAAAACTAAAATTAAAGCCTTCAGAATTGGCTTTATTGTCGCCTTAAAACGCTATAACGTCCGCGAGGCATAACAACAATAAACTTTAACAAACTAAATCAACAAAACAACAATTAAAGCCAACCAAAACAATAAACAATAACAAACAGATTAAACGATAAACTTAACGAATCATAGAATTTTTTCCTCGGAGATACTTTTCATGCAACGCGCGGGTGTGTAGTGTACGGACGTAGCACTAACACTAACGCATAGTGTTGACACCTGCTAAAAGGCGAGCGGGGGGTGTAGTGCGGCACGCGGGCGGGTGTGACCCGCGCCCTCGCTCCTGTAACGTCCCCCTGACACCGCAAAACGGCTATTGCGTCGCCTAAAAAATTGAAGCGACTAAAAGATTGGCGCGCACTGTACCTACCTACTCTGTCATGGACGAAATTATTATTAATTTAGGTACTGATTCATTCTTTCTACTTTCCTGTTGAAAAGTTGATATTTGGGAATTTTAACCCTTTCAGGTAGGTATGCGTAAGCGGCCGTATGAATGCTAGGTAACTGCACAACTTCAAATGAATACACATTAATACACATTGCATAACTTGGTTGAGCCAGACTCGCGTACCTAGGGTTCCGTATTGTGGATGACAAATTTAATTTTGTAATTCTTTTTCGTGAATTTCTCAACCGCTTTATTTTTCCAATATTTATGTTCACACGTATTAAATTCAAATTCAAATTCAAATAGTTTATTTTGCAAAGCAGGTATAGATATATACACTTTTTACACGTCAAATTTAATCTAATAAAGAAAATATATGTAATAAAATAATAAATGTACATGAACTACATTAAAGGTTTATTTAATTTATGTAGCAATATATTTACGATTAAAATGATAGGTAAAATATATATTATACAAGGTAAAATCCAATCAGCCGCCCGAACCCATACCGGAGACCCGGCCAGGGACCAGGAACAAGGTTCAATGATCACCAACCGAGCCCCCAGCACGAATCCAGGCGGCCGACCAAACCCCATCCTATATACTACATACTAATAGGTTACATATATAAATACATGCCTACCTCCGCCCATTCGATTAGTCTTGCTAAGAAGAAGGGCAAGAAACTTAGCAAGATCATGTCTTTTTTTTCAACATAAAACTTATACTATACAATATATGACTTATATCTACTTTAACCAAGGGATAAGAAAATACAAGACAGCAGGAATTCAGGTTAATGAAAAAAAGAAAAACATATATATCTTTGTCTACCTGTCTCATATAGTCCTTTTCCTTTTACAGTCTGTAATCAATTAATGTTTACACCTTAGAGGAATCATAAGTTAAGAAATTATACTATTTAATTAAATTAAATTATTTTATTATTTTATTACCATATTTTTTTTCATATTTTTCGGTCCACCGGTTTTGGAGATAAGAGGCCCCCTCGGATGCATTTTTTTATGGTTTTTCTAGGATTTCTCGAACTAGATGCAATTAAATATGTATAGCTAAAATTATATATTTTTACAATCAGCTTTTTAATACCAATATTGTATTTTCATAATTTTTTTTTATATTTATTTTACATTTTTTAAATATTTCTCGTTTGTGCTCAACTTTTTTTTTATATCGCTATAGTTTTCCTGTAATTATCCAGTTATGATCTGTAATCGAAATTTTTTTCATATTTTTCGGTCTACCAGTGTCAGAGATGATGGGATGGACATCATATACATATTTTTGTGGTTTTTTAAAGATTTCTTGAAACCAGTACCAGTAAATACAATAAAAGTATATATTTTTACAATAAACTTCAATATCTACAATTTGATACCCATATTGTATTTTTAGGATAATATTTTTTTTATTTTTCTCACTTTTGTTTTGGAAATATTTTGAACAATTTCAAAATTTTCATATTTTCATATTTTTTTACACCCTGATATGTGGGCATATTAATACTATTTTTGTGCCAAATTTCATGTCTTTCTTTAACGGTGCTAAAGTTATGAGGCTGTGACATACGGACGGACGGACAACGGAGTCTCACCATAAAGGTTCCTTTTGTACCTTTTAGGTACTACAGAGCCCTAACAAAGCGTCTTTTCGCATTTTATAATATGTCTATAAAATTGTCCCATATAATATAAATCTTCTTCACGTCTACACTACCGCTTAAAAATATACACACTATCGCATTACAATCAATACAAGGTTATACACCATTCATAATAATAAGAGAAATTATTTGAAATGGTCAATGGTGCAGAGTGGGTGGCGCGGCGTAAGCACAAACGACACAGGTTCCACGTCGAACAGCCAGTGAGCCAGCAGCGGCAGCGCTTTCACCCTCGGATTTTGGTTTTCCCTTAACTCCTTGACACTTTCCAGACTTTTTTCCCCTAAACATTCAAATTAGAAGTAAAACACAATTTAAGGTTAACTATTATTGATTTATCTATAAAGTTTATCAGTTTATTTAACTACAAGTATTTCAGTAACTTTAAAACAGTCATGAATAGCATCCATTTTTAAAGAATCAAAGTCAAAACAGAAAAATATCTAACAAAAAATATCTATTGTTGACGCTAGCGATAGAGAACTGCACACCACGTTCAGATATTTGCATCCTAAACCCAAAATTCGGTTCAAATAAATTTCCCCTAAACATTACCCTAAATACTTTTAAAACCCAAAAAAATCCCCTAAACATGAAAAAATTCCCTAAATTTAGGGGACAATACCCTAAGGTGGTAGCACTGGCCAGCGGCACACTGCCACAGAATAATGCCCGCTCTTGCGCAGCGACTCATGCTCTAGAATTCGTACCGATTCATGTATTAAGAAAAATTTGGTTTTTTTTTTGTATTATTTAAGTTATTAAATTATCTAACCATTAGTATATTGCTCGAAAATAAATACCATCAATTTGAGGTGAAGATGCATGGAATCTTCAACTACAGTCATACATTTGAAAGCATGTGTCGTAGCGAGGGGCCAGGGGCGCGCGCGCGTACACCGCCATCTTTCCGTAATCAAGCGCAACCACTACGAAGCTACCTTTACTAGGAAAGAAAGTCATTTCCAATTAGCCGTGAATTCGGTTGTTTTGAACTAGTAGCTCCATCTTGCTACAACATTTGAACTAAAAATCAAGTTACGGTTGAATGTAAGACGCTTGTAGGTCTTCTTGTATTATTAGTCTATGGTGGTACATCCCTAGGGGTCGGACCATAGGGTGCCAAAAAAGTTTTTTTTTTATGTCAAAACTTTAACGGCCTGTATCTCCTAGACGGCTTGAGTTAGACCCATGTTGATGGGTGTCTAAGAAAAGGTCTCGCCGAGATCTAGCCCCCCCCCCCCCGGTGTCAAAACTTTAACGGCCCGTATCTCCAAAAATTTTTTTTTTACCAAAACTTTGATCAGCGAGTTGCGGTTTCGACTTGAGTGATCGGTTCAGATTCAGATTCATTTATTTTAACCATAATTGTAACAGTGGTCGTTATATTGGTAGGTCAGATTACATTTTGAAATACATTACAATTACATTTAAACGGTTAAATAATTTACATAAACATTATTTGTTACATACAGTAAGACCTTAATATAAATAGTAGGACATATCAATTTGATATGGTCAATTAACATTATAATTAAAAAGAAAAAAAAATATATAAATAATTAAAAGTAAATGTCATAATTAAATTTAAAAGAAAACAATGTCAAATATTTTCAATAAGAAGTGTCAAAATTATAACTAAGAAATAAAAATGTAAAAATATATCCATAGGTAACATGATGTTACCTAAAGAGTAATATAGAAATTTAATTGTTCATTTATATTTCATTCATTTTAAAGAGAAAATGTGGTCACAGTAAGTCGCTTTTGCATGAATTCTCCAACAGAATAAAATGGATTGCAAGAGAAGTATTCTTTCAGTTTGAATTTAAAGTCAGCTAGAGTGAGTCTGGTCATTTCTATGGGGAGTTTATTATACATGGCCAGTTTGAAAATTGGTCCTTGTTTTTGGGTTTTTGCCAGTCTTGCCTTAGGAATAAATATTTTTTCTTTATTCCTTGTATTAATCTTATGGATGTCCATTTTCTTAGGATAATTTTCTTTGTCATAGTGTATTTCAAGTAGTGAATTAAGTATATATAAAGATGTCACAGTCATTATTTTATTGATTTTGAAATAAGTTTTGACAGAAGTACGCCTATGGAGACCATTTATTATTCGAATTGATTTCTTTTGGCAAACAAATACCTTTTTGATGTCTGCTGCGTTTCCCCATACTGTAATGGCGTAATTTATATTGGCTTGTATATAAGCATAATATACACTCATTAGGGCAGATTTACTCACTAGTGGTTTTAACTTTAGAAGAGCATAGTTCCCGCTAGATAGCTTCTTGCAAAGTTTTTCAATGTGAAGTTTATGGGAAATGGTCTTATCAACTATGTATCCAAGAAAAGTTGTTTGATTTGTTTTTAGCTCTTCGAACTTGCTATTTCTGGTTTTGTATTTCATAATGACGCTTTTATTAGCATTTAGAACGATTCCGTTTGCCTCAAACCATATTGTAAGCATTTTCAGAATTTCGTCAATTTTTTCGTCTACTAGCCGAGGGTTACCCGACCGCATAAAAAAATTTGACATTTGACAGGTTTCACATTTTTTTGACATGTCTAAAAAAGTTCTCCGATTCGCTTGAAACTCGGTATCCAGGAGCAAGTGGGGTCGCTGATTACGAATCCACTGTCAAATTTGACAACCGACAGGGATTTTGACACTTTTTCGAAAAAAAATTGATCGGATATTTCTTCGGATCTAATGGCGAGGCCGAAGGCCGAGCCTACAAGTGTCTTTCCAGCGAGGCCGAAAAACGAGCATGTGAGGACGGAGAACGCGCCAGCGAGGCCGAAGGCCGACCTGGCAGCGTTCGGAGTCCGAACATGCGAGTTTTTCGGCCGAGCACGACATCGCGGCCACCAGAGTCATATCTGATGTCATTCTAGGGAGGCCGAAGGCCTCGTATGTTCGTTCATCGGCCTCGCTTATACTCGGTTCGGCCTTTGGCCTCACAGGCTCGGCCTTTGGCCTCACAGGCTCGGCCTCCGGCCTCGCCGCTTGGTACTGTTTGGCCTCCGGACGATTCCTACGAATCAACGAAAACGTAGGAATCGTCCTCCGGGGTCGGCCTTCATCAACGAAAATCATGTGCCTTACCACATCAGTCAACCACGGACGCGGCTTTTGGTTCACTCTTATTTTTTTAAAACGGGCATATTTATTAAAAAGGGCATTAATTAAGTTGTTGAAATGAGTAACCATGTCATTTACATCATCGTACTCTAAAATCTCATTCCAAGGTTGGTTTTTAAGGTCGGCTGAGAGTTCTTCCTCATTGATTTAATCCAAAAAACGTGTCCATATGTACTCAGGAGGCGATTTAGGAATTTTTATTGTTAAGGCGATTACCATCGCCAAATTATCAACGGAAACGACATTGAAATAACGTTCATATCAGCGCGCATTGCATAGTGGCTGTTACGACGCTCGCTGCGTCCTTGATAGAGCGAAATAGGGGAAAATTATACTTTTCACTAGGACGTGATTAGTCGATTGAATAATCTTATGTTATGTTTATAGCTATAAAGTTTATCTATTTATCAAAGCATAGATGAATTCAATCGGCCAAACCACTGAGGAGCAGTAGGGAATTTGAGGTCAAAAAACACCATTCAGTAAATAAAAAATCATGTAGAAGTTTTGGTGGTATGAAAAAGAAAACTGTTGCATATGTTGTCTAAGAGTTGATTATTCATAATAAATTTTTTCATTATTTTTGGTTTGGCCATAAACGAGGAGTAGGCTTTAGAAAGTACCCATTTGGCGGGATTAAGGGATAAATCAGCCGAAACAATGGCATGGTCGCTTAGCAGCGGATTATGATGAACACATACATTCCGGAATAGTTCTGGCAGAGAATATAAAGTATTACTACGTAAAGAAGCGACACTCTCCTCCCCGCGCGAATTTAACGTCCCCCGCGGTCCCCCGCAAGTTAGTGGAAATCTGGAGTCAGGTAGAGCTCGATTACCACTCGTTTGCTGCGCGCGTGTTTTGTTACAAAGTTTTATCACGATACTAATTTTTAATCAGTATGGTGCGTTATTGCAGTGTTTATGGATGCCTGGAAAACTTTTTTTCAAAAATTAGAATTGCGTGATCAAACCTTACAATTTCGTTCAGTAACGCATTTGGAACAATAAAATCAGTATTTATAACTTTCCATGTTTTAAAAAGTTTTCATTTTTTTTCCAAAATTTATGTTTGAGTAGTTGTTCATTATATGATGATCATTTATGCATACGAAACTATATAGGTACCTACTAAGCTTAGGCATACTATATATATATATATATATTTACTTTTAAAGTAACGAAAAGGCAGCGGTAACTCAGGGGTAGAACGCTGGCCTCTTAATCTTGAGATTAAGGTTCGATCTCCGGTCGGGCATGCACCAATGAGTTCTTCGGAATTTACATAATATGCATAGTATTTGCTAATAGGTACTTACCACTTGTGAACAGTGAAGGAAAACATAGTAAGGAAACCTGCATGCCCTAAAAAGAGTGTATTTGTGCCCGAAGAACGATGATAGGGCTCACCACCCATCACGTTGGGACGTAATATTTGCAGGTGAAACGCGGGTTTACCGAGTGTGGATGGACTGTGACTTGCATCTCAAAGTTCACACTCGGGACACATCCGACACCCCCCGGGGCATTACGATCGTAACGATTTATATGCATATATAAGGTTAAATAACATTATTTGGCGAAACTCAAAACAAAAGTAGTACTAGTCTATATGGACAACTGTTTGTATGGGAGCTAAGCGAAATTCTTAACTTTTTTTCACTTCCTCCTATACAAATTGCTCCGATCAGCTGACTCGTCCAGTATGGAAAGGTGAAAACGAATTTTAAGAATTTTTCACTATCCTATTAAAAAAAGTTATTCATATGGACATGTTCTACATATGTTTCAAATTTCGCCAACTAATTGAATTTAACCTTGTATATATATATATATATATATATATATATATACATATATTTTTTTAATACTGATTAATCCACGGGGAACCAGAAATTGGACTACGCTAAAATTTAGGAAGAGAATGACATAAGTTGCTGACTTATATTGTGTCCCTCTCGGGCGACGACGCTCACACGATTGCTGCCAGCCCTAGACTAGCTCACGCACACACACAAGCGTGTGCGGACAAGCCAGATGCGCGCGTCAGAGTGTAGGTAAATAACTTGAGCCTTCACTATGAAGTGTCGGGGGTGTGGTTCTGGGCTGTCTGTTATGACAAGGTCTAGAAGGGTAGCACTGTTTTCGACAATTCTGGTAGGCTCATGAACCAAGTTCGTAAGGCTTTGTTGTTCAAAAAAGGATAGAAACAAATTAGTTAGTAAGTCTGTAAACAAAATCGTAGAACAATAAACAATTTTACACAACAGAATACAAAAACGGTAATTTAAATCATCAAACCATCTCCATACATAATTAACATTATAGGTATATGTATTGTGCAGGCTCCAGAACATCCAAATTATAAAAGCTGCCGTACAATCCGTATTATAGCATATTTTACAATTAATTATTAGCTCATGTAAAATACATGTACTTGTTTTGTTAACATTATTAAAAAACAAGTTTTCAATTTGATCCATCCAATGTGAGCAATATAAAATTAGAGGTATTAGTGTAAACATGATCACATTCAAATTATTATTATTATTATTTAACGTTTGAATTACACATTTTAAAGTGAGTAGGGCTACGTTAAGGAAAGTACTATTTATATAACAACTATGCAGGATTGTCATTACTGATAACAAGGTTAAAAACCCTGCAAAGATCATTCTCAGATTGTATGCGATGGGTAGGCTTGTTTTCGTCTTGTTTGACTAGGACATTTCCATTATTCGTCCATGCGAATCTCCATTCCTGTTTCTTTATCTGCTCGCGAGCCATATAAAACAGTTTTTTATTGTTTTTTGATAACCTTTCATTTAGGTATATACTTGTGGGTTTTGGGGATACATTTGAGCCAGCAGAAGCGAGAGGGGGCGTTATGATGCCTTCAGTCGTGAGCGAGTGGCGCACCCGCACGGCACGCAGTAGGCGGTCACGAACGGCGCGTCGAGTGACACGCAGCACGAGCGGGCGTGAGCGGATGCGCGGGCCCGAGCTGGCATCAGCAGCCAGTCGGCGCGGCCCCGAACGGTACAGGTCGACCACCTCAGCTTGATCAAGTGTGGTCCCTATATATCTTGGCTGCAATAAGACTAATAATGTCGTGGACATTTTCTCCATTAATTTCAGGCACTCCTGAAATCTCTATGTCGTTTCCATATATTTCTTGTTCTTTGTCGTTAAGTTGCATTGTAAGTTCTTCGACCCTGTCGTGCAGAAACTGAGTCTTACCGCTCTTGCACTGCTCATTTTCTAGCAACGTAAGTCTCTGCTCTGTTTCCTCCAATCTTGTAGACACAGAATCTATACGTATGTTGCATTGAGAGATTATTATATTCACATACAAACACACAATTTATACGAAATTTGAAACACTTATGTTAATTTTAGGTTATGTTTTGGGCATACTATCTGGAATGAAGTATAGAAACTTCCAGTGACCGATTTACTTTGTCAGACCAGGGCTACCTAGTAGTCCTTGGCTATAAATATTTCGAGTTACTTTATCTTCCCACCCAAAACCGGCCTGGGCTCTGTGTCTAAAAAGAAACCCAGCTACCAATGAAAACTACAACTAAATAATATTTATTGAGCATGCACCCGGTTCCAAAATAAATGAAGAATATTTGAAGGGACAGATTGTATTTAATATAATCTGATTACCCTTTTCGAGAACATTATTTATGTTAAACTCCGATATTGACACTGCTTTCTTTTGCTTATGGTCACTGGACCATAATTTTAGTATAGGCATCTTCAGTTTTCTTGAAGCACCTGTGAGATAAGATAACAAACAAAAGTCATGCAGTTAGTATTAAATTGCAACCCTATTTCTGGTTAAAAACACCATTCCGTACTCCATTCCAAATAATATTGGAAAAACCACCCAAGTGCGAGTTGGAGTAAGGGTTCCGTACCATCGCCAAGAAATCACGTTTATCGTATAGGGGCCGCCTTTACTTATTATTTGTTAATATACATACTTGGTGAAACTTCAGGATCAGCTATGGGAACATGTACACGTCAATTAGATAAATTTGACAGACAAAATCGATAAATTCAAAACAACCCTTATTGTAATGAAATAATAATAACATTTTTATTTATCAAATTGATGTCGGTCGAAAGCAAGTTCATGCTAGTACCTACCCCTGGTTTAGTATCTAAGCGTTAGTAAATAAAAAGCCCTCGCGTTATGTAAATAATCGAGCAGTACAAGTAGTTTCTCTCAATCTTAGATATCAAGTAGAACTAAAATTCATATTCCGAAGTAATTGAGAAGGTTTTTTATCCCCTAGGTCCATCTGCGTGAGTAATTTTTGGAATTGATGCTGTTCTGATTCCTCGTAGCACCCAATCAAGCGGTTTTTGATTGCTTTGTATTTATCGGTTTCTGGTGGGGCCGCGAGTATGTCGCTTACTTGTTGTATTTCCTCTTTTGATAACTTTGCGATAAGCATGTGGTACTTATAGTCATCGCCTTGCTTTTGAGAGGCGATGATGGCTTCGAACTGCGTAAACCATAGTCGGGGCTGATCCCTCCAGGACTTCGGAATCCGGGATATGATGGAGGTTGTCGCGATTTCCAATGTGTCCATGTTGGAGTTTGTTGTTGCAGCTGGCCTAGTAGGTGTCATCTTGTTTCGTCGGGTTGCTTAGTATAGCGCCGTGCGCCCGGGGTGAGGTGGTGGCGGGTTCCCGGTGATTACGTCCAGTTCAAGTTGGGTGTCGCCATGCGCCCGGAGACCACGCCGGGTCCCCGGCGATAATGTTCCAGTCGGGTTTTCCTGGTGTCCACGTTGGGTTGCTTAGTTCAGACTCGGGGTCACCAATTTGGGGGCGGTATAAAATAAATTGGTTGTTGCCAGTTAGATGGTTATAGATAGATAGATAGATAGATAGATATAATCTTTATTTACTCAGCACTATCAACAAATTAATTCAAACACATTTTAGATATAAAACAAAATGAAGTTTCAAACACATTTTAGATACAAAACAAAATGAATTGCTGGGTAAAAAGGCCCTGACTCAGCATGTGTTGCAGCTAGTAAGTAGACTACAACGCTGTTATTATGCCAGAACCATTGTTTTGTCACGCATACTTCCGACATTTTAATGCATACTTACATAGATACAAATAGTTACAGTATAATACATACTACTATTTTAATTATATAACATTAGTAATCAACAATAATGGTGTACAATAAACATACATAGATAATAAGCGAGTAAGTGAGTAATCAATATGTGGCCATACATACAAGTTATAAAATAGGCAGATGAAGAACTATCTACATAGATAAATTAATAAATAAGGTTTATGAGTTCGTGTTGGTTTGGTTGCTCAGAAGATATTTGAAGTATGATTTTTTGAAGTTATTTTTAGGTTTTAATTCCCTCAAAGGTGGTGGTATATCATTCTAACACTTTGTGGCTTGGTGTTTAAAGCTACCCCTGAACGCGGCGGTCTTGTGACACTGCATTGACATTACAGGTGTACATTTCCGGACTTTATACTTGTGCCTGTCCCTGCGCCATCCAAGTTTATCATGTAGATAGCTTGTTTACCCTGTCTCGATCACTCCGAACAATAAACTGTAGCTTGGTTACCCTGTCTCGATCACTCCGAACAATAAACTGGCAAAATGAAGCTTTTGACGAGCCTCCATATTTAAAATGCCAGCGCTGTTCAGATATGGTGTCACATGTCCACGTGAAGGTATATGAAAACAGTAGCGACTGCAGGCATTCTGTACCCGTTGTAATAGTCTGTGCGTTTTCTTGTACAAACATGGCCCATACACCACCAGACAGTAGTTAAGTTTCGAAAGTATCAAGGACTCGCACAGTTTTATCCTCATCTCAGTGCTTAAGTACTGTCGTATGTAATTATGTAGTTATGTATGTAATATATATTGACGAAAGATGAATCCTTATTTATACTTAATTATACGTGATTATTGATATCTAAAAGGAATGTGGCAAACGTGTAGACGTGCCGCCATACTACCTATAAAACCTAGCCTTACCTAGACCTAACATATTGCCTAGCGATATGTTACAGTACCATTACTTTACTTTCAGCAATAATTTAATTCACGTTTGTTGATGGACGCACGTCACGAGAAGAAAGAGTTTTTTTTTTAGTTCGTTTTGCGGCCCTGGAAACTAGTTCTTTTGAGCCAATATTTTATTTTTACACAACACTGTTTATAAAAATAGTTAAGTAATTTTGTTTGGTCACTTTTACATATTTCACTTCACACCAGAGATTATAATTTTGCCACTGTGTTCAATATATATTATAATTGAATAGGGGAGTACAAAATTTAGGTTATTTTAAAAGGTCTTGAAGACTGGAGGGTACTGGCATATCACTATGAGTTTCTTCGCAAATCTTTTTCAATTCTGTTACAAGAAGTCTCAGAGAAGTAGTCAAAGAAAGAGTAACCAGCAGTGTTGCCAGATAACAGACTCGTATTCTCCCCAAATATTACCCAGAATCCCCCCAAAATTCAGGTTTTGAAGAAAAAAAGCCCCAACAAAAGATAAAATGTATATTTATTAATAAAATACAATTTAACGCTATTTCAGCAATATCTTTCATTACTTGATCAGCATCTTCACACGACGCCAGACGATTATGACATCTCTTTTGCATTAGTTGAATTTGTATAAATGCTATCCTGCTGTCACTGTTTTTTAGAATGGTTAGGAGAAGAAAACTAGGTTTGAGAATTTATTTGATTATAATTACTTTAGCGTTGCACAATATATGTACCTTGACCGGCATTATTTTTCTGTTACAGTGACAGCAGTACATACAACTTAACTAACATAAAAAACATTAGTACCAATATAACAAAAATATAATTGTTGCCACATCAAAACTGTTGAGCGGCTAATAAAATTGAACGTAGCCCTGGGGCCGTTGCATGTTCGACAGGACTAAACTTAATTTGGGGGCTTGGTTGGTGATCATTGAACCTTGTTCTTGGTCCCTGGCCGGGTCTCCGGTGTGGGTTCGGGCGGTTGATTGGATTTCACCTTGTATAATATATATTTTACCTATAATTTTAATCGTATATATATTGCTACATAAATTAAATAAACCTTTAATCTAGTTCATGTACATTTATTATTTAATTACATACATATTTTTTATAAGATTAAATTTTGAGTTGTGAAACGTGTATTTTATATACCTACTTTGCAAAATAAACTATTTGAATTTGAATTTGAGCGCTCTGTCTTTTTCTTTGTGTATCGAAAAGACAAGGACAGAAAGCTTAAATTAAGTCTTTTTAAATATGTTACACCGAATCGACACCATTGACCGTCCGCTGGTTTTAGGTACTATAAATAACTCTCAATTTATTATTTCTCTCTATAACGGTTACAGGCAAAGTGACGTCACATTAAATAGAATATGACGCCGTCTAGAGGACATAGAGTAATGAACTGAATTTTTTTATGACCCCTATGACCCCCCCCCCTGGATCCGCCCTTGCGCATGATGCATTGCATTATGAGGCCACCCTACCCGGAGAAGACTCCAGAGTCCAAAATTATACTTTTCATATCGATGCGATTGAGGGAAAAAAATCCACAAATAAATTAATCAAATAAATTAATCAAACAATACTTTCTTAATACGATTTACACTTTAAATAACACCATACATTTTTTTCATAATTTCTAAACATCCCGTTAAAGAGGAATAACGTTATAATTAAGAGTCATTTTCGGATAACACCGGAACATGGGCCTTAAAAAAACCGGCTACCATTGATTTTAAAAGGGACAGGCCTAATGGCGCGAGTAAATGACTCCAGTTCATGGGTGCCAAAAATGGCAGTTTAGCACATGCGCTACTCAGTGATCTGCGGGACATTGTGGGGTACGTACATTGTGTATTAAATTCTTTTTTGAAAAAGAAATGAGTGAATGAGATGAAACGTTTCGTTTCAGACACGATCACACAATCACAACTAGCTTTATGAGTAAATTGAGTAATATAGGATTAAGAATAACAGGTCGTTGTCCGTACCGTGCTTTAGTATGAAACAAAACGCATGAACTTTTCATCCAAGAAAAAGGGAATTGGCCCATTTAGACTAAGTATTCAGTTCATTCTGAAATAATGTAATTTTGCGAATTTGAATATTTGATAGAAAGTAGGCACGTAAAGTCCCTTTCAATAGAATCCGGCAATAATGTAAACAAACCAATTTAAACACGATTACTCAGAAATTACTTACATTTGAATATCAATTCTGATCATATTCACATTTCAAGGAACCATACATTGTTCTTACAATCATTTATACACCAACTAACTTCTTTATGATAGTTATTTTAATAAAAAAATACTCGGATGACGATAATTTCAATAGTTTGTAAAACTGCCATATTATTTTTTTTATCATCGAAGTCTTATTTGTCTTTGGAAAGTTAGTGATGTATTTTCACAAACCTCTTTTGTACTGGCTGACATGAAAATTTGTAATGGCCGACCGGCCGCAACAGCTGATTTAGTCAGGTATGGGTTTGGCTTGCTTTATTCATTAGTGGGTATTGTTCCGACTTCTGTGCGTTATTGATTATTGTATGTGTATATTATACTGAATAAATTTTTATTCAATTCTATTAAATTTTCTAAAATAATTTAATTAATATTTTTTAAAGAGCCTTGCCCTATGTTTTGAAATATTGCAAAAGCTCTTTTATTAATTTTATTTCTGTACTGAAAGCCCAAAATCTAACAATATAACAACATAACAATATAACAATCACTCACTTTGACATCAGTGTAGGTACAACACTATGATCATAGACAACTGTCTAATAATTATCTTGTTTACATTATTGCCGGATTCTATTGAAAGGGACTTTAGATTCAAAGACTGAAGTTCGTAGGTTCGCGGGAAAGGCCCAAAGTACGTAGATCTATGCAAATAGACGTCGCGTTGGCAACATTACGTTCACGTGCGCGCCGAATCTGAGTGAAGTTAGCACCGGTGAGATGGACAGAGAGTAATAGATATCAGAGATATATGTATCGATTCGGCGCAACACAACTTAACTTCTTTGACAAGACTAAACTTAATTTGAGCGTTCTGTCTTTTTCTTTCTGTATCGAAAAGACCAGAACGCTCAAAATAAGGTTAGTCCTGTCAAATAGGTTAAGATGTGTTGCGCCGAATCGATACCATAGACCCACCCCCGACACTTCATAGTCCTCGCTCATTTACCTACACCCTCAACTTATATGATTCTCTTCCTAAATTTTAGTGTGGTTAATCCCTAGGTCCTAGTTCTGGTTCCCCATGGATAAATTTGTATAAAAAAATATATATATACTGTCACGACCTGAATGCGCGAGAGGGTGTCAAAGGTGTTCCGAGTGTGAACTTTGAAATGCAAGTCACAGTCCACACTCGGTACACCAGCGTTTAACCTACAAATATTACGTCCCAAAGTGGTGGGAGGTGAGCCCTATCGCCGTAAGTTCTTTGGGCACAAACACACGATTTTTAGGACATACGGGTTTCCTCACTATATTTTCCTTTACCGTTCAGAAAGTGGGCAAAACCTATAAGCAAATACGATGCGCATTATGTAAATTCCGAAAAACTCATTGGTGCATGCCCAACCTCGGATTGAACCTGGATCTCAAGATTGAGAGGTCAGCGTTCTACGCCTAAGTTACCGCCGCTTTTTCATAACTTTAAAAATAAATTAACATAAAAGAAAATAGCTTAGTTCATCGGAAGGAAGCAATTTTGAAAACTCTCCGTTCTTTATTGGTTGCTCCGTTTTCTAGGCATTCATATATACCACAATAACGAACCATATTTATTAAAACAAAACAAGATTAATTATACTTGCGATTTTCGGCACTTGATGAAACAAAAAAGCATCTCGATTTTGAACACAAACACTTGTACTATTTCTTTGATAACATAAAACAAATGTTATGAAACAAATAGTACAAGTGTTTGTGTTCAAAATCAAGAAAACAAAACAAAATACGCGTGCAGCGAACGAGTGCTACTCGAGCTCTGTCTGCCTCCAGATTTGCCACTAACTTGCGGGGGACCGCGGGGGACGTTAAATTCGCGCGGGGAGGTGAGTGTCGCTTCTTTTCGTAGTAATACTTTTGCCGGAAACGTAATGAATATGTATCTACTCTTTTCATTTGCATGTGATTTGTTACCTAAATACGCCGTGAAACCGCAAAAAATCGTGTCCACGATTCTGCGGTTGTATGGATCGATTCAATGATCTAATCGCTTCGAAAAAATCGATACAAGATCGATTTTTTAGAGCCCGATTAATCAATCTTCGATTAAATCGATTTAAAATCGACATCCCTACCTCTTTTCGAAATCCTTGCCGGCCACATGTATTTTTACCATAGACAGTATTGTCTGTGATCTCCACATAGTTTACGTCATGGATGTATATAGTCGCCGTCAATAGAAATTGTGGACTATGTAAACAAACCGTTTTCTCAATTTTTCTCAAGGTTCTGTCACGGAGTCTCATTGAACATTATTCCAAATCATGAAGCATCGAGTCTTACCAGTCATTCACTGTATTTCATCATGAAATATTCAATAATCACCAGTTAATTACGGAAAATCATAGAATCAATAGTCAATTCTGTACTGCGTCGAGATTGCTGTCATATTTTTTTCTCATCGAATCTGTATTGTCTTTGAAAATTGGTGATGTACGAATCTATTTGAATATAAACCTATATTATTCGTGATGTTATTTTATTCCGTCTTTTTTTTTTAACAGCGTTACTTCATAATCTTTGACATAAACGTGTGTCTGATTCTATCGAGAGCTGTGTGATCTTCCAGCGATGCTCTAAAATGTGTACCTCATGTCCTAAAAGTAGAAGAAAAAATGAAAGAACTGGATGAGATAATAGATACGGCCAACAACGCTGTGACGGAACCATTTGTAATTAACGTGGGCGATTTGACTAGCGATTCATCAGAATATTTTAGCGATGAATCAAATAAAGAAAACTAATTAAGCACCTAACATATTTTAATCACATACTTACCCATCTCTAGATAGTTCACCTATTTATAGACAAAGACAACATGGCGCTTTGTTTACATAGTCCACAATTTCTATTGACGGCTACTGTACCTAAACTGGATTGTGCACTGAAGGATGTTACGCGTAGAAAAATAGACTCTATTTCATACAGTTAAAAGTTATTTTACTATGACATAACCAACTAGAGAAAACGTGCCGAGCGGGACAACAAAAGTCGATGCCCGTGTCCTACTCGCACAGTTGCCATCACAAAAAAAAAATTGCGATGGTAGGCTTGAGTTTTTCACGATTTAGTTTTTCAACGACTTTATAGTATTTAGCTTTTAGTAAATACTTTTTTTTTAACCGACTTGAAAAAAAGAGGAGGATCTCAATTCGACTGTATTTTTTTTTGGGTATGTTATTCCTTATCTCCGTCAATTCTGAACTGAATTGAATGATTCTTTTTTTGTTTGGAAAAATTTCCCTCAAGGTAGGTCCCATTTTAGAATTGACCATGATCTGATGAAAGTTTTCAGAGAGAGGCAGTGGAACGCCTCAGAAAGTAACAGCGTACCACTTGATATTAAGGAAATCGCTTTGTACTACGATGTTGATCGCAGAGTATTACTTGGAAATTGTCAATTTTCCACATGACCTTCGATCCTGGTCTTATTAAGTCATTACCATAGAACTCTTTAATAAAAATGAGAGCACTTAACTCCAGATTGCGGCAATCACTTTGGTAGGGTGCTGATTGTCGGGCATTTCTTGGAAATTATCAGAATACCCACCTGACCTTCCATCCTGGCTTCACCACCATAGAACTCCTTAACGGACGACAGCATATCACTCAAGATTAAGGCAAACGCTTTGTATTAGGATAGTGATTGCCGAGTACTACTTGTAAATTGTAATTTCTCCACCTGAACTTTGATCTTGGCCTCATTACCATAGAACTCCTCAACGGGTGACAGCACATAACTTGAGATTACGGCAATCAGTTTGTATTAGGGTGCTGATTACAGGGTATTTATTAAATATAACCAATTATTACTTGTCCTTCGTTCTATATCAACAGCGCGTTTACAAGAACTATCCACATTACACAATTTGACCCGTCAACACTAAAAAATGTAAAATAATAAACTTTTAACAAAAAATATTAACCGACTTTAAATTTAACTGCAGCCATTCGCAAAAAAGTTAAAAATAAATATAAAATTATCGATGGTACTGAAATAACACTATTTCCGACTTCTTTGTTCCTGAAAAATATGTTCTTTAAAAGTCACCGCGTTCCCTTGGTTATAGCAACACAGAAACCAATATAAGAGTGCCGACTTCTAGAGAACATATTTTTCAGGAAGAAAGAAGGCGGAAAAAGTGTTATTTCGGTACCATCGGTCATTTTATAATTATTTTAAGCTTTTTAGCGAGTGGCTGCAGTTACATTTGAAGTCCGTCACTATTTTTTTGTTAGGTTTATTTATGTTTTACATTTAGTTTTATCCGTAAATGTAAGATCAATCATTCCTTAATAAATTTGGGATTATTCTTATGCTTGCAAACTGGTAACCCTTTTATCTAAAAATGGCGCCACGGCCGTGACATTTGAAAACAAAATTGTAAAATTAATATTTTTTTGCAAAAATGGTTAAAGCATGCAGCGTGAAGGGCTGCAGAAGCCAAATTTTTGGGAATTGTGGGATATCGTTTCATAGGTAAGGCATAATTACAACGTTTTCTCGGAGAAATGATACATGTTTACTTTGATACCGCTAGAGTAACCATGATATTGGGTTTTACATTACAGTCTTCCAAAAACTGAAAATATCCGAAGAAAATGGTTAGAAGTTTTAGGAAACGAAATAAAGTGCAAAAATCCAGTAGTCTGCAGCCGCCATTTTAAAGCAGAAGACTTTAAACCAATAAAATAAATGTTTTGAATACGGTTTTTACTACCTACGTGGTCTCAATCAATTATTTTTAAATATGGTTACCCTACTTAGACAGAGATGAAATAATCTAGTATGACTTCTCGTTCTTCACGTTTTTTGAAACAAGTACTCAGTCCTGTTAGGGTATTAGGTTCATGGTTTACGTAAATATATAGCATGATTTGTAAAATTAATGAACTTTTTGGCACATATCTACAAACAGTCATGTAAATTTACAAAACGGTGTGTGAAATCTTGTTTTTAAAATGAACTTTTACATTTGTGAAACTAACTGCCAACATAAAAAAACCCGTCACATTTATTTTTACATAAAATTTACGTAAATATACACTGAGGTATTACGTACACTACATACTAGAGTTCAATGTAAATATAGCATAATTTGTAAATATAAATTACTTTTTTCACAAAACTAACTTGTAAACTTAACTGCAGATTCATGAATGAAGCTGGTCAGAAGTATTTGCTACATATTATTTATGTAAAATTTAATACATGTAGTAAAGTAAAATAAATTTTTAGTGTATTTAAAAATACTAATTTAGGTAAATAAACAAAACAATATGTAAAATTTAGTAATTATAATGTATATTACCGGTTACAAAACCGGTCACATGTATTTTTACATAAAATTTACGTAATTTTAGCATAATTTGTAAAGATAAAAAACTTTTTGGTATACCTACCCACAAACAGTTATTTAAATGTACAAAATGCTATGTGAAATTTTGGTTTTAAAATATACTAATATACTTTCACAAAACTGATTTGTAAAATTAACAGCAGGTCCATGAAAGTAGCTGGGCAGACGTATTTTTATATATTATTTATGTAAATTTAATACATGTAATAAAATTACGAATATTTTTTGTAGACTTACAAAAAAAAAATAGTTAAACAAACAAATAGTATGTAAAATTTAGTACTGAAAATGTACTTTCACAAAACTGATATGTAAAATTAAATGCACCCACATTAAAAATACTGGTTAAATGCATTTTTACATGCATTATTTAAAATTACAAAAACTTTGTGTAAAATTTACATATTTATTATTTAAAAACACATATCATAATATGTAAAAATACAAATCTTTTTTGCATATTTACGAACAGATATATAAAGAAACAAAACGATTATGTAAAAATACACGCATTCATGTAAAGTTCAAAGATTAAGTATGTTTATATAAACTTATGGCAAAATTACATTAATAACCTTTAATTTTACTTGTGCTTTTCTGAAAATTACACCGCAGTTATGTAAAATGTCATATATTTGTGTATTTACAGAAAAGATGAAAAATAACTTCAGGCTTTTTTAATACCACACTTTAAAGTAGTAAAATTACACACATTTATGTAAATTTGCAAAGCCATTCTGAAAAAATACAAATACTGAATGTAAAATTCCGTATTGTAATGACAATTACATATTTGTTTGGTATAATTAAATAAAATTAAGGAAAAGTAAACAAAAACGGTAAAATAAAAAAAATAAATGGAGTATTTCATAATTTTCTGTAAGTCTACATTTTTTTTTTGTTATTTCACCGTTTTCTGTAAATTTCATGCAAATTTTGTGTATTTTTTGTCTGTAAAATTACATAATTTTTAACAGTGTAGCTGACACACATGCAGACAGCCGCCGATTTTCAGTTATTGTCAGATTTGTCAGTCTACATACGCCTCGCGTTGGCGCCCGTAAGACGTGGAACCTGTGTCTTTTTTTGCAAGCTATAAATATCTCCCAAAACTACTCCCAAAGACATTGAAATTAATTTTATGAAGTAATAATAATAACTTTTATTTCGGATATTGTATCCATATTGTTAGTAACAGTTTTACTTAATTGCTATTGTTAGTAACTATTATATTTACAGTTTTTAATTTATTTCGCATTGGGTAGGATTGACAACTGCACCCAATGCATAATGAATGGGTGGTCAATCCTATCCACTATAGTGCTCAGGATGCTGTTGGTAGAGGCTCGCACTCGCAGCCTCATAATGCCGAAGTAGTCTTGGGTGCGCGCCACAGCGAACATACCCGACGCGCTGCACCACCGCCTCAGCCCCATCAGCATCCTAAACGCGTTATTGTACTGGATGCGGAGAACTCTCACGGTCTTTTTAAGGTGGTTAATCTACAGACCGCAGGTGTAAAAAGATTGACAGTAGGCTTTAAACAAGGAAACTTAAACAGCCTCTGTACACCCGCTAAATCTGCGGGCCAGCATGTTGCTCCTGACCGAGAGAGCCCTGCGCTCCCTTTCAATGTCCATGTCATCACATAAATCTATATTTAAGTAATGAGTAATGACCCAAATATTTGAGATCATTGACCCTTCTCAGGGCCTTCCCATTAAGGTGTATTTCAGGTACAATATCAGGAGCACGTTTCTTAGCTCTGAACACCATATACTCACTATTTTTTACGTTGTATATAAGACCGTGCTCCCGAGAATAGCTTTCACATATGTGCAACAGTTTTTTGAGTGCAATGACCGAGGGACTCAGCAGCACCATATCCTCCGCATAACTTATGTTATTAACACTTACTCTATCAATATGGCATCCATAAGTTCCTCGATCAGTGCACTCACATAAAGATTGAACAGTGCTGGAGATGTCAAACCGCCCTGCCTCACACCACATTCCAGTCTGTAGGCATCAGAAAAAACGTTGCCCCACCTCACAAGGTTCACTTGATTGTTGTACCAGTAGCGAAAGACAGACACAAAAACCTCAGGAAAACCCGCGCCAGACAACTTCTTCCACAACAAATCATACCTAACCAGGTCAAAGGCCTTTGACAGGTCAAGGAAGCACGCATAGACAGGTGCACGTCTTTCAGTGTAATATTTTACTGTACTTTTTAAAACCAGAATGGCACTTTCAGTAGAACAACCAGCTCGAGCAGATATATCGAGATATATCGAGGACTGCCGTTAAAAACTGAACAAAATGTGCGTATGAGATACTTACTGAGATCTGTATCAAAGGTCAATAACCTTTTCGTGAAATTGCCCTCCGGTATTGGCTCACCATTTTAGCGCCAATAAGTGAAGTTTTACAAATTATATACACTTGGGATAAATCGCTAAGTGTTTAAAATATAGATATTTATTTTGAAATATTTACAGTGCATGGCAAAATTATTAGATCGTAGGTAATCCTGTCGGTACATGTTCAGGTCCCGTTACGCAAAATGAAAACACGAAACTCTTTTAGGATAAGTTTGTCCCTCTGTTTGTCTGTCTGTCCGTTTAACTAGACAATTTTTTCTGGTTAAAATTAATAAATGCCAATATTTACGACTCTGTATAGAGATGTAAAAAACTTACTTTTATCGTTTTTATGGCCTTTTATTTAACGTTTTCATACAAATTTGTATATAAAATATAGGGATGAACACCTTGAGATAATATTTTGCATTTAAAAGTCCGCACAGAGAGGAATTGTTGAACAAATAATGTAAAAATATGAAAACAATATTGTTCTATTCTAAAGGGGAGTTAAAGTGGAACAAGCCCCCTCGAGACGTGATGCCTAGGCTAATGCGACACTGGTCTTATTACCTGAACACAACAAAACACTTGTTCAAAGGTACTAAGTAGCGTATTCCACGAACAACGGTCACGAAAGTGCAAGCATGCTACGACCGCCATTACCACAGAATATGGCTATTTCGTATTTAATTTTTCTTTCTTTTTTGTTTTGTTTTCTGTGGTGTTTGAAATAAAGCTCTTTTCTTTCTTACGAAATGTAACCAACAACAATGCCGCGGCCGCTTCGTCACGCCCGCACGAAGGTACCTTCTCTATAAGACAGTGAAAGTTTCATGTCGCTTCATCAAGTACCTAGTTTTCGAGATCTTATGTGGTAAACCAAACATTTTTCGCGTTTATATAAAATAGTAGGAAGTAGGATATGTTAGTATAGGAAGTAGGCGTGGTCCTGTCCGAATATATAAGTCAATTTGAAGGATAAACAGTAAGTATCTCTTTTGTTTCAGCAAAGGAAAAAGATCGAGTGTTCCAGAATCATATGTCAGACAAACAGGACCTACTTCTCAACCACTAAGCACTCTTAAATCTAAGCCACCGGTGACTGATACTGTGAGCAATCAGCTCCGCTTGCAGAATTTCATGAAGAAGAGGATGCCACATTTAACATCATCAGTATCTTTAGAAGAACCTTCGGAGATGGTGGTTTCGCGTGACGACGATTATGGAAGGATGACGTCGTCCAGTGGTGAGTTACAAACCAGAATAATCATTTAAATTGAAGTTACTGAGATCTATTTTGAAAAAAAATCATTTTGTTGTAGGTATTTATATCTTTCATTATTACTATTTTCAATGTATAGCAAATAAAAGCTATCTTTTGTAATTCCCATAGCTTAATTACGAAAAGAGTTTTTTTTTTATTTTTTTCAGAGAATATTACCATTTTAGGAAATAGTTTTCATTACAATACAAATACAAATACGTTTATTTCATTAAATAGGATTACATAGTATGGGTAGGGGCTGGTGTCTCCCTTTAAGCTTTAAAGGGCCTGTGTCAGGAGGCACCGCTCTTTTTTAAAGCACTTATTATAAATATACTACTTAAAACTACAACAAGAAATATTAACAAAAGATATACAAATAAGTAGGTGAAATTGAGTTTAATTTTAAATCTAAGCATTAAGTTTTATTTAGTTAAATTTAATTTAGTTTATGCCTGCTCGTATGTGTGGGGGAAGATGTATGAGGGTGTGTAGAAGTGTGAGAGAGGGTGTAGAAGGGTGTGTCTGCGGATGTGTGAGTGTGTTCATGTGAATAAGGGGTCGTTAGGGTATGTGTACGAGTATGTGTGTAAGTATTACAGTCATTGTAGATTCCATTAACTTTCCAATATATCTTCTACTTCATCATAAGATTTTGTTTCCAACCAAAAAGTAACAAATTTCTTACAATCGTGAAATGTTTTGGGATATATTATATCTATTTCTCTGTTAAGTAAATTGTACAGCTGAGCCGCACGTCTTTCGTACTGTCTTTTAGCAGAGGCCGTGTTTGTTTTTGGCACCGTCACAGCATTTTTGTTCCTTCTACTCTTTGTCATGTTAGCGACAAAAGGCAAGTTTTTGTGTTGTTTTAGTACTGTATAGGTTATATATAGTTTCCTAACTGAAGCCAGCTTAGACAGTTGGTACAGTTTCTCTGTAGAGTATCTCCTTTTTTTAAAATACATGACCTTAATCAAACTACGTTGAGCCCGTTCTACCACAAGAAACTTAGTTTTTGCCGCTCCACCCCAAATCGGAATACAATATGTAATGATAGACTGTACAAGTGCTACATAAATTTCTTTGAAAAGATCTCTAGTGGTCTCTCTCTGACTATCAGCTACTCTTGGTACTACATATCTTAGAGTTTTGAAAATCCAACTTAATTTCCGGATTCTTGATGTCACGTGTTCAAGATGTGCATACCATGATAGTCTCTGATCTAGGATGATACCAAGATATTTAGTTTGCGCGACCTTTTGTATACTTGTACAGTCACAGTAATCTGAAGTAGTTGTTTTATTGCAGCTGTGAATTCTTATCTTAAAGTCATTACTTGGTTGGGTATTAGCGTAGTTACAAAAGCAGATATAATTCGTCTTAGAGGCATTAAGTGTAAGTATATTATTATGCCCAGGAGTCTCCAGTGAAAACAACAGCGGTGTCATCAGCGTACGCAAAGATTTTTGCGTTCTTGATCTGAGTATCACATAAATCATTAATATACAGGGTGGAAAAAATTTAAGGGCCCTGGAGGGGAACTACCTTAAATCCTGTAGTTAGCTCATTTTACTGAAAGGAAACATTCCTTTATTTTTTAAAAGAAACAAAACTGCATTCAAAGATATTCTGAAATTCGCTTGTCTCACCCAGGAATCAAACAAACTAAAAATAAAAAAAATAAACCCTCGCTATTTTATCATACGAATCGGTAGGATTATTGTTCAGAATAAAATTTGTATAATAAACATTTGGTCTTACACTCATCTGTTGTACGAGATACTCATGAAATTAAATATTTATTACAAGTTCTTTGATAACAATACCTAGTACTGTTCACTTGTAACAAGTAAATGACACGTTATAATTTTCTTATCTCTCTTACATCCAAAGACATCATATGAAGTACAAGCTTGCTAATGTTATTTATCTTAAGTACCTTGTTGAAGACTTCAATAAGAAAATCGTTAAATGGTAATAAGAAATGTATGCAGAGCACAAATTACTTCTTGCACTAGGCGTACTGACGAAAAGTTTAAAAAAGGAACGTATTTTTTTTGCAACGCGGAGCAACAAATTTGAAGTTCGAACCATAAATTTCGTTCGAAATTCAAATTTTGTTTTGTTTTGCTTTCATTCCGTGCTGTCATTGTGTAATAATAGCGTATAATTATTACTTTACAAGTGAACAGTACTAGGTAATACCTAGTAGGTATTGTTAATAAAGAACTTGTAATAAATATTCAATTTCATGGGTATCTCGTACAACATATGAGACAATATGAGTGTAAGGCTAAATGTTTATTAGACTAATTTAATCCTGAACAATAATCTTACCGATTCGTTTAATAAAATAGCGAGGGTTTATTTTTTTAATTTTTAGTTGGTTCAGTTCCCGGGTGAGTCAAGCAAATTTTAGAAGATCTTTGAATGCAGTTTTGTTTCTTTTAGTAAAATGACCTAACTAAAGGATTTAAGGTAGTTCCCCTCCAGGGCCCTTTCATTTTTGCCACCCTGTATATTAAAAATAGAGTTAGAATAAGAACGCTACCCTGAGGCACAACGGTCGACACCTCCTCATTTCCACTAGTGCAGCTGTCTAATCTTACCATTTGATATCGTTCTGATAGATAATTTGGTATATCATTATTTTGGTATATATAAATTAACATTATTTTTTTAAAGAATTCTCGGTTATGACGTCACTTGAGAATTTTTTTCAGAGAATATATGCCATTTTAGGACATAGTTTTCATTATTTTGTTGTATAAATTCACCTTTATTTTTTATGATTTTTTAAAGAATTGTCGGATATGACGTCACTTGAAAATTTTAAACATTATACTGACTGTGATGTGCGACTGCTTATAAAAAGTGGTCTGGCTCTGTCTATCTACTCATCTGTCAAATCAGTCTGAAGCAAATTTTAATAAATTTATCTTGATAGCAAAGGACACATAGGACATTTTTAGGATTTTTTGTCATTATAGAAAATTAGTCAAGTCAAAAATTAAGGTAGCTTTTCAGTGGTACATAAATAAAATAGAGACAAATATAAATAATAATCCTAATGAGTTTTGGACCTACATAAAAAACAAAAGACGTCACACGAAGGCAAATGGAAGTTGCAGCTTTATCGTAAAAATATCATGGGGTTTATTTAGACCAAAAGTTCTAAAATACGTATTATTAAATCTAAATCTCGAAATGGTTTTCGAATTAACACACCTTAACATAATTTATTCTAAGCGAATTGTGCTATGCAACTAATTAGTATGATACTATTTAGTAAGTGGTATATTATGCACCATTTAATTGTAATATTAATTACTTATATAATTCAATAATTTATTTTAATTTAAACCTTTTTTGTGACCTCCGTAATTGAATAATTAGACGAACTTACCTTAAGCATAGATACATAAAGGAAGGATAGATTGCTATCTCCTTGTACGGTTCGCAATACTAAAAATAACGTTGCTAGATGGCGTTACTTGTCTCGCTGGAAATGAAATTTGTCTGAAATCAACGAAATATAGCATTTTACTGTTCTAGTTCATCATATTTATTTATTTTTATGAATAAAAACACAAAATTTTCATAACATCGCATCAGAAAATAGTGAATTCTTAATCAGGTGTTTTTAACATTTTTTTCATTAAACTTTCGGTGGTAAGCTGGCAATCTAACTAAGCGTGCAGATGGTTATTATGGATTCCGGTAGATGGCGCACAACGATCAATTAAACAAAATATGTGCATTAAAATACGCTTTATTTACCTAACACACACTTCTCATACATACCGGTATATAACTTTACTCTTTGACTCAACTGTCGTATCGTGTGCCATGTGTCGCGTATTGTCTAGCAAATTTTTGTTTTTGTGGGCGCAGTATAGTTGCTACACACAACGGAGCAAAAAATAAAGAACGGAGTTTTTTTAAATTTCCTGCCGGTGAACTAAAGCAAGGCATTTTCTTTTATGTATTGGTTTAGGACGTTAACTGCAACTCCCAAACAGTTCTTCTTCTAAATTCTTTATTGCACAAAACACAGTTTAATGTACAACAGGTGGACTTAATGCTAGAAGCATTTTCTCCCAGTCAACCCGACAGAAAGTACAAGAAAGTTACAGAGGCAGGTGTGCAAAAAGGCTTTACAATTTTAGATTTTAAACAAAAAATAAAACGTAAAAAATACATTTATGTGCTGATATATAATTTTGTAATTAAATACTAATAATGTAAAAAGTAAGCTTCAGAAAAAAAAAAAAATTGTACATAAATATAAGATAATATACTACATAAATACTTATAACGTTACGAATATGCATATATACATATAATATACAAATATACTTACATAAAACAATATTAATATAATTAATTAAAGACGAGAGTAAATTACTAGCTTGTTTTAATGTTCTCGGGAACACCCCTTTTTTAAAACAGACATTAGCTAAATGCGCAATTATTGGGACAACCTCATTACTGACAAATTTTAAGTGTTTATTAGATATTTTATCATGGCCAGGGGCACTATCATTTTTTAAGCTCATCAAAATGTTGTACACCTCATTGAGATCTGTGTCAAGAAGAACAAAAGAAGAAGAGTGAAGAGGGATATTTTTTGAATGATCATAATTAGGGTATTTTAGGGCATTATTTTCAGCAAGATTTTTCCCTATATTACCAAAAAAATCATTTATATGATTAGCTGAATCAATAGGTGAAGATTGAATATTTAAAAGTTCGTTAGAAGACTCTTTAAATTGTGTAGTATAGGTCATAGATTTAATGTTTTTCCATAGCTTTTTTGTATTTTTACCAGAGTTAATTATACAGTCTCTTTGATATTTACGCTTTACCTTTTTCATTAAGTTATTACAATAGTTACGATAACGTTTTAACGTGATTTTTAGAACGTCATTATGTGGGTCATTGCGAAGTTGCTTTTGTATTTTATTACGATTCCTGATACATTTTAGTAAACCTGGAGTAATCCATGGCTTGATTATACGTTGACAGTTTGGTACATTTATAATAGTTGTATTTTCAGAAAGGGATTCTAAAAGTTTTTCAGTTAATTTTGTAACTATAACGTCAGGGTCATCACAATGCAATAATTCAGGTAAGTTTTTTTCGAGTAGAGATAGACGTGCATTTTCGTAATTTGTTACAGTTTTTGTTTTGGGGCAGAGAACTTTATTATCAATTTTTTTAATGCATAAAAATGTTGTTAAATGACCTGTGATAGTAGTATTTAAAATGGCAATAGTAGCAGAAATTTTGTTTTTATCAATTTTTAATATAAAATGATCAAGACAACCCAATCCTCTGGTCGGTAAAAAGTGTCCAGGCATCAGGCTTTGACTAGATAGCATATCCATGTAGGTAAGTCTATTGTTACGCTCGTACGAGTTTTCATTTTCTTTATCACATATATTTATGTTTATATCTCCAGCGATGATAATATTTTTATTTGTACCTAGACTAGATAAATGCGAGTTAAGCGAGTTAATGAACTGGTCAGCTATGGTGTTAGACGGGGAACGGTAGATACATAATAAAATACAATTTAGAATTTCAACTTGCAAACAGGATGAATGTGTCAAACGGATTTCTTTAACTTCGTGAGGTAGTACATTCTTAATATAAACCACAACACCGTCATTTTTGTTTAGCAGGTGTTTTGTAAAGTAACAAGAATAATTGTTTATTTGTGGTATCGGTTTGTCATGAGGGAGTTTGCACTCAGTTAAAATTATAAAATCCGTATTAAACTTTAAACTATGTAACGTAACAAGAAAGTCGTCTAAATTATAATAAATATTCCTAATGTTTTGTGATACTAAAGTAAGGTCAGTTTTTTGAATTGATATTAGCAGTGAAAAATCCGTCGTATCACAATTAAAAGACCGGGCTAGTTCAATGGTGTCAATTTCGTGTAAAGTATTTATGTTATTAATAGGCATAATTATTTATTATGTATACAGATGTGTAAACAAGAAGAGTATGCGTAAAAGGGAACATGTTTGCAGTACTTATGCGTAGGGAATTAGTGTTTCCATTTAAATGTGTTATTATATATAGTAGGTGTATGTTGTAATAGATTCCTGGATTAGATGTTATTTTGTAGCAGAGGTTGATTAATAATGTAGATAGAAATTTATATCAATCAATCAATCAATCATAAGTTTATTCGTCCGAAAGCATGTTACAAAAGTTTTTACGTTAAATGTTACATGTACATGTTAGTTCCAATGCTATCTGCCAGGCCAGCATACAAATATTTTAAAGTAATAAATTATTTACAATGAATGTATCACTTAAAAGTTAACCTACCAAAACAAATAAAATCAAATATTTTACATGTCCAATTTACTTAATTTTATAATGTGAAAAAAAACAATGTCAATTTATTCCTAATATAATAAAATAAAACAAAATAGCACAATTCAAATACCAATGTCATTGTCTTCTAAAAAAATATTTAACGCTGTAATACGATTTCTTTTTTAGGATCTTAAAGACTGTTGCTCTAAATTGTCTTTGTGGTAACTCTTTTATTTTATCTGGTAGTTTATTGTAAAGCGTTATTGCCATACTGTAGATGCTATTGCTATGAAGTTTAGAGTTAGAAGGTGGCATTGTAAGCTGTATCCTATTACGAAGTCTACTTGACACATATTTAGTCTCCTGAAAATACTTGTAGTTAAATTTTGCGAAAAGAAGACACTCCAGGATATAGACTGAAGGGAGTGGTAATATTCCCAGGTTTTTGAAATGGGGTCTACAACTGTCCCAGGGTTTAATACCTGTTATAGCCCTTACACATTTCTTTTGCATCTTAAATATGCAATCACTATCTGTAGAATTTCCCCAAAAGATTATTCCGTATCGAAGTAAGGAGTGTACATAACCATAATATGCTATTAATGCTGCGTCTTTAGAAGCAACTCTTGTTAGTTGCCGCAACGGATACAAAAAGGGATTAATTTTATTTTTTAACTGTCCAACATGGAATTTCCAGTTACAGTTTTTGTCTAAATGTAGACCAAGAAATTTAAATGTGTTGACTACCTCAATCTTACAGTCATCAAATACGAAATTCAATGCAGAAGGCTTATTCTGAGGGTGGTGTATCTGCATAATTTTAGTTTTGCTAAAATTAATTAATAGTTCATTGGTCTTTAACCACTTCAATATGTGCTCTAGCGTACCCCTAATTTAATTTTCCAACTGTTTTGCATCATTGCACGAAATTATTGCTGTGCAATCGTCTGCAAATAGTACAACTGGTTTTGGAACATTAACTGGAAGATCGTTAATATAAATTATAAAAAGTAACGGTCCCAATATGCTATCTTGGGGAACCCCCCTTGTAACTAATCGTGTATTTGATTTATAAACTTTATCTATGTTTGTCTTTGTACATACCCTATTAACCTCGCAATATTGTTTGCGTTCGTTTAGATAAGACTGTGTTAGTTCATAAGCTAGTCCCCTTATTCCATAGTCATATAATTTTGAAAGTAGTCGTTGGTGACTCACAAAATCAAAAGCTTTTGTCATATCTAGAAAAAGAGCTACTGTTTGACGTTTTGAATCTATACTTTCCATTATTTGTTTAAGAAAGTCGTAAATTGCCAAGGTAGTCGACTTATTTTTTCTGAATCCGTTTTGTTCCCTTAAAAAATGAGTATAACCTTTTATAAATAGTTCTTTTATCATCAATTTTCGTTATTCTTTGCATGTGATGATTACAAATTCACTATTACAGTATTTAGTACCTATTTGAACTTTAACATTTTTTAGCTTTAGTGCAATTAAAGCACTTGAACATCCAAAACTACACTGGTTTGTCACTTTATAATATTTATTGTCAAAGATTTGTCTGATAGCTTTGCATTTGATATCACTACTTAATCATCACGTATGTTAAGCATAATCTTTACTATTTTGCACTTTTGGATAGTTGAAACACTTATTTTGCATTTATTATTCACTGAGCAATTGTTTACTTGCGCAACTGTCACTGACCACTTTTTACATATAGTTAATTTTGTAAGTTTGGTGTGTGTATGTGTGAAGTGTTATTTGTGACTGTGTAACAAATGGGTTATTATACATTAATGTTAGGTAGAAAAAACAGTAATATTTAAGACAGCAATATTTAAGACAGCAATAAAGGAGACTCGTTAATCGTACTAAGTAACAATTTGGTTTATTTAAAATGAGTCCCAGAGTACTGTTTATGTAATGCAAAGCGCAGTTTTCAGTATGAAACCTGAATAGGAATAGTAAGACATAGAAAATATTAATTTTGGTCATTTTTTATCGAATAAAGCTTTTATCTGAACCTCACTTTTTATTAATACAATTGGCGAGTTTTCATCACGCCTTACGTATACCTTGCCGTACGAGGACCAGCAAAACTTATCTGAGGTGGTCTTCACAAGGTCGCGGGCCAAGAATAGAAAACGAGATCCCTTTGTAGTAAGGTGTTCTGATACAAAGACATTCAGTCTTCATTTTTACGGTAGCCTAGATTTTTAGCACAGAGCTTTGGCTTATTTTTGATGTTGAAAGACTTACACATTTTCGGTACATCAGACTTAAGCAACACATATGTAGTTTCAATCACAATGGGAGCGTTGGGAGAGCCACCCTTTCCTCCCCTGACTCTGTAGATATTCGATATGTTCGCCCTAGTTATCGTGGTTCCAATCGAGCTCGCTAAGCAGAGCAGTTCTTTGCAGTTCTTTTGAATAGTAAATAATATTAAAATGGTTATATTTCCAGGCAGTTCAAGCAAAAGAAAGATGGTCGAAAAACTGAGGAGTGAGATCAAAGAGCTGATCGCGGAGCACCCGGACGGTCTCTGGTCCAGTGACCTGCTGCGCACGTACAGGCAAGTAGACACTGCGGTGTGGGGCTATTGTTGCCACAGTTGTTTTAGACATCTACTTAGACTGACATGCTCACTGCCGTTTTATTTGTACGTTGTCGCTCTGGTCGATGGCTCAAGAGAATCGGCGTTGGACGTGATATCGGCCGTGAGTGTGGTAACTATCTCAGCTACGTTGATGACATGCTCCTCCTGAGTCCATCGGCTAGAGCTCTAACACGTCTACTTGAGTGGTACGCGTTTGAACATAAGCTAATAAGTCTATGGGTACGGTATTTTCGGAGAAGGGGCTTGCCTTAAAATCAGGGTGAGTCGACATCATAATAAATATTTTAAAAACGGATTTAACTCAATTTTTTATCTGTGCAAGGAGACACAGGTCGAACTTTCAGCGAGGTTATGACTCGCTATCATCTGGACTCTTCGGCAGTACAGACGCGTGCGGTGTTCAGTCGAAGTATGTGAGAGATTATATAGGAGGCGAATGGATATAATTGGAGGCATTCTAACCGCCTTGCGAACCCGTCAACCGTGACTCGCCCAGAGGGTGCGGATAGGGCTCCGATCTACCCTGTGTTAAAGAAATCACATACAAAATTGGCTCCTTATTGCGTCGAAAATATTGTGTAAAAATAAATGTTTAGAATCATTCATTCATTTTTAAAAACTTTATTTATCATAAGTAATATAAACAAAACAATAATTTTCCGCCAAACTGTTAAGACAGTTTATCGGCAGACATACACTCTCTCTTAATGCTAGCACTTATGATTACATAAACTTGTTAAATAAATACTTGATCTAAACTAATAATCATAAAACAAAAAATTAACCTCGTTGAGGATAGTTATACATGACTACAACAGCTCAACACTAGTAGTTTTGTGTGGTGACAAACAAACTGCCGTGTGCAATACCGTAGCATGACTTAGTTTAGCAAAAATAGTTTATGTACTTAATTGAGAACATTTATGAAACTAACAATATATATTCTTTTATGTACTAGTTTCGATAAAATCTAGATTTAATAAAAATAAATCATTTAACTTATTCTTAATTTGAATTTTAGTGCCTTTACAGTCTTTTAGGTCTTGCGGAATACAATTAAAAAGTTTGGGAATAAGCCAATTTTTGCAACGTTTTCCATAAAAATTAGAAACTTTTGGTACTAGTAATTTACCTTCTACTTGTGACCTAGTTTGATGTCCATGTTTAATTTTTATTTTGTATTCATTGTTCCAAAACTCTTCAATTGCTATTAAAAATAAACACTTTTTCTGTGCTGGAAGAATTTTGCATTTTTCAAATAACATATCATAATTTTCTTTATTTTCAGTTTTAGTTTTTTCACCAACCATAAGCTTTAAAAATCTTGTTTGAAGTTCTTTTATTTTGATAATTTTACTTTTAAAAGTAATGCCGTAGCATTCTATTCCATAGGACAGAACTGACTCAACCAAAGCGTGATAAAGCATGTAAAGAATTGATCTTGGAGTACAGAAACTTAAACTTTTAAATTTACTTAACAACGCTCTTAATTTGTCGCGTACATTATTTATCTGAAATTTCCAACAAAATCTGTTATCTACTGTTAAGCCTAAATATTTGTATTTTATCACATTGTCTATAAAAGGACATGGACAATTTATATGATTTGTATGTAGACAGTCGTATGTATGTCCTTTTAATTTTATATCTTTAATTAAACATTTCCGATAACTAGAAGAGATGTTTAGTAGTTTTGTTTTTTTATTATTCAGCAAGATACCATTATCGTGAGCCCACTTTGTAATATTATCTAGATCTTCTTGCAAGTTATTTTCAATGGTTAATGGATCCGTTCCAGCGTACATAAGACATGTGTCATCAGCAAACATGTATTTATAACAATTTTTAACTGTGGATACCATACTGTTAACATGTAATATGTAGCAAACAGGACCTTGCGCAACGCCATATCTTGTCACTTTTTTAGAACTAAATTTGTCTGCTATCTTTACAGTAAGAGTTCTATTTTTTAGATAGTTACAAAACCAACCAAGTAACGAACCACGTATTCCACTTTCATCTGAAGCAGTTAGAAGAGTAGAATGATCGAGCGTGTCGAAAGCTTTTCTAAAGTCAATAAAAAGTACAGCGACTTGATTTTGTTTGTTTAAAGCAGAATTTATTTCATTGGCAAATTTAGACAATGTGGTATTTTTCCCTTTTTGGAATCCGTATTGAGAATCAGTTATAATATTATTTTTTCTTAAATATGTAGATACCTGGTTCACTGACTTTTTCAACTATTTTATTTAGAGATGGTAAAACAGCTATTGGTCTATAATCCTCAGTATTCAAATAACTACCACTTTTAAATAAAGGTCTTACTATTGAGGTTTTAAGCTCATCAGGATATTGTTGATTTTCTATAGATAAGTTAATAAAATGTGCTATAACAGGACTAATTTCTTTTTCAGTTGTTTTATGTCATTCATTCGTATGTTGTCTATTCCTGGGGATTTTTTCACATTTAAACATTTAATGGTTTTGACAACTACGTCTTCGGTGATTTTTTGGTATCTCATAGATTTGTCTTGATAAGTTACGTAACTTTCTCTATTTAGTAGTAGTGAATCACAATGATGCACAGATTATTATAACAAAGGCTCTATCGTTAGAACGGTTATACATACAAGTACCTACAAGTTGAAAATTTAGGCAGACTACTTTAAAGTAAAATAACAAATAATAAAAATGAGGGTTCCTTCCTAAAAAGGTACCGAATTTTTTGGCAGGCGCTACCGTTTTATCGCTTTGTTTTTTGTCGCCTTGATGGTGCTATGGCATCTATGTTGTTGCAATTTACTTTTAGGGTTCCGTACCCGTATTGTGTGGGGGTACGGAACCCTTTATGTGCGAGTCGGACTCGCACTTTACCGTTTTTTTAGTGACTTAATTACGACATGTTGATATTATCTTCTTAAATAGACTAATTGTGAATGTGTCGAACATTATAAACCACCCTTTTTAGGGTTCCTTACCCAAGGAACAGATTACTATAACAAAGGCTCTATCTTTAGAACGGTAATACATACAAGTACAAGTTTAAACTTTGGGCAGTCTGTAGTAAATACTTTAAAGTAAAATAATGAAAATTAGGGTTCCGTACTAAAAAGGTACCGAATTGTTTGTCAGGCGCTACTGTTTTATCGCTTTGTTTTTTGTCGCCTTAATGTTGCTATGGCATCTATATTGTTGTTATTTCCTTTTAGGGTTCCGTACCCGTATTGTGTAGGGGTACGGAACCCTTTATGCACGAGTCCGATTCGCACTTTACCGGTCTTTTTTTTCGCACTTCAACGGTTTTATTTTTTATTTTTACTACTTGCTCTATTTTCGGAAATAAAGGTATACATTTTTTTACACTTTTTACCATCTAGCATCACGAGGTAGAATTTTTCGTGGTAGATGTCTTTAATGCAAAGCAGCATACTACCAACGTCATCTAGTGTCATACAAATTTATAGATGCAGCTGGAAACATACATTTTGTATAGACGTTGTATGGAAATATAAAATTACCAACCGCAAATAACATTTTTATATTTTTTTGTTGCAATGTTCACTTAACACTAACCGCATGCAAAATTTTAAGTTTGTAGGCCTGCTAGAACACCTTTAGAATTTTGATGATGTGTCAGTCAGTCAGTGACATCATCATCATCATCATCATCGTCTAGTTAAACTATGTAATATGTGTAATATGTGCCTGATGATGTCGTAAAACGACGAAACCGGTAGCAATGAGTCCTGTCCCGTCTAATAAGTCGGTAGCCAGATATAGGATATAACGTCGAAGGAAGCGTTGGCCGAAGATGGAATTCTGATATACAGATGGCATGGATATGCTTGGTAGTGAAAGATGCCAATAAATCCGGATAATGTGCGTTAACACTTTGTGCGTTTATATGCACTACATTAAAATTTTTTGGGACAGGACAAAAGGTGGCATGAAGCCTGTTACCAAGATCAGGGATATCAGAAGACTCACTATCAGAACTCAGAAGACCCTCAGAAGAAGAAGAAGAAAGAGAAACTAAAACTATGTATACAAAAGGTAAAACACTAAATAACTGGGACTGCAGAAGAGAAAAATAAAAGCTTTATCCCATAAAAGTTTGGATAAAGTTGCAAACCATTACTAATCCACGAATAAAGACTTAATTATTTGACAGATAATTTGTCATCATGAGCGAGCGTCGTCCGGTGATCAAACTGAACGCGCCCCTGACTTCCAGACACAACACAACTAGTAAAAGTACGTCACACAACTATTTTATTCTGTGATACAACATAAGAATTAAAAAAAAGTAAAAAGTCATCAACTACATTCTGTCAAAGCCAATGAAAATTCTACAAAAAAAAATATTAAAAGAATAACTATGTAGGTACCTACTTATTATACTTTAATATTATTAATTTGAATAAACTTGGCAAGGATAAAAATTACTTCTTTATTAGGAATAGACAATAAATATGATATATTGGCAGGAAGGGATATATTATAGTCTGATAAAGAAGGATAGATAGGAGCACAATTGTTGTTTAATGGACAACTGAAAAATATATGATCCAAAGATCCCTCCTCAGTACCACAGTCGCACAGGGGCGAGTCCCTTAACCGGAATCTAAACAACCGAACAGGAGAGCACGTGTGACCAAGCCTCATTCTAATAAGGACACTCGTAACTCGCTTGACAAATTTACGAAATTTATAAAACCATGGACGGGATGGAATTCGAGGCTGAATTTGAGAATAAAAATAATTAAAACAATCCCATTCATCCTGCCACTCAATCAAAAGTTTTTTGGGTGGAATGGACATAAGGTCCTGACAAAAATTTTGGTAAAAGATATCATCCCCCACTGAAATATCATCCTTAGCTAACCGGTCAGCCTCCTCATTACCAACGATACCAACATGCCCAGGAATCCAAACCAATGTAACCTGGGTATGATTGTTAAAACAAAACAAAAGTAGTTCCTTAATTTTACACAATAAAGGATTACATACACAGTTCTTAAAGGGATTTTGACGAATAGACTCTATTGCACTTAAACTGTCAGAAAATATAACTGAATTGACAGTTAGATTATCAGCAATATGAATTAACACACTCAGGATAGCAAGACACTCTCCTGAGAAAACCGTAGCTTCAGGAGGTAACCTATGAAGTCTCTTAAACCCGGTATTCAAATGAAAAAATGCTGAACCTACACAACCAACTTCCACCAGCTTAGAGGCGTCAGTAAAAACTAGTTCCAGGCATGCCACTTAGAATGAACAACCTGATTAAATATATCATTGGCATTTGGGGTATCTTTGTGAATATCTAAGTTTACAATCTCTGGAGGGAAACAAATAGCTCTATACGAAGTTTTATAAATAGGAAGACAATCAGACTGAAATAAATGAGCTTCAATGTCATTAAGCCGAGAAAGACTTATGACAAGACAAGGAATACTCTTATGTACCCAATAATTGTTTGTTGAAACAAGGTTAGAAAGATGAACCAATTTAGAGAGAAGATAATTTTAATCGTATATATATTGCTACATAAATTAAATAAACCTTTAATCCATATACATTTATTATTTTATTACATATCTTTTTATAAGATTAAATTTAACGTGTAAAAAGTGTATTATATATATCTACTTTGCAAAATAAACTATTTGAATTTGAATTTGATCCACTCTTAATCTGAAGGGCAAGCATCATGTTGCCGAGTCATGGAAACTCTTTCATTTTACTAATAGGATTTGATAAATTAAACATTTTATAAATTAGATTTAATTCATAGCACTAAAACACCAAATGTTAAAATAGTACATCGCAGTCCAGATCGGGGCTCAGATTTATGTTACTCATGGTTTCTATAGGGTGCCATCTTCGGGCGCACCAGCCCCATACCGACTAGGAGTAAATTTGGTCATCACTCATGATCTCTACTCATAGATAACATCAGTATCCAGGAAATGTTTTCGGCCATGCTCAGAACTGCATCAGCCATGCCATTTAGGATCAAGTGGTCATTCATTCATTTAGACCATCTTCACTGGAACCTTGCATTTTCATGTATCACTTGCATCAATGGCCTCGGAACCATGCGCTTGACTGAAAATAAATATATCATTTTTAATTATCTAAGAGATTTTAAAAGAAATTATTTGGGGCCAAAGCACATTCTGCATACTGAATAATTAGAATGCACCTTTTTGACCGCCATAGTTTTGTAGATGTACAGATCCAAGCCGTCACAAAGAATACAGTAACAGAAAGCAGCTCTATGTGGGCGGTCCCTTAGAAACTAAATGTGATTTCAAATTAGTCAGGGATGTAAGCAAGTACAGGCTAAGATGGTTATTGCTCAGCTCACAGCCTTGAGCTTACTTTTGCAAGGAATACCCTAAGCTGAAGTGGAAATTGCATCAAAAGCATTTGTTGCGAGTAACCATATATAATTAAGTTATAGGAGATAAATCTTGACACGGCTTAGGCATGCTGGGCGTATCTAAAATCTTAAGTGATGTCAGTTGATTTCTGGCTTCAAAGTATCTCTGTTTTAGGCTTTGAAAGGAAAAAAACAAAGATACATACTTGCTTGCTCCGTCATATCCAAAGAGTACATTATATGTTATATCTCTGGCACGTCCCAACGTATTTTGAAGGGCGAGGTCTCTCCATATCTGCACCACTTGAGGATGAACCCCGTTTCCTAGAAAAGCAGATAAACGTTAGCATCCAGTCCATTGAAGGTTTTAAAAAAGGTATTTTTGATTTTATCTAGATCAAAACTTACCACGCACTAAATTCATGAGCATGTTCATCTGTCTTTCTCTTGTTCGAGCTTTTACTGCTGTTACTCATATCCATGGCCGAATAAAACATGGTCTGTCTGTTCCTTTGGTTTCCATTCCAAAACATAAGCTTGCTACAATTTGAACCCTGACAACAGGATAGCATATAAAATTTTGTATGAGTGCGAATGAATGACACGACAGCTCGTACGGCGACACTGATATTTTTAAATATTTGGAACGCACCAGCCCCTGGTGACTTCATCTTACGTGCTTGCCATTTTATGTCATTATTTCATGATAAGGAAAATAGTTTTAAGTTATTTTGTTTACAAAAAGGTTTATACTATTCATAACATTGATGAGTATTTTTGTTGTTGAAATTAAACTTAAACAAATTTAATTTTGATTTTTTGCTTATCTTTATGATCAGATTTGCAGAAGTTGTGTGAAACGTTTGGGTAAAAATAAGCGTATAATACTGGCAATATCTAATGGCGTTTTTTCCATTTGTTGTCATCCTTGTTGCACGAGAGTGAATTTAATAGTTTGTTTTCACTCTACACAGAGATTCCCAAAGGTTGAAGCGCGTTTCCCAGTTGCAGATGAGCTGATTATTAAATGATAAATTGATTGATATTGATAATCTCATCAAGCAATAATGGGCAGTTGTGCGATCCGTTATTGTAAAAATCGCTCTGAAAAAGGCGGAATAATTAGACTTTTTACTTTTCCCAAAAATGAATTGATGGCTCAAGAGTGGCTTCGCTATTGTGGCCCAAAAGCCAGCATCAGAAATTGTAAGTCCTACTTACCCCATTTATCCAATATAATTGTATATATACTTACATCGTTTCCTATAACACGTCTACAAGGATTTTTACAATATTTACAGTACATAGAAGGTATTTCGGGGCACGAAAAATCAATCTGTTATGTATCTAGATCTCATATTTGTGAAAAAATGTTCTATTTTGCGAGTTTCCACGAGCAAATCCGCTGTAATTGTACAATATTGAAAGGATGATGCAACTCTTCCCTTGGCGTTTGGTCCAAAATTTGAAAACCTTTTATCCACGAATGAAACCTATGCCAATCCATAGATCTTATCAGCAGTAGTAACTTTTAGCACGACACCAAAAAAATCTAAGAAGGGAAAACAGATATGGCGATAAGAATGTAAAAAAATATAATGTGTTTTTTTCTTATTCATGATATTTCATGCCTGCGTTTCTATTTATTATGCGTTTAATCGCTCCTTTCGAGTTGCAACTATTTTTTTTAACCGAGACGTAAGATTGGCATACGGTATCACATTTTTTTTACGCATTAATAAATAATGGTTTCTTTCCCACATTATTTTTCGACATGTAACATTTTTTTTTTTTTGGTCGACCTCACTTTTTGGATATCCTTCGAAAAAATTACATGAATAATTAAAATTTTTTGGGGATGTTTCTAGGCAAAAGACCAGATTATTTTAATAATAAAAAATTCCTCATGAATTTATCAATTCCGTGCTCTCTCACGTTCATGTATTTTTTTTCCTGCATTTTTTTTCGTAGTAATTATTTTGGTCTATGTGTGGTATTTATTCTAAGAAAAGTATATGAAGCTCGAAGATCACGTTAAATTTCGTTACGTGCAGAAGTTAGTGTGGTGTTTTCCATACGCTTTATTACTTTGAATGGCGAATTTTCACTAGTATTTTCTTTCACAGCGAGAGTGTGTTCAATTCATTTTGCGACTTCTGACTACATAAAGCCATTAAGGGACATTTTATTGAATAATTCCCACTTTAGCCGCCACACCCATCCCTCTGCAGCTGAAAAGTTAAAATCCACATGCATTCCTAGTAATTTATTTCTAAGGACATAAAAATTTCCACGATTCCCGACTTTTAAAGTTTGAGAACCGTCGATAGCGTGATGACGTACTCAAGTTCCCCCATTTTGGAACACAAAACCTCCACACATCACCAAGGAACATACCTTGTTTTATTATACCATGCTCATATCGAAAATTTCAAAGAAAAGAAAATAATTTATCATCTCGTGGCGTCTGTCAAAGTTGTTAAGTTTTGCCAGGACAATAATCTTAAAAATAACCTACATAACTAAAATAACTATGAACGTGACAGATAAAATTATTTAATTTTGATAATGATCAGTTCTGGTACTCTTTCTTGAAGAATTTTATCAGTAGGTTGTCCAAAAACAATGTGCCAGTTAGTAAAACCCCGGGGAAAAAACCAAAATATTAAAATAAAATAATTTACAACATGGTCGTTATTCTACCAAGAAGTAGAAATACTGATTGCTTGCCATACTGACCGAATGGAATCACCCGAAATGTTGATTATTGTCAATATTATTGTTGATTAATGGTCCATTCCTATCTGTGGTCCGTTATCTGTGAATTAAACTTAGGAGCGTCGTAGAGCAAAAATAGAGTGGTGTCCTATGACTAACGTTTGGAAAATTCAAGTACTCAGTTTTCTTTTTAACTTATAAATTAGAATCCACTTGGTATTCTATTATATATATACAGAATAAACATAAAATTATCTATTTACGATACAAAACAAAGCATCATTACATTACATGAAAATTAAATATACTAAATTTACTGTTTATTTTCGGAGAGGACAGTAAGTCAGTGGAAGATTTAAGTTACTAAGTGGATATGTAAGGGACCAATCACTATCGGCGAACTATGATAAACTTTCAAAACATTAACCAATTTTTATTTAAATATAACTTTTGTTAGTTGAAGTTTTTATTTGAGTATTACTGACTTGGTTACCTATTGTCAAACTTAATGATCCGAATTAAAACAAATTAAATACTTTTCTGATGATTCATATACAATAATTGCACTGCGGGATACTCAAAATATGCAGTATTATCTAGAGAACTACCTGTTTACAGGAAAGAAATTATAGCCTACAACCAAGTGAAAATCTAACCATTAAAACAGCGAAACAATTTTATTTTTTTGGAGGTCCATGGCTTCTCGGTAGGCCGGTATTGGCAAGGAGCCGGTTTAAGTCCTTGCCATCAGATATGTTGAAGCGTATTAAGTAATCATATATGGTAAATATGTCAAAGAAATAAACTCGGTTCAAGTTTTATTCATGACTATGTCCTTAGGGAACTGCCTGTTCCCAGGGAACATATTATAGCTTATGTCCAAGTGAAAATTTCCTTTTACATACAACAAACAAACAAATAAATATTACCTCTTCCTACCTAAATCATATTTAATTTGCACCAAAATCATATAATGTTTAAAAACTAAATATTTGCAATATGCATGTGGTTTTATGCATTCCGCTGACTAACCATTCTATCCACTGACTAAAATTTTCAAAATGGTGGTCAGCGGAACGTTACGAAATCCCGAATACAAATAGTTTTTGTCATTTAATTCTGAATTTTGATGAGTAAATCGTTAAAATAATGCCACATACCATGAGAAGGTAAACTCAAGTTTTGAAGAAAACACAATTTGAGTGAAAAATTGGGAAGAAATTACCTTAGAATCCCCGATCGTCAGCGGAAGTTATTTTCACTCACTTTTTTTTTTCAAACTTCGGCGACGTCTGCCGAGCGACTGATGACGTTTGCAACATTGCGGAGAGGCTTAACATGCTCCTTAGTGATGCCATATGAAAAAAGCTTACTTTTTTGTGCGATTTTTATATATTTTATATCAAAAAAGGCCGTAAGTCAGTGGAAAGTTCCACCCTGGTCAAATTTTAGGACCGCAGTTTATAAATCAATATAAATATAACTCGCTGGATCACCTGAAAGCCCATCGAAATTTATAAATGGAGAATTTACTAGCTACTCGTATTTGAAGATATAGACAACATAAATCTACGTAAAGTGGTTGCAATTTTGTTTACAAATTTGTATCAGAAAATGTCGAGGGGACATGGCAAAACTCGGTGTTATTTTGTATTGCTTAAGGTACAATATATGTTAATATTGATAAACTATAAAAATAAAAATAGCCAAAGTGACGTCTAATAATGTTTCATGCTTATAAAAATAAATACGCTTGAACAAGAATTAATTTTATGTGGAGAAAAAAATCTGAAAGTTGACGGACACCCCAAAAACCGTAGGTACACTTTTAAAAAAATATGCCCAGATACTCGGGTAAATGCCAATACGCGTCTATGCATGTGTGCGTCTGTTTTCGCTCCGTCGTCGAGTCGGCCTTCTGGTAGTACACGACTGAACACCGCACGCGCCTGTACTGCAGAAGAGTCCAGATGATAGCGAGCTGAAGTTCGACCTGTGCCTCCTTGCAGATAAAAAGTGAGATAAATCCGGTTTAAAATATTTAAGGGGCTTGCCCTTTTCTGAATAGTCTGAGCGGTGTCTCTCGCTTTTTAGGCTTCTGTAGTCAACAAGGAACCCTTATATTTTCGCTGTCCGTCTGTCTGTCCGCGGCAGTGGCGTGCGGTCCATACAGACAAAAAGACACTGTCTACCCTGACAAATACGCATCATTTACGCATTTTTACGCATATCGTAAAAAAAAAAATCTGCTAGTGTAGCGACACCGACCGCCATCTATTGTCATTAGCGGGAACTGCGAGTCTCAGTTCACAGCTGCGAGTCGCTCGCTCACTCGAGCCATAGATAAAGTACCTATGCTCGAGCATTCCGAAATAGAATTACATCGCTAAAATCGATTACAAAAGTATGAAGTGAATGGCTTATGTTATGATCCATTGTAATTCAATTTCGGACCAGCCATCGCGGAATGGTGGCTGCCGGTTTATATGTGTGGGTCATTATTCCAACAGTATCTTTGTTGTGTGCGTTACTGTAAGTACATGGCACACAAATGCAAAAGCTTTTGCTTGTTTGCGTGCGAGATGTAGGCGAAAACTCTGCAAAAAGCCGACGGCTTTTTAGTTTTACGACATTCACCGAAAATTACCGAAGTCTTACGAAGCCCGAAGGCCGGCGCCATCCATTATTGTTTATTGTTTTTCGTTCGTTCGTTACGCAAATTGATGACAAGCAGTATAAATAAAATAAAATTGAGTCTAAAAATTGCAAAAAATGGCTAGTGGTAGTAGTAACTACTGTGAAAGTTGTGCTGGGAATGTGTGTGTGCAAAAATGAAGAAATCGTACGTTTTCAAAACTGTGTTTTGCTGAAAAAAAAAAGAAGTACCTAATCGAAAAAGGCCGCTTCGTACCGGAAACAGAATAAGTTCAAATAAGAGGTAAAGCAACTAGAAAATTCAATCCAAAACAATATGAAACATTTAACTGGCTGACGGGTTGTAAACATACTAATCGATTGTTTTGTTTCTTCTGCTTGTTATTTTCAAATAACCAAACTGTTTGGAACGATGCCGGTTACAGATGCGCATAAAAATATACAGCTTAGCTATATTTACTTGCGTCTATTTTTGGAAATCCTCGAAAAACTACAAAAAAAATTGATGTCCCTCAACTTATCTCTGAAATTGGATGACCGAAAAAAAAAAAAAAATCATGGTAATTATGTGCTCACGTAAAGATTACAGGAATAATATAGCGGTTTAGATATTCACGAAAACAAAATTAAATTTTTCATCCACGATACGGAACCTTAGGTACGCGAGTCTGACTCGCAATTGACCGGTTTTTATGTCTACCCTGTGTAAAAACTCTGTGCACGCCACTGGTCCGCGGCTAAGCGCAAAGACTTATTTGGCATGGGTATACGTATTAATCAAGCCCACAAAGAGGTAAAATATAATCTTGAGAAAAAAAAATAGCCTACCTCCTCTACACGAGGAGAAAAAGTATGTTAGAAGACCTCATTTCAACAATTATTTCTATCGAGGAAAGTTTATCCAAACATGTTTTCCAAAATGAAGATTATATAGTCCAAATGCATATACCAAAACCTGATTATAATTTTCCGTGTATTTCATTAAATACACAGAAAAGAAACACCTGTATTTTTTTCGCATATCGCCTTAAAATGCTAATTTTTGTTAGAGTCAGGTGTGTCCCCCCTGCCAGCTAAACGATTGTTTTTGTTAGAGTCAGGTGTGTCCCCCCTGCCAGTTAAACGATTGTTTTTGTTAGAGTCAGGTGTGCGCCCCCTGCCAGCTAAACGATTGTTTTTGTTAGAGTCAGTGTGCCCCCCTGCCAGCTAAACGATTGTTTTTGTTAGAGTCAGGTGTGCCCCCCCCCTGCCAGCTAAATTATTGTTTTTGTTAGAGTCAGGTGTGCCCCCCTGCCAGCTAAATGATTGTTTTTGTTAGAGTCAGGTGTGCCCCCGCCTGCCAGCTAAATGATTGTTTTTGTTAGAGTCAGGTGTGCCCCCCCTGCCAGCTAAATTATTGTTTTTGTTAGAGTCAGGTGTGCGCCCCCTGCCAGCTAAACGATTGTTTTTGTTAGAGTCAGGTGTGCCCCCCCCTGCCAGCTAAATGATTGTTTTTGTTAGAGTCAGGTGTGCCCCCCCTGCCAGCTAAATTATTGTTTTTGTTAGAGTCAGGTGTGCCCCCCCCTGCCAGCTAAATGATTGTTTTTGTTAGAGTCAGGTGTGCCCCCCTGCCAGCTAAACGATTGTTTTTGTTAGAGTCAGGTGTGCCCCCCCCTGCCAGCTAAATGATTGTTTTTGTTAGAGTCAGGTGTGCCCCCCCTGCCAGCTAAATGATTGTTTTTGTTAGAGTCAGGTGTGCCCCCCCTGCCAGCTAAATGATTGTTTTTGTTAGAGTCAGGTGTGCCCCCCCTGCCAGCTAAATGATTGTTTTTGTTAGAGCCAGGTGTGCCCCCCCTGCCAGCTAAATTATTGTTTTTGTTAGAGTCAGGTGTGCCCCCCCCTGCCAGCTAAATGATTGTTTTTGTTAGAGTCAGGTGTGCCCCCCCCCTGCCAGCTAAATGATTGTTTTTGTTAGAGTCAGGTGTGCCCCCCCTGCCAGCTAAATTATTGTTTTTGTTAGAGTCAGGTGTGCCCCCCCTGCCAGTTAAATGATTGTTTTTGTTAGAGTCAGGTGTGCCCCCCCCTGCCAGCTAAATGATTGTTTTTGTTAGAGTCAGGTGTGCCCCCCCTGCCAGCTAAATGATTGTTTTTGTTAGAGTCAGGTGTGCCCCCCCTGCCAGCTAAATGATTGTTTTTGTTAGAGTCAGGTGTGCCCCCCCTGCCATTTAAATGATTGTTTTTGTTAGAGCCAGGTGTGCCCCCCCTGCCAGCTAAATTATTGTTTTTGTTAGAGTCAGGTGTGCCCCCCCCTGCCAGCTAAATGATTGTTTTTGTTAGAGTCAGGTGTGCCCCCCCCTGCCAGCTAAATGATTGTTTTTGTTAGAGTCAGGTGTGCCCCCCCTGCCAGCTAAACGATTGTTTTTAGCCACAGCATGTGAAAAATCGGATCTAATAACTCAATTAGCAAAAAATTTATATTACTAACAAGTGAAAGGACAATCCGTCAATTTTCGTCCCGCTATCGCTTTTACAGCCCAAAACACTGCACCGCACCATTTTGCAGATCAAGCCACGTCAATTTGAAACAAATTAGTTCATGTATTTCGGGTTGAACACACAAAATTCAATTCGTTTTACCTCCTTCGAACGCGTAATAAACGTCACACTTTGTTTAGCACATGATGTGCTGACCTTGAAAAAGCTGGCACGCGATAAGGGACAAAAAATGTCAAGCTCTGTGTCGTTTTTTCACAGGAAATTAGCAATTTTCTATCTTTTTTTGTGCGAGTGGAAAGGAAGACGTCCAGCATTCTATAGTATTCTCTTTCTACGTTTCTACCATATCAGACAAGCTGTGTATATAATACAATAAATAGAAGTGTTTAGGTAAAGTTGTGTGTCACACAGACGCGCCACTAATGCTCGAGTGCCGCCCCACAGGAAGCGGTTCGGTCGCGAGCTCCAGTTCGAGCGCTTCGGGTACTCGTCGGTCGTCTCGCTCACTCGCGTGCTGTCCGGCGTGGTGGAAGTGGAGCGGCCCGATCCGACCGGCGACTGGTTGCTGGTGGACGCGAGCCGGCCCCGCTCCGCCGCACTCGTCGGTCCGCGCCGCCGCTTGCTCGTCTACACGGTGTCCACCACTCGTGAGCCGGTCAACGTGGACGACGCGCTGCCCGGCATCGAGTTTGTGAGTACAGTACTATACTACACGCAGGTAACGTGGCATTGTCGGGGCGAGGTGATAGTGTCTTGTCGCCAGGTGGTTTACTGTCAAGATGTGTGAGAGACGCCACGCCAAGCTCGGTGTCTCGCCAAGCCCGCTCAGGTGAACCCTTCAGTAAAAAATATATAGTTTCGCTCTATTGCATTAAACTACAATAATATTCGTAGGTTTTCAAATACTACAATTTTACAGGGGGCCCGAACCAATTGAATTTGGGCGTTTATGAGTCGGTGAGTTAGTGAACCAGCATAGCTAACATGGCAGGAAGAAAACCTAAGAAAAAACGATGTTATTTCTTCATTTTGACAAGTAAACCAAGATGGCAGCTTTATTCTTCTTTAGCTAACATGATGGCAAAATCGATAAAGTGTATATCGGCCGATAACCTTTTAGAATGGTTAGGAGAAGAAAACTAGGTTTGAGAATTTATTTGATTATAATTACTTTAGCGTTGCACAATATACAGGGTGGAAAAAATGAATGGGCCCTGGAGGAGAACTACCTTAAATCCTTTAGTTAGCTCATTTTACAGAAAGGAAACATTCCTTTATTTTTTAAAAGAAACAAAACTGCATTCAAAGATCTTCTAAAGTTCGCTTGTCTCACCCGGGAATCGAACCAACTGAAAATGAAAAAAATAAACCCTCGCTATTTTATTAAACGAATCGGTAGGATTATTGTTCAGGATAAAATGTGTCTAATAAACATATGGTCTTACACTCATCTGTTGTACGAGATACCCACGAAATTGAATATTTATTACAAGTTCTTTGTTAACAATACCTAATAAAATACTGTTCACTTGTAACAAGTAAATGACACGTTTTAATTTTCTTATCTCTCTAACATCCAAAGACATCGTATGAAGTACAAGCTTGCTAATGTTATTTACCTTAAGTACCTTGTTGAAGACTTCGATAAGAAAATCGTTATAAATCTATGCACAGCACAATACCTTCTTGCACTAGGCGTACTGACGAAAAGTTTAAAAAGGGAAACTATTTTTTTTTGAAACGCGGTGCAACAAATTTAAAATTCGAATGATAACTTTCAACATTTTTAAAATCGATAAAACTATTCGTTCGAATTTCAAATTTAGTTTTGTTTTGCTTTCATTCCGTGCTGTCATTGTGTAATAATGGCGTATCAAGAACAATTTTATTTATTAGAAGCTTGTTTTCACTTTTGTTTATTTCAAAGACCAAATATTTATTAGACAAATTTTATCCTGAACGATATTCCTACCAATTCGTATAATAAAATAGCGAGGGTTTATTTTTTAGTTTTTAGTTGGTTCGATTCCCGGGTGAGACAAGCGAATTTTAGAAGATCTTTGAATGCAGTTTTGTTTCTTTTAAAAAATAAAGGAATGTTTCTTTTCAGCAAAATGAGCTAACTAAAGGATTTAAGGTAGTTCCCCTCCAGGGCCCTTAAATTTTTTCCACCCTGTATGTACCTTGACCGGCATTATTTTTCTGTTACAGTGACAGCAGTACAGACAACTTAACTAACATAAAAAACATTAGTACCAATATAACAAAAATATAATTGTTGCCACATCAAAAGTTATAAAATACCTAATTATTTATTGTTATTGTAGATTAATAAAAATAGACAGGTTATTTACTTACGTTTCCAGAATCCAGTGGCTGTCTGAGGCTCTGTTTGTACATGGTTTCTAAATAAAATTATTCTCTTTTATTGGCTATAATCCTTCTTTTTCTTAAATTGTTCATCGCTTGGAAACCTAGCATGTGCTGACTTTCTTTAGGAGTACAACGGCATAACAATTATGCATTTTATGTTGACAAATTAATTTTATCTTGAAAACAAAACTTGCAAATTGCAAATGCAAAATAAATAAATGTCTTGAGTCGTCATCCATCATGTCATGTCGGTTCAGTGCAATGCTACACTACTATTTTAAAAAGAGTACTGTTTCAAAAAAATTATAAATCGCAAGTGCCTTTTTAAATTGATTGTTTAATAATGTAAAGATCATCGTTCATTGAGAATAATCGATTATTTTTTCGATTTAATCCAATTTTAGACAAACTATTCTGTGAACGCGATATAGCGGGAAAACATTTTTTCGACACGATTTTTTTTTCTTCTTTTCTTTGCTGCCATGTTAGCAATAGGAGATAAATCTGGATTTTAGAAATAATCTTGTAGAAAAAATTTTGTCATGTTAGCTATGCAGGACTCTTTTTATATATGTATATTGATTGATTGATGGGGTGTCTGTATGAGCATAATATTGATGACAGACTCGGATGTGTGTACAGGACCCGTCGGTGTACCCGGAGGACTGCATGCAATACGCGGACAGCGTGCCGGGTGCGTCGCTGAGCGACTTCGTGTTCGGTAGCAAGGTGGAAGTGTGCGTGGGCGAGGTGTACTCGCCGAGCCACTTCTGGCTGCTGCGGCTCGGAGACTGTTACATCGCGATGGAGAACATTGTGGATGAGATGACGTGAGTCATTCATTATCTACAACAAATACAGGCGCTCCTGATGGACGGGACGGGGCTCATCTCAACTATGTGTTCGATCGATCAACTGGGCATCAATATTCTCCTTGAAATGTTTTCTCCCTTCTGCTTTTTTTGTTAATTGTCCTTGTCAACGGTAAATACTCAAACATTCATACAACAACGTTCTATACAACGTTTTAAACCAGGGGTCGGCAACCTTATGCTATAGCCGGGCCACATATGTTGCCAGAGTATCAGTGCGGGCCGCACTTATATTTATATGTTCGGGCATGTATTTTTAATATTTGAAATAAAACGCATATATATTCATACAATTATGTCTTTTTTAATTGAACTACTATACTAACATAAAAGTAAGAACTAGTGAGATTTTTGAGGCTGCATTTGACTTGCAAGTTTTTTAACGTCTGCTTTCATTTTAGTAGTAGACACGCGCAGTATCGCGTCTAAATGTTCATCCGTTAACCGCGAACAATTCTTATTTTTGCGGTAGTTGAGAATTGAAAAAGTCTGCTCACACAAATATGTACTACCAAACATAGTTATTATCTGCTGAGCAAACTTTTTCAATTCTTTGAAGTTTTCAGAACTCAAACCTCCGTAGAACTGTATCAAGTCAGTGCTTTCCTTAAATGCCGTTTTAAGTGTGCTATTACTTTGCAAATCTACTATGTTCATTTGCAAATTGCTTGGTACCTCACTAATATCAATTGCAAAAGGGTTTTGGAATATTTCCATGTTAAGGGAGCTCTTTTTAAAGTCGGTGAATCGATTTACAAACTCAGTTTGTAGTTGTGTTAACAAATTACACACACAAAATTATCTCCAGCTTCTTCCACGGCTTTCTTGCAATTAGGAAAATGGTCAAGCTTTTTTTCATCAATATGCTTGATAAACAGTTTCAGTTTCATTTCAAATGACTTTACATCTGTATACATATCGCAAATTTATTTTTTCCCTGCAAGCGTTTGTTGAGCTGATTCAGTTCCTTAGTCAAATCAGTCAAAAAACCAAGATCGATAATCCACTGTTTGTTAGTAAGCTCTTCTACTGGCTTTCCTTTCATCTCCATGAAGTTGCCAATTTCTTTCCTCAAATCAAAAAACCGTTCCAAAACGGCACCTCGACTGAGCCACCTCACTTCACAGTAGTAAACCACGTCACCATGTTCAGCTTCCAGATCTTCCAAAAACTTTTGGAACTGACGGTGTGTGAGCCCATTTCTTCTTATAAAATTAACAGTGGATGTTACAGTATCCATTATTTCTTTCCAGGATATAACTTTGGAGCACAATGCCTCTTGATGGACAATACAGTGAAAAATCAATGGCACAGTAGATCCAGAATCTTTCACTTTGCTGATGATTCTCCCAACAACACCTTTGTTTTGACCGCTCATGTTCTTGCCTCCATCGGTAGTGACACTTGTTAACTTTTCCCAGCTTAATTGCAATGAATCCAGAGCTTGTTCCACATGGTGAAATAAATCTTCTCCCGTAGTTGTACCTTTCAAACTGCAAAGTTTCACAAGCTCTTCGTAAACAGTAAAGTTTTCGTCAATGCCGCGTACAAATATGAGTAGCTGTGCTGTATCCGACACGTCCGTACTTTCATCCATCGCTAAAGAGAAGCAGTCGAAAGACTGCGCCTTATCCCTGAGTTGTTCACACAAATTAGCACCCAAGTCTTCAGTACGTCGGGTGCAAGTTCTTGCAGAGAGACTAAGACTTTCAAACATTTTTTTCTGCTCTGGGCATATTTCTTCTGCGATAGCTAAGACACACTCTTTTACTAATTCACTATCGGTAAACGGACGTCCACTTTTTGCAAGAATCTCTGCTACCCTGTAACTGGCCCGAACATTCGATTCGCTGTTGTCTGCCACAACCTTAAATATGTTTTGTTGATTTTGTAATGACGATTTCAAAGTGGAAATTTTCCTTTTCCGTATTTCTCCTTCAAGACAGTCAAATTTAGCTTTGTGCTCAGTGTCGTAATGTCGCTTCAGGTTATATTCCTTTACTACAGAAATACTCTTTTGACAAATCAAGCATAACGGTTTTCCTTTAAACTCGATAAAAAAGTATAATTCTGTCCATAATTCGTTAAAAACTCTTTTTTCTTCTTCTATCTTCCTTTTTCTTGAAGCCATGTTTATATAATTATTCTGTAACAATAATGAAAAAAATTAAATTCGTTGTAAAATTATATGTTCCAGTTAGCACCTACAAATTCAACTCCACATTCAAATAATAATTAAAACATGACACACTCGTAACTAACTTCATGTCATGTAACTACTATCCCCGTCCTTATAACATTTACCCATCAATCTGAAGGTTCACATTAACAAGCAGTAAATAAAATAAAACAAAATGCTCGCGAGTGCATACAACTTACCTCATACGTCGTGCGTGAGAAGCTATCAGCGAAGGGAAGAAAGGTGAAACGAAACGCGTAGCTAGCAACCAGATTAGACGTGAGTTTCCGGCGAATTTCCACAACCGAATGTGGCGAGAGCCTCGCGCGGCTGTGATTTTAACTAAAACCGGTCGCTTTGAATTTTTTCGCCGCCGCACACCTGCGTCTAATCAAAGACTGCCGCCCCGCCTATTGTCTCAAAGGAGCCGCCCGCCGCAGCACGTGCGGCGGATAAACGCAAAAGAAATTGCCAAGAATTGAATAAGTACAGCAAATATTTATTTTCGGTAGAAACAATACATAACATCACAGTCTTGATAAACAGTTCTTAAGAAATGAAATAGAGGTACATTTTTATCACCCCGCGTGGGAGCGAGCTTTCAAGAATACTCTCATGGCCCAGCAGCATGGCCGTATAAATTCTAGTGAATTTATATGGCCTTTTGCTTCGGTATTTTTTTCTTACGGACCTCAGGCTTGCGGGCCGCACCGAGATAGTCTACGGGCCGCATGCGGCCCGCGGGCCGCCGGTTGCCGACCCCTGTTTTAAACGATCCCTCCGCACCTGAATATCTTCGTATTAAATACAATCTCGTCAATTCCTTACGCTGTAAGGAAAATAGCCTTCTTAGTATTCCCAAGCACAATTCTGCTGCTTATGGGAAGTCCTTTTCGGTCAAGGCCGTTCGTCTGTGGAATGAATTACCCACGAAGATACGTATATCGCCTTCATTGGCGATATTTAAAAATAATTTAAAATCACATCATGAAGTTTCTTTAGGTTGGTAGTCTCACTTCATCACTGATTCTATTGATATTTTTATATATAGTATATTAAGAGTATATTAAGTAGTTATTTTTTATTTATTTGTATGTATACGATATGTATGTATCAAACATAAAATATATTGTGTAAGTTTTGTTGGATAGGAGTATATTATATATTAGGCATTATGTATATTCACTTTATTGGTTTTGATTCTTCTTTTATTTATGTATTTTGTAAATTGGTATCCCCCTCCACATTACGTAAAATAATACTTTCTTCACCACCCAAAGGTTGGCTGGAAGAAATCGCTTTAAGTGATAAGTCCGCCCTTGTACAACATTGTGTGTTCAAAACTCTGTACTCAATTTTCTATTTGACCGTGTACAATAAAGTGTGTATTCATTCATTCATTCATTGTATTTTTCATAAAAAAATTTTTCAATACATGTGCTCGTAAGGCCCACTTTTTATGCACCAAAACCGAACAGAAAGTCGATTATTTTGCCCTAGGGCTTTATTATTATTTTTTTTTATTCATTTACAATGGTTGGCTAACCTGCAGCCTTTCCTGTGTACCATAGACGTTATACTTTTTTTCCACTGTTTAACGGCTCTGGATACAGTCCTTTTGAGCCAATTATATTTTAAAGTTCACAAGATTATATTTGTTTTCATTTCCTCACACTATGCATTGAAAAATGTAGTATGATACACGGGCGTAAAAGCAATAAATTACTCGGTTACGTTTAAAACACTCGCTACGCTCGTGTTTTAAATCGTCCTCGTAATTTATTCCTTTGCGCCCTTGTAGCATAAACTACTATTATGTCTAAAAGTGATAGAGAATAAGCCTGTACTTAGTATATAACACACGGTGATGCTGGTACTGTAAAGTGTATATAATATGTTATAGTTCGTACTTCACCTCGGGCGAGGGCAAGGAGCGCACCCTGTCGCCGGGCGCGGTGCGCGTCGGTCAATACTGCAGCTCCATGTTCGAGGGGGCCTGGTATAGGTCGCTCATCGTCAAGGTCATCGACTGTGACACTGTCAAGGTACCGACCTGCTACCTATAACATGCCGGGTATGTTAATGTGGGTAACCTTTGATGAGTTCAACCCTAACACCTATCGCAGCGGTAATTTGCAGGAAATCAATACTATTTTGTCGTAAAATGATTGATTATTTTGTAACGTTTCGCAAGTACAAAAATATAATGTATGAATTAGAACGCTATTTAATGCTTGCCTTTAAAAATAACATGAAAATTTTAATATATTTAACCTAAAGCAGGTTTAATAGGAATGTTTCTAATTGTGAAATAGATGAACAGAAAACATGTAAGTTAGGAGCAGAAGTATGATGGTACACGTTGTATATTGTTTTATATTCAATAGTAGATACATAGTACATAGCAGTTCTTATACATGACACCAGTGCGTACTCTACAGGTGTGGCAACATGGCTGTTAGCGAGACTTCAGTTCAGTTCAAAATAGTTTATTCAAATAAATAATACAGTATAAACTTAATCAGTATACCGCCAAACTGCAAGGCAGTTTATTGGCAGTTTACGATCTCACTCTAACAAGAACCGGTTCCTACAATCACCAAGCAAACGCCAGTACAAGTAGATATGAGCACTGGTACATAGTAGTATATTAGTACATAGTAGGTAGATACATAGTACACACGGCAAAGCATAAACCTACACATCCCTGTGATACACCACCGCGCCATCTCTCGAACTCAGCTCGAACCATTTTAGTTTAGAACACGGTAATTTCCACGCAACATGCACACATCGACATGTCACTATTATTATATTATCTGTGCTAATACAAACGCACACAACTGCAAATCATTATGTTACTCTGCTACAAATACAACGCACACAACTACGCACTAGAATCGGTCCTAATATTCATTTCAAAAACCAAACCAAAATATTATTGTGATACTGCCAAAAATATCAAGCAATTTGATAAATCCCACTTTTCATACTTAGGTTGTTTTAAAGTAAGCACAAAATGCAACAACTTAAGAGACAACTTCCATGACGCGTTAATGATGACCGTAAAGCTACTTTAATTTTGAACATTGTTATTTATACGCTTATAGCGTATTGGAAATTACTGCGAACTAAAGATTGGGGAATAAGTATATTTTTTGTCAGCAAAGTTCATATTTAACATCAACTTGTGTCATCTTATTAATAGATCTATCGCCACGAAATATTTTTATTCTCAGATAAATAAAACGTGTTCCCAGGTATGAATTATCAAATTAATGTCAATATGTATCTAAAATAAGAGATGGATAACCAATAAAATCGTAGTTCATCAGATGAATAAGAACTTCGTTCTTAGAATAATAGTTTTATTCCTTAAATAATAGCTTCGTCCGCAGAATGGTAGATCTGTCGCCAAATAAATCGAATTATCGGCCCCAGATTGCGACTTCTTTTTATTAGTTATTTTGTCAGCAGTACAGTAGTTACATTTTATTTCGTTCAATTATTAAAATAATACTTTTCGTTACCAATTTAATAGATCAGTTTATAAATTTAATGAAAAAATATTCAAAAGGGCGGAGCCAAATTGGCGCGCTATGAAAATTGACCAATCCGGCCTCAACAGGTTAGCCATACGCTTAAAGCTGGCCATCCCCCCACCAGAAGCAAAAGACGTGCCGATCGGCCAAAAAAGGAAAAGAGGGCGCCCTTCCAAATCAAAACAAGCGCTGGTTATTCAATGATTCTCCTGCGTATAATTTGATTTTGTACTTTTATTTCATATTCTCACTTAACTAGAATTTTTATTCTAAGATGTCATTTCTAACAATTAATATTGATTATTGTGGCTAAAAATTAATGATGTGTTTCATTTACTATCTCCTAGAAATTATTAATTAAATATATTTAGATAATAATATATACTACCCGTGAAAATTAAGATACTTGGGGGAGGCCCTACGTCCAGCAGTAGACGTTTTTTGGCTAAACGATGGCGACGATGATCATTTTTAATGACATCTTACAATTAGTTTGACTATACATACAGTGATCAGGACAAACCTATTATAATAAATACAGAAACATTTATTTGGCACTTGATCATATATCCCGATGATTTTCGGGTGATTTATTGTGGAATTGATTTTATATTGTTTGATGACTACATTTTGGTGACAGATCTACTATTTTGCGGATAAACCCTATTCTTTTGAAAACACAAAATCTATTAAATTGGCGATGGCTTAAATGATACCCCTAAAGATTCACCCTAGCACAGGCTACGAGGTATCAAAACCAGGACGACGCAAACTTTTGTTTTTATATTTTTGTTTTAATGTGATACAATATGGTATAAGTAATAGAAACGGTTATTGAAAAAGTGCGAGAGTTCGATCCCCGTAAACGTGAAGAATAATAAATTATTTTAGAACAGTTGTTTAATAAGTAATTTTATTATGAGGAAATAAGAATTATACTTGAATGAATTTAATACACATATTTTTTTGTTGGGTGCTTTTGTTACACCATGATTGTTCTTAATAAAACTATAGGGAAAATGGAAGTTAGATATAAATAAAATAACGTTGCAATGTCTATAAAATTTTATTTTGTTATGGCCAAATTATAAAAATACAGACAGGTGATTTAAGTGAACTTAAAACATTTTTATTATGGTTTCGTGCAACCATGTGGGATTATTACATAGCAAATTTTTATTTATCTCAAAACGGTGTAGTCATGTTTACTCTTTATTTTTAATTTCTAAGAATTAAGTCCTTACTTAGTGAATCAGGAAAATGCATTTTTATATAGCAAACATTTTTAAATCATTATTTAGCAAGAAAATGTGCACTAATGTTTACTTTTTATTTCAAATTCATAAGAATTAGGTCCTTACTTAGTGAATCAACATGTTTTCAATGGACAGAAATATGATAAATATATCCAGCATTGTTAACAATAGCATCACTCAAGATTTTGGACTACCAAGTTTAGTGGTTATTGAAATTTTAATTACAGCAAGATTTTTAAATGATTTAGTAAGGAAGAGGTGCACCTTCTCTAGCTATTACATCTTGCAATCGGTTTTTCATATTAGTCACCATATTCCAGCATAAATCACTTCCACGCAATAATTCCCAAGTAGACGTGACCAGCCCCTCTATTCTGTATCTTTAGTTGCCAACTGGACTAGGTGCCTATCATCAAAAACATAGATAAAAACTGAACTTTCAAAATTGCTATTAGTGGGTATTGAACTATTTACGAACTGTGTCGTCACTTCAAGTGCGAACATATCCTTAGACAATCGGAATTCGATAGTATATATATGTTTTTGTTGATGGGCACCCAGTTCAAATGGCAACTAAAGATACATAATAGGCCCTCAACCCCCCTATTCTGTATCTTAAGTTGCCAACTGGACAGGGTGGCTATCGTCAAAAACACAGATAAAAACTAAACTTTCAAAATTGGTTTTAGTGGGTATTGAACTATTTACGAACTGTGTCGTCACTTCAAGTGCTAACATGCCCTTAGACAATCGGAATTCGATAGTATATCTATGTTTTTGATGATAGACACCCAGTCCAGAAGGCAACTAGAGATACATAATAGGCCCGCAGGTCTTGAAGATTTTTTTTATTACGGACTTCAGAAGGGTCCCAGTTAAGAATCACATGACTCCAAAGGTTTTCTATGGGATTTAAGTCGGGCTTTTAGAAGGCCAATTAATAGCAGTCATGTCTTGCTGTATCTGCAACCAGTCCTGGACGATACGGACTTTATGCACAGCGCAATTGTCATGGACAAAATGAATATGCTCATTTGGATACACGACACGCAGTGAAGGCAACATTACTTCTCGTAAAATTTCTATATATTTTTGACTGTTTAATTGGCCCCCTACTTCCACTAACTCACCGGGACTCATAGAGGACATCCATCCCCAATACCTTAATGTGATCCTGCCACTCATTCTATTAGGGAGTATATTTATTTCCGTGTAACGTTCTCCTTTTTTTCTCCATAATATTTTACGTCCGTCTTTATCTGATTTGAACGTTTTCTCATCTGTGAATATAACAACACTATCCTCAAAATTAAAGTTCAAATATTCTTGCGCAAAACGCACTCTTGCCTGTCGGTGGGCAGCTGACAGCAGTATCTTTCGTGCTTTCGTCTATGACAATTGATGCCAGCTGCATGTAAATGGTTGCGGATGGTTTGCAGCGAGACTCCATACGTAGTTGCTGTTGCACGAGTACGGGTGAATGCCGTAGCAGTATGGGTTGCGACAATATCTCGATGACGAGCTGAATCATTCGTATAGCTCACAGGTTTTCGACCCTTCTTAACCGGCTCAATATTTCCCGTCTCCTCATAACGCGTGACCCAAAGTTTGACTGTCCGTCTCTGAAAAAAAAAAAACAATAGAATGAATCACTACTTACTCCCTAAACTGTTTCATTTATTAATTATGATTTATATAAAAAAATATATGATATAACTACTTATAAGATTTTCAACATAGGCCAACGATAAAAACCCTATCAATACCAGACATAGATCGGTTGTGATATTTGGTATTTATTAAGATTACGAATAAGGATAATAACATTACTTACATTTATCTGAAGACGTCTTGCAATCTCACTACAACTCACATTGGTACCGATTCGGTGAAGCACATCTTAACTTATTTGACAGGACTAAACTTAATTTACGCGTTCTGTCCTTGTCTTTTCGATAAAGAAAGAAAAAGACAGGACGCTTAAAATAAGGTTAGTCCTGTCAAATAAGTTAAGACGTGTTATGCCGAATCGATACCATTGTCCTCATGCAATACAACAATTTTTGCTCTGAGTAATGTTGTCAGAGGAGCAAAGGACATTTTGAAATTTTTATTAAATATGATATTTTTAGTAGTTGAAAACAATGGCTGGTTCTGTCGTCACTTTCGAAGTGGTAATAAATCTACTTACTATTCACTAAGTAAGTAATCACAAAATACCCTCATGTTTTACCAATAGGAATAAAATTTCGCGCCATCTCTTCTCTCTTTGTCTTACAATTATGAATCTTTCTGTTTGCATTGGAAATATTACCTTATTAATTACAACATAAATACTACAAGCTAAACGGGTTAGCTGTAAGATTATATAGTTAGGGCTGTGTTGTGCTGTGTTTGTGTGATTGTGTGTCATACATGACGAATTGACGAATATTGATACACAAAAAGTCCGCGAGATGGCGCACTGCGGTGTCATAAGGGTGTGTAGGTTTATGCTTTGCCGTGTGTACATAGCAGTTCTTATACATGAAACCAGTGCGTACTAGGGCTACAGCTACAGGTGTGGCAACATGGCTGTCAGCGAAACTTCACGGTATCTCGTATTCTGTATCAAGTTTACTTTAACTAGGAGCCCAAATTACTTTAGTTCATGGAGTCCAAATTACTTTTAGCCTCGAAATGTGTTTTTTTGAATCTCTTTCCTGTTCCCAAGTGTTTTAAATGTGAAAATTGTTGGGTAACTGTATAACACTGCCAGGTCCGTCACATCGACTACGGCACGGTGGAGCGCGTGCCCGTGTCCAAGTTGAAGCCACTCAAGAAGTGCTGGGCCGAGCTGCCCGCGCAGGCGATCCGGGCGAGACTGGCAGGCGTGCGTCCCACGTACGGCAACTGGCGCTGGCAGCACGCTACCGCCGCCCACTTCCTGCAGCTCGTCGAGAACAAGCGGCTCGTGGGCGACGTGGTCGCCGTCGACCCCGAGGTGAGCGCACGAGACCCGCATCACTCGCTCACCACGTCTACACTTTAAGGCTCCAGTCCCCTAAAAATCAGTATTCTTGCAGAATTATCAGAAAAGATTTTATTTTAGTTAGTAAGAAAGCAATACATAAAATACCTTTTACGTTAATTTATAGTGTGGAATTTGAAGATTTCAAAACTTATTTTTTCATTTACTTTAATGCTACTTTTAATAGGTTTTGTAGGCTTTAAACATACCTTTATTTATGTTCTACGCGTTGAGAGTCTCATTCATGCACACGTCACGTAAAAATTATGACAAAAACAAGAAATTTATTCAGGTAACATTTATTCCCATATCTTCAACAATAATCTTACCTGGTTACTTTTTTTGGATAATACTTTAGTTTTCTTATTTCGAGTGCTTTAAGTAGTTGTGATTTTATGAATTTAACCACTGATAAAATATTTTTTTCTACTAGAAAACTATCGTTTAGCGTAGTCAAATTTAAAACACGTAGAATAGAACTATTAATAAGTGAAATAACAAAAAACGGTATTTAAAAAATTATTTTAAGAACATTTTTTGAGCCTGTGATGCTTTAATAAATAATTATTCTATTCTATTCTATTCTATTTATCAAATCGAAACTTATCGAGAGTTTAAAACACAAAACGCGTCGATATTTCCCTTAGTTTCGCTGGGACATCGCAGCGTTCAGACGTGTGTTGTGTAGCTCGACGTCATTTTACCTCCCGCTCGCACGGTTGCTCCCTTTCCCTCGCGTAGATTCTTATGGAGAGGCGAACTGTATCATGAAAGTTGCTCTACTTGAATATTACACTTATCATTTAATAAGTAAACAACTATGGATAAAATATTTTTTGAATATTTTAAGAAATCCCTGTTTCGATAAAATAAAGTCTAATCTACGTCCGTCCGTATTTCACAGCATCATAACTTTAGCACCGTAAAGATAAAGACATGAAATTTGGCACAAAAATAGCATTAATTTGCCTACATATTACTTGTAAAAAAATATGAAAAATTTGAAATTGTTTAAAATATTTTCAATATGGGTATCAAACTGTAGACACTAAAAAGGTGATTGTAAAAATATATACTTTTACTATATTTACTGGCACTGGTTTTGTGTAATCTTTAAAAAAACTACAATAATGTGTATGTCCGAAAAATATGAAAAAAATGTCCATTATAGATCATAACTGACCAATAACCGGGAAAACTATAGTGATTTAAAAATATAAAAAAAAGTATAATAAATAAAAAAAAATATTTATAAAAATACAATATGGGTATCACATTGTAGGTATTAAAAAGATTATTATAATAATATACAGTTTGGCTATATTTAATTGCATCTATTTCGAGAAATCCTTGAAAATCTATCTTATCTCCAAAACTGGTGGACCGAAAAATATGAAAAAAATCATGGTAATATGCGTTTACGTAAGAATTACAGAAAAAATAAAGCGGTTGAGAAATTCACGAAAAAAAATGATAAAACTAAATTTATCATCCACAATACGGAACCCTAGGTTCTGACTAGAGTCTGACTCGCACTTGGCCGGTTTTTTTTTCAAGATGTTTGCAGTAGGCCGTTTTTTTGTGGGCGGTTTTAATTTAGTTTTCGGAGCTTTTATTACTACCCTTAACTTTTACCATAAGTATCCGGTTATCCGGATAATACATTATCCGTTATCCGGATAGTAAAAATCTGCGAATACTTGCATGCCCTAATTCGCTTAGATTAAGTTATGTTAATGTGTGTTAATTAGAAAACCCGTAAAGCCGTATTTTAGAAGTTATGGTCTAAAAAACCCACGGGGATGGCGTGACACAAATTTTATACCAGCACCGCTGTCGCCACTTTTTGGAATAACTAAAGCCGAAGCTACATCCTTTTTATTACTTTACTTACTTTTTTTTAAAATATCTTGAAAAGCTATCGACGTCACTAAAACCGACAGTCGAGATAACAACGTGCTAGACAATAATGCAGCAAAACAAAAGAACGTACGCAGCTGCGGTTCTTATCATTAAAACATCACATTTCTAAAACTAAATTTTTTACCTTTTTTATTGCACCTTAGTCATAATCATGGACACACAAACTGACGGACACTTAATTACCGTAAGAGTTTCTATTTTTGATATTATATTACTTAAAGAACAGATTGTAATATGTGTGTGAGTATTAGGAATACATAATTTTAAATGTTTTCATTGTTACGATTTGATTATTAATTTTCTACATTTCCAAATTTTATAAAGGTATTTTTTATGTCAGGCATTAGTTACATGAAAATCTTGATGAATAAAGAAATTTTCGGGCACAACTACACGCTTTTTAGGGCATGCAGGTTTCCTTAGAGCGATAGGGCTCATCACGTTGAGACGTAATAATCGCCAGAGAAACGCGGGTGTACTTATAGGTACACGTATGGGTGGACTTATGACTTGCATCTCACAGTTCACACTCGGAACACCTCTTGACACCCCTTCGGTAAAAATCTGCAAATAATTGCATGACCTATAAAATGTATTGTGTCTAAATACTAATCACCATCCGATGACACCGTATAACGTCGTCAGCGCTGAAGTCTGGCATCTGAAGTGTTTGCTTGACAACCTCGACCACCGCTGCCACCGTGTCCTTTTTGGATTCCGCTAAGCCATGCACCAACAGAATTTTACGCCGGCCCCTCATATCCAACTGGTCCACTTCTTGTTCCAACATCTCTAATTGTAGCTGGAAGTTCCGGATACTCTCTAGTATAACATTATATACAAGGTGACTTTTTGATCATCGTCCAAATTCATACTGTAAGCTTGGTAAGTGATCAGCATCATAAATCGATAACAATAATTGTGAATTTCGTATTATGAAATTTCGACTTCCCATAGTAATTCAATCGCAGTCCTGGGTGAATCACTATGGGGAGTCGAAATTTCATTTCATGAATTTTACAAAAATCGTTATTGGTTCATGATACTGATCACTTCCCAAGGCCCAAGTATGAATTTGGACGATGTTCACAAATTCACCTTGTATATTTATTGTTAACATAGTGAAATCCGTAATTCGCATAGATTAAAATATGTTAAGGTGTGTTAATTCGAAAACCATTTCGAGATTTAGGTTTAATAAGCCGTATTTTAGAACTTTTGTTCTGAAAAACCTCATGATGATGAATATTTTTACGAAAAAGCTTGCGACTTTCATTTGACCTTCGTGTGACGTCACTTGACTGAAGGCTGTATAGAAATGTGTCGCTTGCCATCAAGTTAAAAAATATTACTGTCAGAGTCACAGAACAGAACATGAAGTCCATGTCTGGGTCACAGTATAAACATAACTGAACGCAGTAAGTGTTGCTGTCTTGTTACGAAATCCCAGATTGATCGGTTAATTTTATTTGTTATGAAGTAATGCATTATTAAAATAAATATAATTTTTGATGACAACAATTTCTGTGATGGATTAATATTGACAATCATACATGAGTGAGAGATACCAAATATAATTATGTATGTATGTATGTATGAATTGTTGTGTGTTTGTCCGACCATAACTCGAGTATCGTTGATCGGAACGTCATTAAATTTGAATTTTTAAGTTCGAGCCAAATCGGTCAAGATCGAATCGCGAGTTCATAGTTCGGGGCGAACTACTAGTTTATTTGCCTTTTAAAATTTAATAACCGAGATGTAGGGCGTTAAATTTCAGCCAAATATACGTCACGTGATTAATAGGCACCTCTTGTGACTGACAAAGTACAGTTTAGGGTTTTTTTTTGCAGACGTTGGTAACACTCAACATAGTTTCGTTGTTGTTATTGTTTGATTTTTTATTGCCAGATGTAGCAATATAGTACTCTGTGGATGACAGTTTTTTTTTTACAAGCAAGGCAAAAGTCCGCATTCAGTATCAGGCCTAAAAGGAGTCATGTGACGTAACATCCGGAAATTCTTTAAAAAATCATAAATAAATAATGACTAATTTAAATACCATAATATTGAAAACTATGATCTAAAAGCGCGTAAATTCTCTAAAAAAAAATTAAAAAAAAAACCTTTTTTTAATTAAGCTACGCGAATTGGCACTATTAGCTGATGTAATATTTAGTTAATATTTTATGTATTTGCTGTGGATTTTTGTTCATAAATAAAATAAAAAAATAAAATAAAATAAAATAACATTGTATATTATTCTTTCGTCAGTCAGATTACATATTCATAAAATCCTGTTCATTTGTAACACAGATTTACAGAAATGTCAAAAATTGTTTAATTTATAAATATATTAAAAACAAGAGTACTGGAATGTAAGATTCATTTGTGTAAAATTTGTTATTAATTTAGTAGATTAAGCAAAATTTTATACCTGTCTAAAAAAAAAATAGAAGGGAAAGATGTAGTATATTGTTAATGTGTATGTGGGTAAGCAGAAATAAAGTCAGTTCATGTCCGGACACTTGTGGTTTCACTTCAGTAATGGAAAGCTATTGCGTCACAATAGTAGTTTCTAGAAACGGTTAAAACATTTTTAAATAAAATCGTTAATCGTACGCATAATGCAAATAATTCAGAAAGAAAAATGTAAAAAAGTACAAACAAAAAAGGCAAGTATATTTATCAATGTGAACAAACTGATAGCCGACCAGTTTCAGCAAATGAGGGTGCCTCCTGGACAAGTGAAGACGCTAACGCGACGACGTTGCGCCTCACACGTCGGGCAGTCTGAATCTGTTGAAACTGGTCGGCTATCCCAACCATAGTATTCATGAGTAATCGTTAAGTTATTAAGTATTTATTATTCACTAAACATTGGCTAAAAAGGACTGACTATCCAAAACCGTTCAACAGTGAAATAAAATGTATTATATATATGGTACACAAAGAAAGATTGCAGGTTAGGCAACTTCCAGTAAATAAAAGTTGTTGTACTTGACGAGACTTTGGTACCGTAATGGGTATCTATTACTGAGTAAATAAATGTGGTTGTTGTTGTCCGTATAAAGGTGATCGTGTATATAATGTATATAAACGTGATCGTGTATATAATGGCCGTGTTGTCGGTAGGAGGCGATCGTGGAGCTGTACCTGGTGGACACGTCCGGCTCGGACGACGTGTCTTTGAACGACGAGCTCGTGGCGGCCAGGCACGCGGACACACGCACAGACTCCGCGCTGCAGGTACGTGACGTCACGCGCTCCGCTCTCGACCTGCAGGGCGAGCACGGGCCCAAGACGTTTGTGACAAGACGTGATAAAGCTATGCCATTTCTTACCATTTGTCTTAAATGCTACTACGGGTCAGCCATGTGACTCATTCTTGTGGCACGACATGATTTTCTTTTTGCTGACTTCACGGTGTGAGACAGAAAATTAAAAAAAAAATGTCTATGACCAAACTTGTTTCATCTGAATATGCGACCAAATAAAATAATACGTTTTTAAAAATAAACTTTATTCAACTACATAACACTTTAATTTTGTTGGGAACTATTTCATTATTCACACATGTGTATGATATTTCTGTCAAGTCAGTCAGTTCAGCGTTTGAAGATTTATTTGAGACAACTTATTTGAGACAGGACTCTTAATTTAAACGTTGTCTTTTTTTCTCTGTATCGAAAAGACAAAGACAGGACGCTGAGAATAACATTAGCCCTGTCAAATAAGTTAAGTCGTGTTACATCGAATCGACACCAGTCAACTCTAGTGCACTAAATAGTTTACCATATCCTAACTTTAGTGCGCTGAATTACCTTGTAAATATTAATTTAAATTTTGTTTGCGTAATAATTTGATCTCTGTATAAAGGACATAAAAATCGATATTTTGATCGACATCATGGTTATATACTTTGTAAGTGCTGTATTGTTTTATAAAAAATATATATATTTTTAATCAGCTTCTCGTATCAAGTGGAATTTAAAAACGTTTTTCTCGTGGAAATATCCTCGTCATCCGATACTTTTACCAGAAAAACGCGTCACCTATATAACCTTTATAACCTATGTCTATAGTAGTCCACCCAACCACGTGTCAACTTGTTATGCCGGTGCTAAACATGTGTCCACTTATTTGAACACTCGAGTGGACACACTGTGTGGCACGAGACTTTGTCTATGTGTTCCAAAGTTTGTACACAGATTTGCACTTTGCCGAGCGGTATCGGTTTTTTAGCGCACATCAAAGGAATGTGTTCAAATAAGTGCGTAGCCTGCCACACTATTTGGCCTATTTGCAAAGACCAGTTGCGCGAGCCTTGTTCTATTACGATACATTTCTGTTGAATATGGCAGAGCAGGTCGTGCAGATATATATTTGCGTGTCGTCTTACAAAGAACGAGAAATAAAACCGTCAGGCATTTCAATATACGTTTATTTCTTTTCAATGCATGTGCTCGTAAAGGCCCACTTTTTATGCATCAAAACCGAACAGAAAGTCGATTATTTTGCCCTAGGGCTTTATTATTATTATTTTTTTTAATTCATTTGCAATGGTTGGCTAACCTGCAGCCTTTCCTGTGTAACATAGATGTTATACTTTTTTTCCACTGTTTAACGGCTCTGGATACAGTCCTTTTGAGCCAATTATAATTTAAAGTTCACAATATTGTATTTGTTTTCATTTCCTCACACTATGCATTGAAAAACGTAGTATGATACACGGGCCTAAAAGCTATAAATTACTCGGTTACGTTTAAAACACTCGCTACGCTCGTATTTTAAATCGTCCTCGTAATTTATTCCTTTGCGCCCTTGTAGCATAAACTACTATTATGAAATAAACTATAGTACATCAGCGTCAAATATTATTAAGATTCAATTAGATTCTTATTGATTACAAAATTGGACGACACAAACACAAGGCGAACGAAAAATCGTGTAGAGAGCGAGAACTGTCACTTGTATGAATCACACTGCGTCCACGAAATCGTCGTCCATCTCCTTTGTTGTCTACCAGCATACTGTGGAGAAAAGAGTTTGCGAAGCATGTGTGGCAGGTGCGCCAAATGTGTACACAAAGTCGTCGAAGAAGTGTGCAAATATGTGGACACATGTCAGGCGCCGGTTTTACGTTAACGTCCTGTCCTGTACTGTGTGATGACCTCGGGTTGAATATTACAGACATCGGAGCCGCACCTCCTGCCGGCCTTCTGCGCGATCGAGGACGGAGACACGCCCAATTACGGCGAGATCTGTCAGTACCTGCGGTTCGGCATCTCGCTGCAGTACGTGCCCGAGTACACGCGCCACGTGGCGCCCCGCAACCCGCCCGCGCCCCGCAACCCGCCCGCGCCCCGCAACCCGCCCGCGCCCCGCAACCCGCCCGCGCCCCGCAACCCGCCCGCGCCCCGCAACCCGCCCGCGCCCCGCAACCCGCCCGCGCCCCGCAACCCGCCCGCGCCCCGCAACCCGCCCGCGCCCCGCAACCCGCCCGCGCCCCGCAACCCGCCCGCGCCCCACAACCCGCCCGCGCCCCTCGAGCCGCTGTGCCGCCACCAGCGACGCACCTCCGTGGACATCACGCTCAGGGACGACGACGAGGAGGAAGCTCCGAGCGCGCCGCCCGTCCTCCCCAACAAGGTGTCGCTGTCCAGTCTACCCGTACAGCAGCCGCCGCCGCGAGTGAGCTACCCCCCGCCCGTCTGCTTCCGACCGCAACCAGTGTACTACCAGCCGCAGTACACGACCCGCCTGCCGCTGCTGCCTCCGCTCCGCGCGTCCCACGAGCACAGCTTCCCGCACCCCGTGGTGGAGGATACGGTGGGTATCCCGCGGTTCAACTGCGACGTGTACCGCAAGGTGATGCGGTTGGACGCGCTCCTCGCCGGGCGGTACATGACGGAGACGTTGGCACGGTGCGAGCGGGAGGGCGCAGGGTCTGACGTGGTGCGCGTGCGCCGGCTCGACGTGGTCATGTTCCGCAAGCTGATATTGGTGGACGGCGAGACGGCGCACCGATATATGCTGACCGGCATCGAGCGCGCCCTCGCCGCCGCCGCCCGTAACAACCCGCACGCGGCGGGAGTTCGCTCGGCGACGTCGCGTCTGCCGCCGGGGTTTGAGCCACTACCTCAATAATTTAAATAATTGGATGAAAAACACATATACCAATTAAATTGGTATATGTGTTTTTCATTATTTTGATTAAATACCATATAAAGAACTCCATAAGTGTCATACTTTAGTGCCAAAACAAATAAAAGTGACCTTGATTTTTTGATAATCTGTGACACGTAGGGCGTGCTTTACGGCTACAAGCGAACAAATCACTCTATATCCCAAGCCAGAAACCGAGAGTATCGTTTGACGTTTACTGTGATACCAGATGACGACGAAAAATAAATAGAGATGTCCTAAAGGTATTAATTAAATTCATTCACTTAGTGAACGAATGAATTATTTTTGTTTCATAAAATAATCAATTAACTTATCGAATGAATCGAAATCAAAAATATAAATCTTATTAAAAGTTATAGGTTTTAATTTAAACAAAAGGTACAGGGCCGCTACCAACGGTCCTGTTACAGTAGTTCGTTGGAGGCAACTCGTATTAAAACTCTTGCCACCCACTCAGAGGGAGAAAAAGCGATTTTTTGCATTACGTAAGTGCAAAAAAACCGCCTTTTCTCCTTGAAATCGTTAATGGTGAAATAATCAGAACAGAAGCATGAATGTTTTCGTAGATGTCGCCCAATTTTTAGTTTAATATCTACCCTAGTTGCTTTAATCCACTTGTTTCTCAAAGTCTAAAGTGTGATGTACTTTATCATTGCAACCTACAACGGCACACGTACGCATTTTGTGTTCTAAATACTACCCAGAAAGAAATACTACTTTCACAAAACTTAAACTTAATGTGCGGGAAAAAGTACCAAACACCATAGTCTGACTCAACTCTAGTTTGTTTATGGTCTCTGCATAAACCTGACACTTCGTTTTCTGAAAACTTCTACTAGCGCTAACTAAACTAGCGCCTTCTTGTTCATTTTGATGAAACTCAACTGACAGCTGTCAAGGAAAACGGCTCATTGGAGCTCTCTCAATGTTTGATTTTTTTCTAAAAACAAATATCAAACCCTTTCATTTGACATCCATATTGAGGAAGTAGTCAAAAAATATTTAATCCGCCATTTTATAGGGCCGGCCATCTTGGATTTACAATGACAACGAATGTATTAAATTATATTATTATCAGAACTAAAGGTGCGTACCAAATTTCAACAGGAAGGGGGTCAAATTTCAATTATTAGATTTGACCCAAATAAATAGGGCAACCTAAATAAAATCGTTTAATAAAACCATTCCAAGGAGGACGTATGCTAAGCATGTTGATTAATCATAAATATTATATTAGTCAACATATTATATTTCTGGAATCACGTTGTTATTAGTAAAATTTGTCTCTTGACTTAATGAATTTAGTAATTTTTCTATACTATTGAACGAATTAATTTATCGAACCCATCACTTCATGCAAAAACTAGTGAAATAAATCTGGCCACATTATTCAGGGAAATGACAGTAGTGTCTGTCAAACGATACTCTCGATTTGTGGCTTGGGGTATAGATACCGTGCACGTCATATAAATAAGGTAATGAAGCTGCTGACAGTTCATCCTTTAGTTACTATAATTTCCTTCATCCCCGCGTCGAGGTTATAGTTGATTAACTTATTTTGTTGTTTTGAGAATCTCTCAATCAATACTATTGTATTAATGCATTAAAAAAGTTTATTGTTTTTTCACTTTAGTGAGTAAGTTGTTAAATTTGTAAAAGCATAATAATAATAATGTTAAAATAAAACACGCAAGTGTACATGCGAGGTGCTCAAGGTTTTTGTATTTTTTTATTTACATATTACAGCTTCATATCACATATTATTATTTGTTTTGGTATGTAAGTACATACATACATATACGCATTTATAAATATTTAGGCGAGCATACTTTGTATAGTATTTAGTCGTTGTGCGTATGGCGCTCTATCGTTGCGACTAGACGCGCGGCAGGGCGGGCAGCGGACTGCCGAGTGTCTGAGATAAGGCGCCATATGATTTATTGTGAGAACATACACACTTGATCGAGTGATATGTTGATGGTCTGAAATCAAAATTTTACTAAATTAGCTGATTATGATGTATTGTGAGAACATAACACTTGATCGAGTGATACGTTAAAAAAAATAATTAAATATAGTTAAAATATAGTTTATAGTTTATTTTGTTGTTTTGAGAATCTCTAAATCAATACTATTGTATTAATGCATTAAAAAAGTTTATTGTTGTTTCACTTTAGTGAGTAAGTTGTTAAATTTGTAAAAGCATAATAATAATAATGTTAAAATAAAACACGCAAGTGTACATGCGAGGTGCTCAAGGTTTTTGTATTTTTTTATTTACATATTACAGCTTCATATCACATATTATTATTTGTTTTGGTATGTAAGTACATACATACATATACGCATTTATAAATATTTAGGCGAGCATACTTTGTATAGTATTTAGTCGTTGTGCGTATGGCGCTCTATCGTTGCGACTAGACGCGCGGCAGGGCGGGCAGCGGACTGCCGAGTGTCTGAGATAAGGCGCCATATGATGTATTGTGAGAACATACACACTTGATCGAGTGATATGTTGATGGTCTGAAATCAAAATTTTACTAAATTAGCTGATTATGATGTATTGTGAGAACATAACACTTGATCGAGTGATATGTTGATGGTCTGAAATCAAAATTTTACTAAATTAGCTGATTATGATGTATTGTGAGAACATAACACTTGATCGAGTGATACGTTAAAAAAAATAATTAAATATAGTTAAAATATAGTTTATAGTTTATTTTGTTGTTTTGAGAATCTCTAAATCAATACTATTGTATTAATGCATTAAAAAAGTTTATTGTTGTTTCACTTTAGTGAGTAAGTTGTTAAATTTGTAAAAGCATAATAATAATAATGTTAAAATAAAACACGCAAGTGTACATGCGAGGTGCTCTCAAGGTTTTTGTATTTTTTTATTTACATATTACAGCTTCATATCACATATTATTATTTGTTTTGGTATGTAAGTACATACATACATATACGCATTTATAAATATTTAGGCGAGCATACTTTGTATAGTATTTAGTCGTTGTGCGTATGGCGCTCTATCGTTGCGACTAGACGCGCGGCAGGGCGGGCAGCGGACTGCCGAGTGTCTGAGATAAGGCGCCATATGATGTATTGTGAGAACATACACACTTGATCGAGTGATATGTTGATGGTCTGAAATCAAAATTTTACTAAATTAGCTGATTATGATGTATTGTGAGAACATAACACTTGATCGAGTGATATGTTGATGGTCTGAAATCAAAATTTTACTAAATTAGCTGATTATGATGTATTGTGAGAACATAACACTTGATCGAGTGATACGTTAAAAAAAATAATTAAATATAGTTAAAATATAGTTTATAGTTTATTTTGTTGTTTTGAGAATCTCTAAATCAATACTATTGTATTAATGCATTAAAAAAGTTTATTGTTGTTTCACTTTAGTGAGTAAGTTGTTAAATTTGTAAAAGCATAATAATAATAATGTTAAAATAAAACACGCAAGTGTACATGCGAGGTGCTCTCAAGGTTTTTGTATTTTTTTATTTACATATTACAGCTTCATATCACATATTATTATTTGTTTTGGTATGTAAGTACATACATACATATACGCATTTATAAATATTTAGGCGAGCATACTTTGTATAGTATTTAGTCGTTGTGCGTATGGCGCTCTATCGTTGCGACTAGACGCGCGGCAGGGCGGGCAGCGGACTGCCGAGTGTCTGAGATAAGGCGCCATATGATGTATTGTGAGAACATACACACTTGATCGAGTGATATGTTGATGGTCTGAAATCAAAATTTTACTAAATTAGCTGATTATGATGTATTGTGAGAACATAACACTTGATCGAGTGATATGTTGATGGTCTGAAATCAAAATTTTACTAAATTAGCTGATTATGATGTATTGTGAGAACATAACACTTGATCGAGTGATACGTTAAAAAAAATAATTAAATATAGTTAAAATATAGTTTATAGTTTATTTTGTTGTTTTGAGAATCTCTAAATCAATACTATTGTATTAATGCATTAAAAAAGTTTATTGTTGTTTCACTTTAGTGAGTAAGTTGTTAAATTTGTAAAAGCATAATAATAATAATGTTAAAATAAAACACGCAAGTGTACATGCGAGGTGCTCTCAAGGTTTTTGTATTTTTTTATTTACATATTACAGCTTCATATCACATATTATTATTTGTTTTGGTATGTAAGTACATACATACATATACGCATTTATAAATATTTAGGCGAGCATACTTTGTACAGTATTTAGTCGTTGTGCGTATGGCGCTCTAACGTTGCGACTAGACGCGCGGCAGGGCGGGCAGCGGACTGCCGAGTGTCTGAGATAAGGCGCCATATGATGTATTGTGAGAACATACACACTTGATCGAGTGATATGTTGATGGTCTGAAATCAAAATTTTACTAAATTAGCTGATTATGATGTATTGTGAGAACATAACACTTGATCGAGTGATACGTTAAAAAAAATAATTAAATATAGTTAAAATATAGTTTATAGTTTATTTTGTAGTTTTGAGAATCTCTAAATCAATACTATTGTATTAATGCATTAAAAAAGTTTATTGTTGTTTCACTTTAGTGAGTAAGTTGTTAAATTTGTAAAAGCATAATAATAATAATAATGTTAAAATAAAACACGCAAGTGTACATGCGAGGTGCTCAGGGTTTTTGTATTTATTTATTTACATATTACAGCTTCATATTACATATTGTTATTTGTTTTGGTATGTAAGTACATACATACATATACGCATTTATAAATATTTAGGCGAGCATACTTTGTATAGTATTTAGTCGTTGTGCGTATGGCGCTCTATCGTTGCGACCAGACGCGCGGCAGGGCGGGCAGCGGACTGCAGAGTGTCTGAGACAAGGCGCCATATGATGTATTGTGAGAACATACACACTTGATCGAGTGATATGTTGATGGTCTGAAATCAAAATTTTACTAAATTAGCTGATTGTGATGTATTGTGAGAACATAACGCTTGATCGAGCGATATGTTAAAAAAAAAATTAAAATATAGTTTATAGTTTATTTTGTTGTTTTGCGAATCTCTCAATTAATACTATTGTATTAACGCATTAAAAAAGTTTATTGTTTTTTTTACTTTAGTGAGTAAGTTGTTATATTTGTAAAAGGATAATAATAATAAAGTTAAAATAAAACACGCAAGTGTACATGCGAGGTGCTTACTATAATTTCTTTCATCCCCGCGTCGAGGTTATAGTTGATTAACTTATTTTGTTGTTTTGAGAATGTATTGTAATGTATTATGATGTATTGTAACCAACATAACACTTGATCGAGTGATATGTTGATGATCTGAAATCAAAATTTTACTAAATTAGTTGATTCTAAAAAATAAACCGTAATTCATAATTTGACGAAGTTTTATTGTAAAGCATAACCATTTATTCACATTATATATATTTAAGTACATAATATAAACATAGTCAGTCCTTGCCTATATTAGATTCTGAACAACCTAGTTAGTGCAATCTGCGACCGATCCCCAGCCCCGGATTTCCCCTATAGGTCTACAAGGGCCGGGCCTAGGGGCCCAGCCAGCCTAGGGGCCCCAACCACCCAGCTACCCCGACCAGGTAGCTTCGGCAGGCGGAAATAGAATTAAAGAGAAAAAATGTAATTACGGGGCATATTATATAACTAAACTATATAATAATAGTAACTATAGTGACAATATTATATACCACGTATGACGACCGTTGATGTAACTATAGTGACAATATTATATACCACCTATGACGACCGTTGATGTAACTATAGTGACAATATTATATACCACGTATGACGACCGTTGATGTAACTATAGTGACAATATTATATACCACGTATGACGACCGTTGATGTAACTATAGTGACAATATTATATACCACGTATGACGACCGTTGATGTAACTATAGTGACAATATTATATACCACGTATGACGACCGTTGATGTAACTATAGTGACAATATTATATACCACGTATGACGACCGTTGATGTAACTATAGTGACAATATTATATACCACGTATGACGACCGTTGATGTAACTATAGTGACAATATTATATACCACGTATGACGACCGTTGATGTAACTATAGTGACAATATTATATACCACGTATGACGACCGTTGATGTAACTATAGTGACAATATTATATACCACGTATGACGACCGTTGATGTAACTATAGTGACAATATTATATACCACGTATGACGACCGTTGATGTAACTAGAGTCTGTCAAGCCGATGTTGTCAAGAACTTAGTAGTAAAATATTCATATAGCAACAAAAAATAAATAATGTCACCTGTCATTAAACTTGTCTTTGGCTCTCTTGTTGATTTCATTTACGAATTAAGATTAATGAAATAAACTGAATTTGTTGACCATCATGCCTAAAACTGTGCCCAGCGATGTGAGGTGCATATTGTTTAAGATGTTGAGTGCGTACGATGAAGAGAAATCAAGGTTCCAGCGTTATGAAGTGGAAAAAATGCAAGCTTTGGAAAAGATGTCAGTGTTAGTTGGTAAGTTAGGTTTGACCAAGTTTGATACTTTATTATCTCTATATATTTGGTTATTATTTTCTAGAAGGTAATTTTTTTTTTTGAAAAACGAAAAACGTTTGGCACCGTGATCAGTCGCATCAACCTTAAGGCGATATACAAAAATACGGGTGTTTCTTTTCTGTGTATTTCATGAAATACACGGAAAAATTTAATCGGTTTCTGGTATATGCATCTTGACTAAATAATCTAGGGATTTGAAATTGGAAAACATGTTTGGATAAATTTGCCTCGATAGAAATAATTGTTGAAATGAGGTCTTCAAACACACTTTTTCTCCTCGTTTGACGAATGGGAACCATATACAGAGCTCAAACATATTTTATTAGGTGCATTTCGACAATATCTAGAGATTTGATATTTGAAATTTTGCTAGCTATTTTAGTTTTTGTATAAATATTCTAAAACTAACATTTTTCACTTTCGCCCTGAATCCGCCCCTCTCGCACTGCGTGATTTTTCGCTTGGAGTGACATTGTCAAAAATAAAATTCGCATAGCCTCTTAAAGAAACTTGTTTTTTGTTTAAAAAAATAAAACATGTGTTGTTTTTTTTTCTCTTGTTTTTTAAAACAGCAGTGACCCGTTATCTAGCCAAATTCGAGACTTTTGACTTAACTTTAGACTTTTATACTTTGTTTTTCACAGAAAGGGTTATTGAGTCGATTTCTTCGCTTTATACCTTTGTTAGTGAAGATGCGGTATAACCACAACGCAATTGGATCCACAAATACAGGTCCAGCGGGCCTATCTTTGTTTAGTAGTATTCCAGGCGGCGTTTGTGTGCACGTAATTGAAAATACCTTTACCTGTGCTATAAAATCCAGAAAAAACCTGCAGATATGCCTTCGTGTGCATTTATCGGGTGTACAAATCACTCAAGGACAAAAAACAAATTTCATCACCTTCCAGAAAATTTTCTTAAATTACTTTCTGTTTGTTTTTTAGAATTAGAATTAGAATTAATAATTATTTATTAAAGCATCAAAGGCTCAAAATTTTGTTAGTATAACTTAAAAAATAAATTAAATAAAAATTGTTAGTAAAAATTACAATAAATAAATACAAAAAAGACAGTGAAAGGGAAAGTGATGTATTCGTTATTTCCTCACCACTCCCCCCGATGTTTCGCAGCAATGACTCAAGTACATACACAGTCTAGTCTGGTTGCGATCATATTCAGAATGCTATTGGTGCTACCACGCACCCTGCGCACCAGCGAAGCGCATCTTTTGCGCATCGTTGCATAAAAACAATCTACTCGCATCTCCGCGAACATCCCTGATGCGCTGCAGAAGCGTGGTAGCCCCAACAGCACCCTGAAGGCATTATTATATTGTACGCGGAGGACGTTATAAGACTTTTGAGTATAATTAGCCCACAGGCTGCACGTGTAAAAAGTTGTACAAAATGCTCTGAAGAGAGTTATTTTAACATTATGTGAGCAACGTGCAAACCTGCGCGCCAACATAATATTCGCTCTCACCGACAACGCCCTCCGTCCTCTCTCGATGTCCGCATCGTCCTTTAGGTCGGGAGTGAGTATATGGCCCAGATATATGTAAACTTGTAAACCCAGTTATTTAGAATAACTGGAGGACAATTCTTGATTTGATGTTTGCTCCCGGCCTCAAAGACCATAACTTGGCTCTTTTTTAAATTGTTGACCAATCCATGAGTCCCAGCATACGCCTCACAAATGGCCACAAGCTTCCTCAAGCCGCAAACAGACGCACTCAGCAGGACCATGTCATCTGCGTAGCTAATATTGTTGACGCTGACGCCGTCGATGTGACAGCCGATCCTGGTCCTGCTGAGCTCGTCTATCAGCTCGTTCACATACAGGTTGAAAAGCGTAGGTGAGCTCAACCCCCCCTGCATCACCCCGCACTCCAACCCGTACGGTCGAAACAAGGCCCCTTCCCATCGTACATTATTGACCTGGTTTCCGTACCAGAACTTGAAAATATTAATTAGTTCCAGTTGTTTTGTTTACACTTCGCCATTTGCAGAAAAGGACGGTAATATTCAAAATGAATGTGTGCGACTAGTTCAGTTGCGCTAGCGACGACAGTCTTTCGCTTGCATGCCGCGTCACGTACAAAAACACAAACTTATCTCTTCAGGTGGGCCAAACTAAAATGGCTTCTATATTCACTGTGACAGTCTTCACCGCCGGGACAGATAAGTTTGTGGCTCTGTAATCACACTAGACTTCTCCGCTCGGCTCAACTTGTAGCCAACTGGACCTTGTTGAGGCCATAGTTTGCTAATTCCCAAACAAAAGAAACAAAAAAAGTATAAAGTTAATCTCAAAATCATTAAATGAAACTATTCACAAAGTAATAAAAAAATATCGCACTGAATTTGGTTTTAAAAACCATACGGACCCTTAAATGAAAGCAAATGCATAGATGGTTCTAGAACAGTAAGCTATCAGCGGAAACTGTATTCTAAAGTATTAGGAATAAGATTGAATTTTGTAACAAGCATAAAAACACAAAAGTATTTGGTTGACCGTTGAGAAGTTAGGGCAAGGGAATAAGATCCTTATTACAACATGTCAAAGATAAAATTCGAACGAGGAGCTAGCTTTGCATAGAAAATTTCTGGAAAAGATGCATTCGATAGCATTTACCCAGAAAACATGGCGGATTTGGGGTATAAATAGGACTAAAAAAGAGAGGGGAGGGAAGTTCTAATTTTCGAAGGATACCGCGCGGACGTTACGCTGCCCGATTGAGGTGCGAGTTTTCGGTGATAATTTATTTATTTCTAAAACGTTTAGAAAATAGGATTCTCAGGCAAATAAATTTAAATTTATATAGGGAAGTAAAAGTATTAGTTTAGGATTGTCTGAGAAGTGTACATAGGCTTGTGTGAGGGCCTTGAAAAATAGCCGCGAAAGTGAAATAAGTGAAAAATCCCTTTTCTGCGAAAGAATAGGATGAATTGTGATAAGTGGTTCACTAAATATAGTGAATTTTAGTTATATTATGGATTGCTCTTCGGCAGAGTTTGTGAGTAATAGGATAATCAAGCTCTATTACTTCTAGAAGTGTATCTAAAATTTATTTTGACCTACTGATTCTATATATTTTGCTTGCGAAATTCCTCTAATTTTTATGTCTTGATTTTGTGTGTATGCTTGCCAATTTGTTGTTTAAATTCTTCAGGAAGCTATTTCTTGTATTCCTATTTGCATGATCTTTATCAATGTGCAGAGCATGTGAATTAAATTTTGGGCAAAACTAAACAAAGAGACCCTTTAATTGCTATATAAATTATTAGAGTCAAATTAGATTCTTTTAGAGAAAATTTAATATTCTCATTGGAAAATTCATGTATGGGAGATTGATAAACAGGCCCGAATTCATTGAAATAAATAAAACTGTGCCTAAGAAATATATTATTTTAACGAAAGAGATATAATTTCAATATATTAATTTTTATAATACAAAATGATGTGTCTGTTTGTACTGAATAAATAATATTCTTTCATTTTAACTGGTATATTGAGACCCAGGCTATAACACTATATACCTATGGAATAGTGAAGCCAGAAAGTTAAAATGGTATAAAATAGATGCTTGTGAACTAAAAATAAAGTTATAATTTATTTTAATAAGTCAGTAAATAAGACTTGATTGTTTTATTGAAATTATTATCACTCATAGTCAAGAAAATAGCCAAGACTTATGTATGATCGAAGGGAACCTTTCTTGTTATTTACAACCCTTACTAAATATAATTTTTAGTGAAATAGTAATTAAAAATATATTAAATTTATTTATATAAAGGTAATTTATATTGACTTATTTCATATAGAGACTACTAAGTCTTAAAAGGGTTCATTAAATGAAACCTAGGTACATATGAAATAAGGTACTTACAGAAATTGGTTTTGGTAATTGGTTTATGGAAGGTACCATGTGATGATTAGCTTCCGATATGTCAGGTAGCACTTTCTGATGGATTCAATATCTTCCAATTTATTTGATTAATCTAATAAAAGTATCTATAGATAAAATTTATAGAAATATGTACCTTATTTTTAAAGTACTAAGCTTCATTTAAATACAAACTGCAGTTCAGAAATATTATTGTGTAATAAGTTCTTATAACCCAAAATATTCACAAAGTCCAGTTTAGAAGTCAATATGATTTACTGCCGACATACCCTTAAATAACTTGTTCAGAAAGATAAATATTACATATTTCAAACTTATAGAAGTTCAATAAAAGGTTCCTAAAGATTATACATAAGTTACAACTGTTATGTAATTTCATAAATAATAATATAGCTGTTAAGTTCTTTATTTACTCAAAATACAATCATAATATCCAAAGTTAGCAAAATCTAAAACTAAATTAAATTTATTTCTAGTGCAGACAGACATTTTCATAAATAATTCTAATCAGATAAGCTCTCATATAGTGATTTTACCAATATCTTTAAAGTGATGACTTTTGATTTGTTTTCCATAAAAATTAACACCTAGAGTCTAATATGGTAGGAAATATTTACACTTGGTATTCATAATTTTATTGACTAGGTAGTTGTAGAATGGTTCATTACTGAATTGCTTTGAAAAGAACAGGGGTTACTACTTGGTTCACAATGTATGGTTATTTATCAGACGATCACTCTTCAGGCCTTAGTTTATAATCTGTATCAAACGATCCAATAGAAGTAGTTAATGTAATTTGGGGTTCAGTCTGTTTCATTTCAGTATTTTTAAGTAAAAATATAATCAGCATTGTGGGGGGTACAATCTGGTGGTGCCGTTTCCCAGTATCCATTAATTAAGTTATTTCAAATGTTCTGGTGTATTTTTGTGGAGGTGGTTTGATACAGCAATGTGGCCCTTAAGGTCACAATCTTTTGCCGGAATAAAGATAGAAGTAATTTAGTAATGAACCATAGTTGGTAGAGCTTTTGTTGTGCTTTAAGTAGAGAACTAATGTAAATGATGGACATCCGCTTCTTTTATATCATAAGGCAGGCTTCAGTATAATGCACGGGTGGTAGAAGTAGGACTTGGTTGTGTCATCGGCTTCTTTGTTTGAAGGAAGGGTTTGTCCGGGGTTCAGTGAAGGACTTTTGAGTGATTGTTTCTTGTTTAAAGCCTTAAGCCTGAAAAATTAAATGAATTATGAATAAGGTCCAATTTTAGTTTTCACTCAGTATTACAGGGTCAATACTTCAAAATATATGAACACTTTGTCACTGATTTTTATTAAAAACTAATTTATTTTCGATGACTGATTTAAATTAAGACAGGTCAGTATATGAGTTATAAAATGTTAAGCACTGCAGTAAGAGAATTGGTAAATAGGGGGAGACTAGTATTTATTAACTGTCTACATTTACTAAACTATACTGAGAAATCTTTGTCTATAATAACGGGAAGTATATTAGAGTTACTTACCATGGGTCAATGACAAAGTGGAAGCTTCTGGCTTTATTGTTATTGCACCAAATTTGGGTTGCCATGAAGATTGACAACCGTTATATCCATTGGAGTTACATAAACAATTCTGAAAGAGAATTATTCTGCCGGTAAACAATTTTTACAACTAAATAATTAGAGTATCTGTGCTATTAATCTTGTATCAATCTATCAGTCCACCGGTGCCCCTCTGGCGCAACGCCGCGTCTGCGGCCCTCCCTGGGGAAGCTGAGTATTGCTTCCCCTTGCACCCTCTCGGTGCCAAGGCAGCACGAGACCACATCGTGCTGCCATCCTCCCGGAGCTGTTTAGTAGATACGAAGGGCCCCCACCCCACGCATCCGCAGCTCGGGAGCCCCTTTTAGTCGCCTTTTACGACAGGCAGGGGATACCGTAGTCTTATTCTATGCCCGAACTACTGGGCGGTATGGAGGTGGTCACCTCTTCCTCCTCGGTGCCTCCTCCTTCGAACGGGATTGGCCCTCTCCCTCTCCCACTCAGCCTCCTCTTTCCGCACCATTACGCTCTCGCAGAACCTGGTACCGTTTTTTTAAAAAAAAAAAAAAAAAAAACCTTACCTAACCTAACCTAACCATATGCCGGCGCCAGACATGTGTCCACTTATTTGCACACTTCTTTGACGACTTTGTACACACATTTGGCGCACCTGCCACACATGCTTGCACGGGTGCATGCCCTAGTCGTGGCTCTAGGTACATATCGAGAGCCAGACTTGACGGAATATTCTTGATGGAATTATTTTTACTTGTTTCAGAGAATCCAAATCAAGCACGTAGTGTCTTATCCAACCGTTCCGTAAAATGGCACTCGCGCAACTGGTCTTTGCAAATAGTGTAGCAGGCTACGCACTTATTTGAACACATTCCTTTTATGTGCGCTAAAAAACCGATACCGCCCGGCAAAGTGCAAATCTGTGTACAAACTCTGGAACACATAGACAAAGTCTCGTGCCACACAGTGTGTCCACTCGAGTGTTCAAATAAGTGGACACATGTCTGGCGCTAACCTAACCTAACCTAACCTTTTTTTTTTTTTTTTACATGGGGAAATCCTTCATGGATACCTTCCGGCTTGGGGGAGCGGGAGAGGTTATGCCGGACTCTTACCGACTAAAACCCCATGGTGGCCTTCCTCCACGCCAATCAAGGAGCTCCGGGATCTCCTGTGGAACGCACCGGCGCCCCTATGGCGCAACGCCGCGTCTGCGGCCCTCCCTGGGGAAGCTGAGTATTGCTTCCCCTTGCACCCTCTCGGTGCCAAGGCAGCACGAGGCCACATCGTGCTGCCATCCTCCCGGAGCTTTTTAGTAGATACGAAGGGCCCCCAACCCACGCATCCGCAGCTCGGGAGCCCCTTTTAGTCGCCTTTTACGACAGGCAGGGGATACCGTAGTCTTATTCTATGCCCGAACTACTGGGCGGTACGGAGGTGGTCACCTCTTCCTCCTCGGTGCCTCCTTCTTCGAGCGGGATTGGCTTCTCCCTCTCCCGCTCAGCCTCCTCTTTCCGCACCATTACGCTCTCGCAGAACCTGGTACCCTTTTTTAAAAAAAAAAAAAAAAAAAAAAAAACCTAACCTAACCTAATAGAAATATTTCAGAGGATGTTCCTCCGTCAAATTAGTGATAAGGTATAAGATGTAAAACTAATATTAATATATAATAAGTGTATTTAAAGAAATTGTAATTACCGATTTACGTGCAAAGACCATTTAAAGATACACATTAGAACGCATACTGGTGAAAAGCCGTATAAATGTGATACTTGTGATTACTGGAGTGCACGGAAGATAAGCTTACAGAATCATATTATGATAACACATACTGGTCAAAAGCCATATAAATGTGAGGCTTGTAATTACCGATTTACGTGCAAAGACCATTTAAAGATACACATTAGAACACATACTGGTCAAAAGCCATATAAATGTGAGGCTTGTAATTACCGATTTACGTGCAAAGACCATTTAAAGATACACATTAGAACGCATACTGGTGAAAAGCCGTATAAATGTGATACTTGTGATTACCGGAGTGCACGGAAGATTTGCTTACAGAATCATATTATGAGAACACATACTGGTGAAAAGCCATATAAATGTGAGGCTTGTAATTACCGATTTACGTGCAAAGACCATTTAAAGATACACATTAGAACGCATACTGGTGAAAAGCCGTATAAATGTGATACTTGTGATTACCGGAGTGCACGGAAGATTAGCTTACAGAATCATATTATGAGAACACATACTGGTGAAAAGCCACATAAATGTGAGGCTTGAAATTACTGATTTACGTGCAAAGACCATTTAAAGATACACATTAGAACGCATAGTGTGTGACGTTGTCTACATCATAAACATTATTGTTAAAAAATATACCTTAAAATAAAACCAAAATTAACTAAAGCAAATACTAAACGCTGCTTCGTAAATGATCGGACAAACTCGTGCCAACTCGTATTTCAAATTCAAATCTCGAGAACGTTTCGGAGCCGCGAGAGGAGAACGCATTCGTCCATTGACCTTTACGGAACGGTCGAATACTTTGTGGCTGATTTATCAAATTCTTTTTTTATTTGTCTTTTGCTACGTATATTTGTGAATACTGTTATAGTGTCTTATCCCAACTTTGGGTAAGTTGTGTGTTTATTGCTTTTATTGCTAAGTACAAATTTCTCGTCGTGATTACTGCCATGACCTTGTCATGTCATCCAACTATGTTTTTGCCTAAAAGTGTTTTATCTTTGGTATGTATTACATATTGAATTTTATTTTCATTGCTCACAATTGTTTACTGTCATTGTAGCTAAATTTCATGTAGAAATGGTGACGTTATCGTTATTAGTTCATATCATGTTCATAGTCTGTGCCTAAATTTAAATCTATTATCTAGCTCGTCCATTAGTACTATTGTTTTCTTAATCTATGATCATAATAACATTCATGTAAATCATTAAATAAATCTATGGGCTAGCTTACACATTATTATTTCATTAGTCGAGTAGAATTTCATTTCATTATAATATTGCATATGCATCTATACAGCATTAATTCACTGTCTCATTTTTTTATCACTAGCAATGTCCTTCTGCTCAAACCTTGACTGCCACATCATTGATGCATTTTATTGTAATTAGCACCTTGCCGCATTACCTCTACGAATTGCTATTCTTGCTAGCAAAAGATGTTGCAGTCAAGGGAAACAACTGGATACTTTAGTAACGGTCCAATCTTCAACCGGATTCCAGGTTTCACGAACCGGAACAAAATACTACTTACCGGAATCTACGAATTCTACGGCTGGGTTCATCTAGTGACCACTGCAACTAGTGCCTGCCTGGAGACCTACTGAGAAACTTGATTTCACGAACCGGAACAGTCGTGCCAACCCTACTGCACGACTTTGTCAACTACATCTACGAGGGAAGTGCGGTATAGTGCCAGTGCGGGTAAAACCAGAAAGACTTAAGACTGAAACCACCCTCACCCTGAGAAACTATTTTTTACCGTCTCACATCTTGTTTTTTTTAAATTACATATTAACTTAACCTAATTTACATATTCTTTTTTTAATAAATTCATATTTAATTGTTTGCGTGTGTATTAATACTTTCTCACCTACACACGTGACAAGTGGTGAAAAGCCGTATAAATGTGATACTTGTGATTACCGGAGTGCACGGAAGATTAGCTTACAGAATCATATTATGAGAACACATACTGGTGAAAAGCCATATAAATGTGAGGCTTGTAATTACCGATTTACGTGCAAAGACCATTTAAAGATACACATCAGAACACATAGTGGTGAAAAGCCGTATAAATGTGATACTTGTGATTACCGGAGTGCACGGAAGATAAGCTTACAGAATCATATTATGAGAACAAATACTGGTGAAAAGCCATATAAATGTGAGGCTTGTAATTACCTATTTACGTGCAAAGACCATTTAAAGATACACATGAGAACGCATACTGGTGAAAAGCCGTATAAATGTGATACTTGTGATTACCGGAGTGCACGGAAGATTAGCTAAAAGAATCATATTATGAGAACACATACTGGTGAAAAGCCATATAAATGTGAGGCTTGTAATTACCGATTTACGTGCGAAGACCATTTAAAGATACACATTAGAACGCATATTGGTGAAAAGCCGTATAAATGTGATACTTGTGATTACTGGAGTGCACGGAAAATTAGCTTACAGAATCATATTATGAGAACACATACTGGTGAAAAGCCATATAAATGTGAGGCTTGTTATTACCGATTTACGTGCAAAAACCATTTAAAGATACACATTAGAACGCATACTGGTGAAAAGCCGTATAAATGTGATACTTGTGACTACCGGAGTGCACGGAAAATTAGCTTACAGAATCATATTATGAGAACACATACTGGTGAAAAGCCATATTAATGTGAGGCTTGTAATTACCGATTTACGTGCAAAAACCATTTAAAGATACACATTAGAACGCATACTGGTGAAAAGCCGTATAAATGTGAAACTTGTGATTACCGGAGTACACGGAAGATTAGCTGACATAATCATATTATGAGAACACATACTGGTGAAAAGCCATATAAATGTGAGGCTTGTAATTACCGATTTACGGGGAAAGACCATTTAAAGATACACATTAGAACGCATACTGGTGAAAAGCCGTATAAATTTGATACTTGTGATTACCGAAGTGCACGGAAGATTAGCTTACAGAATCATATTATGATAACACATACTGGTGAAAAGCCATATAAATGTGAGGCTTGTAATTACCGATTTACGTGCAAAGACCATTTAAAGATACACATTAGAACGCATACTGGTGAAAAGCCGTATAAATGTGATACTTGTGATTACCGGAGTACACGGAAGATTAGCTGACATAATCATATTATGAGAACACATACTGATGAAAAGCCATATAAATGTGAGTCTTGTAATTTCCAATTTACGTGCAAAGACCATTTAAAGATACACATTAGAACGCATACTGGTGAAAAGCCGTATAAATTTGATACTTGTGATTAATGGAGTGCACGGGAAATTAGCTAACAGAATCATATTATGATAACACATACTGGTGAAAAGCCATATAAATGTGAGGCTTGTAATTACCGATTTACGTGCAAAGACCATTTAAAGATACACATTAAAACGCATAGTGGTGAAAAACCGTATAAATGTGATACTTGTGATTACCGGAGTGCACGGAAGATTTGCTTACAGAATCATATTATGAGAACACATACTGGTGAAAAGCCATATAAATGTGAGGCTTGTAATTACCGATTTACGTGCAAAGACCATTTAAAGATACACATTAGAACGCATACTGGTGAAAAGCCGTATAAATGTGATACTTGTGATTACCCGAGTGCACGGAAGATTAGCTTACAGAATCATTTTATGAGAACACATACTGGTGAAAAGCCATATAAATGTGAGGCTTGTTATTACCGATTTACGTGCAAAGACCATTTAAAGATACACATTAGAACGCATACTGGTGAAAAGCCGTATAAATGTGATACTTGTGATTACCGGAGTGCACGGAAGATTAGCTTACAGAATCATATTATGAGAACACATACTGGTGAAAAGCCATATAAATGTGAGGCTTGTAATTACCGATTTACGTGCAAAGACCATTTAAAGATACACATTAGAACGCATACTGGTGAAAAGCCGTATACATGTGATACTTGTGATTACCGATTTACGGTCAAAGACCATTTAAAGATACACATTGGAATGCATATTGGTGAAAAGCCGTTTAAATGTGATACTTGTGATTACCGGAGTGCACGGAAAATTAGCTTACAGAATCATATTATGAGAACACATACTGGCGAAAAGCCATATAAATGTGAGGCTTGTAATTACCGATTTACGTGCAAAAACCATTAAAAGATACACATTAGAACGCATACTGGTGAAAAGCCGCATAAATGTGATACTTGTGATTACCGGAGTACACGGAAGATTAGCTGACATAATCATATTATGAGAACACATACTGGTGAAAAGCCATATAAATGTGAGGCTTGTAATTACCAATTTACGTGCAAAGACCATTTAAAGATACACATTAGAACGCATACTGGTGAAAAGCCGTATAAATTTGATACTTGTGATTACCGCAGTGCACGGAAGATTAGCTTACAGAATCATATTATGAGAACACATACTGGTGAAAAGCCATATAAATGTGAGGCTTGTAATAACCGATTTAAGTGCAAAGACCATTTAAAGATACACATTAGAACGCATACTGGTGAAAAGCCGTACAAATGTGATACTTGTGATTACTGGAGTGCACGGAAGATTAGCTTACAGAATCATATTATGAGAACACATACTGGTGAAAAGCCAAATAAATGTGAGGCTTGTAATTACCGATTTACGTGCAAAGACCATTTAAAGATACACATTAGAACGTATAGTGGTGAAAAGCCTTATAAATGTGATACTTGTGATTACCGGAGTGCACGGAAGATTAGCTTACAGAATCATATTATGAGAACACATACTGGTGAAAAGCCATATAAATGTGAGGCTTGTAATTACCGATTTACGTGCAAAGACCATTTAAAGATACACATTAGAACGCATACTGGTGAAAAGCCGTATAAATGTGATACTTGTGATTACCCGAGTGCACGGAAGATTAGCTTACAGAATCATTTTATGAGAACACATACTGGTGAAAAGCCATATAAATGTGAGGCTTGTTATTACCGATTTACGTGCAAAGACCATTTAAAGATACACATTAGAACGCATACTGGTGAAAAGCCGTATAAATGTGATACTTGTGATTACCGGAGTGCACGGAAGATTAGCTTACAGAATCATATTATGAGAACACATACTGGTGAAAAGCCATATAAATGTGAGGCTTGTAATTACCGATTTACGTGCAAAGACCATTTAAAGATACACATTAGAACGCATACTGGTGAAAAGCCGTATAAATGTGATACTTGTGATTACCGATTTACGGTCAAAGACCATTTAAAGATACACATTGGAATGCATATTGGTGAAAAGCCGTTTAAATGTGATACTTGTGATTACCGGAGTGCACGGAAAATTAGCTTACAGAATCATATTATGAGAACACATACTGGCGAAAAGCCATATAAATGTGAGGCTTGTAATTACCGATTTACGTGCAAAAACCATTTAAAGATACACATTAGAACGCATACTGGTGAAAAGCCGCATAAATGTGATACTTGTGATTACCGGAGTACACGGAAGATTAGCTGACATAATCATATTATGAGAACACATACTGGTGAAAAGCCATATAAATGTGAGGCTTGTAATTACCGATTTACGTGCAAAGACCATTTAAAGATACACATTAGAACGTATAGTGGTGAAAAGCCTTATAAATGTGATACTTGTGATTACCGGAGTGCACGGAAGATTAGCTTACAGAATCATATTATGAGAACACATACTGGTGAAAAGCCATATAAATGTGAGGCTTGTAATTACCGATTTACGTGCAAAGACCATTTAAAGATACACATTAGAACGCATACTGGTGAAAAGCCGTATAAATGTGATACTTGTGATTACTGGAGTGCATGGAAGATTAGCTTAAAGAATCATATTATGATAACACATACTGGTGAAAAGCCATATAAATGTGAGGCTTGTAATTACCGATTTACGTGCAAAGACCATTTAAAGATACACATTAGAACGCATACTGGTGAAAAGCCGCATAAATGTGATACTTGTGATTACCGGAGTGCACGGAAGATTAGCTTACAGAATCATATTATGAGAACACATACTGGTGAAAAGCCATATAAATTTGAGGCTTGTAATTACCGATTTACGTGCAAAGACCATTTAAAGATACACATTAGAACGCATATTGGTGAAAAGCCGTATAAATGTGATACTTGTGATTACTGGAGTGCACGGAAAATTAGCTTACAGAATCATATTATGAGAACACATACTGGTGAAAAGCCATATAAATGTGAGGCTTGTAATTACCGATTTACGTGCAAAAACCATTTAAAGATACACATTAGAACGCATACTGGTGAAAAACCGTATAAATGTGATACTTGTGATTACCGGAGTGCACGGAAAATTAGCTTACAGAATCATATTATGAGAACACATACTGGTGAAAAGCCATATTAATGTGAGGCTTGTAATTACCGATTTACGTGCAAAAACCATTTAAAGATACACATTAGAACGCATACTGGTGAAAAGCCGTATAAATGTGAAACTTGTGATTACCGGAGTACACGGAAGATTAGCTGACATAATCATATTATGAGAACACATACTGGTGAAAAGCCATATAAATGTGAGGCTTGTAATTACCGATTTACGGGGAAAGACCATTTAAAGATACACATTAGAACGCATACTGGTGAAAAGCCGTATAAATTTGATACTTGTGATTACCGGAGTGCACGGAAGATTTGCTTACAGAATCATATTATGAGAACACATACTGGTGAAAAGCCATATAAATGTGAGGCTTGTTATTACTGATTTACGTGCAAAGACCATTTAAAGATACACATTAGAACGCATACTGGTGAAAAGCCGTATAAATGTTGTACTTGTGATTACCGGAGTGCACGGAAGATTAGCTTACAGAATCATTTTATGAGAACACATACTGGTGAAAAGCCATATAAATGTGAGGCTTGTTATTACCGATTAACGTGCAAAGACCATTTAAAGATACACATTAGAACGCATACTGGTGAAAAGCCGTATAAATGTGATACTTGTGATTACCGATTTACGTGCAAAGACCATTTAAAGATACACATTAGAACGCATAGTGGTGAAAAGCCGTATAAATGTGATACTTGTGATTTCTGGAGTGCACGGAAGATTAGCTTACAGAATCATATTATGAGAACACATACTGGTGAAAAGCCATATAAATGTGAGGCTTGTAATTACCGATTTACGTGCAAAGACCATTTAAAGATACACATTAGAACGCATATTGGTGAAAAGCCGTATGAATGTGATACTTGTGATTTCTGGAGTGCACGGAAAATAAGCTTACAGAATCATATTATGAGAACACATACTGGTGAAAAGCCATATAAATGTGAGGCTTGTTATTACCGATTTACGTGCAAAAACCATTTAAAGATACACATTAGAACGCATACTGGTGAAAAGCCGTATAAATGTGATACTTGTGATTACCGGAGTGCACGGAAAATTAGCTTACAGAATCATATTATGAGAACACATACTGGTGAAAAGCCATATTAATGTGAGGCTTGTAATTACCGATATACGTGCAAAAACCATTTAAAGATACACATTAGAACGCATACTGGTGAAAAGCCGTATGAATGTGAAACTTGTGATTACCGGAGTACACGGAAGATTAGCTGACATAATCATATTATGAGAACACATACTGGTGAAAAGCCATATAAATGTGAGGCTTGTAATTACCGATTTACGGGGAAAGACCATTTAAAGATACACATTAGAACGCATACTGGTGAAAAGCCGTATAAATTTGATACTTGTGATTACCGGAGTGCACGGAAGATTAGCTAAAAGAATCATATTATGAGAACACATACTGGTGAAAAGCCATATAAATGTGAGGCTTGTAATTACCGATTTACGTGCGAAGACCATTTAAAGATACACATTAGAACGCATATTGGTGAAAAGCCGTATAAATGTGATACTTGTGATTACTGGAGTGCACGGAAAATTAGCTTACAGAATCATATTATGAGAACACATACTGGTGAAAAGCCATATAAATGTGAGGCTTGTTATTACCGATTTACGTGCAAAGACCATTTAAAGATACACATTAGAACGCATACTGGTGAAAAGCCGTATAAATGTGATACTTGTGATTACCGATTTACGTGCAAAGACCATTTAAAGATACACATTAGAACGCATAGTGGTGAAAAGCCGTATAAATGTGATACTTGTGATTACCGGAGTGCACGGAAGATTAGCTTACAGAATCATATTATGAGAACACATACTGGTGAAAAGCCATATAAATGTGAGGCTTGTAATTACCGATTTACGTGCAAAGACCATTTAAAAATACACATTAGAACGCATATTGGTGAAAAGCCGTATGAATGTGATACTTGTGATTACTGGAGTGCACGGAAAATAAGCTTACAGAATCATATTATGAGAACACATACTGGTGAAAAGCCATATAAATGTGAGGCTTGTAATTACCGATTTACGTGCAAAGACCATTTAAAGATACACATTAGAACGCATACTGGTGAAAAGCCGCATAAATGTGATACTTGTGATTACCGGAGTGCACGGAAGATTAGCTTACAGAATCATATTATGAGAACACATACTGGTGAAAAGCCATATAAATTTGAGGCTTGTAATTACCGATTTACGTGCAAAGACCATTTAAAGATACACATTAGAACGCATATTGGTGAAAAGCCGTATAAATGTGATACTTGTGATTACTGGAGTGCACGGAAAATTAGCTTACAGAATCATATTATGAGAACACATACTGGTGAAAAGCCATATAAATGTGAGGCTTGTAATTACCGATTTACGTGCAAAAACCATTTAAAGATACACATTAGAACGCATACTGGTGAAAAACCGTATAAATGTGATACTTGTGATTACCGGAGTGCACGGAAAATTAGCTTACAGAATCATATTATGAGAACACATACTGGTGAAAAGCCATATTAATGTGAGGCTTGTAATTACCGATTTACGTGCAAAAACCATTTAAAGATACACATTAGAACGCATACTGGTGAAAAGCCGTATAAATGTGAAACTTGTGATTACCGGAGTACACGGAAGATTAGCTGACATAATCATATTATGAGAACACATACTGGTGAAAAGCCATATAAATGTGAGGCTTGTAATTACCGATTTACGGGGAAAGACCATTTAAAGATACACATTAGAACGCATACTGGTGAAAAGCCGTATAAATTTGATACTTGTGATTACCGGAGTGCACGGAAGATTTGCTTACAGAATCATATTATGAGAACACATACTGGTGAAAAGCCATATAAATGTGAGGCTTGTTATTACTGATTTACGTGCAAAGACCATTTAAAGATACACATTAGAACGCATACTGGTGAAAAGCCGTATAAATGTTGTACTTGTGATTACCGGAGTGCACGGAAGATTAGCTTACAGAATCATTTTATGAGAACACATACTGGTGAAAAGCCATATAAATGTGAGGCTTGTTATTACCGATTAACGTGCAAAGACCATTTAAAGATACACATTAGAACGCATACTGGTGAAAAGCCGTATAAATGTGATACTTGTGATTACCGATTTACGTGCAAAGACCATTTAAAGATACACATTAGAACGCATAGTGGTGAAAAGCCGTATAAATGTGATACTTGTGATTTCTGGAGTGCACGGAAGATTAGCTTACAGAATCATATTATGAGAACACATACTGGTGAAAAGCCATATAAATGTGAGGCTTGTAATTACCGATTTACGTGCAAAGACCATTTAAAGATACACATTAGAACGCATATTGGTGAAAAGCCGTATGAATGTGATACTTGTGATTTCTGGAGTGCACGGAAAATAAGCTTACAGAATCATATTATGAGAACACATACTGGTGAAAAGCCATATAAATGTGAGGCTTGTTATTACCGATTTACGTGCAAAAACCATTTAAAGATACACATTAGAACGCATACTGGTGAAAAGCCGTATAAATGTGATACTTGTGATTACCGGAGTGCACGGAAAATTAGCTTACAGAATCATATTATGAGAACACATACTGGTGAAAAGCCATATTAATGTGAGGCTTGTAATTACCGATTTACGTGCAAAAACCATTTAAAGATACACATTAGAACGCATACTGGTGAAAAGCCGTATGAATGTGAAACTTGTGATTACCGGAGTACACGGAAGATTAGCTGACATAATCATATTATGAGAACACATACTGGTGAAAAGCCATATAAATGTGAGGCTTGTAATTACCGATTTACGGGGAAAGACCATTTAAAGATACACATTAGAACGCATACTGGTGAAAAGCCGTATAAATTTGATACTTGTGATTACCGGAGTGCACGGAAGATTAGCTAAAAGAATCATATTATGAGAACACATACTGGTGAAAAGCCATATAAATGTGAGGCTTGTAATTACCGATTTACGTGCGAAGACCATTTAAAGATACACATTAGAACGCATATTGGTGAAAAGCCGTATAAATGTGATACTTGTGATTACTGGAGTGCACGGAAAATTAGCTTACAGAATCATATTATGAGAACACATACTGGTGAAAAGCCATATAAATGTGAGGCTTGTTATTACCGATTTACGTGCAAAGACCATTTAAAGATACACATTAGAACGCATACTGGTGAAAAGCCGTATAAATGTGATACTTGTGATTACCGATTTACGTGCAAAGACCATTTAAAGATACACATTAGAACGCATAGTGGTGAAAAGCCGTATAAATGTGATACTTGTGATTACCGGAGTGCACGGAAGATTAGCTTACAGAATCATATTATGAGAACACATACTGGTGAAAAGCCATATAAATGTGAGGCTTGTAATTACCGATTTACGTGCAAAGACCATTTAAAAATACACATTAGAACGCATATTGGTGAAAAGCCGTATGAATGTGATACTTGTGATTACTGGAGTGCACGGAAAATAAGCTTACAGAATCATATTATGAGAACACATACTGGTGAAAAGCCATATAAATGTGAGGCTTGTTATTACCGATTTACGTGCAAAAACCATTTAAAGATACACATTAGAACGCATACTGGTGAAAAGCCGTATAAATGTGATACTTGTGATTACCGGAGTGCACGGAAAATTAGCTTACAGAATCATATTATGAGAACACATACTGGTGAAAAGCCATATTAATGTGAGGCTTGTAATTACCGATTTACGTGCAAAAACCATTTAAAGATACACATTAGAACGCATACTGGTGAAAAGCCGTATGAATGTGAAACTTGTGATTACCGGAGTACACGGAAGATTAGCTGACATAATCATATTATGAGAACACATACTGGTGAAAAGCCATATAAATGTGAGGCTTGTAATTACCGATTTACGGGGAAAGACCATTTAAAGATACACATTAGAACGCATACTGGTGAAAAGCCGTATAAATTTGATACTTGTGATTACCGGAGTGCACGGAAGAATAGCTAAAAGAATCATATTATGAGAACACATACTGGTGAAAAGCCATATAAATGTGAGGCTTGTAATTACCGATTTACGTGCGAAGACCATTTAAAGATACACATTAGAACGCATATTGGTGAAAAGCCGTATAAATGTGATACTTGTGATTACTGGAGTGCACGGAAAATTAGCTTACAGAATCATATTATGAGAACACATACTGGTGAAAAGCCATATAAATGTGAGGCTTGTTATTACCGATTTACGTGCAAAAACCATTTAAAGATACACATTAGAACGCATACTGGTGAAAAGCCGTATAAATGTGATACTTGTGACTACCGGAGTGCACGGAAAATTAGCTTACAGAATCATATTATGAGAACACATACTGGTGAAAAGCCATATTAATGTGAGGCTTGTAATTACCGATTTACGTGCAAAAACCATTTAAAGATACACATTAGAACGCATACTGGTGAAAAGCCGTATGAATGTGAAACTTGTGATTACCGGAGTACACGGAAGATTAGCTGACATAATCATATTATGAGAACACATACTGGTGAAAAGCCATATAAATGTGAGGCTTGTAATTACCGATTTACGGGGAAAGACCATTTAAAGATACACATTAGAACGCATACTGGTGAAAAGCCGTATAAATTTGATACTTGTGATTACCGGAGTGCACGGAAGATTAGCTAAAAGAATCATATTATGAGAACACATACTGGTGAAAAGCCATATAAATGTGAGGCTTGTAATTACCGATTTACGTGCGAAGACCATTTAAAGATACACATTAGAACGCATATTGGTGAAAAGCCGTATAAATGTGATACTTGTGATTACTGGAGTGCACGGAAAATTAGCTTACAGAATCATATTATGAGAACACATACTGGTGAAAAGCCATATAAATGTGAGGCTTGTTATTACCGATTTACGTGCAAAAACCATTTAAAGATACACATTAGAACGCATACTGGTGAAAAGCCGTATAAATGTGAAACTTGTGATTACCGGAGTACACGGAAGATTAGCTGACATAATCATATTATGAGAACACATACTGGTGAAAAGCCATATAAATGTGAGGCTTGTAATTACCGATTTACGGGGAAAAAGCCATATAAATGTGAGGCTTGTTATTACCGATTTACGTGCAAAGACCATTTAAAGATACACATTAGAACGCATACTGGTGAAAAGCCGTATAAATGTGATACTTGTGATTACCGGAGTGCACGGAAGATTAGCTTACAGAATCATATTATGAGAACACATACTGGTGAAAAGCCATATAAATGTGAGGCTTGTAATTACCGATTTACGTGCAAAGACCATTTAAAGATACACATTAGAACGCATACTGTTGAAAAGCCGTATAAATGTGATACTTGTGATTACCGGAGTGCAGGAAGATAAGCTTACAGAATCATATTATGAGAACACATACTGGTGAAAAGCCATATAAATGTGAGGCTTGTAATTACCGATTTACGGTCAAAGACCATTTAAAGATACACATTGGAATGCATATTGGTGAAAAGCCGTTTAAATGTGATACTTGTGATTACCGGAGTGCACGGAAAATTAGCTTACAGAATCATATTATGAGAACACATACTGGCGAAAAGCCATATAAATTTGAGGCTTGTTATTACCGATTTACGTGCAAAAACCATTTAAAGATACACATTAGAACGCATATTGGTGAAAAGCCGCATAAATGTGATACTTGTGATTACCGGAGTACACGGAAGATTAGCTGACATAATCATATTATGAGAACACATACTGGTGAAAAGCCATATAAATGTGAGGCTTGTAATTACCAATTTACGTGCAAAGACCATTTAAAGATACACATTAGAACGCATACTGGTGAAGAGCCGTATAAATTTGATACTTGTGATTACCGGAGTGCACGGAAGATTAGCTTACAGAATCATATTATGAGAACACATACTGGTGAAAAGCCATATAAATGTGAGGCTTGTAATTACTGATTTACGTGCAAAGACCATTTAAAGATACACATTAGAACGCATACTGGTGAAAAGCCGTATAAATGTTATACTTGTGATTACCGGAGTGCACGGAAGATTAGCTTACAGAATCATTTTATGAGAACACATACTGGTGAAAAGCCATATAAATGTGAGGCTTGTTATTACCGATTTACGTGCAAAGACCATTTAAAGATACACATTAGAACGCATACTCGTGAAAAGCCATATAAATGTGAGGCTTGTAATTACCGATTTACGTGCAAAAACCATTTAAAGATACACATTAGAACGCATACTGGTGAAAAGCCGTATAAATGTGAAACTTGTGATTACCGGAGTACACGGAAGATTAGCTGACATAATCATATTATGAGAACACATACTGGTGAAAAGCCATATAAATGTGAGGCTTGTAATTACCGATTTACGGGGAAAGACCATTTAAAGATACACATTAGAACGCATACTGGTGAAAAGCCGTATAAATTTGATACTTGTGATTACCGGAGTGCACGGAAGATTTGCTTACAGAATCATATTATGAGAACACATACTGGTGAAAAGCCATATAAATGTGAGGCTTGTTATTACTGATTTACGTGCAAAGACCATTTAAAGATACACATTAGAACGCATACTGGTGAAAAGCCGTATAAATGTTGTACTTGTGATTACCGGAGTGCACGGAAGATTAGCTTACAGAATCATTTTATGAGAACACATACTGGTGAAAAGCCATATAAATGTGAGGCTTGTTATTACCGATTAACGTGCAAAGACCATTTAAAGATACACATTAGAACGCATACTGGTGAAAAGCCGTATAAATGTGATACTTGTGATTACCGATTTACGTGCAAAGATCATTTAAAGATACACATTAGAACGCATAGTGGTGAAAAGCCGTATAAATGTGATACTTGTGATTTCTGGAGTGCACGGAAGATTAGCTTACAGAATCATATTATGAGAACACATACTGGTGAAAAGCCATATAAATGTGAGGCTTGTAATTACCGATTTACGTGCAAAGACCATTTAAAGATACACATTAGAACGCATATTGGTGAAAAGCCGTATGAATGTGATACTTGTGATTTCTGGAGTGCACGGAAAATAAGCTTACAGAATCATATTATGAGAACACATACTGGTGAAAAGCCATATAAATGTGAGGCATGTTATTACCGATTTACGTGCAAAAACCATTTAAAGATACACATTAGAACGCATACTGGTGAAAAGCCGTATAAATGTGATACTTGTGATTACCGGAGTGCACGGAAAATTAGCTTACAGAATCATATTATGAGAACACATACTGGTGAAAAGCCATATTAATGTGAGGCTTGTAATTACCGATTTACGTGCAAAAACCATTTAAAGATACACATTAGAACGCATACTGGTGAAAAGCCGTATGAATGTGAAACTTGTGATTACCGGAGTACACGGAAGATTAGCTGACATAATCATATTATGAGAACACATACTGGTGAAAAGCCATATAAATGTGAGGCTTGTAATTACCGATTTACGGGGAAAGACCATTTAAAGATACACATTAGAACGCATACTGGTGAAAAGCCGTATAAATTTGATACTTGTGATTACCGGAGTGCACGGAAGATTAGCTAAAAGAATCATATTATGAGAACACATACTGGTGAAAAGCCATATAAATGTGAGGCTTGTAATTACCGATTTACGTGCGAAGACCATTTAAAGATACACATTAGAACGCATATTGGTGAAAAGCCGTATAAATGTGATACTTGTGATTACTGGAGTGCACGGAAAATTAGCTTACAGAATCATATTATGAGAACACATACTGGTGAAAAGCCATATAAATGTGAGGCTTGTTATTACCGATTTACGTGCAAAGACCATTTAAAGATACACATTAGAACGCATACTGGTGAAAAGCCGTATAAATGTGATACTTGTGATTACCGATTTACGTGCAAAGACCATTTAAAGATACACATTAGAACGCATAGTGGTGAAAAGCCGTATAAATGTGATACTTGTGATTACCGGAGTGCACGGAAGATTAGCTTACAGAATCATATTATGAGAACACATACTGGTGAAAAGCCATATAAATGTGAGGCTTGTAATTACCGATTTACGTGCAAAGACCATTTAAAAATACACATTAGAACGCATATTGGTGAAAAGCCGTATGAATGTGATACTTGTGATTACTGGAGTGCACGGAAAATAAGCTTACAGAATCATATTATGAGAACACATACTGGTGAAAAGCCATATAAATGTGAGGCTTGTTATTACCGATTTACGTGCAAAAACCATTTAAAGATACACATTAGAACGCATACTGGTGAAAAGCCGTATAAATGTGATACTTGTGATTACCGGAGTGCACGGAAAATTAGCTTACAGAATCATATTATGAGAACACATACTGGTGAAAAGCCATATTAATGTGAGGCTTGTAATTACCGATTTACGTGCAAAGACCATTTAAAGATACACATTAGAACGCATATTGGTGAAAAGCCGTATGAATGTGATACTTGTGATTTCTGGAGTGCACGGAAAATAAGCTTACAGAATCATATTATGAGAACACATACTGGTGAAAAGCCATATAAATGTGAGGCATGTTATTACCGATTTACGTGCAAAAACCATTTAAAGATACACATTAGAACGCATACTGGTGAAAAGCCGTATAAATGTGATACTTGTGATTACCGGAGTGCACGGAAAATTAGCTTACAGAATCATATTATGAGAACACATACTGGTGAAAAGCCATATTAATGTGAGGCTTGTAATTACCGATTTACGTGCAAAGACCATTTAAAGATACACATTAGAACGCATACTCGTGAAAAGCCATATAAATGTGAGGCTTGTAATTACCGATTTACGTGCAAAAACCATTTAAAGATACACATTAGAACGCATACTGGTGAAAAGCCGTATAAATGTGAAACTTGTGATTACCGGAGTACACGGAAGATTAGCTGACATAATCATATTATGAGAACACATACTGGTGAAAAGCCATATAAATGTGAGGCTTGTAATTACCGATTTACGGGGAAAGACCATTTAAAGATACACATTAGAACGCATACTGGTGAAAAGCCGTATAAATTTGATACTTGTGATTACCGGAGTGCACGGAAGATTTGCTTACAGAATCATATTATGAGAACACATACTGGTGAAAAGCCATATAAATGTGAGGCTTGTTATTACTGATTTACGTGCAAAGACCATTTAAAGATACACATTAGAACGCATACTGGTGAAAAGCCGTATAAATGTTGTACTTGTGATTACCGGAGTGCACGGAAGATTAGCTTACAGAATCATATTATGAGAACACATACTGGTGAAAAGCCATATAAATGTGAGGCTTGTAATTACCGATTTACGTGCAAAGACCATTTAAAGATACACATTAGAACGCATACTGGTGAAAAGCCGTATAAATGTGATACTTGTGATTACTGGAGTGCACGGAAGATTAGCTTAAAGAATCATATTATGATAACACATACTGGTGAAAAGCCATATAAATGTGAGGCTTGTAATTACCGATTTACGTGCAAAGACCATTTAAAGATACACATTAGAACGCATACTGGTGAAAAGCCGCATAAATGTGATACTTGTGATTACCGGAGTGCACGGAAGATTAGCTTACAGAATCATATTATGAGAACACATACTGGTGAAAAGCCATATAAATGTGAGGCTTGTAATTACCGATTTACGTGCAAAGACCATTTAAAGATACACATTAGAACGCATAGTGGTGAAAAGCCGTATAAATGTGATACTTGTGATTACCGGAGTGCACGGAAGATTAGCTTACAGAATCATATTATGAGAACACATACTGGTGAAAAGCCATATAAATGTGAGGCTTGTAATTACCGATTTACGTGCAAAGACCATTTAAAGATACACATTAGAACGCATTGTGGTGAAAAGCCGTATAAATGTGATACTTGTGATTACCGGAGTGCACGGAAGATTAGCTTACAGAATCATATTATGATAACACATGCTGGTGAAAAGCCATATAAATGTGAGGCTTGTAATTACCGATTTACGTGCAAAGACCATTTAAAGATACACATTTGAACGCATACTGGTGAAAAGCCGCATAAATGTGATACTTGTGATTACCGGAGTGCACGGAAGATTAGCTTACAGAATCATATTATAATCATACCGATTATTATAAATAATAATAATCGGTAATTACAAGCCTCACATTTATATGGCTTTTCACCAGTATGTGTTCTCATAATATGATTATGTCAGCTAATCTTCCGTGTACTCCGGTAATCACAAGTTTCACATTTATACGGCTTTTCACCAGTATGCGTTCTAATGTGTATCTTTAAATGGTTTTTGCACGTAAATCGGTAATAACAAGCCTCACATTTATATGGCTTTTCACCAGTATGTGTTCTCATAATATGATTCTGTAAGCTAATTTTCCGTGCACTCCAGTAATCACAAGTATCACATTTATACGGCTTTTCACCAATATGCGTTCTAATGTGTATCTTTAAATGGTCTTCGCACGTAAATCGGTAATTACAAGCCTCACATTTATATGGCTTTTCACCAGTATGTGTTCTCATAATATGATTCTTTTAGCTAATCTTCCGTGCACTCCGGTAATCACAAGTATCAAATTTATACGGCTTTTCACCAGTATGCGTTCTAATGTGTATCTTTAAATGGTCTTTCCCCGTAAATCGGTAATTACAAGCCTCACATTTATATGGCTTTTCACCAGTATGTGTTCTCATAATATGATTATGTCAGCTAATCTTCCGTGTACTCCGGTAATCACAAGTTTCACATTCATACGGCTTTTCACCAGTATGCGTTCTAATGTGTATCTTTAAATGGTTTTTGCACGTAAATCGGTAATTACAAGCCTCACATTAATATGGCTTTTCACCAGTATGTGTTCTCATAATATGATTCTGTAAGCTAATTTTCCGTGCACTCCGGTAGTCACAAGTATCACATTTATACGGCTTTTCACCAGTATGCGTTCTAATGTGTATCTTTAAATGGTTTTTGCACGTAAATCGGTAATAACAAGCCTCACATTTATATGGCTTTTCACCAGTATGTGTTCTCATAATATGATTCTGTAAGCTAATTTTCCGTGCACTCCAGTAATCACAAGTATCACATTTATACGGCTTTTCACCAATATGCGTTCTAATGTGTATCTTTAAATGGTCTTCGCACGTAAATCGGTAATTACAAGCCTCACATTTATATGGCTTTTCACCAGTATGTGTTCTCATAATATGATTCTTTTAGCTATTCTTCCGTGCACTCCGGTAATCACAAGTATCAAATTTATACGGCTTTTCACCAGTATGCGTTCTAATGTGTATCTTTAAATGGTCTTTCCCCGTAAATCGGTAATTACAAGCCTCACATTTATATGGCTTTTCACCAGTATGTGTTCTCATAATATGATTCTGTAAGCTAATCTTCCGTGCACTCCGGTAATCACAAGTATCACATTTATACGGCTTTTCACCAGTATGCGTTCTAATATGTATCTTTAAATGGTTTTTGCACGTAAATCGGTAATTACAAGCCTCACATTAATATGGCTTTTCACCAGTATGTGTTCTCATAATATGATTCTGTAAGCTAATTTTCCGTGCACTCCGGTAATCACAAGTATCACATTTATACGGCTTTTCACCAGTATGCGTTCTAATGTGTATCTTTAAATGGTTTTTGCACGTAAATCGGTAATAACATGCCTCACATTTATATGGCTTTTCACCAGTATGCGTTCTAATGTGTATTTTTAAATGGTCTTTGCACGTAAATCGGTAATTACAAGCCTCACATTTATATGGCTTTTCACCAGTATGTGTTCTCATAATATGATTCTGTAAGCTAATCTTCCGTGCACTCCGGTAATCACAAGTATCACATTTATACGGCTTTTCACCACTATGCGTTCTAATGTGTATCTTTAAATGGTCTTTGCACGTAAATCGGTAATCACAAGTATCACATTTATACGGCTTTTCACCAGTATGCGTTCTAATGTGTATCTTTAAATGGTCTTTGCACGTAAATCGGTAATAACAAGCCTCACATTTATATGGCTTTTCATTATAATGGCTTTTCATTTTAATTGTAATTACCGATTTACGGGGAAAGACCATTTAAAGATACACATTAGAACGCATACTGGTGAAAAGCCGTATAAATTTGATACTTGTGATTACCGGAGTGCACGGAAGATTAGCTAAAAGAATCATATTATGAGAACACATACTGGTGAAAAGCCATATAAATGTGAGGCTTGTAATTACCGATTTACGTGCGAAGACCATTTAAAGATACACATTAGAACGCATATTGGTGAAAAGCCGTATAAATGTGATACTTGTGATTACTGGAGTGCACGGAAAATTAGCTTACAGAATCATATTATGAGAACACATACTGGTGAAAAGCCATATAAATGTGAGGCTTGTTATTACCGATTTACGTGCAAAGACCATTTAAAGATACACATTAGAACGCATACTGGTGAAAAGCCGTATAAATGTGATACTTGTGATTACCGATTTACGTGCAAAGACCATTTAAAGATACACATTAGAACGCATAGTGGTGAAAAGCCGTATAAATGTGATACTTGTGATTACCGGAGTGCACGGAAGATTAGCTTACAGAATCATATTATGAGAACACATACTGGTGAAAAGCCATATAAATGTGAGGCTTGTAATTACCGATTTACGTGCAAAGACCATTTAAAAATACACATTAGAACGCATATTGGTGAAAAGCCGTATGAATGTGATACTTGTGATTACTGGAGTGCACGGAAAATAAGCTTACAGAATCATATTATGAGAACACATACTGGTGAAAAGCCATATAAATGTGAGGCTTGTTATTACCGATTTACGTGCAAAAACCATTTAAAGATACACATTAGAACGCATATTGGTGAAAAGCCGCATAAATGTGATACTTGTGATTACCGGAGTACACGGAAGATTAGCTGACATAATCATATTATGAGAACACATACTGGTGAAAAGCCATATAAATGTGAGGCTTGTAATTACCAATTTACGTGCAAAGACCATTTAAAGATACACATTAGAACGCATACTGGTGAAGAGCCGTATAAATTTGATACTTGTGATTACCGGAGTGCACGGAAGATTAGCTTACAGAATCATATTATGAGAACACATACTGGTGAAAAGCCATATAAATGTGAGGCTTGTAATTACTGATTTACGTGCAAAGACCATTTAAAGATACACATTAGAACGCATACTGGTGAAAAGCCGTATAAATGTTATACTTGTGATTACCGGAGTGCACGGAAGATTAGCTTACAGAATCATTTTATGAGAACACATACTGGTGAAAAGCCATATAAATGTGAGGCTTGTTATTACCGATTTACGTGCAAAGACCATTTAAAGATACACATTAGAACGCATACTCGTGAAAAGCCATATAAATGTGAGGCTTGTAATTACCGATTTACGTGCAAAAACCATTTAAAGATACACATTAGAACGCATACTGGTGAAAAGCCGTATAAATGTGAAACTTGTGATTACCGGAGTACACGGAAGATTAGCTGACATAATCATATTATGAGAACACATACTGGTGAAAAGCCATATAAATGTGAGGCTTGTAATTACCGATTTACGGGGAAAGACCATTTAAAGATACACATTAGAACGCATACTGGTGAAAAGCCGTATAAATTTGATACTTGTGATTACCGGAGTGCACGGAAGATTTGCTTACAGAATCATATTATGAGAACACATACTGGTGAAAAGCCATATAAATGTGAGGCTTGTTATTACTGATTTACGTGCAAAGACCATTTAAAGATACACATTAGAACGCATACTGGTGAAAAGCCGTATAAATGTTGTACTTGTGATTACCGGAGTGCACGGAAGATTAGCTTACAGAATCATTTTATGAGAACACATACTGGTGAAAAGCCATATAAATGTGAGGCTTGTTATTACCGATTAACGTGCAAAGACCATTTAAAGATACACATTAGAACGCATACTGGTGAAAAGCCGTATAAATGTGATACTTGTGATTACCGATTTACGTGCAAAGACCATTTAAAGATACACATTAGAACGCATAGTGGTGAAAAGCCGTATAAATGTGATACTTGTGATTTCTGGAGTGCACGGAAGATTAGCTTACAGAATCATATTATGAGAACACATACTGGTGAAAAGCCATATAAATGTGAGGCTTGTAATTACCGATTTACGTGCAAAGACCATTTAAAGATACACATTAGAACGCATATTGGTGAAAAGCCGTATGAATGTGATACTTGTGATTTCTGGAGTGCACGGAAAATAAGCTTACAGAATCATATTATGAGAACACATACTGGTGAAAAGCCATATAAATGTGAGGCATGTTATTACCGATTTACGTGCAAAAACCATTTAAAGATACACATTAGAACGCATACTGGTGAAAAGCCGTATAAATGTGATACTTGTGATTACCGGAGTGCACGGAAAATTAGCTTACAGAATCATATTATGAGAACACATACTGGTGAAAAGCCATATTAATGTGAGGCTTGTAATTACCGATTTACGTGCAAAAACCATTTAAAGATACACATTAGAACGCATACTGGTGAAAAGCCGTATGAATGTGAAACTTGTGATTACCGGAGTACACGGAAGATTAGCTGACATAATCATATTATGAGAACACATACTGGTGAAAAGCCATATAAATGTGAGGCTTGTAATTACCGATTTACGGGGAAAGACCATTTAAAGATACACATTAGAACGCATACTGGTGAAAAGCCGTATAAATTTGATACTTGTGATTACCGGAGTGCACGGAAGATTAGCTAAAAGAATCATATTATGAGAACACATACTGGTGAAAAGCCATATAAATGTGAGGCTTGTAATTACCGATTTACGTGCGAAGACCATTTAAAGATACACATTAGAACGCATATTGGTGAAAAGCCGTATAAATGTGATACTTGTGATTACTGGAGTGCACGGAAAATTAGCTTACAGAATCATATTATGAGAACACATACTGGTGAAAAGCCATATAAATGTGAGGCTTGTTATTACCGATTTACGTGCAAAGACCATTTAAAGATACACATTAGAACGCATACTGGTGAAAAGCCGTATAAATGTGATACTTGTGATTACCGATTTACGTGCAAAGACCGTTTAAAGATACACATTAGAACGCATAGTGGTGAAAAGCCGTATAAATGTGATACTTGTGATTACCGGAGTGCACGGAAGATTAGCTTACAGAATCATATTATGAGAACACATACTGGTGAAAAGCCATATAAATGTGAGGCTTGTAATTACCGATTTACGTGCAAAGACCATTTAAAAATACACATTAGAACGCATATTGGTGAAAAGCCGTATGAATGTGATACTTGTGATTACTGGAGTGCACGGAAAATAAGCTTACAGAATCATATTATGAGAACACATACTGGTGAAAAGCCATATAAATGTGAGGCTTGTTATTACCGATTTACGTGCAAAAACCATTTAAAGATACACATTAGAACGCATACTGGTGAAAAGCCGTATAAATGTGATACTTGTGATTACCGGAGTGCACGGAAAATTAGCTTACAGAATCATATTATGAGAACACATACTGGTGAAAAGCCATATTAATGTGAGGCTTGTAATTACCGATTTACGTGCAAAAACCATTTAAAGATACACATTAGAACGCATACTGGTGAAAAGCCGTATGAATGTGAAACTTGTGATTACCGGAGTACACGGAAGATTAGCTGACATAATCATATTATGAGAACACATACTGGTGAAAAGCCATATAAATGTGAGGCTTGTAATTACCGATTTACGGGGAAAGACCATTTAAAGATACACATTAGAACGCATACTGGTGAAAAGCCGTATAAATTTGATACTTGTGATTACCGGAGTGCACGGAAGAATAGCTAAAAGAATCATATTATGAGAACACATACTGGTGAAAAGCCATATAAATGTGAGGCTTGTAATTACCGATTTACGTGCGAAGACCATTTAAAGATACACATTAGAACGCATATTGGTGAAAAGCCGTATAAATGTGATACTTGTGATTACTGGAGTGCACGGAAAATTAGCTTACAGAATCATATTATGAGAACACATACTGGTGAAAAGCCATATAAATGTGAGGCTTGTTATTACCGATTTACGTGCAAAAACCATTTAAAGATACACATTAGAACGCATACTGGTGAAAAGCCGTATAAATGTGATACTTGTGACTACCGGAGTGCACGGAAAATTAGCTTACAGAATCATATTATGAGAACACATACTGGTGAAAAGCCATATTAATGTGAGGCTTGTAATTACCGATTTACGTGCAAAAACCATTTAAAGATACACATTAGAACGCATACTGGTGAAAAGCCGTATGAATGTGAAACTTGTGATTACCGGAGTACACGGAAGATTAGCTGACATAATCATATTATGAGAACACATACTGGTGAAAAGCCATATAAATGTGAGGCTTGTAATTACCGATTTACGGGGAAAGACCATTTAAAGATACACATTAGAACGCATACTGGTGAAAAGCCGTATAAATTTGATACTTGTGATTACCGGAGTGCACGGAAGATTAGCTAAAAGAATCATATTATGAGAACACATACTGGTGAAAAGCCATATAAATGTGAGGCTTGTAATTACCGATTTACGTGCGAAGACCATTTAAAGATACACATTAGAACGCATATTGGTGAAAAGCCGTATAAATGTGATACTTGTGATTACTGGAGTGCACGGAAAATTAGCTTACAGAATCATATTATGAGAACACATACTGGTGAAAAGCCATATAAATGTGAGGCTTGTTATTACCGATTTACGTGCAAAAACCATTTAAAGATACACATTAGAACGCATACTGGTGAAAAGCCGTATAAATGTGAAACTTGTGATTACCGGAGTACACGGAAGATTAGCTGACATAATCATATTATGAGAACACATACTGGTGAAAAGCCATATAAATGTGAGGCTTGTAATTACCGATTTACGGGGAAAAAGCCATATAAATGTGAGGCTTGTTATTACCGATTTACGTGCAAAGACCATTTAAAGATACACATTAGAACGCATACTGGTGAAAAGCCGTATAAATGTGATACTTGTGATTACCGGAGTGCACGGAAGATTAGCTTACAGAATCATATTATGAGAACACATACTGGTGAAAAGCCATATAAATGTGAGGCTTGTAATTACCGATTTACGTGCAAAGACCATTTAAAGATACACATTAGAACGCATACTGGTGAAAAGCCGTATAAATGTGATACTTGTGATTACCGGAGTGCAGGAAGATAAGCTTACAGAATCATATTATGAGAACACATACTGGTGAAAAGCCATATAAATGTGAGGCTTGTAATTACCGATTTACGGTCAAAGACCATTTAAAGATACACATTGGAATGCATATTGGTGAAAAGCCGTTTAAATGTGATACTTGTGATTACCGGAGTGCACGGAAAATTAGCTTACAGAATCATATTATGAGAACACATACTGGCGAAAAGCCATATAAATGTGAGGCTTGTTATTACCGATTTACGTGCAAAAACCATTTAAAGATACACATTAGAACGCATATTGGTGAAAAGCCGCATAAATGTGATACTTGTGATTACCGGAGTACACGGAAGATTAGCTGACATAATCATATTATGAGAACACATACTGGTGAAAAGCCATATAAATGTGAGGCTTGTAATTACCAATTTACGTGCAAAGACCATTTAAAGATACACATTAGAACGCATACTGGTGAAGAGCCGTATAAATTTGATACTTGTGATTACCGGAGTGCACGGAAGATTAGCTTACAGAATCATATTATGAGAACACATACTGGTGAAAAGCCATATAAATGTGAGGCTTGTAATTACTGATTTACGTGCAAAGACCATTTAAAGATACACATTAGAACGCATACTGGTGAAAAGCCGTATAAATGTTATACTTGTGATTACCGGAGTGCACGGAAGATTAGCTTACAGAATCATTTTATGAGAACACATACTGGTGAAAAGCCATATAAATGTGAGGCTTGTTATTACCGATTTACGTGCAAAGACCATTTAAAGATACACATTAGAACGCATACTCGTGAAAAGCCATATAAATGTGAGGCTTGTAATTACCGATTTACGTGCAAAAACCATTTAAAGATACACATTAGAACGCATACTGGTGAAAAGCCGTATAAATGTGATACTTGTGATTACCGGAGTACACGGAAGATTAGCTGACATAATCATATTATGAGAACACATACTGGTGAAAAGCTATATAAATGTGAGGCATGTAATTACCGATTTACGTGCAAAGACCATTTAAAGATACACATTTGAACACATAATAGTAAAAAGCCATATAAATGTGAGGCTTGTAATTACCGATTTACGTGCAAAGACCATTTAAAGATACACATTAGAACGCATACTGGTGAAAAGCCGTATAAATTTGATACTTGTGATTACCGGAGTGCACGGAAGATTAGCTAAAAGAATCATATTATGAGAACACATACTGGTGAAAAGCCATATAAATGTGAGGCTTGTAATTACCGATTTACGTGCGAAGACCATTTAAAGATACACATTAGAACGCATATTGGTGAAAAGCCGTATAAATGTGATACTTGTGATTACTGGAGTGCACGGAAAATTAGCTTACAGAATCATATTATGAGAACACATACTGGTGAAAAGCCATATAAATGTGAGGCTTGTTATTACCGATTTACGTGCAAAAACCATTTAAAGATACACATTAGAACGCATACTGGTGAAAAGCCGTATAAATGTGATACTTGTGACTACCGGAGTGCACGGAAAATTAGCTTACAGAATCATATTATGAGAACACATACTGGTGAAAAGCCATATTAATGTGAGGCTTGTAATTACCGATTTACGTGCAAAAACCATTTAAAGATACACATTAGAACGCATACTGGTGAAAAGCCGTATAAATGTGAAACTTGTGATTACCGGAGTACACGGAAGATTAGCTAACATAATCATATTATGAGAACACATACTGGTGAAAAGCCATATAAATGTGAGGCTTGTAATTACCGATTTACGGGGAAAAAGCCATATAAATGTGAGGCTTGTTATTACCGATTTACGTGCAAAGACCATTTAAAGATACACATTAGAACGCATACTGGTGAAAAGCCGTATAAATGTGATACTTGTGATTACCGGAGTGCACGGAAGATTAGCTTACAGAATCATATTATGAGAACACATACTGGTGAAAAGCCATATAAATATGAGGCTTGTAATTACCGATTTACGTGCAAAGACCATTTAAAGATACACATTAGAACGCATACTGGTGAAAAGCCGTATAAATGTGATACTTGTGATTACCGGAGTGCAGGAAGATAAGCTTACAGAATCATATTATGAGAACACATACTGGTGAAAAGCCATATAAATGTGAGGCTTGTAATTACCGATTTACGGTCAAAGACCATTTAAAGATACACATTGGAATGCATATTGGTGAAAAGCCGTTTAAATGTGATACTTGTGATTACCGGAGTGCACGGAAGATTAGCTTACAGAATCATATTATGAGAACACATACTGGTGAAAAGCCATATAAATGTGAGGCTTGTAATTACCGATTTACGTGCAAAGACCATTTAAAGATACACATTAGAACGCATAGTGGTGAAAAGCCGTATAAATGTGATACTTGTGATTACCGGAGTGCACGGAAGATTAGCTTACAGAATCATATTATGAGAACACATACTGGTGAAAAGCCATATAAATGTGAGGCTTGTAATTACCGATTTACGTGCAAAGACCATTTAAAGATACACATTAGAACGCATACTGGTGAAAAGCCGTATAAATGTGATACTTGTGATTACTGGAGTGCACGGAAGATTAGCTTAAAGAATCATATTATGATAACACATACTGGTGAAAAGCCATATAAATGTGAGGCTTGTAATTACCGATTTACGTGCAAAGACCATTTAAAGATACACATTAGAACGCATACTGGTGAAAAGCCGCATAAATGTGATACTTGTGATTACCGGAGTGCACGGAAGATTAGCTTACAGAATCATATTATGAGAACACATACTGGTGAAAAGCCATATAAATGTGAGGCTTGTAATTACCGATTTACGTGCAAAGACCATTTAAAGATACACATTAGAACGCATAGTGGTGAAAAGCCGTATAAATGTGATACTTGTGATTACCGGAGTGCACGGAAGATTAGCTTACAGAATCATATTATGAGAACACATACTGGTGAAAAGCCATATAAATGTGAGGCTTGTAATTACCGATTTACGTGCAAAGACCATTTAAAGATACACATTAGAACGCATTGTGGTGAAAAGCCGTATAAATGTGATACTTGTGATTACCGGAGTGCACGGAAGATTAGCTTACAGAATCATATTATGATAACACATGCTGGTGAAAAGCCATATAAATGTGAGGCTTGTAATTACCGATTTACGTGCAAAGACCATTTAAAGATACACATTTGAACGCATACTGGTGAAAAGCCGCATAAATGTGATACTTGTGATTACCGGAGTGCACGGAAGATTAGCTTACAGAATCATATTATGAGAACACATACTGGTGAAAAGCCATATAAATGTGAGGCTTGTAATTACCGATTTACGTGCAAAGACCATTTAAAGATACACATTAGAACGCATAGTGGTGAAAAGCCGTATAAATGTGATACTTGTGATTACCGGAGTGCACGGAAGATTAGCTTACAGAATCATATTATGAGAACACATACTGGTGAAAAGCCATATAAATGTGAGGCTTGTAATTACCGATTTACGTGCAAAGACCATTTAAAGATACACATTAGAACGCATACTTGTGAAAAGCCGTATAAATGTGATACTTGTGATTAATGGAGTGCACGGAAGATTAGCTTACAGAATCATATTATAATAACACATACTGGTGAAAAGCCATATAAATGTGAGGCTTGTAATTACCGATTTACGTGCAAAGACCATTTAAAGATACACATTAGAACGCATACTGGTGAAATCCGTATAAATGTGATACTTGTGATTACCGGAGTGCACGGAAGATTTGCTTACAGAATCATATTATGAGAACACATACTGGTGAAAAGCTATATAAATGTGAGGCTTGTTATTACCGATTTACGTGCAAAGACCATTTAAAGATACACATTAGAACGCATACTGGTGAAAAGCCGTATAAATGTGATACTTGTGATTACCGGAGTGCACGGAAGATTAGCTTACAGAATCATATTATGAGAACACATACTGGTGAAAAGCCATATAAATGTGAGGCTTGTAATTACCGATTTACGTGCAAAGACCATTTAAAGATACACATTAGAACGCATACTGATGAAAAGCCGTATAAATGTGAGGCTTGTAATTACCGATTTATGTGCAAAGACCATTTAAAGATACATATTAGAACGCATACTGGTGAAAAGCCGTATAAATGTGATACTTGTGATTACCGGAGTGCACGGAAGATTAGCTTACAGAATCATATTATGAGAACACATACTGGTGAAAAGCCATATAAATGTGAGGTTTGTAATTACCGATGTACGTGCAAAGACCATTTAAAGATACACATGGGAACGCATTGTTAACGCGCCGTCCAGCGCCCGGCCGGCGCGGGGTTAGCGCTAACCACCACACCACGGCCACGCGCACCATTTTCATTCCGCCATCGACCGAGCTTTAGAGCACTCGCTTCATTTCGAATACGTATCTACCTAATTTGTATCAGCTATTTATTCTGATACACGTATGTAAACTTCAAGTCGCCTACATCATTTCAACGAACCTCGTCAACAATTTTGAGCCGGATACGACGCTTTTGTAAACAAAGAACGTATCGGCGAGGTCATCTCAAGTGCAAGGCGGCGGTGATACGGCAATCGTCAGCGAACCTGAGCACCGAGCAAGCAAAAATAACGGCGTGAATCAAATAGCAAATATCAAGAATTCTATTTATCCAGGATAAGCGTCAGGTCAAAACAAGGAAACCTTCTTATACGAAATGCCGCCATTTTGGTTTTTTTTAATTTGATATCAATTACAAAAAAAAAAATTACAAATTACAAATTATTTATTTTTCTTGAAAACTTACACTAAAACATGCTTTAAAATTAAATCCTTAATCTAAACATAAAAAGAAACATAAAAAGAAAACAGTTATAATAAATGAATAAAAACAAATTGTTTAGTGTCTACGTTTTCCAGTGGACCCCAAACTAAGTCGGGCTTGTCACGTGGGATCCAGAAATATGATTACCAGACTAAAGTACGAGTTTTGACAGGGTTATACAATGCAACAGTTTTGTGACAGTAAAATAATTGTTGTGGGTACATACATGAATGAATATTTCAATATTCAAGTTCTTTGTTAAAAATAAGCCTGTCTTTGTGCTGTAAATACTTATCTTTCCCTTACGTTAATTTTAACCAAATTTTAAAGCCTTAAATTTCTGATTACCCGTTTGAATGCAAAACCACCATTTTATAATTTCCAATTTAATTTTGAAACTAGTGACTGCGAAATCAATACAGTTATATATATATAACTCATGTTCTTTCTATGTTTATAACAAAATACTTGAAAACCGGTTTTCATGGATCACCGTCATTTTGCTATTTTTAACTTGACTGGTACCTTATGCAGTCACGCTTCTTTTTAATTAAATTCCCTCAATTCTTTCTGAAGCGACTAATATGCAAAAGGAAATGGAATGCTAATTTAAAATATAGGCAATAAAACTTGAAATTTAATGAATTGGGCATTTATCAGGACATTACCTGCGACTTGCACACCATAAATTTCTTTCGTCACTCTACTTTCATTCATCCTCTCTACATGTCCAAGCCACCGAGGCATTCCTTTGTCTATTCTAGTCACTACATCTTCTTTCAGAACATCACCATCACCATCGTACAAGCACTCCACGTGGAGAACATCACCAGCCTGCGACTGCGGTGCCGAGGTGCAAAATGTGGACCACGTCATCCAAGAATGCCCAACCCGAAAGTTTAATGGAAACATTTCTGACCTGTTCATCCTTACAGAAGACGCAGCTGAATGGCTAAAGACATCCCCAATAATATTATGAACGACTTGTAAACTTTTATAAGCCATACGATTAAATAAATAAATCTTCTTTCAGACTGCAACGATCCCGTATGTCGATATTTTTCACTCTGTCATTTAATGTTAAACCAGACATACTCCGTAAGGACAGAGAAATATAGAGAAACTAAGAAAAACAAATAAATACGAAATATTTCGACTTCTTCAATGCAGTCAAATAGAGCCAAAGTTTCAAGAAATATCTGGTTCAGTTTTCAGTTGGGTTCTTGTTCGATGCGTCCAAAAAGGTTTTTTCAATGCAAGTGCTCGTAAAAGCCCACTTTTTATGCATCAAAACCGAACAAAAAGTCGATTATTTTGCCCTAGGGCTTTATTATTATTTTTAATTTATTTACAATGGTTGGCTAACCTGTAGCCTTTCCTGTGTACCTACTATAAATGTTATCATTTTTTTTCCACTGTTTAACGGCTCTGGATACAGTCCTTTTGAGCCAATTATAAATTAAAGTTCACAAGATTATATTTGTTTTATTTCCTCACACTATGCATTGGAAAACGTAGCATGATACACGGGCGTAAGAGCAATAAATTACTCGGTTACGTTTAAAACACGAGCGCTCGTGTTTTAACCCTTAATCAAACAGAATACTTTTTTATGAGATAAATGAAAACTAAGAATGGTTTCTAGGTAAGTTGGGTGCGTAGATTCAGAAAAAAAATATAAAAATTAGATAGGGGGTGGGGAAAGGGTGTTTTTGCGGTGGGAAATAATTTCCCATTATCCGTTACTGCATAGCAAAATTTTATGGAAGTGGGAAATTGTTTCCCATTGTCCGATACGGTTACGGACTTTTATTTTTACTAGTAGTTCCCCCCTGCTTTGCTTGAAATTTTAATTTTTGTTTTGTAAGTAACTCAAACTATGTAACATGCAAACCAAAATAAAAGATGTTTATTATTTATTTATTTATTTATTATTATAATAAGAAATTAAGAAAAGTATTAATACAAAAACTGCTTCTTCTAGTTTTTTTTTAGTAAGTGGTTGTGGTTTTCGTATTTTTTTCTTATTCATTTTTCTTTTGCTGGAAATAAATAATAAAAATCTGAAGAAAAACAATATCGGATACGGATAATTTTTTTGTGCACGAGACAGACGGTCAGAAGTTGTATATATATATTACGGGAACAAAGAAAATTTTAAGTGCAGGAACGAACAATGGGAAATAATTTCCCACTTACTAAAACCTAAAAATTTCTAGTAAATCGTACTGTTTCCACAGTTCTTTTCAAGCCAAATATGCAGAAAATATGTCTAGTTTATAATAGTGTTCACTATATGCACTTACCAGATTTTTTTTTTCAATTTAACCTCAAAACACTAACGAGAACTGGTTTTTTGGCAAAAAAATCGTGACCTCTGACTTTCTCTTTGACATTTGGTGACATATGGCGGCCATTAAAAAAATGTTGCCATTTTTCAAATTTTAAATATTACCAAGATTTTAAATTTCCATAGATGAAATTCCTGGGTGTTGCCATTAAAAAAATAAAAAATATTTTGTGAATTAGGAGGAAGTGGGAAATAATTTCCCAATGTTTGATTAAGATCTTCCTCGTAATTTATTCCTTTTCGCCCTAGTAGCATAAACTACTATTCTAACATTATAGGAAGTATCTTCCTTCATAGAACACACATATCATCGATAATTTAAAAGCCTTGCTCTTGTTGGTGTAGCTATCTCAATTTTGTTCTATTATAGCCAACGTATGCAAATCCTTTCTTACTTCGGATGTATGCTTCTATCAGTATGTTATGTTCAACAATGGTTCTGGCATAATAACAGCGTTGTAGTCTACTGGCTGCAACACATGGTGAGTCAGGGCCTTTTTACCCAGCACTTCATTTTGTTTTGTATCTAAAATGTGTTTGAATTAATTTGTTGATAGTGCTGAGTAAATTAAGATTATATCTATCTATCTATCTATCTTTTGAAATCATTGAAATAATTAATGTCTTATTTCTTCTCGTCTTCAAATTTTACCTTTCAGTCTTTTTTTAATGATGTAATGTACCAGTCCACGCTCAAGTTATTTACCTACACTCTGACGCGCGCATCTGGCTTGTCCGCACACGCTTGTGTGTGTGCGTGAGCTAGTCTAGGGCTGGCAGCAAGCGTGTGAGCGTCGTCGGTCGAGAGGGACAACATTTATAGTCAGCAACATATATGATTCTCTTCCTAAAATTTAGCGTGGTTAATCCCTAGGTCCTAGTTCTGGTTCCCCATGGATAAATTTGTATTAAAAATATATATATCGTCATGACCTGAATGCGCAAGAGGCAGAGAGAGAAAGGGCGCCCCTATCGACTGACTCGATCACAAATTGAAGTCTTAGAATTAAATTGATTATCGAACACCAAATACATACAACAGACGATCAGAGACAATGAGTAGACAGCGAGACAGACACGGAGGATTCGCCATAAGGGTTGCTGGTTTTCCAGAACCATAAACATACCTATAGTTTGGATGCAACGTGACTTGTGGGTCCAGCTCTGCTGGATTTCATCAACCGCCCGAATTCATACATTCAGACTCGGGTTAGTGATCGTCAGGAAATGACCATTCGGGTGAAATTCGAAAAAAATGTTTTTGCTCCCATACTGCCTATACTAGGAATTGATTTTGAACTAGTCCAGTTCGTATAAAACAAATTTTGTTTTTATGATTTCGAAAAACGGGATCTTTGAGCCTTGTTTCTGATAACCAAGTCTCCAGTAAGAATTCGGACGGTTGAATAAATTTCACCTTGTCATAGTTAAATAATAAACACTATCTAAGTGCAGGCAGAGCTGGAGACACAATTTGTGTAAAATCATTCACTTAGATAGAAAGATAGATAAAACATTTTATTTCCCAAAAACACGACACATACATACAAAAAACAAAGTAGAACTTAAATAAGAATGAATGAATGAATTGACACTTTATTGTACACAAAAGACATATAAAAGAAAACAGAGTATTGAAAACATAATTTTGTACAAAGGCGGACTTATCACTTAAAGCGATTTCTTCCAGCCAACCTTTGGGTGGTGAAGAAATAGTCACTAGAAAAGTAAAAATAGGGGGATAGACGTAATAGATAGAGTAAATTAAATGAAAATCAATAAAGTGTTAATACAAATAACCTACCAAATTAAACTTAATTTTGATAGATATCATAGACTTACATAAACAAATACACAAGAATATATTAATAACTTAAATAAAAGAAAAAAAAAAAGTTAAAACACAAAAAGAAAGTTAAGTGTATCCTAGTGGTATGAGTGTCGCGACAAAGAGAAAAAGGCTCCGACTCAGCATAATGCCACAAACCGAAATCTGCGACGCTGTTATTCTGTCGTCACCTGCAGAGAGCCGCACGAATTCCATCGAGAGTGGACAATTTTGTTTATTTAATGTGTAAATGTGTATGTGAGTATAATGGTTGGGTAATTTGTAGCCAACCTTTGGGTGGTGAAGAAATTGTCACTAGAAAAGTAAAAATAGGGGGATAGAAGTTATAGATAGAGTAAATTAAATGAAAATCAATAAAGTGTAAATACAAATAACCTACCAAATTAAACTTAATTTTAATAGATATCATAGACTTAGGGCCTGTTTCACCACTTCTAGATAAGTGCCTGATAGTTATATGTGACATATAACGCATACAAAATGTGTTCCATTTTTAAACTTATCTTCTGGATAACACTTATCTGGAAGTGGTGAAACAGGCCCTTACATAAACAAATACACGAGAATATATTAATAAATACATCTATAATATATATATGTATACTAGCTGACCCGGTGAACTTCGTATCACTTACCTCTTAATATAAACCATATGCATTTCAGAGCCGGTAGCTTTATAAAGGCATCATCAGATAGTCTAAGTATCGGCTCCATAGTGGGCGGAAAGAGTGGGCAAATCACGCACACATGTCCAGCTTAATGTTCATAATTATTTTGCATGAGACATTATATTAGATTATAATCACTTATGTTAACAAATAAGGTACCAGCCTATTTTTTTGTCTGTATCGATTACGCCACATTACTAAACGTAATAGTAGAATAGTAACTTGGCAACACTGACTGTCAGTGTCACTTTCAAAACTATTTTTCAGAAGTTATAGTTAACTTTTAACAATGCATTGTACCTTTTGTAAAAAGTGGATAGAACAGCAGAACAACAAAAGTACCTACCTGTCCTAATTGCACAAAAAAATTGTTAAGATGCGACGAATTTTTCACAATAACCGCTGATACCTTCAAGTTTTGTATAAAGTGCGGTCACAATTTGAGCCGAATAATACCAATTAATAGGGCTAAGGAACAAAAAAATCGAGTGAAACAACACCTGTATTAAAACCGAAGTTCTTTTCAACAAAGCCATCATCATCATCTGTGTCATCATTTGAAGGAATGAATGAATGAATGAATACACACTTTATTGTACACGGTCAAATAAAAAATTGAGTACAGAGTTTTGAACACACAATGTTGTACAAGGGCGGACTTATCACTTAAAGCGATTTCTTCCAGCCAACCTTTGGGTGGTGAAGAAAGTATTATTTTACGTAATGTGGAGGGGGATACCAATTTACAAAATACATAAATAAAAGAAGAATCAAAACCAATAAAGTGAATATACATAATGCCTAATATATAATATACTCCTATCCAACAAAACTTACACAATATATTTTATGTTTGATACATACATATCGTATACATACAAATAAATAAAAAATAATAATAATAACTACTTAATATACTCTTAATATACTATATATAAAAATATCAATAGACTGAGTGATGAAGTGAGACTACCAACCTAAAGAAACTTCATGATGTGATTTTAAATTCTTTTTAAATATCGCCAATGAAGGCGATATACGTATCTTCGTGGGTAAATCATTCCACAGACGAACGGCCTTGACCAAAAAGGACTTCCCATAAGCAGCAGAATTGTGCTTGGGAATACTAAGAAGGCTATTTTCCTTACAGCGTAAGGAATTGACGAGATTGTATTTAATACGAAGATATTCAGGTGCGGAGGGATCGTTTAAAACGTTGTATAGAAGACTTAAGATATGAGTATTCCTACGAAGGCGAATTGGGAGCCACTTTAGACGAGCACGAAATTCTGAGACGTGATCATACTTCCGCAATCCGAAGATAAAGCGAATGCACAAGTTTTGGAGACGTTCGAGTTTGCTCAGCAGCTCCTCAGTTATGTCTAAATAGCTTACATCCGCGTAATCAAGAATTGGGAGCAGTAGAGACTGTGCCAGCATAATTTTAGTTTGGAATGTAAGAAAGAACTGCAGCCGTTTGAGTGAATGGAAAGCTCCAAGCACTTTCTTACTGACTGCTCCTACTTGAGGAGCCCAAGATAACGTGTTATCCATAAGGATACCTAAATTTTTAACACAATTGGTAAATAGGATCACTATATTGTCATACTTAATTTTCGTCACAACATTCAAGTCCAACTGTGCTAATATTCTGGGAGTACCAAATATAATAGCCTGTGATTTATTTGGATTGAGCACCAAACCAAACGATTTTGTCCATTCGGAGATGATGTTCAGGTTATCGTTAATCAAGTCAATAGCAGTATTAATATCGCCAGGTTCAGTGCCTGTATAAAGTGCCTGTGACATACTATTTAAAAACGAATGTTACCAGCTCGTTATTGTAGCTGGGTATTTAGTGCGATTAACCGTTTGAAACTGGACTATGAGCTCATATTTGGCACAGTTGTTCCATGGGTGGTCCCGAGTGGACTTAGCCCGGGAGGCATCGGGAGGCATTTCCGGGGTGGCGAGGAGCGGGGGGGGGAAGTTTGATTCCGCCGCGCTCCCTTTGAGTCATATAGCTCTCTAAGTGTACGTACCTAGGGCAAGTTTGATATCATTTTCGGATAAAGTCTTTCCATACAAAAAAAAAATATATATTTGGTAAAATCTGTTAATCGTGAACTATTTTTTTTCATATCATGGTCGTTTTCATTTGAACCATAGAATACATCAATATATAAAAAATATACACTGAAAGCCACATTTATCTGTATTACAGACATATCTTTTTTATTGTAATGTTGTGGCAAAAAGTGAGTGAAAAAAAATAAAGTTGACCACGGGGCAAAGTGACGTATAGCGCGCGGTTATAACTTTTAACAAAACGAATTTGTATTTGAATCGTCTTGATGACCATTATACTGGGTCCTGTCCTGTGGGGAGTATATATACCTACTACCTAAGAAGCATATATATGAATATAAAAAAGAGTAGAGTTGACTGTAGATTTGGTATCATATGGCATATAAGAATTGCGTTTTTCGTTCTAACTGTATAGTTAGAATGAACTATTACGACGGTATCGTCGTAATTTCATAAAAATTACTTTTGCTGTTTTCCAGTATCTATGTGCACCCACAGCTCTTTAAGTTGAGGTAGTTTTTTCACTTGTGCAACTGCTAGTACTACGATGTCAGTATCAACAGCGCGTAGCATGATTTTTGTCAGACCTCAAGCGACAGCATTAGACACATGCACCATTATGCGAGTATCCGCCTCTTCATGATTACACGGGGCTAACCTCTGAGTGTCACATGTTATATTTATCAAAATATTGGCTCCATCCGTGATATAAAATTCTTTGCCATTGTCAAAGTCATATGAATGACATAAGGTGGAAATGAAATGAAACAGTTCTTCCTTGTTGGAATTGATCCTCAGGAAATTCGCCCAACCTTTAGGTATTTTCGTCGTAGCAGTGACCCGTGTTCTTTGACCAGTGCCACGTTTTTTTCTGGTGCTATTCTTTAGCCTATCGCTCTTATATGTGTGCCAAACAACATCTAATCTTAAGACCGTGCCAAGTTCTTTACAAAGAAATGGTATAATACTGTTAAAGCATATTCACTGAAAGTTTTGCTTTGGCCAGGGCACAGCATGTGGACTTATGCAAATCCGTCAAGTATTTTTGCTGATAATGGTCGCGCAAATGGTATAGGCGGTATTATTGCCTTCAGTAAGTCTGACTTTCTTCCCAATCGTAATTTACTCATCGAATAAAGAGCTGGAGGGCTGGCTTGGTTTTCATGCTCTGTGCTCACAAGTGGCAATATAAAGTTTGCTAGATAGACTACAGTCGTTCTTAAGTCTTCCTATTTGAAGTTTCATTTTGCTCACATCCTTTTTTTTAAGGGTTTAGAAGGGGATATTTATTGAGCTTGATTGGATCTTGCAAACTTTTTTTTAAGAGTTCGTCTGTAATCACTCATTATAAAATTTAATGTTTTGCTCTTCACCACTTGTTTCTATCTTGAATATAACTTCGGCAACTTCAGATGGAGCGATCATTTTTGTGTCAATATTATACAAGTCGGGGATTGTTCAAGGAAAGGGTTTCCCATATTATTGAATGTTGTTACCATTGACTTTACATCCACCATAAATTTATTTTATTTGCGGTCGTGTCAGAAAGATGGCTGGTGTCTTCATCTATAGCGCTGTTTTCCGTATACAAAATTGCCTTCTCAAAACTGTTAAAAATTATGTCGATTCGGCGTAGCACAACTTATTTGACAGTACTAACCTTATTTTAAGGGTCCTGTCTTTTTCTTTCTGTATCGAAAAGACAAAGACAGGACACTCAAAATAAGGTTAGTCCTGTCAAATAAGTTAATTTGTGTTACGCCGAATTGACACCAATATCTGCCAGTTCAGGTCCAGAAAAAGCCACTTAAGTAGAGCATCTGGATTTTCCGTCAAACCAATGAACCCTGTGGTGCGTAAAATAATATAAAAATGTAAAGTTTAAATAAGAACCAGATCAAATCAACTACAATTTTTGTAGCATAAATATAAATGTAAGATAGAAGTGACTTCCTACCTCCAACTCCTTTTAATATGGCATTCATCTGCTCGTGTGCTTGGTCTAAAGCCATCCCAGAAAACTTGCGATTACTTTTTCGAGCCACAAAATGTCCCTTCTGAAAGTGTTTTAACACTTGGGTGGGTTTTTACAAAAGTGTGGAACCAAAGTAGTGACAAAAACTTTTTAACTGTTTTGTGTGGCTTGGAAATCACCTCTAACATAACCTCTTAGTAAATTTAACACCAGAAAGACATCTACCAGCGACCCTACAGCTTTTTTGGACATAAGAAGCCACCAGCGTTGCATGTTCCACGCATGTTGCGTCCCACACTAGCGGCCGCCCATGCTTCCATGCTGTCAAAGTCATGCCGTCGGGCCTCTTTCTATCGTCCCGAACGACTCCTGTCGGTTTACGCGTCGATGGTACGTTGATCGTGGTGAAGGCCCTTCGGATAATGTCATTCAGGGCAGCATGGCGAGAGTGGCGGCCGGCACTGCGTTGACACGATAGGCCGTGGAGCCCGGAACAGTCCACGTCAGCTCCGCAGGGGCAGCGATGTGGTTGGGTTAGTGTCGTACATAGCCGCAAGCCTATGGCCGTAATATATGAAAGATTGTCGAGTAGGGTACCGATATTTACGGAAGGAAGTGCCTGCAGCCAATTTTAAACATTTTCTTGTTTGTGATCTGATTTTTATGTCGGACTAAATTTTTCCTAACGGGTCATATTTCGGACCAAAGTTTATTTTTCCTTTTGTTTCATTTTCACACCCGGTAGGTGTTTATAGAAATCAGTGTGTGTATCTATAATTGGTTTTTGTTTATGGTTCGAAATTATATACTTTTGTGTTGGACTAAATTTTTCCTGACGGACCAAAGTCATTTTTTTGACTTTGTTTTCATTTCGCCATCCTGGAGTTGAAAATGAATCTGTGAAGGATTAATTTGTTTTTTTTTCGTCCTATCAAAATAGGACCTTTAAATTATATAAATTTTTTATTTTACAACTATTTTTTTTTCTTTTTATAAGCTAGTGGTTATAGCATACGACCTTGTGGCATAAGCTGGTTTGCGACCGTATATTTTTATGAAGTCAGCCCTTCTCAGTCCGCTCCCCCAAGGCGCCGAAAGTTTAACAATTGTTTCGCTCTTAGAACGTTTACAGAAATAGAGTTTAGGCACAATTATTATAGTGCTGATTAGTGGCGTAGTGATGTTATTTAATCTCTATTAGTGGCACTTTAGCACTGTAATGGTACTATAGTCAGTGTCATAGCAGTTCATAAAGTATCCTTCTTAACACAATCAAGTGACATAGATTACACTACAACATCACTTATAGGGCTTTTTAGTACTAAAGTGAGGAGCGTGGATACATTAACGTCATGGTTAGCCATGTTAAAAAGATTAGGGTTCATTGGGAAAATGTGGGACTCTAGGTACAACAAAACAGAACGCCTTATGTTGTGGCGATGGCGGTTTTAATCGATTCAGTGTTATAGTGATGTTTTCTCAATTTCCATATTATATTTATATCATAATGTATCTATTTATTCAAATTATTAACTTTTATTTTATGTATATTTTTGTTGGATTCTCAGATCAATTCTCAGAACAAATTAAAGACAATTTTGTAAACGTTTTGTAAACATGACCTCAACTTGAACTTTCCGATACTAATAACGTTTCTAAACAACATGTTGACTCAGCTACACAGTAAGTTAGTCAGTAAATTGGCACGGTTCCGAGGATTTCTGACGAATTTCGAGGCTGATCCTTCTGTATGGTGATAGCTAAAGATACTTATAGAATTTTTAATCTTTTGAGTTTTTAGAATAAACTAATTGCTTTATACAAAAACAAAACCAAAGTCGTTTATTGGCTACGATATAAGTATTAGAAAGAAAAATTTATCGAAATAAATCATCGTCGTAATTAGTAGAATACGTTTAGATTCAAAAAAAAAAAGAAACAGCGGCTCAAAGGGTTGCTATGTTAGACCAGCATAAAACGAAACAGCGGCTCAAAGGGTTGCTATGTTAGACCAGCATAAAACGAAACAGCGGCTCAAAGGGTTGCTATGTTAGACCAGCATAAAACGAAACAGTGGCTCAAAGGGTTGCTATGTTAGACCAGCATAAAACGAAACAGCGGCTCAAAGGGTTGCTATGTTAGACCAGCATAAAACGAAACAGCGGCTCAAAGGGTTGCTATGTTAGACCAGCATAAAACGAAACAGCGGCTCAAAGGGTTGCTATGTTAGACCAGCATAAAACGAAACAGCGGCTCAAAGGGTTGCTATGTTAGACCAGCATAAAACGAAACAGCGGCTCAAAGGGTTGCTATGTTAGACCAGCATAAAACGAAACAGCGGCTCAAAGGGTTGCTATGTTAGACCAGCATAAAACGAAACAGCGGCTCAAAGGGTTGCTATGTTAGACCAGCATAAAACGAAACAGCGGCTCAAAGGGTTGCTATGTTAGACCAGCATAAAACGAAACAGCGGCTCAAAGGGTTGCTATGTTAGACCAGCATAAAACGCAAGCACCAACCATTTATAATGCTTCAGCACATAGAACACCATTGACTTAAACTACACCTCAGAACAACTACAGAGATATGAAAATACAGATATTAGAATAACAAAATTACAAAAAACAAGTCTAACGCGCATACAAATCTTCACCACTGTTCGGCAAAGTTCGTATTTCCTTACACTTTCTATACAAGCAATAATATTTCTATCATAAAAATACGGGTCTTTTTTACACATTCGTCCGGTACGATTCCCAGTTCAGGCAGGTGATTTTTCAAAATTCTTTGAATGTAATTTTTCTTTACTTAAAAATAAAATAAAAGATCCTTGAAGTAAATTTTACTATCTTAGCTTATTTTGGGTACATTTTCTCCAGGGGGCATTCGCTTGATTCTTCCTGTATAATGCTATATAAGATTACTACACGTTACCGTCGAAGAAAACAGTATTTTTCTTTATCTTTATTTTTTATAGAGGGCTTGGTACACTACGTGACCATGTCGCCCTCGCAGGGACAACAAAATACTTATATTTAACCTAACATATATTTCTTAATGCTACCTTAACAAGTTTATACAAAGACTTAGCCTCATCAGAACATGCGTTAGCCAAAACGGTATTACTTCCTCCCACCTCATAAAACATTGATTTGTGGTATATTTGTCGCATACAGGCCTCATTCCGCCCACACTCCAACCGCACATGTAACAAGTCCTTTTGAAAACTATAAATTTGTATAAACCTTCGATATGTTTTAAAATATTTTTTGTCCAACGCAAAACCCGTATTACATTTTATTATGACTAGGTTCGAGTATATATGTTTGATCGTTATTTAACAGGGAGGCTGGACACCTCTAATGTGGGCGTCATACAAGGGTCACGAAGACATCATGGCGGTACTTTTAGAAAAGGGAGCGGACGTGCATGCTCACGGCAATTATAATATCAAGTAAGTTGCGATCTATCATTATATTTATGTCAACGTGGTGAAATAATATGTTGAGATAATTGTGGCTAGTCGATAATTGCCGTTTCTGAGGCAGGGTTTTTGCCGAGGGCTAGACTTCGCTTTCGATAATAATTTATATAATGAACGTTTCTGCTGGGCTTGTTGTAATACCAATTTTTAACGGACTTAAGCCAAATATAATTTTAAATAATAAACTCAAGTTATACAATTTTGATAGAAAGTATCTTAAATTCTACATATTATTATGAATTGTAAAGTCAAATTGTAATCCTTTGCAAAACTCTAATTTTTTTTTCACAGAAATGTTTCCCTCCTTCAAGTATAAATGTTGCTCAATCACTTAGAGGATTATATTTTTTCCACGTTTTTAAATTATATTTTTCTTACTGAGTTATCCTGGAACTTTATTAACGTTATCTACAGCAAAGAGAAAAATCCCAGCACCGATTTGAAAGACCCTTCCCAAAGGTCAGAATGAAATAAATTTATACTATAATTTTTGTTAGATTTATTCGTAGCTAGTTTCACTTTCATAATAACACGGATATAATTAAAATAATATAGGTATGTCGCGCCATCTACCAAGTAGTAGGCTGGATTCGCCCTTGGTTATGTAAAGATAAGGACTTGCTAGCTGCACGTGATTATGCTGCACATATGTATAAGCTAACCCTTTGCCCGCGTTGAAAGAGGAACTCTACCCGCGGCCCCTCTTTAAGAATCATACCATCGATATACTACCCATAGATGACCCACTTTCACAGATCACAAAGCCATTAGACGTCGTAAGAAGGGCAAGCCTTTTTGGCCAACAAATCACTGAAATTGCACTACTATATAAATGTCATTCAATACTATACCATCTCTATTTCCTTGCTTATTACTCTCCCCACATTGCCCCGCAATACCACGGCAGTGGCGGAAAAAAATTCTCACTTGTGGGTGGATGATAAGTTGATAAGATGTCTAAAGGCTAAGTGGTCTGTGCCCACTTTATACCAACGAAAAGTCTTGTCTCATGTTTGCTATAGGCAGCAACCAGCCTGTTACCAAAAAGAGTCCGGTGACTATTCTTTCGGATCAACTTTACCACAGTGAGAGTTTACCACTACACAGAGCCGCGTTTTGCGTTCCGCGGTCACAAATTCAATTTCAAATAGATTATTTTGCAAAGTAGCTATATAATGTTCTGGCACCGCGCTTCGCGTTATTCAGCCGCTTGCTTGTTGTCCGCAACATTCTCCCCCCGGCGCAGAGATAACGCAGCCCTCTCTATCTACTGGGAGGACAGCGAGCCTTGTAGTTGGTCTCCACAGAAGGCCTCCTCTCGTCTTGATTTCAGCGCTCCTCACGCCTCCGTCTGATCCGGGCAGGGTACGGCTCACGATCCCTCGTGGCCAGGTGTTTCGTGGTAGTGTGGGGTCAACTACTACCACGAGATCTCCTACTTGAAGGGGCCGCTTTCCGTGTGATGAACTCCCTCGGGGCACGAAAGTAGGCAGATACTCGCGCACCCACCTTGCCCAGAATTGGTCCGCCAGTCCTTGAGCTGCTTTCCAGGTGCGTCGGTCAGCTGGTTGGCAGGGTCCTGTCATGGGTAGGCCTGTAGACGTCCCAATCAAAAAATGGTTGGGCGTGATGGCCTCTGGGTCGCTTGGGTCCACGGAGACATGCGTGAGGGGTCTCCCGTTGATTGAGTGCTCAGCTTCGGTAAGCAAGGTGGCGAGAACTTCCTCCTTGGGGTGCTGTTCTGTTAGCACCACCCGAAGAGCTGTCTTCACCGATCGCACCAACCACTCCCAGGCGCCACCTTGGTTTGGGGCTCCAGGGGGAATGAACCTCCAGTCCATTCGGTAGGTGAGGCCATAGTTCCGCAGTACTGGAGCCCACTCGGTGTAAGCTGCTCGAAGCTCGGCGTCAGCGCCCCTGAAGTTGGTGCCGTTGTCGCTGTACATCAGCTTGGGCCATCCTCGGCGGGCGGCCATACGCCGCAGCGCCATGATGGCCGAGTCGGTCGTCAGGCTGCCCACTAACTCGAGGTGGACAGCGCGAGTGCTCAGGCAGGTGAAGAGGGCGCCCCACCTCTTCTCGTGACGGCGGCCGATAGTCACTGTCATCGGGCCGAAGTAATCGACACCGCAGTTGGTGAAGGGGCGGCAGTGGGCGTCGAGGCGGGCCAGTAGAAGATCGCCCGTTAGGTGTGTTAATTCGAATACCATTTCGAGATTAGCCGTATTTTAGAACTTGTGGTCTTAAAAAACCTTATGATGATGAATATTTTTACGAAAAAGCTGCAACTTCTATTTGCCTTCGTGTGACGTCACTTGAGAAGTGACTATTTAGAAATGTGTACAATTGAGTACATCCTAATGCTTTGTGACTGCCAAGTCCAAAAGATGCAACTTTTAGATCTAATTAAATTGGGTAATTTTATTAATCAAAAAAATTTTGTTTTAAATAAATTTCCCGAAAGAAGTCCTCTGTCAAAATACTCTTATTGTGATGCATTAAATAAGAAAATGCCTTGATCTGCGCGGAAAAAGTAAAAATAAGACTTGGAAACACTATGCTGACTTTGCTTACAGTCATAAACTTTTTGCTAGGTACTACCACAAAATAAAATACTACGTACAGAAGAATCACCTTGCAAGAGCATTGAAGTAAATAGCTACTCTCGCTAAGCAGCAATAAAGTACAAACTAGCTCGCACCAGAGCTGTCATATGGACCAAAAAAAAAGTCCGTAAAAGACCGAAAACGTATAAAAAGTCCTAAATCATCAAATAGGACTTTTTCAACCGTGAGCGAGTCCGCGGACCACGGACCGATCGGACTTTTTCGGGCTTCGGGTTAGTCCGTTCAGTCCGTTGGTCCGTTGCTGGTCCGTTGTGTGTAACGAAATGATTATGGATGGTTTTATGCAAGTATAGCATGACAAAATAATGTTATTCGAAGGATGTGATGACGAGTTGACGACTAAGAATCGAAATATATGTTTTGCAGGTATGTATTTATTCATATTTTCTTCATATTGTCCATACTTAATTTTGTTTTGATTTTTTTGACTATTGTATAAAGCTACAAAACGGTAACTCACTGACTGACTGACTGACATGGTTGTTTAGTTTGAAGGAGTCTTTTGATATGGTAGTAATGTATGAAAACAATGTCAGTTGTCTAATACTGAGTGGGGAAAAACCATGACATTTGACATTTTTTGACATTTGACATGGTTTTTTGACATTTTAGTGAGACGTGTCGTTGTATGGGAGTATTGAAAATTTTTTCGACTGAGTAAGCGAGCCTACGAACGAGCACGAACGAGCGAGCGAGCGAAGTTCGTAGTGATGTACCTGGGTACTAGGGATGGGAAAGAATTACATTTTTGACAGAACGAGCCCGCGAGCGCGAAGCGCGAGCGTGCGCAGTTCCTAGGGATGTCCTCGATCACTAGGGATGGGAAAAATTGCCTTTTTTTTTTTAGGTGTGTACCGAAAAAAAAATTGTTTTGGCCATATCTTCGGAACGGAAGGTGGTACATCCCTAGGGGTCGGACCATAGGGTGCCAAAAAAGTTTTTTTTTTTTATGTCAAAACTTTAACCGCCCGTATCTCCTAGACGGCTTGAATTAGACCCATGTTGATGGGTGTCTAAGAAAAGGTCTCGCCGAGATCTAGCCCCCCACAGTGTCAAAACTTTAACGGCCCGTATCTCCCAAACGGCTGAAGCTAGACCCATGTTCATGGTACTCTAAGAAAAGGGCTCGACGAGCTCTAACTGAAAATGAAAAAAAAAAAAAAACTTTTTGCCAAAACTTTAATCGGCTATATCTCCCGAACCGTAAGTCCTAGCGAGTTGCGGTTTCGACTTTAGTAACATGGGTCTAGCTTCAGCCGTTTGGGAGATACGGGCCGTTAAAGTTTTGACACTGGGGGGGGGGGGGGCTAGATCTCGGGGAGACCTTTTCTTAGACACCCATCAACATGGGTCTAACTCAAGCCGTCTAGGAGATACGGGCGGTTAAAGTTTTGACATAAAAAAATATATATATACTTTTTTGGCACCCTATGGTCCGACCCCTAGGGATGTATCACCTTCCGTTCCAAAGATATGGCCAAAAAAATTTTTTTTCCAACATATAATCGCTTCTATGAAAAGCAAATAAGGTCTTTGCCGTTAGACTTATTGTGCTGGACGGAAATTAAAAAAAAGTTGCTAGGGTATCCCATCCTCTTAATCGAAGTTTTCAGGTATTTCAATATTATTCAATAAAATACACGACATTTTTTCGACTATTTATCAAATTGTAGCACAGCATTTATTGCATAACTCTATTGAAGTAATCTAACGGACTGTTTCGGACCAACTCGGACCGGACCGGCTTTTTACCGAAATAGGGCTAGTCCGTTCGGTCCGCTGGAGTTTAGGGCTCACCATAAAAGTCCATCGGACCAGGTCCGAGTCCTATTTGAACGGACCAACTTAGGGCTTATATTTGGTCCATGTGACAGCTCTGGCTCGCACCCGCCCTTCGGCAACTTTTTATAATTGCCTACAGTCAGGTACCACACGTGCGTGCAAGCGAGAATGTATGGAATTACTACGCGCTAGAGCTTCTTTTACTGTGACGGTCTCAAGATCATAAATCACTGTTCACTCGGTAGGGTTGTTTAAAATGTTGCACGCGTGAAAGAGGTATTTTATAAGGTGTTTATGCAGCCAAATTCATACTGGATGCTTGGTAAATGATTAGTATCACGGATTGATAACAAGTTTTGTAAATTTCACAAAATAATATGTTGACCTACCTACCATAGTAATTGACTCGGCGCTAGGCTTGCGTTTGTAGGGAACAGGGTTTCTTAAAATAAGGAAATAATTTTCGAATTTCCCAAAAAAGGTCATCGAACCTTGATACCGACATCTTATAGTGTCTTCAGTATGAATTTGGCTGCATAAATTAATGTCAACATATATTTTAGTTTGTAAAATTATTTATAAATGAATGATGTAATATTTTGTTTTATTACTCATACATTACTTATACGACTAGAGAATTTTGAGTTTTGACTCGATTATTTTAGCAACTAAATCGATTTTCATTGATAGGACCTGTAAACACCAATGTTAACATTACCATCTAAAGTGATACAACACATCTAAACATTTAATTATCACTATATCTACGACATTACCACAATATTTAAATACTGGGTGCTTATCATCAATGTTAGGTTTTTTTTTGGTGGTCTACTAACCTAACATTGATCAGTGCACCTTTCTTCTTTTTCGTAATTAAAAACGGTAAAGTGCGAATCCGACTCGCACATAAAGGGTTCCGTACCCCCACACAATACGGGTACGGAACCCTAAAAGTAAATTGCAACAACATAGATGCCATCAAGACGACCAAAAAACAAAGCGATAAAACGTTACCGCCTGATAAAAAATTCGGTACCTTTTTAGGAAGGAACCCTCATTTTTATTATTTGTTATTTTTATTTAAAGTAGTCTGCCTAAATTTTCAACTTGTAGGTACTTGTATGTATAACCGTTCTAACGATAGAGCCTTTGTTATAATAATCTGTGCTTTGGGTAAAGAACCCTAAAACACATTTAGTCTATTTAAGAAGAGAAATATCAACATTTCGCTATTATATTATATTATCGCTATTAAACCGGATAAGAGCAAGTCGGACTCGCTCACGAAAGGTTCCGTACTACCATTACACAATATGGTTACGAAACCCCAAACCATTATGGTAAATGCCAACAATAAAGATGACATAGCAACATAAAGGCGACAAAAAACAAGGCGCTAAAATGGTAGCTCTTGACAAACAAATCAGCACTTTTTGAACAAGGAACTCTAACGTTTATCTGCCCAAAATTGTTGTATTATAAATTTTTAGATTTTTATTTATTAGGAACACCAACATCTAGTACATAAGTAAATACATTGTAAAATTAAATATACATTTTTAGTTATATGCCTAGACAATTAAAGGTGAACACAGCATGCAATAGAATACATAGTAAAAAAAAAATGTATAATATGTGTATACAGCAAATTACTTAAAATTTGCGTTACAAATTATTGGTTGAATTTATAAGAAAATATTTTTTTTTTTTTTTATTTATTTATTTATTTATTTACATATTACAGCTATTATTACAGGTAATCCTAATACAATAGTGTAAGAAGTCAACTAACTTAATTTAACATAAACAACCTATATAACAACTAGTACATCAATTTTTTAGTAACATAAAATCCACATAGTAGCCCTTACGAACTCGCTCAGAGAACAGTGGTTGAGGTCAATTTTCTCCGCGACCAGATTTAGTGTGCGCATGGTGCGTGTCAAAGGTGCTTTTCCGAGCAAATTGGTCCTCCCGTGGATTATTATGTTTACATCAAATTAATCAAAATTTATGAAACAAAATAATTTACAATAATAATATATATTTAAATTAACAGAAACTTATTCTAACAATTGAAGTAAAATTATTTACAATAGATATTTACAAAGTGAAGGTCATTCAATAAAAAAAATATATTATTTAATTAAAACGAAAATTAAAAATTAAAATTAAATTAAAACGAAAATAAAGATAACTAGAGCTGAAACAAATAACGTCGAATAATGGACCCCCCTTGGATTTCCATTTCATATTATTATTTGCCGTGATAGAGGACAAAGTAACATATATTATGTGCAAATATTTACGCGCTATATTCACCTATAACGGCTGAAGCTGTAGACCCCTGTGATAGATGGATAGACAGCGGAGGCTTAGTAATAGGGTCACGGAACCTTAGGATACGGAACCCTAAAAATCAAGGTAAAAGGTTATTTATCCAATAAAGCTTACAGGAAAAATAAAGCGGCTAATGTTGTATTATTTGTATATGCATCCTCTATGATGTAGGTATAATGAAATGTCTATGTACTCGTGTGTCATTGAATAAAGATCAGGTTTAGACATAATAATGTACTCTGTGGTTTAGACTGACAAGCCTTCCTTTCACTTGGTGAAAAGAAATATTAACCTGCCTGGTGCCTGCCTGTTGCATCTAATTGTGGATAATAATAATATGGGTTGCTATTTCTTTTAACGGGTAACGTCGCCTCCCCGCCAAAACGTTAGCTATTGAGGGTGCAAAATATTTACATTTTGAATTTACGTAAGGCAGAGAAAATAAATAACAAAATAAGCAGTGGTTCATTAACCCCTAAACCGTTAAGGATCCTTATAAGGATCGCGTTTTTGATGTCGACGTTCGGTACGGATCCTTAGAAGGATCGCCCGCCCGAGTACTTTTTGACGTCGATTTTCTTTTCCGATTCGGATTTTTGTGCTCTGTGGTTTATTTTGAGTGGTCACACTAGCCAACGTTCTGCATTGAAAACAGCCCTGGTCACAGAAAACAGTCTTGGCCTTAGAAAAAAACGAAATAAAATCCTTCAATTTTGTCCGCGAATTGTCTCAAAATATAGTGTATTTTCTCAAAGTATATTGACTGTATAGTAAGAGGGTTAATAAAGTACAAATGGAATACTACATGTTGTTTGATATTTTTATATCCCAATAGGAAAGTCTGATAGAACCCTTTTTCTTTATTTACTCGCATGCAGGTCGATCATAGTACAATATATTTTAATCAAAGTAATATCAGCTTGTTGAAAATTTATCTAGGATTACAACGGTATGCCATATGCGTGGTATTTCCTACCAGGAAAGCCATAAACACCACTAAACTAAACCATGTCACGCGTGGCCCTGCGGGCGCCTGGAGGGGCAATCACTGTAGGGCGGCAAGGCTGCGCGCGGCGTATCAGGTTAGGGGTTAATAAAAATACTGATTTTTGGACGTCAATATCTCAACAAGCACTGTTAAAGTTTAATTTATAAAATTTCTGATATTAAATAATTGTGAGGACTTTAACACGCACGCAAAATTGCAACGTTTCAGGTTTAATAGATTTTGAGTTATGGTTTGGGGTCGAAAGCAGCTCGAAACGGTTCGTGTATAGCACATGGGTGATGCGCCGGCCTTTTCTTTTTCGAACTCGGCCCTGGACACATGGCAATGTGTCCAGATAAACTTTTTTATCTGGACAATTAAGAGCGGTTTAGCAGCCGAATTGCGAAAAATCCGCCTTTTTCTAATTATTTGAAAGAACACTTATATTATAGAATTAAATGAGACTTGACGATAATTCATGATTTATATAAAAACGGCTCACCTCAATACGTGTTATGATCGGGAAGGCCGACCAGTTTCAGCAGATTTAGACTGCCTTCATCTGGGCGAGTGAAGACGTTTACGCGACGACGTTACGCCTCACACCCAGTCGTCGCGTAAACGTCTTCACTCGCCCAAACACTTATATTCAAAATTTACTGAATAGATCCTCATCAAAACCTTATTACCTATGTTTTGTGTATGTTGACATCGCAGTTTCCATTTGTTCCTATTCCAATGGAATCTTTAGCACGGCAACATACACAAAGCATAGGTTTATTACATAAGCATGGGTAAATTTTGAATATAAGTGTTCTGTTTCGATTAATTAGATAAAGTCGGGTTTTTCACAATTCGGCTGCTGAAACGCTCTTAAGAGGAATTTAATGGCATCTCATTTATCAAAATTGGTCAAAAGCACGTGTCTCTTTTGTTCTATAGGTATTGTCCTCCCTGTACAAATTATATTTCCTGTATACTATGTTGGTTTACCTGTTTATTACATCCATCAAAATAACAGTGAAATTTAATATACGGGATTATGCCTTCTATCCTGTCTGTATGAACACAAAACTCTAACACAAAGGCAGCAATTTTGAACATTTCGTTGCTTGCTACCATAAACGTAGAGATATATATTATGAAAAGCTTCGGTTATAATTTTGTGTGCTATTGTCTTCAAGAATGTTTTGTAAGAGCTAAAAGGGGCTTAATCTTATAAACATTGTTGTGCACAATACATTCTCCATTGTTCAATTAACAATATTTATATAACATGAGTTAACATATAAAAGGTATATAAGTATTAAAAATTATTAGTGTGCATTACAAACTAGAAAAGATCAATCCGAAACAAATTCGTCTTTGGATTTGTTTCTGACTGATATTTTCTAGTTTGTAATGCACTCTTATAATATTTAGAGTATTCATAGCGATGGACTTCGCAAAATAAACATAATCCTGTTATATATTAAGTTTATATCGGACTTATAAAAAAGACTGGAGAAAGAATAATCCCATCAAAAACATAAAATGTACAAAAATGTCAAGTCTCGCAACGCAATCCTTCTACCGTAAAAAGTTGTGAGATTTTTTTTGCGAGACTTGGCGGGGGCACTGCCGTGCCCCCAGATACGTAATCTACAACTCTCTCATACATAACCAAAGGCATTACGTCAATGCTCATAATCATGGTCCCACGAACAGCAAAAAAGCTTCTATATACGTAACTATTAAAGTTACTTACCCTTAGAGTATCTCAATGTATCCTCTAAGTACTTACTTAAGGCGCTTAATACCGCCAAATGGGTACTTTCTAAAGCCTACTCCTCTTTTATGGCCAAACCAAAAATATTGAAAAAATGTATTATGGATTATCAACTCTAGGACATCATATGCAACATTTTTCTTTTTCGTACCACCAAAACTTCTATATGAAAAATTGTTTTAACTAAATGGTGTTTTTTGGCTTGAATTCCCTACTGCTCCTAAGCGGCTTGGTTGATTTAATTAATTTATGCTTTGATAAATAGATTAACTAGATAGCTATAAACACAACAAAGGATTATTCAATCGAACAATCACGTCCAAGTGAAAAGTATAATTTTCTCCTATTTCGCCCTATCAAGGACGCAGCGAGCGTCATAACAGCCACAACGCATTGCGCGCTGATTTGAACGTTATTTCAATGTAGTTTCCGTCGATATTCGCACAGAAAAGCTTCGAGCTGCTAATTTGGCGATGGTAATCACCTTAACTAAAGAAGAACAAGCTAAGTAACAAAGTCATCAAATTGTTCAACTTGTGGAAACTTGTATGAAAGTTAGGTAAAAAGAAACTTCGCGGGAAACTAGGACAAAGGTTTTAATATCTTAAGTGTGGGCGCATAGTTACAAACTCGTAGGCTTACTGGCAATTATAAAGATACTAGACTATACTAGACCCACCCCGACTTTACAAAATCACAATAATTAATACATTTTCGTGCTATATCGTTTTTAGGGTTCCGTAGTACCTAAAAGGTACAAAAAGAACCTTTATAGTGAGACTCCGTTGTCCGTCCGTCCGTTCCATGTATATCAGCCTCATAACTTTAGCACCGTTAACGATAAAGACATGCAACTTGGCACAAAAATAGCATTAATTTGCCCACGGTGTAAAAAAAAACCGGCCGAGTGCGAGTCAGACTCGCGTACCTAGGGTTCCGTATTGTGGCTGATAAATTTAATTTTGTCATTTTTTTTTTCGTCAATTTCTAAACCGCTTTATTTTTACTGTAATCTTTACGTAAACATATAAACGTAAACATAGATTACCGTGATTTTTTTCATATTTTTCGGTTCACCAGTTTTGGAGATAAGGGGGGGGGGGGCATAAATTTTTTCATGGTTTTTCAAGGATTTCTCGAAATAGATGCAATTAACATAGCCAAACTATATATTTTACAATCAACTTTTTAATACCTACAATTTGATACGCATATTGTATTTTTATAAAATATATTTTTTATTTATTTTACATTTTTTTTATATTTCTCATTTGTGCTCAACTTTTTTTAAGTCGCTGTAGTTTTCCTGTAATTGGCCAGTTATGATCTACGATCGATATTTTTCGGTCTACCAGTTTCGGAGATAAAGGCACTAATTTTTAAGTAAGAAAAGATTTCAAGTAATACAGATACCTCAATTTGGAGAGGTATGCTGTGATTTTCTGAAGAGTTTCACTGCTTATCTCTGAAGACCTTCATTAAATCATGACCAAACCCAAAATGGAACCTGCCTGGAAGCACACTCTTCTAAACAAAAAAAGAATCATTCAAATCGGTTGAGAAATAAGGGCGAGTAATGGAGTAACAAAGCCAAAAAAGGAAATATACAGTTGTATTGAGAACCTCCTCTTTTTCCGAAGTCGGTTAAAAAGTGTAATCGATCCGTAATACTGATCACTTACCAAGCCTCCAGTATGAATTTGGCTGTAAAATTAAATGTCAGGTTGTATAGGCTAAATGTGAATGTGTTATAAATATAAACCTTCCTGGTGATATTTAATAAATGATTGTGAAAACCGTATTGAAATCGACTGGTTAGGTTTCTTGTGATTACTGTTGTTTCGCTTGCACGCTTCCACCAACACCTTCTAAGCACGGTCGTGGATAAGATTGACAGCCCATTCATCAAACATCGGGTGCAGTTGTCAATGAGGGCTACCATCGACGTCAGGTGGCGCCACTGAGGCGACAGGTATAGAGAAACGTCAAATGTCCGCGAAACGGCGAAAGCTATGGCTTTTTATTAGTTATTTGTGTATTAGTCGAGATAAATTCATAGTTTCAGGTTTATTATTCAAGGTACGGTGCAATGAAAGTAAATGAATTAAGATTAGAGGTAAAGAAAAGAGGGGCTAAAACAAAACTTATGTCCTCCTTTCATTTTCGAACATAATGGAACTGCACATCATTGCGGCATTGTTCATTCGCATTTAAGAAAGATTTTTTTTTAAATATTATATGGATAAGCAAAACAAAAAATCGAACTTCTATGTAAATCTAACCTAACAAACCTTTGACATATACCTTCCGTGCCAGTGGCGCCAATTTGTGGCCTTTATAAAAGTAGACCCCATTCTGCCCAACCGTAAATAAATATTGTAAAATGTGTGTAAATGTAGTACTAACAATAGCAATTAAGAAATTATGTTACTAACAAAACGGATTTTTTGGGTGTAGGTGTTGGAATATACAAAAACAAATCAATATCTTTTCAATACAATAATCCATCTCTTTCTTACTTGTTGATATTTGTTTTTATGTGTGAGCTCTACAACCACTTAACTAAACGTCCCTTGGATAGTTTGGGTTTTTTTGTGATAGAAAATTTTGCTAGCTACTATACTTATTTTTATATAAATAACAAACCTACTTTTGTCCGTTTCAGTCTGAATCCGTCACTCTTTCACTGCGCGATTTTCCGCTTGAAGTGACAGTGACCATTTAAAACCCAATTCCTACAAAATAATATCATTTCTGCCGCGGGCGGGAAAATGCTTATAGTCTATTTTAGTTACTTTCACAGCATTATGTCATACGGAATGCTGTTATGGGGTAGAGCCGCGGAAACAGACGCAGTCTTTGTTTTGCAGAAGAGAGCAATTCGGGCTATTTATAATATGAAGCACCGGGATTAATTAAGAGAAAAGTTCAAAGAAATTAATATATTAACTGTTGCTTGTGAATATATTTACCAAGTCCTTAGATATGTCAGAAAAAATGTTGAGTCTCTCCCAAGGCTTGGTGAGCAATATTGTAAGGAAACCAGAAATAAGTATAAACTGGCTTTTCCAAAAATCAGACTCGCCAAAGTGAGTACCTCTTTCGTAGGACATGGTATAAGATTTTACAATCAACTTCCAAAAGAGGTCCTTACTTTGTCAGAGAATAAGTTTAAACTGTATATTAAGCAGGGCCTACTGAAAAAGGCATATTATAAAATAAATGAATATTTGGATGATGGTGAAGCATGGTGTTATAGTGATAACTTTTGATTCCTCTTAAGAGTTAACATTAATTAATTACAGACTGTAAAAGGAAATAGACTATATGAGACAGGTAGGCAAAGATATATAATTTTTTCTTTTTTCATTAACCTGAATTCCTGCTGTCTTGTATTTTCTTATCCCTTGGTTAAAGTAGATATAAGTAATTTAATGTATAGTATAATTTTATGTTAAAAAAAAAGACATGATCTTGCCAAGTTTCTTGCCCGTTCTTCTTAGCAAGACTAATCGGGGGCGGAGGTAGGCATGTATTTATATATGTAACCTATTACTATGTAGTATATAGGATGGGATTTGGTCGGCCGCCTGGATTCGTGCTGGGGGCTCGGTTGGTGATCATTGAACCTTCTTCCTGGTCCCTGGCCGGGTCTCCGGTATGGGTTCGGGCGGTTGATTGGATTTCACCTTGTATAATAATATTGTACCTATAATTTTAATCGTATATTATATTGCTACATAAATTAAATAAACATTTAATCTAAGTAGTTCATGTACATTTATTATTTTATTACATATATTTTTATAAGATTAAAATTTGACTTGTGAAACTTGTATTATATATACCTACTTTGCAAAATAAACTTTTTGAATTTTGAATTTGAATATTAAATAAAACTTCTTGGTACTCGGTTCCACAAATATAATAATGTTTAATTACCTTTTAAGTTGCTACCGGTTTCGTCGTTTTACGACATCATAATACATTTTTGAATACATTTTTTAAAAACCTCAAATACAGTGCCTGATGATGTCGTAAAACGACGAAACCGGTAGCAACTTAAAAGGTAATTAAACATTATTATATTTGTGGAACCGAGTACCAAGAAGTTTTATTTAATATTGCAAGATGTCGTTCCACCAAGAAGCAACAACATTCACCGTCAACTAAGAAAAAGTGTGTTTGAAGACCTCATTTCAACAATTATTTCTTTCGAGGAAAATTTATCCAAACATGTTTTCCAATTTCAAAACCCTAGATTATATAGTCAAAATGCATATACCAGAAATTTATTAAAATTTTCTGTGTATTTCACGAAATACACAAAAAAAAGCACCTCTATTCTTTTAATTGTCAACCCCTGATTCTCGCTCTCGCTCTAACTATGTTGCTTCATATTGCACAATTTGCAAAAAGTATTTATTTTATAAGTTTCCTCTTTATTACTTTAGGAGACGGCCAGCCCCCCTATTCTGTATCTTTAGTTGCCAACTGTACTAAGTGCCTATCATCAAAAACATAGATAAAAACTGAAATTTCAAAATTGCCTTTAGTGGGTATTGAACTATTAACGAACTGTGTCGTCACTTCAGGTGCGAACATATCCTTGGGAAATCGGAATTCGATGGTATATCTATGTTTTTGATGATAGGCACCCCGTACAGAAGGCAACTAGAGGTACATAATAGGCCCGCTGTTCTCCATAAGCAAAATGCCTTAAGAGTGTACACAAATATATTGTGGTCAATGATAAAGAACAAATTCAAAATAACACTTATAGACTATCCATTTATAACGGACACCATCTTTTAATAACTTTTCATGATAAATCGTTTTTATTTTGAGGTTATTTTCATATGGCATTGCGAAAATAAACTTAAGCGCGTTTGAAACGTTCATAGTTGTAACAATGTTTCACGATAATTCTGATATATTTAAAAGAGTATGCTCGAATGTCAGTTGTAATGTAATCTCTATCAAAATCCAGAAGAAAAGCATGAATCGTAAAATAAAAAGCTGGGACTGCCGATTGCGTCACGCATGACTCTTATCACGCACGCTGGAAGCGTAGTTTGTGGACTACTTGGTAGATGGCGCGCTCTTTCGTTTCGTTCGGTGTTCGCTCTCATGACCGGCTGCAACATTAAGTACTTATTTATTTTAATATATGTGTCCGTGTTATTATAAAAGTGAAACTAGCTACGAAAAAATCTAACAAAAATTATAGTATAAATTTATTTCATGTACGCGGTTAAGGCCGATTCTGACCGTTTCCTATAAAAAAAGTATGCCATATTAAAGGTACTTAACTTAAAAATAAAAAAGGTAGTTGATGTAGTCGATCTATATGTTTAGTTCTCGCGTACGAAAAATATAATTTAAAGGTGTACCTGCAATTTTTTTACGCCTAAAACCAAACTAATTTCTTTAATTCTGCTCCGGTTAGTCTTTAGTTAGTAAACTTATCCAGCTACTGTATGTTTTTAAGGTACAGGGTTTTATTGTGTTAACAAGTTGCCCAAAAATTGCATTTTTTAGAGCGAGAGTCTGACAAGGTCTTAATCGGTCTGTCCTGCAAAGTCTACGGACGAGGAACGATTTTTTGCAACTGCCTGTTACCACTCTACCGGAACCACAGAATAAAATACTACGTATCGGAACATCTTCTCATGACGTCATACTGGAACACGGGTCACATGGTTTCGTCATGAGAGTGACAAGCCACGGTCGAAGCCTACCACCAGTTGAAGTGTAAGGATTTTTCAGTTTGTTGGGTCTCGGTCCATCTGTCCAGTGTGCGCCCAACATATTTATTGTTGTATCAGTAACCAGTGGTTATACACCGTGTAATGATGACCTGCTCAGAAAATGAAACCACGTATAGGGGATGTTATGAGGGTTCTTTGTACTAAATTTCATTTCGACATTCCTATTAATACATCTACAAATTAATAATTAATTTAGTTTCGCTCACAAGTGCAACGTACTAACCACGTTTTTTAACAGGCTTAAAAAATGCGATGTTGCCGCTTCGTGCAGGTTACTGACATGTAGTAATACTGGAAGGGAAGGTGCACACTTGGAACACGATTTATTTTGTTCGAGAAAATAAATTTCTATAAACAGAAATATTTTCTCGAAATTGTTTTTTTTATGGCTTTGTAAAGGTATTCCCTACATGTGGTTTCATTTTCTGAGCAGGTCATCATTACACTCATTATATCAGTTTACGCAGAGAGACTGGTTTGCACCCCTGTTCACAGATGACATTTCGTTTTGGCATTTGGTGTAACACAGTTCTCTAAAAGGTAAAAATTTAAATTCCCTGAGCTAACAGTTAGTCTATTAAAAATACGAGAGGTGTCCAGCGGGCCTATTATGTATCTTTAGTTGCCTTCTGTACTGGGTGCTTATCATCAAAAACATATATATACTATCGAATTCCGATTTCCTAAGGATATGTTCGCACTTCAAGTGACGACACAGATTGTTAATAGTTCAATACCCACTAAAGGCAATTTTGAAATTTCAGTTTTTATCTATGTTTTTGGTGATAGGCACCTAGTAGGTACAGTTGTCAACTAAAGATACATAATAGGGGGGCTGGGCACCCGATTGGAACGAAGTTCCTTTCACTACTGACTGACGCGCACACCGCACGCCGTAATAGGGTCCATAATTGTGCCCGAAGTATACGGCGATAGGGCCCACTACGCTGGGACGTAACAATTGTCGGTGAAACGTGAGTATACAAACGTGGACATTGATCTGCATATAATAATCCATTCTTGGAAATATCTCTAACACCCTCTCGTTGATTCATGTCGTACGATGTATATGAATAAAGTCTCTCGATTGACAATAGTTCTGCTTTGATCACTTGGAGAGATAGTGCAAAAAACCGATAGTGTAGTAAAAGATATATCTCGTTTCTTTCTTTGTTTCCCTCGTTGTTACTGTTAGCAAGAATTTTTGTGTAATACAATATGCGAACCGGCCCTTAATACCGCCAAATGGGTACTTTCTAAAGCCTACTCCTCTTTTATGGCCAAACCAAAAATATTGAAAAAATGTATTATGGATTATCAACTCTAGGACAACATATGCAACATTTTTCTTTTTCGTACCACCAAAACTTCTATATGAAAAATTGTTTCAACTGAATGGTGTTTTTTGGCTTGAATTTCCTACTGCTCCTAAGCGGCTTAGGTGATTTAATTCATTAATGCTTTGATAAATAGATAAACTTGATAGCTATAAATATAACATAGAATTATTCAATCGAACAATGACGCTCATGTGAAAAGTATTATTTTCTCCTATTTTGCCCTTTCAAGGACGCAGCGAGCGTCGTAACAGCCACCACGCATTGTGCACTGATTTGAACGTTATTTCAATGTCGTTTCCGTAGATATTCATACAGACAAACATCGAGCTGCTAATTTGGCGACGGTAATCGCCTTAAAGAGAAAAAAAAGCTCAACACAATGGTAGCCTTTGCGAACTTGCACGTGTGTTCAAACTGTTTTAGGGTCTTCAGATAAATATTCATTCGAGCACCTACTTATTATTTGTTACTAGTTTGATTTAGTTTATTTATTCATCTTTATTATTTTGGTAATTTCTCGTTTCTTTCTTTTTAAAATTTCTGAAATGCCCACATCCCAATGCCCAAATGTCCACATCCAATAGAGAAATATAAACACAATCACTAGTTTGATAATTTTAATGATCCCGCCTGAATAAAGCAATGTTGTGATGTATTATTATGTAATTACAATTAATGTTTTATTCTCTTATTTACCGATTACTTGTAAGCATAATAAGATTTGATTAAAATTTTTGCTATACTACTGTTTATTTTCTCGTAGTCAATGGTAAGAAATAGAGTACATAACTTGTGAAAAAAAGTTCCATCGCGGGCCTTATATCCCTCGCTCCGCTCAGGATTCTATTCTAGAATCCTTCGCTGCTCGTAGGATCCAACTTCGTGCCTCGAAGGGAATTCTTAATTTTTTTATTTGTTGTGTAATCTACTATTACTTATTTATATTGTTTGACGATGATCAAAAAGTCACCTTGTATACATTTATTAGAGTGTTTTGTTTTGCTTCGCGTTTTTAAATTCTGCACGTGTCTCCTAAAAAGCGGTTATTCTTTCGTGGGTTAATAGCATTAACCACTCGAGTCTGAATTAGATATAACAATTTGAAGAACACTGCACACGTGCCGTACTTATTCGTGTGCTTCAAATTTAAATTTAGGAAGGCTCAAAAATAATGTGTCATAAAATCTGAATTGATTCGGTGATATTGAGCATTTTCGTAAAGCTCATAATAAGGGCTTCAGGTGATATATCGTCCGTGCAAAGGTCCCGGTTACTCCAGGCGGAAAGACCCGCAGTGCGAGAGGGACGGAATCGGGGGAAATGGACGAAAAGTCTGTTTTAAATGAATATAAAAAATTCACTAAAATTGCTACGAAAATTTCCATTACCAGTAATTTAGGTATTGTTAAAACCCATCTAAATTAATATCTCTGAAGTCTTTATGCTATCCCAATTTCTCAGAATACCAAAAAAGTGTAATAAATTTAGTGTAGTAACTTAATTTAAATAACTATTTCTATCGAGTGAAACTCATCCAACCGCGTTTCTGATAGAACTAAATCTACAAAAAGATCCCAAAATTGTTATACTAATTTATTTAACTTAAAACGTCCTTTGAACAGCAGATAAATAACTTCAAATAGTGTCAATTTTGATGACATACCATGCTTGAAATTTTCCATGGTACATAACGAATATGAGCCGAGAATTTGCCTTAGCCTCAGGTTTCTATAAATATACATATAGCCAGTTTTTCTTGAATATTTTTGTTTGTACTATTTTAATATCATTAACATTTTTCTTGTTTTGTCTACCAATATATTCAGGTGGTAGAGCTGATGCCGGGCTCGGCTGCGGAGGTACCACCATCTTACTTGGAGACCCCCTCGAATTAATTCGGGTGAGAGTAAGGGGACAGCTCACAGGCAAAAAACCAGGAGGCCCACAATCCCTGGGACCGATGGACGGCGGTATATCCATCCCTAATAGCCGGGCCTTATATAGAACAGACTGGTGACGGGCAGCAGCGTCACTGGTGCGAGGGTTCCGGCACCGCGCTCACCAACCCGCCTGTCCAGCGTGTGTGAGTATGGGCAATTCTTTTAGGATGACCGCCAGGAGTGGCAAAGTCCTGGAAAGGCTTATGTCCAGCAGTGGACGAACTAGGCTGATGGATGGTGGATGGATATTTTATAACAGGGTAAGTAAATATTTATTTTAAAAGTAATGGTGCCGCTTTAGGGTTTAAATAATAAGGACCTTTTACCGGACGATATATCACCAGGAGCCCTATTAATGTCACTCCGCTGTCCGTCCGTCTGTTCGTATGTCACGGGTATTTAGCTCTTAGACGGAATGAGATAGAAACCTGAAATTTTTATATGTTGTGTAAAATGTTGAACCAAAACCGAATTTTGAATTTAAAATCTCAATTTATATACTATATAAATATATCTCTATACTGTACTATATTTTTGTGATGTTTTACTTTTTTTTTTCCTCGCAAGTGTGTTGAAAAACGTCGTACGAAACGCGTCAGCATTGGTCATTACACACGCGGCTCCATTACGCTCCCGCCCTTCGATCTCGGGCTGCAATCGAGCCTTGTGTGTAAGGACCACCTTAGCTCACTTGTATCATAATGTACTATTATAATATATATAATCGGGTTTACCGCGATAAATTTTTACCTTTTTTACGAAAAGGGGACACCTTTTCGTAAAAAAGGTAAAAATTTATCGCGGTAAACCCGATTATACCTATATATTATAATGTGTACGAAATGCGAGAGTTTAAAGTTATATAATGTACTATTGTTTCTTTTTTTAATGTTGATTGCTGAAACAGCAAAACTAGCTACAGTAACTAATTAAAAGCGAAAAATTATAAGTTAAAACTTTAGTACAGTACAATTGCAGTAACTAAAAGAGGGTCGGGATCGTTGCGACCTGGGGGGCTATTCCGGAGAAACAGTGGAAACGAGACTTCTACAACCCGAGCTAAAAATGTACGGAGTTCGACAGATAAAACAGGTTTTTACGGTCGAAAAGACTAATTCGACAGACTGGGAATAGCCCCCCTGAAAGACGATGGAGTGACTAGTAAAGAAAAAGGAATGCCTCGGTGGTTTGGACATGAATGAAAGTAGACTGACGAAAGAAATTTATGGTGCGCAATTGGAAGTTACAGTTCGACCTGCCCCCCTATTCTGTATCTTTAGTTGCCAACTGCACGAGGTGCCTATCATCAAAAACATAGCTAAAAACTGAAATTTCAAAATTGCCTTTAGTGGGTATTGAACTATTAACAATCTGTGTCGTCACTTCAAGTGCGAAAATATCCTTAGGACATCGGAATTCGATAGTATATCTATGTTTTTGATGATAGGCACCTCGTCCAGAAGGCAACTAGAGATACATAATAGGCCCTCAGCCCCCCTATTCTGTATCTTTAGTTGCCAACTGCACGAGGTGCCTATCATCAAAAACATAGATAAAAACTGAAATTTCAAAATTGCCTTTAGTGGGTATTGAACTATTAACAATCTGTGACGTCACTTCAAGTGCGAAAATATCCTTAGGACATCGGAATTCGATAGTATATCTATGTTTTTGATGATAGGCACCTCGTCCAGAAGGCAACTAGAGATACACAATAAGCCCGCAGGCCGCCCTAGAGGGATGTATGCTGATCAAATTGGCGACACACTGAAGAAGGGCCATGTCAAAAGTACCCTGAATAGAAGAGCTTTTATGAATAGATTGATGGATGTGGAAGAGGTGAAAGAAGTGTGTCAGGATCGTAGCAGATAGAAATCTGTAGTCTCTGCCTACCCCTCTTTGAAATAGGCGTGAGCACGAACGGAAAAAAAAAGATTTCTTGATTCAAATACAAATACAAATACAAAATTATTTATTTCTTTACACAATCATAGGTATTTACAGGTTGTTGGAGCCTCCGTTTAAGTAAAATAATACCTGTAGTAGGAGACTCCGCTCTTCCATAGTGGACAGCAAACTTATGATTAGCTTAATTAATACAATATATGATTAGGTACTAATGTATGTGAATAAGTGAGGGATGGTGTGTATAGGTGTGACTGAGATTCCCTAGCCCTACGACCGAAGTCTTGGGATCAGTATTAAAAAAGCTACTAGGGAGGATGAGTATGTGTATGTTTGTGAGTGTGGTGTGTAATGCATGAGAGTGTGAAGGTGTGTGTTTTTACATTGTAAGGCCGCTTGTAATCAAATTTTGGGTAAAACTAGAAATACTTACATATTTTATAATAATTATTTAACAAACTTCAAGACAATATCTTATTGGTCAAGACAAAATATGCATTCCATATAACGAAAACTATATTTACTTGGACCAAGTAAAATATTGTCTCAATTTTACTGTCTTCATCTGAGACATTCGTTTTGAAACAAGAAGTATGAAGTTTTATTTGAAGAATAAACTTATATTTTGATTCAAAAATATAGATTGTCTCATGATCATGCAAGAATTTTGTATTTTTATTTCAAGAATATACGTTGTCTTCGATGACACTAAATAAAATAAATGTAAAGACGCTAACCAAAGCTTCGGTGTTATATGGTTCCCAGTTTATAATGTTCAGATCATCAATCAAATTAAATCCTAGTTGTAACTGCGACAACGTTTTTAGGGTTCCGTAGTCAACAACAAGGAACACTTATAGTTTCGCCATGTCCGTCTGTCTGTCTGTCTGTCTGTCCGCGGCTTAGCTAAGGGACTAGAAAGCTGTAATTTGGCATGGGTATACATATTTATCACGCCGATAAAATGGTAAAGCAAAATTTTAAAAAATATTGTTTTTAGGGTTCCTCCCCTACACGTAAAGTTGTTAGATAGGTAATTTAAAAATATTGGGGTATGAGAAGACCATTTTTCGATCTAGGGTTCTGTTTGCGAAATATTAAGCTTAAAAGTGTTAATTTTATTTAGAGTCAAGTGTCCCCCCTCCCTGCCAGCGAAACGGTTGTATTTGGAGACGTGAAAAAAACTATCACAGCTAAGTAGACTTTACAAGTTAACGAGTACAGATCGCGCCAAACTTTTAGTCCCCTCTAAACACGGGGCGATTCACATCAGCAGTTACAAAATGTATGGGCCGTTCTTGGGAAGAGCAACTTCTGAGCGTACTAAAAGTTTAGTTGACAAACTTATAAAATGTACTTGGAGAAGAAGTCCGCATATTGTGCAGGGCAACTACGGAACCCTATACTGCGCGTGGCCCGACACGCACTTTGCCGGTTTTTTATTAATTGATCAGATTGCTAAATAAAACCGTATGTAGCAGCATGTAGCCGGCCGGTGGTGCTACAAGACTACAAGCCATGACAAGTGTATGTATATCACAATAATCTCTTGTTTACATTCTGGGGAAAGAACGATGGACTTTGCTCTGATCATTCTTCAAATACCTGACAGTTGATAAAGAGGTGTTCACATTGCAGTCATTAAGGCGATTACCTTCGCCAAATTAGCAGCTCGATATTTTTCACTACGAATATCAACGGAAACGACATTGAAATAACGTTCATATCAGCGCGCAATGCAAAGTGGCTGTTACGACGCTCGCTGCGTCCTTGAGAGGGCGAAATAGGAGAAAATTATACTTTTCACTTTGACGTGATTACTCGATTGAATAATCTTATGTTATGTTTATAGCTATCAAGTTTATCTATTTATCAAAGCATAGATGAATTCAATCGACCAAGCCACTCAGGAGCAGTAGGGAATTTGAGGTCAAAAAACACCATTCAGTAAAAAAAAAAATTCATGTAGAAGTTTTGGTGGTATGAAAAAGAAAACTGTTGCATATGTTGTCTAAGAGTTGATTATTCATAATAGATTTTTTCATTATTTTTGGTTTGGCCATAAACGAGGAGTAGGCTTTAGAAAGTACCCATTTGGCAATGGTAAGGGCCTTAATTGCATCTATCACCGGTCGTTGTCCACGTGTATACGGTCCGTTAATCCAATCGTAATTTGATATTATTCGGTCAAGCCTACGTTCTTGAATGTAGCCTGGTTCGACCACTGCTAGAGATAGGTAGGGTTACCAGATGACAGGGATTTTCAGGAAATCAGGAAAAAATGGGATTTGTCAGGAATTTTCAAAGGAGATGAATAATTGCTTAAAATTATTATATTTATTGAGTTTTATTATATAATGCGAGACAACGCGGACTTTTAGTCATTTAATTCATAGTTTTACGATTTTCCCGCCAAGCTCATAGTGCTAGTCGCCAAGAAAGAGAAGTCGTAGAATCAACAAATTGAATCAAGCAGAGCTCGCCTTCTGGAGCAGAGTGGAAAAAGTAAAGTTGAAATAGTTCTCTTTCACAAGGCTGTCCAATAATGCGGAGTCGGAGAAAACAGGAACTCGAAAATTCAATAATCCTTTAGATTTTGTTGCACTATTCCTGAATGTTTCAGATTAACAAAATGTTGTTCCTGTGTTGAATTCGAAACCAAATAAAATAGTAAATAAATCCATGAATAAATAAATAAAATAAATAAATTCACGAAAGGCACTATGGGTCTTCAACCCGCGGCCCTCGAGCCGCATGCCTGCTGGGACATTTTTGCGGCCCCCAGAGGCTAAAGAAATTTTCATCTATTCTATATAAGACATTTTTAATTCACTTGTTTGGTTTTAAATTATTGTTGAAGTGGTATGTTTACGTGCGGCAATGTGCGGCCCTTTGACAGACCTGGAATAGATTATTGGCCCTCCAGCTAAAAAAGTTTGAAGACGCCTGATCTAACCCTGATCTGGGTTCAAATCCTGTCGGCAAGTTTTTGATAATTTAAGTGCGTAGTTTTAGCACTTCCTGAAATAGTCCAGTAATTGATGTCAAGATATACAACTGCAATGATTTTTCTATAGATGTAGCATAGAGTAAGAGATCGGTTATGGAGTAACGAAAGCGAGACCAAAAAACTTGACAAGGGCAGATCACATTTTGTTTACATCTGCCGAGCATGGAATTAAATTTATGTCCATCCACCCACCAGCCTAGTTCGTCCACTGCTGGACATACTTAAGCCTTTCCAGGTTTTTGCCACTCCTGGCGGTCATCCTGGAAGAATTGCCCATACTCACACACGCTGTGCAGGCGGGTTGGTGAGCGCGGTTCCGAAATCCTCGCACCAGTGACGCCGCTGCCCATCACCAGTCTGTTCCATATAAGGCCCGGCTATTAGGGATGGATATCAAATCAAAATCAAAAATGTTTATTGTGTTAACCAAATATTTACATAATTACAATTACAGCTGGAGCCTTCTTTTAAGTAAAAATACCTGTATCAGAAGACTCCGCTCCTTCAGTCCGCAGCATTGGTTTTAGAAAACAGTTTCAAAAATTTGCTTAGAATTTTAAATTTACAAAAATTAATTAAAGTAATAATAAAGAACACAATTAAAGTAATAATAAGAACACAAAACAGATATGTATATAATAAAAGAAAGATAACATCCTGCATGCGTCCATATTATGGAAGTAGCTAAATATGAGGGGGTGCATGTGTGTGTGTGAGAGGGTGTGTGAGAGGGTGTGTGTGAGTGTGTGAAGGTGAGGGATATACCGCCATCCATCGGTCCCAGGCATGGTGGGCCTCCTGGTTTTTTGCCTGTGAGCTGTCCTCTTACTCTCCCCCGAATTACTTCGAGGGGGTCTCCAAGTAAGATGGTGGTACCTCCACAGTCGAGCCCGGCATCAGCTCTACCACCTGATAAAAATGTATGTAAATGTTGTTATTTAGGGAATTGTGTATTAAAAGACCACAAGTATGATGATAATACGTAATACGTAATGGAGAATGCGAAATGAATGTTAATTGCGTAATTGTTATCATTTTAAATTTAATCCGTAAGTATTCAGAGCAATAACGTGAATAAATGCGATAATTTTTCCCACCTATTTCTGTACAAAACTTTTTTGTTAGTTCTAAAACATTGCATTCAGACATCAATATATTTTTCACTTCCCATGCTCGTAAAGTTCTTGTATCTACTTGGGCATAAAGTAGTTTTCTTCTAAAACTATCGGCAATAGACCATACAGCCAGTACACAGTACAACTTTATAGACAAACTTTTTGAAACTCAATAATGTTCGCGCTAGGATTCTATCATATTAGAGCATAGGATAGAAGCTTCAGATGATGGTCAAGAATGATACTTTATATAGTGACTTTAACGGTAGTTAATATAAAATTAATAAACAGACATGCATGTCTGATTTTTTATTTAGGTTCTTTGGACATGGCTGTATGGGCTAAGTGCCCTTTGCCTTTCCACTTCTCCGCGGGAAAATTAAAAAAAAACTGGTGTGGCGGGAAACAGCTGTTCTTTTTTCCCAATAGGTACATATATTAAGTTGTTTATTTAAATTTGCATTAAATATTACCTAGGTCCTGATTGTGCAATATTATGCCATTTGCTAGCAATATCACTGTTTCATTTCCTCGCAACCGAAGTGAAAAGCAGAGTGTATAACTAGCATAAAACCCATTTTATTCTCGACTCTATATATGCCCTCGCCTCTCGGGTTATGGCTTTTTAAGATAGTAAAATATTAATTTCTGAACAAAATAAATACCACTTGTTACCTTACAAGATGAAGTACAGGTTCATTAAAAAAAAATTTGGCACTAATGTATAGTAACTTCAGAAAAAAAAACAGGATGTCAAGTTCAGGTTACACCCGTAGCACTGCAATGCTATTCAAGAGATTTTCTTGAAATTCCTGTTTTTTTTTCTGAATTTAGTATACATTATTGCCGTGATTTTTTTTAATGAACCTGCACTTCATCTTGTAAGGTAACAAGTGGTATTTATTTTGTTCAGAAATTAATATTTTACTATCTTAAAAAGCCATAACCCGAGAGGCGAGGGCATATATTATATTTGATTATATTTGTTTTCATTTCCTCACACTATGCATTGAAAAACGTAGTATGATACACGGGCGTAAAAGCAATAAATTACTCGGTTACGTTTAAAACACTCGCTACGCTCGTGTTTTAAATCGTCCTCGTAATTTATTCCTTTTGGCCCTTGTAGCATAAACTACTATTATTGCATTCATGTGAAATAAAAAACAAAAAATATTTTTTGAATTATTGCATATCAAATCAAATCAAAAGCTATTTATTGCCACAAGATGTACATAGAAATACAAAAAATACATGTATAATTAGAAAACTTAACTAAATAATAATATTTCGCTGCACTTATGTGGCAAAAGGAATAGTCTCAGACATGTTGCGTGTTGTGTAACAACAACACAACGCTGGTTTTCAGACTGCCCCTTTTACTATGCTAAACTTGAAAAAATATATATATTTACTTTTTAATTAAATTAAAGTGGAGATCATCTTGCAATTTTCTATAACATTTTGATTCATCTATATATGGGCGCTTTACACAATTAATTTACAAATTATTAATCAGAAAGACATCTTGTAATGTTTGTAACACAAAAAAATTACAAAGTATTTTAGGTTTGTATAGTGTTAGATAAATCTTAAATAAAATATCATATTTATATACTTGTAATATAAACATGTTTCCATAAAAATATCTATATGAAAATCTTTCTGCATTTTGAAAAAGTTTCATCAGTATTTTTCTATTTGTAAACGTTTTTTAGGGAACTGGATAAGTCGCCCGGTCGATAGGCGGAGACGCATATTCGAGTCCTGACCTGGGATTTATTTTCTTAGGGGATTAAATTTCTGTTTCAATGTTTTAATGCAGTCTGCAATATTTTGAAATCGAAATGAAATGAAATCGAATAATTTGTCTTATCCCTCTTTGATGAATACTTGCGATTGTCGGCACTTAGTGAAACTTGAATAACAACATGATGAATAAAGACACTTGCACTCGTTTCACAGTTTCACCCGACCGGTTTCGGTTTTATACAATCACCAAGGGTTTAGACTGATTAGATTTTATTCCGTGCAATAAATGATACAGTAAACTATTATAGTTTTACTATTATTTTAGTTTTGACCGATTATTATGTTATCTTTACAATAGTAAACTACTTATAATACTATAATAGCTTAAGGCGATTACCATCGCCAAATTAGCAGCTCGATATTTGTCACTACAAATATCAACGGAAACGACATTGAAATAACGTTCATATCAGCGCGCAATGCATAGTGGCTGTTACGACGCTCGCTGCGTCCTTGAGAGGGCGAAACAGGGGAAAATTATACTTTTCACTTGGACGTGATTACTCGATTGAATAATCTTATGTTATGTTTATAGCTATAAAGTTTATCTATTTATCAAAGCATAGATGAATTCAATCGGCCAAGCAACTCAGGAGCAGTAGGGAATTTGAGGTCAAAAAACACCATTCAGTAAAAAAAAAAATTCATGTAGAAGTTTTGGTGGTATGAAAAAGAAAACTGTTGCATATGTTGTCTAAGAGTTGATTATTCATAATATATTTTTTCATTATTTTTGGTTTGGCCATAAACGAGGAGTAGGCTTTAGAAAGTACCCATTTGGCAAAGGTAAGGGCCTTAATATATCATTTATTGCACAGAATAACATCTAATCAGTCTAAACCCTTGATGATTGTATAAAACCAAAACCGGTCGGGTTAAATAAGCTAATGAACTGTGAAATTAGTGCAAGTGTGTTTATTCATCATGTTGTTATCCCTCTAGATCTAAACTACGATTAAAAAGAAAACTAAATAGTATACCTATTCTACTGTTAATCTATTTTTACGTTACCTTATTGCTCGCTGCGCTACCGGAGCTCACCAGTAACCTTTTAATTGAAACGTCGGAGAAAAAAGAACCGATATTTATTTTTTACAAGTACCTACCGTAAAAATGTAGTTTGTGTCTAATAAATATATCTAACTAGCTTTTGCCCGCAGCTTCATCCACGCTGATATCGTTTGCATTTTCCTGAGATAAAAAGTAGCCTGTCACTTTTCGGCCCATAAACTATCTCTATGCAAAAAATCACATGGATCAGTTGCTCCTTTGCTGTGTGAAAAAAGGACAAACCAACAAACACACTTTCGCATTTATAACAGAGGTACGGATAATGTGTCTGGAGCATGGATGTATACGTAAACTGGATTGAGCACTGAAGGATGTTACGCGTAGAAAAATAGACTCTATTTCATACAGTTAAAAGTTATTTTATTATGACACAACCAACTAGAGAAAACGTGCCGAGCGGGACAACACACAGTCGATGCCTGTGTCCTACTCGCACAGTTGCCATCACAAAAAAAACAAATTGCGATGGTAGGCTTGAGTTTTTCACGATTTAGTTTTTCAACGACTTTATAGTATTTAGCTTTTAGTAAATACTTTTTTTTTAACCGACTTGAAAAAAAGAGGAGGATCTCAATTCAACTGTATTTTTTTTGGGTATGTTATTCCTTATCTCCGTCAATTCTGAACTGAATTGAATGATTCTTTTTTTGTTTGGAAAAATTTCCTTTGAGGTAGGTCCCATTTTAAGATTGACCATGATCTGATGAAAGTTTTCAGAGATAGGCAGTGGAACGCCTCAGAAAGTAACAGCGTACCACTTGATATTAAGGAAATCGCTTTGTACTACGATGTTGATCGCAGAGTATTACTTGGAAATTGTCAATCTTCCACCTGACCTTCGATCCTGGTCTTATTAAGTCATTACCATAGAACTCTTTAACGAATGAGAGCACTTACCTCGAGATTGCGGCAATCACTTTGGTAGGGTGCTGATTGTCGGGCATTTCTTGGAAATTATCAGAATACCCACCTGACCTTCCATCCTGGCTTCACCACCATAGAACTCCTTAACGGACGACAGCATACCACTCAAGATTAAGGCAATCGCTTTGTATTAGGATAGTGATTGCCGAGTACTACTTGTAAATTGTAATTTCTCCACCTGAACATTGATCTTGGCCTCATTACCATAGAACTCCTCAACGGGTGACAGCACATAACTTGAGATTACGGCAATCAGTTTGTATTAGGGTGCTGATTACAGGGTATTTATTAAATATAACCAATTATTACTTGTCCTTCGTTTTATATCAACAGCGCGTTTACAAGAACTATCCACATTACACAATTTGACCCGTCAACACTAAAAATGTAAAATAATAAACTTTTAACAAAAAATAGTAACCGACTTTAAATGTAACTGCAGCCATTCGCAAAAAAGTTGAAAATAATTATAAAATGACCGATGGTACTGAAATAACACTTTTTCCGACTTCTTTGTTCCTGAAAAATATGTTCTTTAAAAGTGACCGCGTTCCCTTGGTTATAGCAACACAGAAACCAATATAAGAGCGCCGACTTCTAAAGAACATATTTTTTAGGAAGAAAGAAGGCGGAAAAAGTGTTATTTCGGTACCATCTGTCATTTTATAATTATTTTAAGCTTTTTAGCGAATGAATGCAGTTACATTTGAAGTCCGTCACAATTTTTTTGTTAGGTTTATTTATGTTTTACATTTAGTTTTATCCGTAAATGTAAGATCAATCATTCCTTAATAAAGTTGGTATTATTCTTATGCTTGCAAACTGGTAACCCTTTTATCTAAAAATGGCGCCACGGCCGTGACATTTGAAAACAAAATTGTAAAATTAATAATTTTTTGCAAAAATGGTTAAAGCATGCAGCGTGAAGGGCTGCAGAAGCCAAATTTTTGGGAATTGTGGGATATCGTTTCATAGGTAAGGCATAATTATAACGTTTTCTCGGAGAAATGATACATGTTTACATTGATACCGCTAGAGTAACCATGATATTGGGTTTTACATTACACTCTTCCAAAAACTGAAAATATCCGAAGAAAATGGTTAGAAGTTTTAGGAAACGAAGTAAAGTGCAAAAATCCAGTAGTCTGCAGCCGCTATTTTAAAGCAGAAGACTTTAAACCAATAAAATAAATGTTTTGAATACGGTTTTTACTACCTACGTGGTCTCAATCAATTATTTTTAAATATGGTTACCCTACTTAGACAGAGATGAAATTATCTAGTATGACTTCTCGTTCTTCACGTTTTTTGAAACAAGTACTCAGTCCGGTTAGGGTATAGGTTCGTGGTCTGGAGATAAAGTTGCTTGTATACGTTGTTTATTGTGATGTCATTCATTGCGTCACAGTCATTGCGATGTGATTTCATGGGGTTGTTGTACATTCGTCATAAAGTAAATTCGTCACATGTAAATTCGTCACATTTTCGTACAGACAGCAGAAAAATCAAAAATTAATTAAAATAAACACATTATACAACCTGTAACAGAAAGGTGTAACCATATTTAAAGAGCTTATTCAGTCAATGGTATAGAACAACTTTTATTATGGATCAAACACTGTATCTCGAAAAAAGAATTAACTGTTTCCTAGAAAAAAGCAATGCCGCTCGGTGGAAATGTATGGAAGGGCAGATTTTTTATTTTTTATTTCAGTGTTTGCTCCATAGTAAAAGTTGTTCTATACCATTGACTGAATAAGCTCTTCAAACATTTCTGTTACACGTTGTATATTTATTTTTCATAAAGTTTCAATTTACATAATTTTTGTGTAAAGTACCAAAGCAAGCAAAATTATTGGTTTTAGCGCTCGAAATTATACAAGAAAAAACACCTTTATGAATGCTCTCTCTCTCCTTATTCTTAAAAGTGCTGTGATTTTGAAAAACAAATAAAAATTTATTTTTTGTTTGATTTTTCTGTTGTCTGTACAAAAAATGTGACGACATTACTTTGTGACGAATGTACAACAACCCATTTCATGTGATGTTCTGCAGAAGGGTTTGTCAATTCCGGCACAGTGTGGGTAACAGAAGAGCGAAATAAGGAGCCAGACCATGGTTACAGTGTAGTGTCAAGCCAAATACTGTGAACTTCATGGTTTTGTGCAAGTAGATCTCATATTTTATGATGTGGGTCTCTGTAGTAAAAAGACGGGACGCTTAAATTAAGTTTAGTCCTGTCAAATTAGTTAAAACGTGTTACTCCGAATCGACACAATTGTCCAACTTGTGTTTGTTTTTAGTTCAGTGACGACATCACGTTTTGCTAATGTAATAAGTCCCACTGATATTATGATGATACCTTGTATCATTTTTAAAAAAAATTATATATATTTTATAGCATTAGAACCATTAAAAAAAAACTATTCGATATATTTCGACTACAGAACTATTAAAAAGGAATAAAAATGCCATGAAAGCCGTGACTGCGACGCACCGATATGATCAATATACGATCAATAGACATAACCCACGGGCCTCTTATTTCTCAACCGAACGCGTTAGAACAAACATATTGTAAAAATGGTGTATTGCAGCGTGGCAAATTTGTTGTAACTCTTCAAATAACGCAAATAAGACATCCAAAGGAATTTCATTTCATTCGTAAGTAATTTAAAATGCATTTACTGTGATATTAACAGAATAAACCTTCAACCTTAAAATTTCAAATAAAATTTCAACCTTACCATGAAATACTTAGCGTTGTAGCGAGTACCGTTGAAATTAGACAATATTTTGTCCATTGCAGATTATAAAGATTGTCACACATTGAGTCAGAATATTAACGCCGCAATGTATATTTTTCAAACATTATCAACACGGACCTAACTCTGTCATGTTGAAATGTTAAAATGTGTAAATAGCAATATGGGTGTCATTTTTATGGTTTTTTAGGACGTTTATTACGAAAATGGCATCGATTTTGCAATTTAATTTAGTGGACATGAACATTCTTGAAAGTATGTGTGCCAGAGCAAATCGGCTGTTACAGACGAACAGACAGATAGCCACACAAATGATCCTATTAGGGTTTCTTCTTTTTTACTTTTGAGATATCTATTGATCTATATATCCACAATCTATCTATCTATCTATCTGTCTATCTATCTATCTATCTATCTATCTATCTATCTATCTATCTATCTATCTATCTATCTATATATATCTATCTATATCCAAGCAAAATATCTTTGGAACGGAAGGTAGTACATCCCTAGGGGTTGAATCACGGGATACCAAAAAAGTTTTTTTTTAAATGTCAAAACTTAGACGGACTGTATCTCCCAAACGGCTGGAGTTAGACCGATGTTAATGGGTGTCTAGGAAAAGGTCGCGACGAGATCTGTCTGCAGAAAGTGTCAAAACTTAACAGGCCCATATCTCCCAAATGGCTGAAGCTAGACCCATGTTCATGGTACTCTAAGAAAAGGGCTCGGCGAGGTCTAGATGACGGTAAAAAAAAATGAAAGTTTGTATGAAAGTTCTTTATTATAAAGTTCGTCTGTTTCGAAGTTAGGATTTTTAAATTTTGTGTTTAGACTGACAATTGAAAATTACTTTATACGTGTCTCAGCGTTTGTGATAATTCCAACCCCGAAGGGATGAAAAGGGGGATGAAGTTGTCTTTGGAAAGTCTTTCATTTTCAAAGTAAAATGACTAAATTTGTTATTTAGGTGGTCAAGACCAAGGTTCAATGACAATTTTAGCGAAAAACACAAAATAAAATTTGTGCCCTATACTAATTTAAGAACAACTCCCAGTATGGGAAAGTTAGTATTGTTTTGGTTATGTTTTTTTCTCAAAAAGGGTCTCTGACTACTTACCGAGTCTTCAGTATGTATTTTTGGCTATATAATTAGAAATGACCCAATGTAGGTACCTCACAAATATTGCAAGTATTAGGAGTATGTTTACTTTCGTAAGTACTTTCTAAATCCAATAAAAGGAATAGAAAATTTGTGTTTTGATGTAAATAAAAATTTAAGGGATGAGTTAATGTTCTTTCGTCTTGCGGATGCACTCCTCTCATGTTAGGTGCATTTAACTAATATCATAAATGCGAAAGTTGGGATGGATAGATGTTTGTTACTCTTTCACGCCGTAACTGATGAACCGATTGGGTTAAAACTTTGCACAAATGTTGTTCTAAACCTGGAATAGGACAAAGGCTATTTTATATCCGATAAATCAGTACCCATAGGATGGCAATGGGGTGTCAAGTTTCTATAGAAAAGTGATGTACTGTTACTCCTTCACGCCGTACCTACTGAACCGATTAGGCTAAACTTTGCACAAATGTAGTTCTAGACCTGGAATAGGACATAGTAGACCACTTTTTATCCCATTAATCAGTTCAGAGGCAATTGGGTGTCAAGTTCCTATAGAAAAGTGATGCACATCTTTACGCCGTACCTCCCGAACTAATAAAGCTGAAACTGCTTTAAATGTAGTTCTAGACCTGAAATAGGACATACGCTACTTTATATCAAATCAGTAACCAAAAATCTTTTTTGTTTGGAAACGCGGCATTGCTTTCGGTCTCGCCAAAGACCCTTTAGCAGAGGATTAATTCAGAGAACAAAAAATAGTGTCTTTCGGAAACGCAGCCCGGCCTTCGGCTTCGCCAAAGACCGCCAACGATACTTAAGCAGATGATTAAAATTAATTAGAAAACAAAAGATAGTGTCTACTGGAAATACGGCTCGGCCTTCAATCTCGCCAAACATGCTATACTAGGGGATTAAATCAGTTAAAAAAGACAGCCAAAGACACATTAGCAAAAGATTAATTCAGAGAACAAAAAATAGTGTCGATCTGCAAAACGGCTCGGGCTTCGGCCTCGGCAAAGACGGAAACATGTCTTGGTGTTCGGCCTCGCCAAAAACACGTTACATAGGGATCAAATTAGAGATGATGAGAACCAAAAACACTTTAAATACTCCAAATCAAAGCCAGCTGTACTACTAAAACTAAAAATATTTACAGATTCGATACGACTATACAAAAACTTAATCAACGCGGGCGAAGCCGCGGGGAAAAGCTAGTTCTAGTATATTATTGAACAGCTTAGTAAGATGCGGGGTAAGCGGTTCAATCATCGCTATAATTGTGTCATTTGTTTTCCATCTTCACCAGAACTTTTGTCTTTCTTAAGCTGTGTAATGGCATGTTCTTTTAATCTATTAAGTATAGCTGGCACTGATTCTTGAGGTGCTTCGTTATCAGAGAAGATTTATATAAGAAGACATATGAGACGCGATCAAAGAAGTATCCACTTCAAAAATTTATTTGTTGATGATTTTTCCTATTGTCCTATGGTCTATTGTACATAATTCTGCATCACTAATGCCGAATTACAGCCGATACCGTTTCTAAATTATGCCACAGACAGACCGAGACTACGCTAAAAAGGTTCATACTTTCAAAGAGAACCCTAAAACAGTAATCTTTTGTTGAAATTCATTCAAAACGCGAAACAATGAAATCTTAATCGAAAATCAAGGACAGGTATTCATATCACACTGTCACAGCCAAACGCAGAGATAACCCCTTTTCTGACCGACGCCAAATCCTCTATTGTAACCCACCCGGCGCTCAAAGCTCCATAAGAGTTTCCACATAAGCGCTTCTCAAATAAAAGGATCAAATTATACAAATAAAGGGACAATCACGTTCAAAAGGACATGAAAGAGAGGTAATCAAACAACTATACGTGTTTATTTCTGGAGTCGCACAGAGGACAAATAGAACGCCCCCGCGCGACCGGGAGCAACTGTCACTAGACAAATACGTGTATGATTGACTCTCGATATGATATGTGCTCGTGGGTTATAAATGCGCAATCTATTGAAAGGATGAATCGGTTACGCTAAACAGATGCTAGCATTGTGGCGAGAGTCTTGCAGATTGTGCAATGTTTTCTGATTGGTTGATTAGTTCAAATATCGTAGTGGTAACGCGTGGAACGTGGTCGTAGCCCGTATCGTTACATGGCCTAGTCTAGAGTCTTAGGTGTCTAAGGGTTTTCTGAAATATGCAGGCTGAACCAATTACGGATTTTAGCATGTGGCCCCCAGGATTAGTCAAGCCACTAGAAACCAAAGGCGGTCAAATCACTCAAACATTTATTTATCAAATTCAAATAGTTTATTTTGTAAAGTATTTGACTACAAACCGTGCATAAGGTCGGTATTATAATAGAATATCGGATTATCGGATTCGGGCAATTCTTGATATCTACTTTAATATCCCAGCTAGCAAAGTATCAATAAAAGAAAATTTACCAAGGAGTGCTATAAATGTGACATAAAAGCAACGCTATTGCTCCTTGTCTCGCGCTGCTATATATTGGTGTTTCAGATCACTATTTAGATGTACAAGCTTTAAAAGCCAAATCGTGATATTACGTGATGCCATAAACGTTTATTCAACTGCTTTTAAAAGCACGTATAACACAGCTGTAAAACAGTTCTCACAAAATCGTCTTACACAAACTATTCTCTATAACAGGTTTTAATAGTACGCTTTTGTAGCAAAGTTGGGCAGTTGTGGCTTCCAATTCACTGCATTACTGCTGGTGATATATCTGGCACGCTTGTTACTAGTCCATGATATAAAAGAACACACCACAGCTCATCTGCATATTTTCTATATGCTTGCGCTATTAACATTATAAGGGATCTATAATTACACTAAAAAGTAGTTAATACACTATAGCAAGGCCCATATAACACCAGTTACATTCTAGATGTTTTTGCTCCCATATAATGCTAAGAAGCCACATAATAACTGAAAATGATACCTTTATGGAAACCTTCTGTTCTACAAGAGAACTTGCAACATCTTTTTTAAGAAACCCTTCAAGCCTAGTTGTTTTAGAATAAAATGGTATTAGGTATAGTTCTTGCACTAAAATACAAGGAAAATATTGCTTGGAAAAATCATTCATGGAATTTTTTTCCGTCCACCGCGTCCATGTGAAAAGTATTATTTTCTCCTATTTCGTGCTATCCCGAGGCCCACCGACGCGACGTCGTCATAATGCAGTGCGCGCTGATATGAACTTTATTTCAATATAGTTTCTGTTGATATTTGTACCGACACATGTTGTCTCAAGGTCTGCGAGTTGGTACAAAACTGTAAGTAGGTTTAAGGTACTTGTGTAAATAAATAAATGTACAAAAGTCTATTCTTTTTATCGTCAATATTTACGATTCGAAAACCATTTTGAGGAATTGCTTTCCTTAACCGTTTCTAGTATACATATATTAAAATACAATCAAATCCAAATTTACAGTTTAATTATCAAAATATTCAAAATCGGAGCACTCTGCATGATAACGCCACCTAGCGTCGGCTGACTAAATTCTCATTAATTAAGAAAGCCTGGTTCATGATTTAAAATACACTTTATTTATATCTTTATGCCAATAGATGTCAGTGGTTTTCTAGCTTCAAATACTTATATGTCATATAATATTTTTCTATTCGCCTGATGACGACCCCACTGAGGGGTCGAAATATAATGCTTAAATCCATTTAATTAAGTATTTATATTTATGTAAAATAAAGTAAGTAAGTAAGTAAATCGTTTATTTGTGAGAATTCGGGTTTACAATGGATGTAACATATAATTACAGTCCCAACAAATTCAACCATGTCATGGCGTACAAATATTTGGTTGTATATTTAAATCATGCACTAACAAAAAACAAATTGAGAATAATTATAAATATTATAAAACATATATGTCAATTAAATAAGAACAAATGTCAATATATAAGGTCTTTCAATTTAAATTGAAAGTATTTTAGGAGGTAACACTAATCAAAGTCTTCTTGTACGAGTTCCACTATTTTATTTCTTTAATTATTGCGACTAGTTTCGTCTATTTGACATCGTCGGGCTGATTGGAATAGGTTAATAGTATATTTAATATAGGTTAATAGTAATAATTAAGTAATAAAAAGTTTGTATGGACAAGTGAAGAAAAAGTTCGCGCAAGAAAAAGTACTTTGCAGTGGAATGTGATGTATTAACGATACTGAATCACCTCCTAAATTACTTTCAATTTAAATTGAAAGACCTTATATAATATGTAAAAAAAAAAACTTGAAGTTGGAACAAAACAATCGTAGGAATATCAAACTAGTTACAATGCAAAAATGTCTGTAGTAATGACCGATGGTACCGAAACAACACTTCTGCCGACTTCTATCTTCCTGAAACATTATGTTATCTAGAAGTCGGCGCTCCCATATTGGTTTTTATGTTGCTATATCGTAGGGATTGCGCCAACTTCTAGATAACACAATGTTTCAGGAAGAAAAAGTCGGCAGAAGTGTTGTTTCGTTATCATCGGTCATTATACAATTATTTTTAACTTGTTAGGCAATGGTATCGATTCGGCATAACACGTCTTAACTTATTTTGACAGGACTAACCTTATTTTAAGCGTCCTGTCTTTTTCTTTCTTTATCGAAAAGACAAGGACAGAACGCTTAAATTTAGTTTAGTCCTGTAAAATAAGTTAAAATGTGCTTCACCGAATCGGTACCACCGACTGTTGTTATATTTGAAGTCAGTTACTACATTTTGTTGAAAGTTTTTTTAATTTACATTTTTTAGTGTTGGCAGGTTAAGGCGATTACCATCGCCAAATTAGCAGCTCGATATTTGTCAGTACGAATATCAACGGAAACGACATTGAAATAACGTTCATATCAGCGCGCAATGCATAGTGGCTGTTACGACTCTCGCTGCGTCCTTGAAAGAGCGAAATAGGAGAAAATTATACCTTACACATGGACGTGATTGTTCGATTGAATAATCCTATGTTATGTTTATAGCTATCAAGTTTATCTATTTATCAAAGCATAAATGAATTCAATCGGCCAAGCCACTTAGGAGCAGTAGGAAATTCAAGCCAAAAAACACCATTTAGTTAATACATTTTTTCATGTAGAAGTTTTGGGGGTATTAAATAGAAAAATGTTGCATATCTTGTCTAAGAGCTGATTATTCATAATACATTTTTTCATTATTTTTGTTTTGGCCGTAAAAGAGGAGTAGGCTTTAGAAAGTACCCATTTGGCAATAGTAAGGGCCTTAAATTGTGAAATATGGGTAGATCTTGCAAACGCGCTGTTGGTTTGTAACAAAGTTCAATGACTACTTCAATGACTACTATCAGCACCATAACACAAAGCTATTGCCGCAAATAGATGCAAATAAATATAGCTAAACTATGTATTTTTACAATCAGTTGTTTACTACCTACAATTTGATGCCCATATTTTAATTTTATTAAATATATTTTACTTTTTTTTATATTTTTCATTTGCGCTCAGTTTTTTTTAATCGCTATAGTTTTCCTGTAATTGGCCAGTTATGATCTATAATCGTAATTTTTTTCGGTTTACCAGTTTCGGAGATAAGGGGCCATATTTTTACATATACATATGTTTGGGTTTTTTTTAAAGATTTCCCGAAACCAGTGCCAGCTAATATAGTAAAAGTATATATTTTTACAATCAGCTTGTTAATATCTACAATTTAATACCCATATTGTATTTTTAGAATAATAATTTTTATTTTTATAACTTTTTGTTGGACATATTTTGAACAATTTCAAAATTTTAATATATTTTTACACGGTTATATGTGGGCAAATTAATTCTATTTTTGTGCAAAATTTCATGTCTTTATCTTTAATGGTGCTAAAGTTGTGAGGGTGTGACATACAGACGAACAGACAATGGAGTCTCACCATGAAGGTTTCTTTTGTACCTTTGAGGTACGAAAATAAATTGTGGTACAAACTAGGTCGCTTGTGATAAAAAAATCCATAAAGATTGTACCCAGTTGCTCTAGTTTTTACTGTAGTTTATCTGTAAAAAATGTTTTTCCTTCTCATGTAATAATAATAATATTATTTGCCACTAATGATACAATTTACATAACAAATTATATACAAGGTGACTTTTTGATCATCGTCCAAATTCATACTGGAGGCTTGATAAGTAATCAGTATCTTGGATTAGTAACAATTTTTGTGAAATTCGTAAAATGAAATTTCAGCTTCCCATATAAATTTAGTTCCAGTCCCGAGTGAATCACTAAGGGAGTCGAAATTTCATGTTACGAATTTTACCAAAATTGTTATTGATGCATGATACCGATCACTTACCAAGCCACCAGTATGAATTTGGACGATGATCAAAAAGTCACCTTGTATATAGAGTGACAAATTGGTCTAAGACTTGGCCTATGACTAATTGCAACATACAAAAAACCGCCGATTTTCAGCTTAGTCTTTTATCTAATCTTTGGCCCTAGATAGTAATCCTGATTATCGCTCCTCTGAATACACTGAGATTATGGCTGAGATTGGAAAACTGCGCTGGGATATTTCTTGCGTTAATGACTCTCTGAAATTGATCATTGCATCTATAACTGGTCAAAATGAAAAGCTTACAGCAGTATCAACACAAATAAATACTGTAAATAATAAGCTCGAAACTCTTGATTTAGATGCCCTTGCTAAACTGAAGCGGGAAAATACATGCGCTCCTCATTCCAAGAAGAAACTACCCATGACAAAACAGTCTACTAACGAATTAAAGGCAACAAGTATAAACCAAAGCAATAAGGAAGTACCAACAGTTGATAAAATTATAGAAAATGATGTAAGTCTTCCAGATGCCGTGGATACACCTGTCGACGCTCCGCTGGAGGAATGGACTGATGTGCGTAAGAAGATTCGGCGGCCTGCTTCACTGTGCTGTACTGCCGGGCCAGATGTCACCTCACTGAAAGCGGTAGAGCGCCGCAAGTACTTCCACCTTTGGAACATGTCATCTGAGGTAAACGAAATAACAGAGTACATTCGAAAACTATGTACCTCTGGAACATGTTCGGTACTGGAACTCAATGCAAAGGGTGACTACAAGTCCTACAAGATCGGAGTTCCAGTAGACCAATACGAAATGTGCTTTTCAGCAGATGTTTGGCCGGATAATGCAAGATTGAAAGAGTGGATTCCCTTTCGAGCATCGCAAAATTTCCACCAGTTCAAAAGATCGGGCCAGCACAATAAGCCCTTGCGACAGTAACTTGGGGAAATCTTTTGATATTATCTACCAAAACGTAAGAGGCCTAAACACGCGACTCCGCTTCTTCAGAGAAAATCTAGTACTCCTGAACCATGATCTAGTAGCAGTAACGGAAACCTTCTTAACCTCGTCCATAGAAGATGCTGAGCTTGTGTGTAGTGGCTGGTCAATATTGCGAAGAGATCGGCCTAAAAGAGGTGGGGGTGTGCTTTTCATTGCCAGACCTGGTCTTACACTACGGCGACGCCTAGAACTAGAAACTAGTAGTGGAGAAGACCTTTGGGCCACAGTTATTCTTAATAATGTTGAATTTAACATTTGCGTTTTTTACATACCTCCTAACTCTGCTGACGAAGTGTACATGCAATTTTTCCAAACGGTAGAAAGCAAAATTGAGACTTTAAAAAATGTTGTAATACTAGGCGACTTGAACCTAAATAGTGCATCGGTCAATATAACGTGTTATTATGGTTATTTTCTGAATATATGCGGCCTGTCAGAGAATAACGAGATTCTAAATGCGTTTGGTAGTAAATTGGATGTGGTCTTGTTGCCTGATAGGGTGGGTGCAGTCTTTGTGGGTGAGGCAGAGTGTGGAAGCCTCGTGCCCCGAGTGGACCTATATCATCCACCGCTCGATGTTGCCATACCTCTTCGTGGGCTACAACACAATTTAAGTTCTGACTTTGTTGATCCTAGTAACATGCAGACCAATATTGACTACAACTTTGCTAAGGGTGACAACATACTTTTATTCAAATTGATGGCTGAAACTTCATGGGACTCAGTGGTAAATGCAACTGACTCCGATGACGCAGTCAATTGTTTTTTAGGTATAGTGTATAGTGTATTTGATGCAAGTATACCGAAAAAAAGGAGGCCAGATGCACGCAAACGTAGATACCCGGTATGGTTTACTGCTGATATCATCAAAAGCATTGGTCTGAAGGCCTCCTTACATAAAAAGTGGAAAGCCTCAAAGAATCCTACTGCCTATACAGAATTTAGTAATCTAAGAGCTGACTTAAAGTTACGAATGTCGTTTGCCTATAAAAATCACATGTATAATATAGAAAAATGTTTAAAAGATAATCCTAGAGCATTTTGGCAGCATATCTCAAGTCTAAAAACAAAAGGTGGTTTTGAGCCACGCGTGATGCATGAAGGAAAGGAATATACTGGCAAAGAGGCAGCTTCTGCTTTTGCTGCCTTTTTTTCCAGTGTCTTCCTACCCGATTTGCCCCTGTTGGATGCTGAGCATGTTAACAATACTGATTACACATCTAATGCAAATTATATACATATCGATCGCATTTTAAAGGCTGATGTCGAGGTCGCTTTAAAATGCCTAAAACCTAGAAGCTCCTTTGGCCCAGATGGCATCCCTCCTTATTTTTTAAAAGCTTATAGTGGGCAACTATTGCTTCCACTCACGCACATATTCAATCTTATCCTCTCAACGGGCAAGTATCCCACAAAGTGGAAACTCTCGCGAGTGACGCCTATCCCTAAAACTTCTAAAACCACTTCTGTGTCCGATTATAGACCAATTGCCAATTTATGTGCGGTGGCTAAAGCATTCGAATCCATTGTTCATAAGAAAATATACCCTCAAATTCAACCCTATCTCTGTGATTCACAGCACGGGTTTCGTAGTCATCGTTCTGTAAACGGCAATCTTCTCACACTTGTCGAGACAATATCTGGTTACATGGACAGAAGGGTTCAAGTTGATGTAATTTACCTGGACTTCAAGAAAGCTTTTGACCGTGTGGATAACGACGTCCTCTTAACGAAGCTCTGTACTTTGGGATTTACTCCAAAACTTTTGAAGTTCTTTGCTAACTACTTGTCTGGCCGTGAACAGTATGTTCAGCATGGTTGCTTTGTCTCGGAACCGTATCTTACGCGATCTGGAGTGAGTCAGGGATCTATTCTTGGACCTCTCCTTTTCATCCTTATGATTAACGACCTTGAGAGTGAAATAGCTCATAGCTCATGCCTTCTTTACGCAGACGACTTAAAGTTGGTCCTTGGTGTTAATCAGCAGGATGATAGTGCATTGATACAAAGTGACCTGAATGCCATATATCAGTGGAGTATTAGAAACAAGCTAAGTTTCAACCCCGACAAGTGCAGCGTAATGTCATTTACACGCTCTCCCCAGCCAATGCATACAAGCTATACTCTGGGCAGCACGGTAATCGCACGGGTTTCTGTCATCAAGGACTTAGGCATCGTCTTCGACACGAAACTCACTTTCCATGACCACATCGTAGACCTAGCAGCTAACTGTTTCAAAAGGCTGGGTTTTGTCATGAGAAACAGTAAAGATCTAAACGACACGAAGACGATCCAATTGCTGTATACTTCGCTCGTAAGAAGCAAGATCGAGACGAGCGCTATTCTGTGGAACCCACATGAGAGTAAATACATACTCATGATAGAGAAGGTGCAGAAAGCGTTTTTGAGATATATATATAAAAGAAAATACGGGTACTACCCTTTTCTATACCCCACCGCATTTCTGATGGGGATGCTGGGCTTTAACTCACTGGAGGTAAGACGAAACATTGAGCTCTTACTAACGGCATGTCGCATTCTGCGAGGCGACTCTAACTGCCCACAGCTAGTAAACGCCACAGCCTCTCTGTTCGTACCTAACAATTACCTTCGTGCTCGACATCACCATCTGCTCTGCGCACCGCGTGCGAGCACGGTAGCTAGAGCCCAGTCCCCTCTGCCACGTGCCATAAATGTCCTAAACACCTTACTGGCAACAAGGCCACAGGTCGATCTATTTGCGGATGAGTTATTCCATATTTTCCGTGAGTGTTTAAATTTTTGCGAAAGCAAAAGTGTGAACGTTTAATTTAAGTTTTGTTTATATGTAGATTTATGTTAAAATGTTTGTTTTTTTTTTTCTTTAGATATATACTAGATCCTAAGTAATGAAAAAAATATATATATGTATACTTACCTACCTAATTTATACAGTGCAATGGTCTCCTGTAATGCTGTATAAATGTTATGTGAATAAATAAATAAATAAATAAATAAATAAATAAATAAATAAATAAATAAATAAATCTACAGGAACAAGAAAAATAAATAGGTAATAAATAACAAAGGAGTAGGAGAAATTAAACCTATATATAGAAAATGAAGTTACAATATAAAATACTAAGGAACATTATACAAAATAGATTCAAGACAGTTAAAAAAATAAATAATGAAACAAACATATTACTACACCATAGCCTACCACACACCTAGGATTGCATAGAAAGCTTGTTGTTGCCGATATGCATGGGTGCATCCCATCTTAAATTATAGTATATTTCATTACGAGTGCGGAAAGCCTGTCATTACAAAGAGTTCCGACAAATGTCTACCCGAGCCGAGGCGCAGCCGAAGGTGAGGGTTGACAGTCGGAACAAGTTGCAATGACGGTTCCGCACGTGTACTGAACAACTATTTTTAATACAGTTGCGAAAAAATGAAGCAATTTAATAAAATAATAAAACACAATAAACTCAACTAACTAATCATTTGTTTCTTTAACTATTTGCTTTTTTCTCTTCTCTCCACGCAATAAATTCGTCGTATGTAGATATTTAGCGACTTTTTGACTTTTCCGATAAAATGTTCTCCGAAGCATTTTGTGCAATTATACTGAGTTCCGGTGGTGTTAATTCAAATAAAATATCGTCGAAATTACTCATTTTGTGCAACAAACAACTAAACTCGCAAAGAAAATTTTTGGAAAATGGCGCCAACCGTAAAAGAATATAAGCAGCAGAGATTTTTTTTTGTTTTCTTCACCCATTCTGGGTAGGCAAAGGGAACTATGCCCATACAGCCAAGTCTTCAGTAGAATTTTTTGAAAATGAAATTTAATGAGATGAAATGAAATGAAACCTAACCTAACTCATTGAATCAAATCTTTAAATCTGATATTGAAACAAATTAGTAGCTTCTTTTTAGAAATATTTGCATGAATCATAAAAACTTCTATGATTTTTTTTTTGTAAAAACTTCGTGGTTGGTTTTTTCTTTTTAATAGACATTATTTTGACAGTTGGGAAAGAGAACGCACGAGTTCGGAAAAGGTAAAGAAAAAGCTCGAGTATGTAATAGCCCACATCCTGAACGCTATACGTCTCTGCAATACGCCACTTTTTGAGCAACTGTATTAAAAAAAACATTTACGGTGTTACCACAAAACGGTGTTTAACTTTAGACAGCGTTTAAATCTTGCTGTCACTCTTTTACAATATGAAAAAAAAGGTGACAACGACAGATTTAAAGACTGTCTAAAGTTAAACACCGTTTTGTAGTAACACCGTTAGAGTTCATAAAGCATATTATACACTATGACTTTAAACTGAACCTCAATAATTTTAGGTTGTATTATTTATTAAACATTTATAGAACACACTTTGACTTTATGAACGAGTAATATTTGTTATACTAATGTCATGCAAAGACTATATTATGTTTAATGGTCATAGATAAAGTATTTAAATGTAACTGTAACTGAAATTTAGCAAAGAGATAAATACCATGGTAGTTATAATGAGCGGTTTTCGAGATTGACCTTGATCAAGCTTTCAGAGGTAAACATAGATGGCGTTACCCTGCTTTCAAGTGTCAAAAAACAAAGATTATTTTTTAATCTGTGGGCAGCAATATTTTGGGGGCTAAAAAATTTCAAGTCAAGTGTCAAACCCAACAACATCCTTCTCTTATTTTGTTGTGTTTATATGGTGTTGTTTTCTACTTGGTGCTTCATTCAACTTTCAACGTGGTCACCCCATACATTGTGGCTAATTGTAAAAATATATGAACATACAGTTTCCCTAAGAATTCATTACGGAAAGAACAATGGATCTTAGCAATAATACATGTGAGGCATGGATTATATCAAAAGAATCTAGTGTTGCCCGAAACACATTTATTGACACTTTTAGTACAGGCTGCGCCATCTATCGAGTCGTTCGGTATTACTTTTTCTTTTTTAATTTGACTTTGAAAACCCCCATAGCCTCCTAAACCCCTCATTACATACGGCTTGAACACTTACATGTGATTGTTGTTGTCTATATGGCAACCCTTTCACATATGAGTGTTAAACCCATGTCAGCTCATGCGAGTTTTAATAACACCATGGTGATAAATAAAGTACACCATTTTGTAAGATTATAATTTATCATTAAAGCTGATTCCGAAGGCTTTAATTTTAGTTTAAATAGTCCTTAGGTTTTAGGAACAAAAGTTAAATTACTTTGGAAAATTACAAGTTTTGACAGCACTGTAACTAAAATTAAAGCCTTCAAAATCGGCTTTATTATCACCTTTATATGGGTTTAGTAGGAACTACCATGGTAAATAACGATTTCTCTGCTGTTAATTAAATCGGATAACTTAGTCAAAAAATAAAATCTACAGTACTCCCTCCTTTTACGAGGTTTCACTATAACGCAAATTTCAAATCTTGCACTAACATGCCCTGCTTAGCGAGATTGGTCTATTAAATTAAGGTAACTTACTTACAATAGAGATGAAAAAAGAAATCGTATCCCCGGTCCCCTCCGGGGGCTCAGGGCACGATTCAGAACGTCTGTTGGATACGGACGAGGAATCGTGCCTTGGGTCCTCGGTGGGCTCCCGCAACGGACGTCCCAGCCTCCTCCCGCCCCTTGATCGAAAAACCCCTGGAGTAGCAATGGACTTGGCCACCAAACAGGCAAACCAGCTGCTCCAGAAGGGTAAGAAGGCGTTGGAGGCGGCGGGAAACATGAAGCGGGAGTGTAAAGCCGTGGCCCTCGACTCCCTCGAGCATCTCTATGAGACAGTCCTCTCCCTGTCCGACTCACGAGCTCGACAGATAAACGCCTTGGAGCGGGAGCGTTCCAGGAACGCGATTGAACTTGTGCGTGTGGAGCGCTCCCATACCAAGGCTTTAAACGAGCTACACAGCTCTCATGCTGTCGAGCTCCGAGCGGCTAGGGCCGACATCTCCACTACCCTTGCAGAATCACAAGCCATAAGGCTATGGCTGGGTGTGGAGATGGACGGCCCGTTAAGGCCATTACCGTTGCCAAATTAGCAGCTCGATGTTTGTCTGTATGAATATCGACGGAAACGACATTGAAATAACGTTCAAATCAGTGCACAATGCGTGGTGGCTGTTACGACGCTCGCTGCGTCCTTGAAAGGGCAAAATAGGAGAAAATAATACTTTTCACATGAGCGTCATTATTCGATTGAATAATTCTATGTTATATTTATAGCTATCAAGTTTATCTATTTATCAAAGCATAAATGAATTAAATCACCCAAGCCGCTTAGGAGCAGTAGGAAATTCAAGCCAAAAAAACACCATTCAATTGAAACAATTTTTCATATAGAAGTTTTGGTGGTACGAAAAAGAAAAATGTTGCATATGTTGTCCTAGAGTTGATAATCCATAATACATTTTTTCAATATTTTTGGTTTGGCCATAAAAGTGGAGTAGGCTTTAGAAAGTACCCATTTGGCGATAATAAGGGCCTTAAAGGCGATCGAGTCGATCAGGGAGAGCGTCCACCAGCTGACAAAAGCGGCGGCCCCGAGGTTACAGCTACAAGATCAAGCTGAACCAACACTAAAGCCCGAACCAGCTCTTATTATAGGTAGTGGGAGGTAGGTGCGGGTGTCCTATCAGCCATCACTGGACGACACTACACGTCAAATAATGTTTAATGATCTGTAGCCGCTGGCTACAGAAATGCAGAGATGATGAGATTTGAGGATATGACACGGGAGAAGAAAAGATTGTGGGTGCACTGACCTGGTTGGTATGTTTATGGCGAGCCGACGAATGCGCTGGCGGGCTGAGCCTTCTTGTTGGGTTAGTGGAGCTGGCGCTGGATTGATGGTCAGGAATGTGCAGAATGTCTTGTTGTAACACTACACTTTCACAACCTAAAGAGTAGGTACGCGATATTGTTTGTGGCGGCGCGAATGTGTATACATGTGTCGTTCTCTAGACGATTCGGACGGAACAGCCCGGCCGCGCGAGCGCAGACGTGCGCCTGCGGAGGCGTCTCGAGCCGAAGAGAGTGAGTGAGCCGCGGGTTGGCAGCACGCAAGTCTATTGTGTCGCCAGGTGGCGCCAGCGCAGCGCCGCGATATTAGTCATGCACATGTCATGTTCGAACGTCACGCTGGTAACGTAGTGTAGCGTGAACATCCTGGGGGGGCCGGGGCTGCGGCTCCTTTTGAGCTGAGTCCAACGGCAGCCTGGCTATCTTGAACACAGGTCGTCGCAGATTTCCATGAGCTGTGTCCAGATCCACAACTCGTATCACTCCATCCTTGCCAGGTATCGTGCGGAGAATTCTTCCCAACTTCCATTGGAGCGGAGGCAAGTCATCCTCTTTGATGAGGACCAGTTCACCCACTTGAGGAGGGGAAGAAGGGGAGAGCTATTTGGAGCGGGTTTGCAGGGTATGGAGGTAGGATCTGGACCAGAGAGTCCAAAAGCGCTGAGAGAGCGCTTGAATGAGTTGAAACCGTTTAAGAGCAGATATGGGTCTGTCGTCAAAAGATTGCTCAGGTAGAGCGGTGAGCGCACGACCAATAATGAAATGTCCGGCCGTGAGAGGTTCAAAGTCCGTAGGGTCAGATGAAATTGGGCAGAGGGGTCTTGAGTTAAGTATTATTTCGTGCAGAGCGCCGAACCAAGTTATGTGCTGATTCGCGAGCTTGTGAGTGATTGCATCATTGTTTGTGCTGCAGTCTGAGCGAATGAGAACTGAAGTACCGCGACGTGAGATAAAAACCTAACAGGGCTCGTGCTGAGTGAAATTGAGTGTGATTGAGTGAATGTACGTCTGCTATTTCAAGTGATACGGTTGGCAACAAAATTGGTGTGTTAGTGACGTTCACTACACGTTGTGCGGAGTTACAATAATTCTCTGTTGGAGTTGAAGTCATTGAGTGAAAATGAAATGAGTGTGTATGTGATGAGTGTGTGTGTGATAAGTGTGCTGAGTGCGTTGAGTGCTGGTTTCATTGAGTGAAAATGAGCTGAATGTGTATGTGTGAGTGAAAATGAGCTGAGTGTGTATGTGCTGATTGAATGTGTGAGTGAAAATGAGCTGAGTGTGTATGTGCTGATTGAATGTGTGATGAGTGTGACTATATGTGAAAATGAGTTATTAAAACTTGAGCGCTACCAACTCCAACGTGCGGATAGCTTGTAACTTGCGCGGGCCGAAAAAAAAAAACAAAGACTATGTTCAAACGGAACACGGAAAATAAACACGACAGAGAAAAAAAATTTTTTTTTTAAACAACCTGTATATGAGCTGATAAACCAACGTGGAACACCCTATATGTGTACCATAAACAATAAAAGGCAGACAATAACAGGATAAAACTGTTCGGAAAACTTTTACCGTAACACAAGATTACCGCAACATTAAATATCAAAAAGGGCTGATGACCTTGTTCACTCCTATGTTATTATGCTATTTCCCGCTTACACGAAACTAATAAAATACCTATCTACTGCCTCATTGGGTGTAAACAAGAGCGGACACTCCAATGATGCAATCACGCTTTAGTAATATACGTAATACGTAATATGTATATGCACGAAATAAAGCGAATTTATACTCTCACAAAAAATATCTCGCAAGATACGAGAACTATCTTTGACAGTGGGTAGATTTGCACCTCTTCGCGCGATAGAAAACAAAGTGAAGTGTAGGTACTCAAAACGTTGTAACACGATATGAAACTAAAATGTGAACTATGTATTTACGAGCAAAGTTGAATCACTTCGAGAACATTTGAAAAGATTGGGTCGGGAATTACATGTAAAAAATGTTGAGCAAAATGCTGACTTTGAGTTTAATTAATTTTACGTATGGGGTTTATAAGGGCTGATAATTAATCCCTGGAAGTGACGGGGGGGGTTTAATAAAGAAATATAGTGGACTGTAATAAACAATTGGGCCGAATGGATATAATTATATTATCTGAGCTGAACAATAATTACAACCGTGATGAAAATGAGTTATTCTGTAAAAGGGCGTGGGGGGGTCGGTTCTAACCGATAAATGGAATGTTCCAGGCGGCGGTTCTAATTATCTACCCGCGATAGGTATTCGAAACCACAAAATATTTTTTGCCGGGAAAGGGGGCAAAATATGTAACCGGGTGAAAATGGATTGTAGTAAATCGACGGGGGCTGGTTCAAAACAAAGTTATGGGCCGGCGGGGGATAGTCGGGGGGTGATATAAACCAAAAATTTTCCTGGATTGAAAATGGACTGTAATAAATCGACGGGGGCTGGTTCAGTAGCGGTTTGAAGGGCCAAAATTGTGAAAATGGACTGTAAGGACCAGAATTCGATCCGGCCGAAGGACCAAAAATGTAGCCGCTGGCTACAGGATGCAGAGCTGATGGAATTTGAATGGGAGAGTAGACAGGATAAGAAAAAGATTGTGGGTGCACTGACCTGGTTGGTATGTTTATGGCGAGCCGACGAATGCGCTGGCGGGCTGAGCCTTCTTGTTGGGTTAGTGGAGCTGGCGCTGGATTGATGGTCAGGAATGTGCAGAATGTCTTGTTGTAACACTACACTTTCACAACCTAAAGAGTAGGTACGCGATATTGTTTGTGGCGGCGCGAATGTGTATACATGTGTCGTTCTCTAGACGATTCGGACGGAACAGCCCGGCCGCGCGAGCGCAGACGTGCGCCTGCGGAGGCGTCTCGAGCCGAAGAGAGTGAGTGAGCCGCGGGTTGGCAGCACGCAAGTCTATTGTGTCGCCAGGTGGCGCCAGCGCAGCGCCGCGATATTAGTCATGCACATGTCATGTTCGAACGTCACGCTGGTAACGTAGTGTAGCGTGAACATGATCAAAATTGTTTTACACTGATTTTTTATGAGTTTTAATTTTATTGACATTTTATTTTATTTTATTTACATACTGTTTGTGACATTTTTGTATTTTTCTGTGTAATATGATGTTGTGTTTTTTTTTTTATGGAACCTAGTTCTGAAATAAACGTTTTTTTTTTTTTTTTTATTTATTATTATAGAGCTGGAAAAACTTTCGGGCCGGGTCGCCGCCGTCTCCGGTCAACTCGACTCGCTTAGACGTCAGCTGGTGGAATCCGAGGCGAGGGCCGAAGCCAGAAGCCTAGTGTGCAGGTCTGCCGAGATACCGGTAACCATAGATCCCCGGCTCGATGCAATAAGCGAGGGCCTGGAAAAGATGAGGGCAGCGGTCGAAGACCTCCAGTCGAGACCGCTGTGCCAGGCCCAGCCAGTGGCGGGGGTGAGCGATGACAGCATGAGGAAGATACTCGAACCCGTGCTGGGGAATTTGCAAGTAGTGGGCTCTGACGTGAGGGCTTTGGGTAAGGCGGTAGAGGAGAATAGATCCGAGCCGCCGAACCTTAACATAGAATTAGCCCTCTCCGCGGTCACAGACGCCGTCACGGGCCTACGAAGCGATGTCCTCAGCCGGGAACCTCGCAGTGCTGCACCGCTCACCTACACCCAGGCATTTAAAAAGCCGGGGCAAGACAGACCGGCGCACTCTGTGATTGTTTCATCAACGGACTCTACCCTCTCAGGGGAAGAGGGGTTGTGAAGCATTTGGAGAGGGCGCTGGACCTGAAGACTACCGGTATCAGGGTAGATCGCTGCAGAAAAGCAGCAAACAGGAGGGTAGTTCTCAGCTGCAGCAGGAAAGAGGATGCGGAGAATATCTCCAAAACTCTTGGTGCAGGTGGCAGCGGATTTGAGGCGAGAGCGGCTCTAAATAAATTGCCGTTAGTCCGCATCCGCAACGTCTTGTCAGACAAAAGTGACAAAGAGGCTATGTTTCCGCTCGAACAATATCATACGCTTTGTTGTTTTTAATACAAAAGAAATAAGAAGAAAACGGGTAATTTACGGTGTAAAAATGTGCGAATTGCAAATCGCTGACATTTCGTTTCAGGTTAGTATTTTGGAAGGAAATATATTCATGAACCTATAAAAATACTGTCTTAATCAGAATAACAGCATAATTTGGTTGAAATATGGTCGAATTGCAAATCATTTTGGTATTACGTTTGTATGGATAATTAATTTTGCACCGGCCTCTTAAGTATACTAATAACATAAATAGGTATGGCTTGACAACACGACATAGATAAAATATGTATTGGAACTATTTATAAAAAACTATTTACAGTCGAGCTTCGATTTCGATAATGAGGTGATGATGATGATGATGATGATGATGATGATGATGATGATGATGATGATGATGATGCTGGTGATGGTGATGGTGATGGTGATGATGATGGTGATGAGGGGGTAGGTAATCTGGGTCATCAATGCTGTTTATTGAGGCCATCTCCGATTTTTAAAATGTTATACAATTAACTGGTCACACATTTCAGCAAAGGAGGACAATGCTATTAAAACCTTTACACGTACAACAGTACAGTTATCCGTCCGTCTGTCTGTCTGTCCACACGATTATAGCAACAATAGCAACGCGAATCGTTTCGAAATACGAAAGTTGTATGTTTTGTGAATGTTGTGCGCGCGCATGGGTAAGTATATAACTAATAATAGGTCTTTGCATATGAAATTGCTGAAATTTTCTTACAGATTCATGAGTTCATAATTCACTTAGATTAAATTATGTTAAGGTGTGTTAATTCGAAAACCATTTCGTGATTTAGGTTTAATAAGCCGTATTTTAGAACTTGTGGTCTAAAAAAACCTCATGATGATGAATATTTTTACGAAAAAGCTGCATTTGCCTTTATGTGACGTTACTTGAAAAATGGCTGTTTAGAAATGTGTCCTTTGCTATCAAGATAAATTTATAAAATAATAAATATTAGAAATAATAATTATATTAATTTATATTATATAATAATTTGCTTCGGACTGATTTGACAGCTGGATAACAGACGAGTGGACAGACAGAGACATACCACTTTTTTATATAAGCAATCACACATCACAATCAGTATATTGTCTTAAGTTCTCAAGTGACGTCATACCGGACAAATCTTTAAAAAAATCATAGAAAATAATGGTTAATTTATACAACAACAACAACTATTTCCTCAAATGACGTAAATTTTCTGAAAAAAATTAAATAAAAATATCTTTTAGGATGTAATGGGAGTTCCTATAATTCAATAGCTACTTCAATGATTTGTTTTTTGTTTGAAAGTTAATTTCAAGGTTTTACATTTACGTATTAAATTTTTATATTAATAGTATTTTATGCTACAAGGGCGAAAAGGAATAAATTACGAGGACGATTTAAACGTAACCGAGTAATTTATTGCTCTTACGCCCGTGTATCATACTACGTTTTTCAATACATAGTGTGAGGAAATGAAAACAAATATAATCTTGTGAACTTTAAATTATAATTGGCTCAAAAGGACTGTATCCAGAGCCGTTAAACAGTGGAAAAAAAAGTATAACATCTATGGTACACAGGAAAGTCTAAAAGTGGGCCTTTACGAGCACATGCATTGAAAAAATTTTCAATGCAGGTTCTCGTAAAAGCCTACTTTTTATGCATCAAAACCGAACAGAAAGTCGATTATTCTGCCCTAGGGCTTTATTATTATTATTTTTTTTTATAAAGTTACAATGGTTGGCTAACCTGCAACTTTTCCTGTGTACCATAGATTTTATACTTTTTTTCCACCGTTTAACGGCTCTGGATACAGTCCTATTGAGCCAATCATAATTTAAAGTTCACAAGATTATATTTGTTTTATTTCCTCACACTATGCATTGAAAAACGTAGTATGATACACGGGCGTAAAAGCAATAAATTACTCGGTTACGTTTAAAACACTCGCTATGCTCGTGTTTTAAATCGTCCTCGTAATTTATTCCTTTGCGCCCTTGTAGCATAAACTACTATCAAGTGCCTGTAGTTCCCTAAGCGCAGATTTCCGCAGGAATGTAAGGAAATAAAATGTTGGCTGTAACTTCCTCTATCACCTGCAGTTAGTTCCATTTTAAATAAACATGAAGTTTTTAAGTAATATACTGAAACATTATTCTCTCCATACAAAAAATAATTCAATATTTTTTTCTCAGAGCGTAATGCATATTTCATATTGTGCAATACTTGAAATTGTTCAATAAAATTGACTTGATTAATCTATTATAAGATTTCTTCATTCAATAGATTTCGCCATAAATCAAAGAAACTCTCAATAACTTACTTGGAATGATATCGGCAAATCGTCAACAGTGACTGGTCCTTCGTTTTCTGCCATTTTTTTAAATTATTTACAGTCTCTTTTTCCACATAGTAGCCTTGAATTCTCGTTGAAATTGAAACTTATTTCACCATCTTCTTAGTCAAAAATGTTGTTCCTTATACCTTTTCATTACGTTTATTGGTTTCCTGTAACAAAAAAAAACAAATGTTATTTATTGCGCAGTTTTTTTTTTATTTGTTATGTCTTTTTCTTTGGATTTTTCATCCTTTATTATATTTGAATGGGGATCCAAGGCAAAGCTAATTACAGATGTCGCTAGCATAGGTCCAGCCAATAAATACTACGGTACGGCTATGTCAAACTCTCGTATGTTGTTGTGTGTGTTTTGGTTTTCCTGCTGTTTTTCTCCAATACAAGGTGACTTTTTGATCATTGTATCGCGTTTTTTTTACTTCCTCCTATCACCTGTATTACAATGTTATATATTTTGTTATTGTTATTATGTTATTAATTTTTAATACGGGGTTTTCGGGAATTAATTAACACCGTTATTTAACCAACATGGTACGGCACACAAAGGCATAATTCCAAGAAATTAAATCTAAAATCACTAAAAACTACGAAAAAGCCTTTGATTGATGCCGTTAGCTATGATCTGTAGCATAGCCTCCTTTAATTCTATGTCTGTAGTAATCTGTACTAGGGTTGTCAGATGGTCGGGATTGCCCCGACATTTCATATGATGTCCAGAGTCCCGACAAATTACAAATTGTCCCGACAAATAACAAATAAAACGATCGGCGGGCAAAAAAGTATTTTATTGTAATTACTTTCATTGTAATAATAAAAATATTTTTTTGATTTGAAACATTTATTTGTCCCGACCATAATCCCAAAATCTCGACTTTTTGAAATTTTGCCCAGATATTTTTGTTTTCCCATCTGGCAACCCTAATCTGCCCCCTCCGTCACCCTCATAAAAAACAAGACCTAGGTGCGCCCCTGGATGTAAGTAATATATGAACTACATCTTAACCAAATAAAGGTTATAAACGGCGAACTACTCGAGCGTCAAACAGTTTTTGACTAGTGCTAGTTTGTAGCTTTCGACCCCTGTTACCCGTTGATAAATTTATGTGCATTAATGTTATTTTATTATATTATTTAGGTTATATTTAAAGACTTTTGATTTTAAGTTGTTTGTTCAATTTCACATTCCAATTTATACATGCTACATAGATTGTTATACCTGTAAATAAGCAAATTCAATGTATACACATAAGTTAAGTTAGTCCTAAGTAAAATGATAAGGTATCATGTAAAAATACTTCGATGTACTTTTCTTTCTGAAATAAAATTCATTCATTCAGTTCCATTCCAATTTCCAATAAATTCCATCTATTTCCAATTTATGTATGTCTTTACTTAATTAAATCTCCAATATGCAAATATACGTTTTTCTTATCGTTATTTCTTTTTAATTTTCATGATTTTATTTACTCATGCCGTCGCAGTGGGCAAAAACAAAGCTTCTACAAAGAGAATATAGCACAGCTTCTGTTAATTTGTATGCTGGTCTAGCAGCCAGTGAGCGGCTGGAGTAAAAAACACATCCGCCAAAAAAGTTTCGATGGAAAACGGCGGCCATGCGATATTACAATTCTGGATCTCAACGAATGCAGCCGTCCGCCGCCGACAGCTTTTGTAACGTTTAATATAAAACGGATGGATTCTTTCCGCTATTGTGGGCATCGACGTTTATGAAAACTTTTTTATCGATGGACCGCAGAGCGTGGCATGAAAATACTGTTAGGCTACATACATACCATCGGAAAAATATTCGCTGACACACTTTTCACCATGTGTGAGTCGGGCTCGAAAGTTTCCGAACCACCGAAGAATACGGGACCCTAAAAATTATGGTAAACAATAACATAAAGGCGACAAAAAACAAAGCGCTAGAATGGTAGTGCCTGACATGCGGCAGCAGCACCCTCTGAGTACGGAACCACAATTTTTTTTATTTTACTTTAAAGTGTGTACAAAAATCTGACCAAATTGAAACTTGTAGCTGAAACAAAGATACTACTTTATCGAGGTTTTTTGTATGTAACCCCCCTCGGGTTTAATTTTTAATTTTATTTTATTCGTCTTAACAGAAGCCAGAGTAACACGTATTCTGGGAAAATTTCAAGCTGTAGTTTCGTGTGAAAGACGGATAGCGAATATTCCAGTTTGGCACCCTTCGGGCACAAAATAGATACTACCAGAAGGCCGACTCCATACAACGAGCGAAGACAGACGCACACATGCATAGACGCGTACGTATGATGATCTCGGTAGAATTTTGTATGCCGCATTCGACCGAGATCGTCGTACAGTGGAGACCACATTAAGCTATACACTTGCAGTACGACATTAGCCCCTATAGAGAAGAATATAAGATAGGTACAAAGTCCAATGTGACTTACTTGATGCGGTCTCAACGGTACGTACACGTCTATGTGTGCGTGCGCCTGTTTTCGCTAGTTAAGCGAAGTGAACCGTATATCGGACAGTCTAAATGGCTGTAACTATCAAGACAAAAATCTTGTTTAATAACCAATGTAAAGCCTGACCAGGAAAATAAAAACCTCGCCATATTGCGGAAAACCAATAGAACTTATTTCTTCTACTGGCAACCTCAACTTTGAAACGTCATTATTTTGATTGCTGTCAAAGTGTGCTGTTATTTAATCGTGTGTGTGCTGTCAAAGTGTGATTTTGTTTTTAATATATGTGTGTAAACATGAGTGTTGCAATCATAAAAGCAAATGTGGCGCCCCTAGAGCAGGATTTTTTATTTTCCTGGTTAGGCTTTAAGTTCAAAAATGACTTAAATGCGATATTGTAATTTTAGTCGATTTTAATCTTAAATTAGACTCGTTCTGAATCGTTTCGCGCGCATTTTGGCGCACGCGATTTTCAACTTTATGAAAGTTAGTCTACGGGTTATAATTACAAAGCCGCTGTACGCCTAAAGAAGGCCTCGTCTTAATAAAAAATATCAACAAATCAAATATATTTTTCTCAATAGTCCGAATTTTTTCAAACCCATCCTTGAAAGTCTGGCGTTGTTCATGCTCTAGGCTCAGTTCCAGCCTTAACGGTACAATTTGAAGCAAATCCCATGACTATTTGCAGCAGCTGTCATAGTGCTATTATATCCACTGATAGCTAACGAACCACTTAGCAATTATACGTCGTAAGGAGGGCAAACCTTTTTCGCTAACACATCAGTGCAATTTCACTATTATATAAATTTATTCCATACTATCCCATATCTATTTCCTTTCTTAGGCCCACTTGCAGCATGTTCTTAACTCGACTTTAACTCGGTTTAAGTCAAAAAATAGAGGGTTAAGTCATAAAAAAGAGGGTTAAGGCGAAACGTAAAAGTTTTAGCGTCCCTGTTACTCCATATGCGAATAAAACCCTGAAGCAAGATAATACTATAAAATTAAGAATTAGACACCATGTACATACGAGTATTAGGATCGTAGCTGATGAAGATCAGTCTTTGCCCACCTCTTAGACGGCTGGCATAAAAGTATGAAACGGTAAAACCTACTATGATAAGTTAGTTTAAAAGTAGAACTTCTCCATTCCTCTCCACGGCTTTTCATCACAAAAAGGCCTCCGTCAAGAATCGAGATCTTGCCTGAAGGGTATTGAGCCAACACTCGAGTGAAGAAAGACAACACAATATTGAACAAGTGCAGGTCGAGTGTATCGGGTCAAGTGGGCCCATACTGCCAGGAAACTGAAAATTTATTTATTTATGACACAAGATATGTACTTTGTTCTTTAAAAAGCAGCTAATTGTATCAGAGCTACAACGATAAATTATTTAAGTAGATAATTTTATGCCACCTTTTTACTCAATCAACGAGGAAATAATCAATTGCGGCGCATTCCCTTAGGTAATTACATTTTTTTATTTTTTCGATCAACTCAGCATTAACTCATGATAACTAATAACAAATAATAAAGCCGATTCTGAAGGCATTAATTTTAGTTTTATTACTGTCAAAACAATATTTTCTTCATTGCAAAATAGTTCATAAGTGTTAAAAACAGAAGCGGGAGCGCAGATGTTTAATAAGCTGCCAAAAACAATAAAAGAATCAAAATCTTTGCACAAATTAAAAAAACTATAGAAAAATTACGTCACTACCAATATTATCTAAAACTAAGTAAAACATTAATTATGCTTAATATATATTGTTATAAAATTGATGGGCCAAGTAGCATTGTTAGCTTGTAACTATTTACTTGTTTTAATGGTTTTAGACTTTAGTATACATATCTGATGTTAAATGAGACTTGAGGATAATTCATGATTTATATAAAAACGGCTCACCTCAATACGTGTTATGATCGGGAAAGATTAAGGCAGTTACTGCGTTCGCCGAAGGACAAAGAGCCACTAAATACCCCCGGTGTTTATTCCATCCCATGTGACTGTGGCAAGAGTTACATCGGTGAGACGAGACGGAACGTGTCAACCAGACTGACGGAACACATTAGATGCATGAGAAAACTCGATTGCAACGGATCCGCCGTTGCAGACCATGTCGTAAATTCGGATACTACACATTTTATGAGATTCGATAAAGCGAAAGTGTTAGTTCGTGAAAAGTTATTTGTGCCACGTAAAATTCGCGAATCCATAGAAATAAGCCGACGTCCGAATTTCAATAGAGACAGTGGTTGGGCTTTGCCCGCGGTGTGGAAGCCTGTGCTAAAAACAGTTACCGGATCACTCACAGACTTTACTGAAAGTGACGTAGATACTATAAGTTCCGCGTGTTTATCGTTATTTGGTGTCACTCCGGTAATTAATAACGCAAGCCCGGAAGTAACTAATTGTGCGGACGCCCTACCGGTCCGACCACCAATACCATCTGCATCGATGTCATCCCGAGCCCTGCGAGCCGCAGCCCGCAGTGTGAGGCGTAACGTCGTCGCGTAAACGTCTTTATTCGCCCAGATGAAGGCAGTCTAAATCTGCTGAAACTGGTCGGCTTTCCCGATCATAACACGTATTGAGGTGAGCCGTTTTTATATAAATCATATCTGATGTAATAACTGTTGTGTTTGAGCACTACAATATGTCAGCTTGCACTGGACCCACTGGTCGTGTAATATATTTAACTTTAGTATACATATCTGATGTAATAACTGTTGTGTTTGAGCACTACAATATGTCAGCTTGCACTGGACCCACTGGTCGTGTAATATATTTAACTTTAGTATACATATCTGATGTAATAACTGTTGTGTTTGAGCACTACAATATGTCAGCTTGCACTGGACCCACTGGTCGTGTAATATATTTAACTTTAGTATACATATCTGATGTAATAACTGTTGTGTTTGAGCACTACAATATGTCAGCTTGCACTGGACCCACTGGTCGTGTAATATATTTAACTTTAGTATACATATCTGATGTAATAACTGTTGTGTTTGAGCACTACAATATGTCAGCTTGCACTGGACCCACTGGTCGTGTAATATATTTGACTTTAGTATACATATCTGATGTAATAACTGTTGTGTTTGAGCACTACAATATGTCAGCTTGCACTGGACCCACTGGTCGTGTAATATATTTAACTTTAGTATACATATCTGATGTAATAACTGTTGTGTTTGAGCACTACAATATGTCAGCTTGCACTGGACCCACTGGTCGTGTAATATATTTGACTTTAGTATACATATCTGATGTAATAACTGTTGTGTTTGAGCACTACAATATGTCAGCTTGCACTGGACCCACTGGTCGTGTAATATATTTAGCTTTAGTTAGATATTATTAAGTTCTCATTTTAAGTGAATATGTAAATGTTCTTATGAGAAATAAAGAATCTTAAACCTTAAGCTAACTTACATTGGAAACATTTTAGTTTTGACAGCAATAAAACTAAAATTAAAGCCTTCAGAATCGGCATTACTGAACAACTAAAAAACGTATAGTTTATAATCAGAAATCAAATTAAACTTCATTAAAAATAGTTGAACCGGAAGTGACGTACATGTTCTCAACATGCCCCCCTATACGAGATGCGATCAAAGAAGTATCTATCCACTTCAAAAACCCGCTCATGTGCGAGTGGAACTCGGGTTTCTAGGGTTGCATGTTGGTTGGTTTCTTGCTACACACATACACAAGCTTACACAGTTTTGTGATGTTTTAATTCAAATATAATTTTACAATTATCAACCAACCATTATCGGTCTACTTCATGTTATGCAACCCCAGGATTGTGTGCAAGGCGTCCAGGCCCACGTTGGCATTACTAGCAAATCCGTTGATAAATTGTTTACGTGAGACAATATAGTCGCGCTTTGAATTTCACATTGCATTTTTGTATTTCTTCAATCACTATTGGTTCTTCAAGATATTCATGAATTTCCGTGATATTCGTGAACCAGGGTGTGTTACCAATTTTTCTGAGGATGTTATTCTGACATCTTTACATTGTATGATCTCAATGTTTGATTTCCTCGCAGTGCCCCAAAACTTGATCCTATAAGTCCACACAGGCTTTAGAATTGCTTTGATTGCAAATGAGGAACTTGTTTTTGAGGGAAAGTCTTGAACTTGGGTTGATGAGCCATTCTGAGCTTATAATATGATAATAATATTCCATTTATTTCAGATACCAATGATCCATAAGTGTTAGTAACAATTATCTTAAAAATTATGTTAGTAAAAGAGAATTAAATTAAATTAGATAGAGATTTGACCACAGGCCACACTTACGCAGTGCCACAACACAGGACAGTCGCAGCTGTCCGCCACCGCCTGCAGGATGCCGTTGTCGCTGGCCCGCACTCTGCGCATTAGCGACGCAGCCCGCTTACGCAATATGGCTGGAAATCCGTCCACGCACGCTTCGGCAAACATTCCCGATGCACTACAGAAGCGGGGCAGCCCCAACAGCATCCTGAAAGCGTTATTGTACTGGACGCGCAGGGCGCTCAGCGATTTTTGAGAATATTTACACCAGAGGCTGCTCGAGTAAAATGATTGACAGTAAGCTCGGAAGAGCGTGATCTTGACCTTAGGATCCTGTGGTTACGCTAGTTTCTTTTTTGATGGATATGGTATCTTTTTGATGGATATGGTATCTTTTTGATGGATATGGTATCTTTTTGATGGATATTGTATCTTTTTTGATGGATATGGTATCTTTTTGATGGATATGGTATCTTTTTGATGGATATGGTATCTTTTTGATGGATATGGTATCTTTTTGATGGATATGGTATCTTTTTTGATGGATATGGTATCTTTTTGATGGATATGGTATCTTTTTTGATGGATATGGTATCTCCAATTTTGTGCTCTATCAAGATGTATTCCTAGATATTTGTGTTTGGGAGAGTCTCGTCACCTAGTTTTACGTCTGCAAAGAGTAAAATATAATATAAAACAAAGTAAAGTTTATTGGCAAACACAAGGCAACGAAATCTCTTAAAATAGGTTACAGAAGTTAAAAAAAAAGTTATAGAAGATTAAAATGTTTTTCGGTGGACCCCAAACTAAGCGAACTTGAAACGCAAAGGGGAAAGTTAAAACAAAAATAATACTTACAATTATGTATAGCTTTATGTATAGCTTTTATATATATTTTCTTTAATCAGCATTTAGATATGTTAAGGATCTACAACAAATATATTTTTCAGTCATTGTATTATCTGCTTGTTCCAAAATTTAATTATTTTTAGTGTGATAGCACGCTAAAGACTTTTCTACTCATTAGTTGATTCGGTAATGTTTTAAAAATTCTGATTTAACTTTTCGCTATTATTGCCAAGATAAGAATACTAATAAAAATAAATTAACTTTTCTGTGACAATAAAGTGAATATTCAAATAGTTTCTACAATTTTATTACAGTTATTGACAATAAGTGGTCGCATAAGTTTTTAGAGGTGCTTATACCTCTAAAAACTTTTATTGTAAAGTCTTCCTTCACCCCATATAATACTGTAGGGAAAAAAAGTTATACTATAAAACAAAACCGGTAGATAATCCGAAAAAAAAACAATAACGATGGGTTTCTTTGGTTGTGTCAATCATATTTTGTCTTCGTTATTAAATTTTAAGAAAGGTTATTTGATATAAAAATACGTAATGCATCTTAACTGAAACTTTATCATGAAAATTAAATGTTAAGTAAAAACTACAATCAGCTGTTTAGCAATTTATTTATATAACATATTTGAGATACTGTACTGGATACTGGTACTGTACTGTAGAAAAAGTACTGGATCCAAAAGCGGATGCTGCGGCGCAAGCGGCATACAAAAAGGAAGACTCGAAGGCAAGAGCTGAGATTATTCTTTTACTGTCACCGTCTGAACTAAAACAAGTGAAGACCTGCGTCACATCAAAATCTGTTTGGGATAAACTCAAAAGTACTTACCAAAGTTCCGGACCAGCAAGGAAAGCCACGTTGTTGAAACAGTTAATCCTGAAACGAATGACGACAAATGAAGACATTCATGATCACATTAACAATTTCATGGACATCGTGGACAAGCTGACTGACATGGACATCAAAATACCTGCAGAACTACTCAGCATCATGTTACTCTACAGTCTGCCAACGTCATTCGAAAACTTCCGCATTGCTATAGAGTCGAGAGATTGTTTACCAAAACCTGAAGACCTGAAAATAAAAATTCTTGAAGAATACCAGGCCAGGAATGAAAATGATCAACCTGAAAGCTCTGAAGCGTATTACGCTAAGAATAAACAGCGCAAATACTGCAAAAAGTGCAGAAAGTCAGGCCACACTACCGAAGCATGTTGGAGTAATAAGAAAAGCAAAAGAAAAACGGTTGAGAACAGCAACCTCAACGTCTGCCTGAATAGCGTAGCATCGACCACATCAGAAAAAGTTTGGTGTCTAGATAGCGGCTGTTCGTCGCACATGTGTGGAGACAAAACGATGTTCTCAAATCTGAAACCCGAGAGAGGCATTCTAAAGTTGGCATAAAATCATCAAATCATCAACTTAAGATATTTTTGTTGTGAACTATAATTTTTTTTAGCCGCAAATTATGAAGATTTCGTGCGATGAATTAGTGAATTGTTATTTCGCTTTTATGTACATAACTACTCAATTTAATCAATTAACATAATAACTAGCTATCATATATAATCGCTATTTAATCACTTTGACTTTATCATACTAGATTAAATAAAAGAAAGAGAAAACAGTTATTATATTACAAAACGCTACGATCACTTCAACTAGGTCCGTCGAGTGAATTAATGATATTACATCCATTAGCAGGAAATTCAGATTTAAATTGCGAGAAAATTCATTCATTCCAGTTTTGGCAATAAACAATAATCGCGTAGATAGTAGATAAACTCAGATAAGTTAGTAAACGTAAAGTAAACGGCATATTTATAAATTTTTAAGTTATAAAACGATCTAGTACCTTCAAAATCACATAAAACACTCAGTAAGCAACTGTTTTCTCGACCGCACACTACGTTTAACATAAGCTCGACTAGAAAAGCGCAATTTTTCACAAAACACTGCTTCGGGCCATTTTTAAACGCCACCGTCCAACGTTATCGCTACCAAATGTTTGAAGTAAAATTCGGTTAAACTGACTAACCGAAATACAGATTTTGAACACAATTTAAATTCAGAAATACTCGCTTTTCAAAATGGCGATATGTCAGCCGTTTTGAAAAATGGCCGGCACACCTTCGGGAAGGTTTCGAGGCTTAAAACGTCGCGATACGACGTGTATTAAAATGTCATAATTTTTTCCGGCTCCAATTTTTTTTTCGGGCCGATAAGACTATGAGAATATATTGTTAGACAGTTTACCCCAAGTGGGTTTCTTTTATTGCAATTTTAATAGCCATTTTCTGGCTTATTTTTCAGTCACAGCCTTACAATCTGATTTGGTATAACATATAACAAGAAACTTGCTTAAAAGTTTATAAATTAACTGTACTCTTAAACATTGATTTTAAGAAAGCCGGTGCCTTATCAATAAGTGCCAGCGAAATAAATGTTGATATAAATACAAAAGTTTAATAAGTTGAGCGCTTGCCATATGGCAGCTTTCTTATCGCTATTTATTATGTACCACACTATCCCCCTACCCTAATAATTGTAGTAACAATTTATAACATAACAATGTAAACTACAACAAGATTATAATATCAAAAAAATGTGAAAAAGCTATGGCAAAACAAGAAATTAACTACACAAACAATCTTGGTTCTCAAATCCGAAACGATCTAATGGCACTGCGTTTTTCCTCGCACAATGATATGTATGAAAACAGTACAGTCACAATAATTTCGCTTCATTCAATGAGTCAAAATAAAATAACGAAAACAGCTTCAAAATCCCATCCCCCTCCCCCCTTTTCCGCGAAAGAACAAACAATGTAATTTGTTAGAAGGTTGCGCACACTCGGTCGGTTACATAGAAATACCGGCAGACACTTGGTAAGCCATTAGAGCTTTGATCGGTTGGTGATCATTGAACCTTGTTCCTGGTCCCTGGCCGGGTCTCCGGTATGGGTTCGGGCGACTGATTGGATTTTACCTTGTATAATATATATTTTACCTATCATTTTAATCGTAAATATATTGCTACATAAATTAAATAAACCTTTAATTTAGTTCATGTACATTTATTATTTTATTACATATATTTTCTTTATTAGATTAAATTTGACGTGTAAAAAGTGTATATATCTATACCTGCTTTGCAAAATAAACTATTTGAATTTGAATTTGAATTTGAAAACATAATTTCGTACGGAATATTCGCGACATCAGCTCATTACAGGAGCTTAATTAAGTTACGCTTATGACATACTGGAAAAGAGGTCGTCAAGCTTTTATGCCTTCTGTGTTCCTTTGCTCATAAACTCATAAGTCGAAAACGTGTGTATACTTATATTTAAACAAAACGAAAACATTGTTTTTTACTAAATTTAATAGTATACCAATAAGACAAGGTGAAGTTACGTTCGCTGAGCTACCACTGAAATAATGAAATCATAATTAGTCCTTGGTCTTATCTATATTTTGTTGAAACTAAATATAGTTTAGTTATATCTCAGTTCTAAATCGATGAAAATCCGATCTTTCGTACTTTTTGATGGGGCACTTAAGAGCGTTTTGGCAGCCGGATTGTGAAAAACCTGCTCATTTCTAATTAATCGAAGCAGAACACTTAAATTCAAAATTCACTCAATAGTTATTCAACAAATCCTTATTACCTATGTATTGTGTATGCTGCTATCGCAAAGTTTCCTTTGGTTTCTGTAATTAAAAAATTTTGAATTTAAGTCATCGGCTTCGATTAATTAGAAAAGGGCGGGTTTTTCACAATTCAGCTGCGAAACCGCTCTTAAGAGGCCTGCTGAGCAAGCCTAGTTCAGACAAACGAAATACCAAACCTATTTGCAGATCATAGATATTCTTAGGATAGTGTGTGTGTATTCCGATTGGATTACAGAATATCTAGGCTCCCAAATTTATATTTTGAAAGGACACTGTTTTAAGACGAGATATAAGCAATTAAAATTTCCGTAGAAAGCTTATTTTTCTCGTATTTCATATTTAAATCAGTTTTCTTATTTAATATATATTTGGGAACCTAGACATTCTGTAATGCAATCGTAATAAATACACACTACCTTAAGAATATATATGCTGTTCACGCGCAGCATGACGTGTGATTCGCGCGCGCAAGGCTTTGGCTTCTGAAAATAGGATGGGATGAGCCTATCTCTGAAGAAGTCCACACAGAGTGGCAACACATCTCAGAGGATCTTCCTCAGCTCTCAAACCTCCGTTTACCTCGACACATTTGTAAGTACAAGCCCACGTCTACTTACTCACTTCACGGGTTCGCGGACGCATCAGAGGCTGGCTTTGGTGCCGCTATCTACCTTCATGAGCGCAATATCACTGGACATGTCAATGTACACCTAATCATTGGCAAGTCCAAGGTCGCACCCATAAAGACTCGTCTCTCAATCCCGAAATTGGAGTTGTCAGCCGCGACTCTTTTATCTCAGCTCATGACTCGAGTGTCAGCCCAATTGTCAGCTCATATAGCCATTCAAACACACACATGCTGGTCAGATAGCACAATAGTGTTGGCATGGCTCAATACGCCACCTCACCGATTACAGACTTTCGAGGCCAATCGAGTGGCTAAGATCACAGCTATTTCAACTAGCCATACGTGGAGGCATGTGCCCACGAATCTCAACCCTGCTGACTGTGCAAGCAGAGGCATGTCTGCCCAGTCTCTCTCACTTCATGACCTTTGGTGGTCACCCAGTTGGCTCAAAGAACCTACCTGCACTTGGCCCAAGATGCCACCCGCTCTAGGCCATCATGCTCTCCCAGGCCTTAAGCCCAAAAAGGTACCAGCACACATAGCAGTCCCAGATATCGATCTGGACTTGCTCACTCGCTACAGCTCACTTGACAAGCTCGTCGGAGTGACGGCTTGTATTAAAAGGTTCATATTCAATTGTCGGCACAGCCCAGATGCACGGCGCTCTGGTCCGTTGACAGCTAGTGAACGCAGGGACGCTCTGTTGCACTGGGTCCGCTCTGTTCAGCACAATGAGTTTGCTGAAGACATTAATCGTATCCAGACTGATAAGGTTTGTCCCGTTCGGCTCCAGCGTCTCTCGCCCTTCATAAAGGACGGCCTCTTGAGAGTCGGTGGTCGTCTCTCTCACGCGTCAATTAGGTATGACGCTCAACACCCACTCATTCTACCCAGTTCAAGTCCGCTCGTAGATCTCATTATAGATCACTATCACACAATACACTGCCACCCTGGAGCTGACACATTACACGCCATATTACGCCAGCAGTACTGGATTCTGTCCGCTCGTCGTATTATTAGACACCGCGTGTTTAAATGTATTAGATGTTTCCGGTGCCGCGCTCAGCCTAAGGCTCCGCTCATGGCTGATCTCCCAGCAGACAGAGTTACTCCTCAGCCAGTTTTTAGTCACGTCACGACGGACTTTGCTGGACACTTCTTCGTTAAATCCAGCACGTTGCGGAATGCGAAACTCATAAAAGCGTACTTTTGTATTTTCGTTTGCCTCGCAACAAAGGCGGTTCATTTGGAACCAGTCTCTGCACTCTCCACGGAAGCGTTCTTTGCGGCATTGCAACGTTTTATCTCACGTCGCGGTACTCCGGTTCTCATTCGTTCAGACTGCGGCACAAACTATGTAGGTGCTAGGAATCAACTCATTGAAGTTCAGAACTTCCTCAGGTCAAACAATGATGCAATCACTCACAAGCTCGCGAATCAGCACATAACTTGGTTACTGAACCCGCCTAAAGGGCCTTGGTTCGGCGCTCTGCACGAAATAAACGTAAAATCCACCAAGCAACTACTTTATCGCGTGATAGGTGAACAGCACCTCACTTTTGAGGAATTCTCTACCCTTTTGGCTCGAATTGAGGCTGTACTCAACTCAAGACCCCTCTGCCCGATTTCATCCGACCCTACGGACTTTGAACCTCTCACGGCCGGACATTTCATTATTGGTCGTCCGCTCACCGCTCTACCTGAGCAGTCTTTTGACGACAGACCCATATCTGCTCTTAAACGGTTTCAACTCATTCAAGCGCTCTCTCAGCGCTTTTGGACTCTCTGGTCCAGATCCTACCTCCATACCCTGCAAACCCGCTCCAAATGGCTCTCCCCTTCTTCCCCTCCTCAAGTGGGTGAACTGGTCCTCATCAAAGAGGATGACCTGCCTCCGCTCCAATGGAAGTTGGGGAGAATTCTCCGCACGATACCTGGCAAGGATGGAGTGATCCGAGTTGTGGATCTGGACACAGCTCATGGAAATCTGCGACGACCTGTGTTCAAGATAGCCAGGCTGCCGTTGGATTCAACTCAAGAGGAGTCGCAGCCCCGGCCCCCCCAGGATGTTCACGCGCAGCATGACGTGTGATTCGCGCGCGCAAGCGCGAACGAGCACCCCCTCCCCGCCGCGCGCCGGTCGAGGCGCGCGCGGGCGCTGGCTTCATTCTGTTGCGTCCGAACTCTCGAGAGAACGACACACGTGTATAAACATTCGTGCCGCCGATACAAACAATCTCGCGTATTCACCGTGTCTTGTGAACATATAAGTGCTGTGTAATACTTCAAGACATCCAGCTCATCACTGCCCAAAGTGCCAGCATTAATCAGCCCAACGAGAGGAGACGACACGCGGCGCGTTCGTCGGCTCAAACATTCCAGATCAAAGGTCAGTGCACCCACATTGTTTCCCACAATTCTCTCGTGTCAACCCATCCATCCTCTTTCATCATCTCTGCATTTCTGTAGCCAGCGGCTACATATGCTTTACAAATAGTTTTGGTATTTCGTTTGTATGAACTGGTACAATGTTAATTGTTTCTGGAATTAAACGAGCAATTATAATAGCTGTCTGTGTCAAGCAATTGTTGGTTAACAATCCTCGTGTTTCTATTGCAGCTACTCCCACGGAGAGCCTGTGTCATACCGTATCAGCAGCGACCCATATGCGGCTAAAGTCTTGGTGCCATCAGTGTGGCGCAATGTTGCCAACAACATCCACAACATTTCCTTCTACAACGAACCCGCTAAGAAGTTCACAGGTATGCGATTGGACATCACAGATAATCTTGACAAACTATACTGATCAAACACAATGATATTTTTAGGAAACTATTATTTATTTAAAATTTTTGCATGATTGTAGAAATGGCGATTCTATTTCTTTTAGTTGGAATAACATGTGCAATAATGCTTCACATCTAAGTAGAGAATCGCTATTCCTGATCTGATTTTACCCGTGCAACTACAAAATAATATCGTGTTAAGTCCCAATTCCAGCGTAGAGCTAACTGTTTCCAACGTGTGCCCCCGTAACCCCGTGGTAACATGAGGTGTTCTCGCCAGGACGCGGAGACCTCGCAGCCGTCCACTACTCCGGCAAAAAGGCCTTCTCCAACCGAGTTCCTTACTACAAGCACCTCAGCATTAGGGACGACGTGAACCTCCTTTCCTACTACGCTAAGAACCGTCTTGCCGCCAACGGTTTGGCCAACGAGCACGCCACAGGTATCTCGACTGACACGCCGCTAATGCCAGCTTTCACCCCTTCGCTTAATTCTTAAAATGTGGATTTAAACGATTTATAAAATATCCTTCGCATTATCTCGCTCTGGCGGTGCCGTCAGGGCTTTAAACGAGTCGGTTAAAATGGAGTTATAAAGTCCGTGTCTAACCCTGTGTGTGGTGTCTCTTGCAGCGGGTGGCGCGTCGGAACAGCCGACGGCGGCGCCGGCGCCGAGCGCGTAGGAGATCCCGTCGGCCCATGGATTGAAGCTCAAAATATAAATACAATCAAACCTGCATCTGATGCGACCAAAACGGAATAGGCCTAGAGAGACACCGTTTTTTCACACTGACATGTAGTAATAGCTCCTGAGAGTAATAGTATTATATTGTTAGAGGTCAGTGGACGTCCAGGAACTCTGAGCAACATAAGCGTTCGTAGAATTAAATTCGTCGTTCCAGATACGAACTTCGATAGCGCGCCTGTCATGTAAGCAGGAGGTCGCAGGTTAAAATCCTGGCCCGAGGAATTTTATCAAAATTATTTGTGCTTTTTAATTTGTTTCTGATTGATTTCTAGTTTGTAATGCATTCTAATAATAATTAAAATATTACTATCGTTTTTTTTAATTTTACTTAAAATTAAATTGCAGCCGTTCGTTGTCGCCAAGTCTATGCCAACTCCCGTAACATAGTGTTTAATTGCCCGTGACGCAACTTAGTTTAATCACAAGTGCGATGAGCGTGATACGATGTTTTTGCGATTAAACCGTAGAGCGAGGTTAAACAGTATGTCACGCTCCTCGCACCTGTGATTCAACTAAGCGCGTCGCGTGCTATTCAACACTGTGCTACGGGTTAGAGCGAGTAACCATCTCTACGGCCAAGACACAAAAAAAAAACATCGGAAGATAAAGCGACTATTCATTGGATTATTCTGAGGTGCCCACAGAGTTCTATTACGTCAGTGCCCCAGACGAATAGTATTTTGATCTATATGACGGTGCGCACCGTGTGAATAGCACTTCCAATATGGACTGGCTATTTATCAGTGCACCCTTGTACAAAAGATTTTTTTTGTGTACTATCATGAATTCTTTTAAAACAACGGGGTTCGCCTCGCTTAGCTCGGCTCCCCAAGCCCCAAATATCTAAACCTAACACGCTTCTCCTTGCTTCGCACGTCGTCACACCTATTTTTGATGTTTTCTTTAAAAACTGAAATAAGGCGCTTTATGCAGCAAAAGTGCTGCCACTTTAGAAACAAATCATTACTTAGTTTATAATTATCGAACGTCTGCTCAATTAAATTTATAGAAATAGCAATGAACTGATCTTAAATAGCAGGGCAGCGGCGTCACTGGTGGGAGGGTTCCGGCACCGCGCTCACCAACCCGCCTGCCCAGCGTGTGTGAGTATGGGCAATTCTTCCAGGATGACCGCTGAGAGTGGCAAAGCCCTGGAAAGGCTTATGTGCAGCAGTGGACGAACTAGGCTGATGGATGGATGTGTAATGACAACATTATATTGTTTTATGGGAAAAAATATAACCGTTTTTCCCCCAAAGCGGAAAAATGGCTATTTTGGGTCTAACCAATTGTCTTATTAAGGGAGAGGAGATAGCTCCAAGGAAAAAGCGTTCGACATCTGTAGAAGGTGACCTTCAAAGTGAGCCTCAAAATCAAGACAACTAGATGCTACCAAAAAGACGGTGGCGGAGTTATCAAAGAGGACTCAGAACATTGAAAATCTACTACAGCAAATTTTTGATAATCAATTAACTTCGAACAAACCAAGTCTAGTGTAGTCAAGCAAGTGATGTGGAAGAAGAAGGACACTGGGAAGATGTTGAAGAAGAAGATATGTCCATACCTTAGCTAATGATCCAAATATGGAAACGATTCGATGGGTTTCACGCCTCAAGTAAAAGAAGTAGAACTTTTGGTCCCTGAGGCGACAACGGAGTTAGTTAACTTGGGAATGTGTTGTTAGCGTTTGTAATCTTCGAGCTGGAATCGTATTCGTTTTGCAGAGGCCTTGAAGAAACTACAGGCAACTCCTATTTTATCGGCTTTAAAATTAAACGACCAACTAAAAGACAGAAAGAAAAAGTCGTGTGACAGTGGTGTCCTTACCCAGTTTGACCAAGCGGTGAGTGCTGTTTCTTATGGTCGCTTGAAACAACGTACTTCATTCTCAAAAGCCATTGAGGCTGTCATTGAAGAATCAAGTGATGCAAAATTGAGGGAAATTATAAGGAAACATATGACAGTGAATATAAGATAGTCTCTGACGAAGTATTGCAGTTTGCATGTGGAAGAAGGGCTGATATAATAAAGAGCAGAAGAGAATTAATTAAAGCTTCATCAAAAAATATGGATGTTACTTTAAAAGCAATCCCTCCGTCAAGGACTCATTTGTTTGACAAAGCGAAATTAATGCAAATTTTAAAAAACCATGAAGGTTTTTATACATTTTTCAACAAGAGCGCATTTCAGCCACCTGCTCAGAGGGATCTTAAACCAGGGAAGGGGCACCAAAGTTTCAAACTGACCGGACAAAGCAAACTAATCGAAGACCTTCCAATCTTCCCCGACCTGCTCCACCGTCCTATGTTCCAAAGAACAAAAAGAATACGTCAAAGTCCAATACACGACCATCTGAGAAAGTAAGAAAAAGACGAATGTGACTCTCGCACGACATTTCATGCAGGACACCTGAGAGAGTTTGTGGAAGTTTGGGAACGTCTGGGAGCACCTAAATACATCTTACAGGCAATAACAGGCTACAGCATCCCATTTATGTCAGTCCCTCCTGTAGTCAGATTGACCGTGCACGTTTTAGCACATCTACAAACTCAACCATCACCGGCCATGGACAATCAGATAAAGAAACTTATAACAGACGGGTCCATAGAAATATCAAAGTTCCCATCAGGCTTCATATCAAAAATCTTTTTAGTCCCAGAGGAAGGGGGGGAAATAAGACTGGTCTTTAATCTCAAACGGTTGAACGAGTATTTGAGACCAAAACTGTTTCGTCTGATCAATTATCTGAAAATTATTCATTCAAAGTACAAAATACCAAATTTATTAATTATTAAGTACTACATTCTTATCTTTCCTTAGAAATAGTTGTCCAGTATACTTTGGCCTTGCTTTAAGCGTAAAGTTCGCATGAAACCAGTGTCAAGTATTACTGGTCTTCTTTCATTCGTTCATTAGGTAGCAAATACCAGATAGATTTTAATAATTTTATTCATCTACCTTGTTTTTATTTTTTATTTTTTTTCTTCGTTTGTCTGTTCTCTATTTTACTTTAAGGTAATTTTATTTTTTATACCCTTTCTATTAGATATCTTCATAGAATTATTTATGTATTATCGTATTTATCCAAAGTAATCATATTTATCACATGTATGACATACTTATATGTCGGCAAAAAGAGGAAGTCAATGGGGGATTTTCTTTTCTTTTTTTTTTTACTCTTCCCTAGTGGCTGGATAGATGGCGCTGAACTTGGTAAGTTACTGCTAGGAACGAAACGTCACATAATTTTTTGATTATTTCACTTGGATGTCTTTTTGAGATCGTAAAACGAAACGTACATAAAAAAGTAATTAATGTCATTGTCACATCACATCCCAATAACATTTTGAAAATAAATAAATAATAACAACAAGGAAAAAGAAAAAAATATTTAGCAGTCTTTTTATGAGTTTTCTACGCCCGAAGAAAATGTCCCAAGAGAAAAAGAAGAGAAGTCTGTGCCTTATGGATTTGTGTAAAAATGGAGGCATACATCTTTTTCCTAAAGATGTAAGTCGTAAAGCGCAATGAGTACAAGCCATCGTACATTTATAAAATTTTTAAACCTGGACGGACCATAACGTTACAGTTATTATTGACGTTATTGTTTATATGCGTATCCTCTTCTGTTGAGGATCATCTGAAAGGTCTGTCCTGTCTAAGTCACTGTCCTGTCGTTTCCGCTATAATGATAGCCTTATAACGCAAATACAACAGGGTTAGAAAAAACACACGAAAAGGCACAGCCCGCACTTTTGTTCCATTGAACAACACACTACACAGGTTACGGCGATTTTAATTCACAATATTCTATCACTATTGTTGATCAAAACACTCAAAATGCAATATTTTTTCAATAAAACAAAAAAACGACGCCATCACATCTTCGCGCCTTTTTTCCAACCCCAATCGTTTTGGCTTTGGCACCTAGTAACGTAGTCAGTTCAACGCCATCTACAGAGTTCTTGGAAACTAAGTTTTTTTTTAATACTCAAAAAGAAAACCTCTCATTGACATCAGTTCATTGGAACACCAGCGCCACCACGCGGCGCTCGACGGAGTCTAAGTTACGCGCCACCGGTCAGGGTTGGATTTCGTAGTATAATTATACTATTTGTACAATATTTTTATGACATGTAGTACGTAGTATCGTAATGGAACTATACTACGTAAAAATACCATAATTTTATCTTCAGGCCGACCGACTTGTTTTATTGATTGAGACGTTTTGTTTTTCAACATTTACCCTACAATATAGGGAATTTGCATCGAATTTATGCTGTCTGACGACATGTTACTTCGAGTCAATGCCAAGGACGTAGTTCCAATCGACGAATTGGCTGAGATAGAGGTCCAGTTGCCTCAATTTCATTAAATTATGAAAATCTTTAGTAATTTTTTTTTTAATTTCACTAACAAGTAGGCTATTTTATTTAAATTCATAACAAAAATCAACGAAAAACGAAACGTAGTATAATTTTAGCTAAGTAGCATATTTTTAATTCCCATAGACAATAATTTTATGAGGGTCTGAATCCAACCCTGCCGCCGGTCGACCACGCAGAGTGACATTCTCTCACGGACTCTCGGTCGAAATGCAAGCTAACCTAGAAACTGTCTCGTGTTCCGTTCTAGTGTTATAGTTGATTCGTAGTTTACCCAGTGATGCAATTTTTGTAAAGAAAAATTATAGCATTGTTACTTTCTACTATCTCCACGTTTGATTGATCCGACATTACCCGTAGACCACCCACACACGATACCTAACTATGGCAAACGACAACCAAATAACACCTTCCCCGACATATATAATATTTATTACAGTTGCCACAAAATAAGAGGCCCGTTTTGACAGATAAGAACGACCATAGAATATAACTTTACATGTAATAAATGAAACCGTTAACAAATAATTATTAATTTATTGGGTTTAAAGATAATAAATAAACGTTTTTTAATTATCACGGAACATATTTCAAGTACTATTTTCACGCATATTCCAAAATAAAATGCAATTTTGAATTACTACACAATGTTTAAAAAACAGTTACATTCTCAGTCAATTTTTTCTTAATAATAGTGTTGTAACCAGATAATCGCCTAATTTCACGGACTCAATTCGATTCCACGTGAAAATAGTTAACTTGTTTTAATATTGATAAAATAATTGTAATGATCTGTAATTAGCTTTTGTGAGACCAGTACACAAAAAGCCAAGTTTAAATTTCCTTTTTGTTTTGCAAATATAAACTTTTTAGATTTGAACATTTGCATGTATTTGTAACGGTGTCGCGTATAACGAAAAATATAATATAATAATTGTGCTAAATAATGTTACATACCACTTGGCTTTTAAACTTATACCTAGTTTACAAAAACAAAAATCTATATATAAAAAACATGCATTTATTGCTTAAAGTCCCATTTTTTTATTAATGAATTGGTTTACAGGCAGTTTTCCATAAATCATCCTATCAATAGACAGATTGACTGGTAAGAAATATGGCAGTATTTTTTTTTATAAGGAATGGAGCAATTTTTTCATCTTGAAGCCTACATATTTTTCTTACTGGCCAGTATTTTATATCTATCAACGCTCAGACCTCTATCTAATTTGAGGTCAGTGAAGTACAACATTACAAAATATTACTGGCACGTAAGAATTTCCATTTCAGATTCTTTTCGTAGAGAAAAAAAATTAACAGCTGATTTTAGCACCCGAAATATCTTTCTATCACCATATTGGAAGTCGTTGTGCTCCCGTTTGTTTTTACTTTTTTAGTGTTTTTTTCTTGTGACTTTAGGCTTTACTTTTGAACTGTTTATATTTTGTTTCACGTTGACTTTGGCAATTATGTTTATTCCAGAAATTATAACCAATAAACTTGAAAATATTTCAAACGATAACAAACTCATAATATTTTGAATCGATTTCTCGTGACAATCGGTTGACGTAGTTACCGGTTTGCATGGTTCACATCCATAAATACGTTGCGATGACATATGTCAAAACGGACCTATTACATTGTGACTACTTTAGTAGTTTAACTATATTATTTATTTTATTTTATTTATTATCTATATGTTTAAATATTGAGCCATGTTTGTTTGTTATTAAATGAATTTAGTTTCTGTACCTTCTCATGTAAAATTGTTTAGTTCCCTCGAAACGGAAATACTGTTCCCCAAAAGACAATTATATTAGTTTGGGGTTCAGAGTCAACCTTTTATTTTGTTAACTCTTTTGTACAATAAAGACTTTGTATTTGTACATATTATTACGTACCACATTAATAAGTACCACAATTAGAAACAGTATTTCAAGATGTACAACAAGATATCCATAACATGGAGCTCGATGCCACGTTTGTTTTATACATTTGCACAGTTCCAGGACGATCTGCAAAACGAACCCTAACATTTTATTGTACTACAGTACAAACCATGGGCGTAGCCACGGTGGGGCAGGGTGAGGCGCTTGCCCCGGCTCTGACTTGTAAGGTACCTAACCAAACCTAAAAAACTAAATTATCTGGGTACTAACTACAATACTTAATATCCGTAAGAAAGTTCACACTCGACAGTCGTCAGTCGACACACAAAAAAATGCGATCATCGACAATATATCCGCAGTCAAAAGCAGGTACCATTCTTTAAGGGTTTCTTAAAAATATTCTTATTTGAGTAAATAAATAAATAAATAATAAATAAATAAATTCTTTATTTACCAGACAAAAGTCCAAAATTACAATTAAATTATAAGTTAAGATTAGAGGAATAACATTCAATTAAATAATATAAGATTAAAAATCTTTGGCCAGGTTTTTAATGAGCATAGAAAATCATTTTATATTTATTTGGTAAAGAAAGACTTGTGGTTGATTTGTTTATTTTTTTGCTTTCGAATGAACTATATTTTACCAGTTTTTTTGTTGGTGGCTTCGCTTTGCTTAATCACATGAATGTTAAAACAGTTTTTTTTTTTCATTTTATATATTTATATTACCTATATATAATATAAAAAGTTTTAAAAACAATAAAACAATCCGAGATTTCCCTCTTTTTTATCACAACCATTTTTTATTCAACATGAATTTCAAGCCCTGATCTGTAAGGGGTTAAAAATAAAAGCTACACTAAAAGCACAGAAAATGCTAATTTTGTAATCCTTTGCCTTTGTGCCCGTTATATTTTTCACGTTTTTTGAGGCGGAGGCTTTCATGTTACATCCAACGTAAATCTGAGTGCTTTTTGCATATTTTTTCTTTTGGTGACATGAATTTTGAAATGTGTTGTAAACACATTTATTAAACTACAGCCTCGATTTTACTGAAGCTGCAAATGTGTACCATGGGCATAGACTAAGTATTACTACGAAAATACTTAGTCTATGCCATGTGTGAATGACAGATTAAACTAATTTTTAACCGACTTCAAAAAGAGGCGGTTATCAATTCGACTGTATGTTTTTTTTTTTTTTTGGCATTGTTACTCCATAACTCCGTCATTTCTGAACCGATTTGAACAATTCTTTTTTGTTTGAAAGAGTGTACTTTCAGGTAGGTCCCATTTTGGGTTTGGTCTGGGCATAGACTAAGTATTACTACGAAAATACTTAGTCTATGCCATGTGTGAATGACAGATTAAACTAATTTTTAACCGACTTCAAAAAGAGGCGGTTCTCAATTCGACTGTATGTTTTTTTTTTTTTTTGGCATTGTTACTCCATAACTCCGTCATTTCTGAACCGATTTGAACAATTCTTTTTTGTTTGAAAGAGTGTACTTTCAGGTAGGTCCCATTTTGGGTTTGGTCATGATCTGATGAAGGTCTTCAGAGATAGGCAGTGGAACTCCTCAGAAAATGACAACATACCTCTCGAAATGGAGGTAATCGCTTTGTACCTGGGTGCTGATTACAAGGTATTACTTGAAAATCGACATTCTTCCACCTGACCTTCGATCTTGGCTTCATCACCATATTCACCATAGAACTCCTCAACGGATCAGACCACATAACTCGAGATTGCGGCAATCACTGCGTTAGGGTGCTAATTCAAGGGTATTACTTGGAGATTATCAGAATACCCACCTGACCTTCGATCCTGGCTTCATGACCATAGAACTCCTCAACGGATGACAGCACATAACTTTGGATTGCGGCAATCAGTTTGTGTTATGGTGCTCATTGCAGGGCATTGCTTGAAAATTGCCAGTATCCCCACCTGACCTTCGATCTTGGCTTCATCACCGTAGAACTCTTTAACGAATGAAAGAAAGAAAGAAAGAAAGAAAGAAAACAGATTTATTGCCAAAAAAATAAAAAGTGTTACAATGAAGACACATAAATAATTAAAAGACAAACTTACGAACTAAATTTAAAATAAACAAACTTAAAAGAAATACAATGTCGATTAAATATTCTTTGTTCTTTTTGGCAACAGGTGGCACGCTCAGCTGTGCTGCTAGATTAAAAAACTAACAGCGCTGTTTTTCAACGTACACCCAGGACAAAAAATATACAAATTTCTATTCAATAAATTGCAGAAGGCGCATAAATCATAAAATTTAGAAAAAAAAAAAAAAAAAACTTAATTTTAAACATGTTAAGTGCGGTAAAAAAAAAAAGAATACGAGAGTTAAAAAGAGAGTTAAAAAGAATGACAGCACATAACTCGAGATTGATAGCAGGAAGCTACTCAAACATAGCTACTTATACTCACTTGAGCTTTGTTTCATATTTGTTGTTATTCGATATTATCCTAAGAGCAAATTAAGCTGGACAAGCTTACTCTTAAGAGTATGACATAGCCAAAACAAAAACCAGTTCCGGGCGTGGCTTATTCTATTTTACGATAGCGCGCGGGGGGAAATTCGTCCCGGTCTCTAAGCTCGCGTCACCATAGCAAAAATACGAATAAAGTGGACGAGGCAGGGTCAAAAGTAATACGTATTTTATTTTATCTAATTTATTAGTGTATTTCGATCATCGTCACACGGCATTGATCCTACTTGCTATCACGTCGGGACGTAAATTTATTATGGTCGGCTAAAAGTGGTTTTTTGAGTGTTTGATTTATCAGTTGACCCTCGGAACATTTCAGACACTCCTTTAGAGATACATAATAATATCGTGACGGTTAATTGTCACCATTACCCATTCTTTAAATATTTTTCGCCCGTTGAGCTGGTTTTACACTTGCGGGAAAATAAATTGGACCAAAAATTTCTTTACAAAAAATTTTTACTAATGTTGTTATTACAAAAAGTGGAAACTAACAAATATTCTCAGAAGGAATGCACCACGTCACTATCTATCTCACTGTAGCCTATATCAATTAAGCCTCTCTCATTCAACTACGTTTAACTGCCGTTATTTAAGACAATTTGCAAAACTAACATAGAAAATTTTTTTTCAGGGTGTGGTGTCGAACTAACCTAATTACAAAAAATTGCTCATAAATTGGGTTTTTATTTTTTCTTCCTGATGTTACAGCATTTCAAGGTTTATTTTTGACTTTATCAATAGCGGGACTATTCAGAGTTGCGCAACAAAAGTTTTATTCTTAGAATTTAGAACTGGTAAGCTTTGACTCTCAAAAATCTATTCGAATTTATAAAAGTACCATCAACTCGAAGACTATCTACTCTTTTCTGAGGTCATAATTTGATATTCTGGTCAGTCATGAGCTGGCCTACCAGCCTTCCAAGGGAAAGCGTTGACTTTTGGGACACCTGTTTACCCTTGGGAGAAATCGCCAAGTGTTTAAAATATAGAAATTTATTTGTATCATAGTTTGAAATGTTCAGGTCCCTTTACGCAAAATGAAAAAACAAAACTCTTTTAGGATTATTTTGTTGTCCCTATGTTTGTCTGTTTGTCCGTTTGTCTAGGCAATTTTTCTGGGTAAAATCAATAAATGCTAATATTTACAGCCCTGTAAAACATACATATTATAACGTTTTTATGGCCTTTTATTTAACTTTTTCATACAAATTTTCTCCTTATGAAAATATAGAGATCAACACTTGACATAATATTTTGCATTTGAAAGAAAGCACAGAATGGAACTGTAGAACAAATAATGTAAAAAATATAAAAACCATATCGTTCTATTCTAAAGGGATTAATAATTTACTGTTTGTTCAATGTGGCGATAGCTTTGTTTATTATTACTTTTTTCTTAGTTACAAAGATAACAAATATTTTCATACAAGGTTTTCCTTAAGGGCTATTTCTCCGAATTTGTAACAAAATATTAAGAAATAATTATAACGGTAAAGTACAACTTTTAGCTAAGACAATTTATTGTTAAAAGTTTGCTATATGCATAAACATATTTTAATGATATTATGGTATCTTCAAAATAATTGGGTTTTCCATAAGCGTGATATCAGATTATTTAAGGAATTTACGGCTGGTATCACGACGACGGATAAGCCAATTATTTTATTACTATTGTTATATAATTAAAAATATGTTTATGCATACAGCAGACTTTTAACTATAAGTTTTCTTAACAAAAAGTTGTATTTTTACTTATTGAAATTGTATTTCTCATCAAGAAGTGCAAGATGACAAGATATTCAAAATAAGTTAATTGAATTTGTGAAATGGTTTCAGGTAAAAACAGTTTTCCATGAAACGGTAACTGTTTATACTTAGCAAAGTGTGTAAACTTAGTCATCTTAACATGAACGACGCCTGTATTTCTCTCTTTTTTATTTCCAGTATAGATAAAAATATACAAACTTGTTAAACTTTGCGTAAAAACGAGACAATATTGATGATATCCTGACAGCTATTATGATGGTGTTTTATCAAATTTTGCTTTTTGGGCTGTATAGAGACGTAGTTAGATGTCACTAGAATATACTCATCAAAAAGATATGAAGAAAATAAGCTGTAGACTTCACATTCAGTTTACACCTATTGTATGAATTTTAAGAAAAATACAGGGGTAAAGGGACCTCTTAAGGAAAACCATATATTAAACTATTTGTTATCTTAGTAAAAAATAATTAAAGGAAAAAAATAAACAAACCTATCGCCACATTGAACAGTAGATAATTAATCCCTTTAGAATAGAACAACATGGTTTTCATATTTTTTACATTATTTGTTCAACAATTCCTTTCTGTGTTGACTTTTTAATGCAAAATATTATCTCAAGTGTTCATCCCTACATTTTCATAGTGAGAAAATTTGTATGAAAAACGTAAAATAAAAGGCCATAAAAACGTCAAAAGTATGTTTTTACAGCTCTATAGAGGGCCGTTAATATTGGTATTTATTAATTTTACCCAGAAAAAATTGTCTAGACAAACGGACAGACAGACAAACATAGGGATAACAAATTAATCCTAAAAGAGTTTCATTTTTTTCATTTTGCGTAACAGGACCTGAATATGTACCGACAGGATTATCTACGATCTAATAATTTTGCCATGCACTGTAAATATTTCAAAATAAATTTCTATATTTTAAATACTTGGCGATTTATTCCAAGTAAGTGTACCTATATAATTTGCAAAAAACTTCACTTATTGGACCTAAAATGGTGAGCCAATACTAGAGGGTAATTTCACGAAAAGGTCATTGACCGTTGTTACAGATCTCAGTAAGTATAAGTAAATTCATTTGGCTTTCAATAACGATCACAAAATTATTCTTTTAGAGTAACATATATTATTTTCCCGCATAAAAGTATGAATTCATTCCAAATTCATTCAGTTTTGTTGTTATGACTATGGCACGATTTAGCTAAATCACTCATACGCATATTTTGTTGAGTTTTTAACGGCAGAAATATGATGCTCCTCGAAATATTACTTTATAAAATTAATTTCAATGTTTTTTGAAGTAGTTTTGGGAGATATTTATAGCTTGCAAAAAAGGGCACAGATTCCACGTCTTACGGGCGCCAACGCTAGGCGTAGACTGACAATATCTTGCTGCCGCTGACTGCATCAGTGAATTTACGTATTTTTGGAAAAGGGGGTGCTTTTTTTACCCGAATAACGTGGTATTTGGAAAATGAATAGATATCATTCACACTAATTTTATTAAAAAAAACCAACAAAATCGCGAAAGTGATACCTGAAACAAAATCGATAAGAAGTGTGCAATAGAGGGTTACAAAAAAATTCATTGACAGTACAAATATGAATCGATTAACGTGGTTTGTGGAAAATGATTACCTTAAAGTTCAACCAAAAACATGTATTTTTTTTTTGGCTATACGTAACCTAATTATTGCAACAAAATCATCCGAAAGCTGACATTTTATTTCTGTTTGTATTTTCGTTCCCCTTAATTAGACTCTCTAATTTTATTTCTGTAGGCCTTTAATAAAAGACTTTTTATTTTTTACTAATTTAGAGTAAAATCACAGCTTCCAAATTTCGTTACTGTCCCATAATATTTCACTGTCCCATAAATTTCAAAAATGAATATTTTATAGATTATGCGGAGTAAGAGCTTTTCCTATAATTTGGTGAAATAATAATTAAAATCGCTTTAGGCGTTTGGAAGGAGAATTCTTGTGTTAATCATGTGAAACTTTCGATGACTTTCGATTTTTTTCGTCAAAACTTACAATAGAAAAACAGGTTATGAAACTTAAAATTTATTTTTGTTTCTATAATGCCTATCTTATATTTTTATGAAAGCTTTTGGACCACCCGTGTGGGTGGAGTAGGCCTTCAAAGACAGGTCCAAATTGCAGTTGGCGTATCCATTCGCCTTAAAAGATTATAAGACAAGACAAAGACAAATAAGATAAAAGAAGTAGAAGATAATTTACCAACCATAATTATGAATCTAAACTTAAACTATTTTCTAAATGAACAGGAAAACAAATCAAAGGCTTGAGAATCTTTTACAAAAAGTTCGTTATGTTGTCTGCACATTCTATTTATAATGTAGTATTAGTTAACAACCCGGGAACCCTGATGAGGAATAAGTCGTTTGATTTCTTCAGCTTGAACTGGTGCTTGACGATATGGTTTTATATAGATCGAGTCTTCATTAACTGTCCTTATATGATGTTTTACCTGGTTAGTGAAAGTAAGTAGAAGTTCCTCGGTGTAAAATATATATCCTTGTATTATTCACATAAGTTACTAAAGTAGAGCCACTGAGTGATGGCACTTATGACAGCTGCATTTAGTGATGAGGTACATTTAAAATTTCGGTTAAAAATAAAAATCAAGTGTGAGTTTACTCAACATTAGACACGTCATTCAACATAATGATACAAAAGGAAAATGTGCCAAAACCAGTGGCGTAGCTATCGGAGGGCTATGCCGGGGCCCCCAAGAGATGTTTAAATATCTAAATCGAAAAAAGTATTGTTTTGTTTTTAATTAAATATTATTGCGTAACTTGGTGACCTCAAACACGACCTATAAAAAATGAGAAACTTTAAAAAAAAAAAACTTTGTTTCTATACGAATTCTATTACACAATAAAGCAACATTCAAATCGAAAAATAATAACCGAAACATCACTATCAACAATGAAGTATTACATTTTTTAATTCAGACTTGCTTGTAAATAATTACGATACTTTGTAGGCATTTAAACGTCATAGGCGCCATCACTCAGTGGCTCTACTGTAATGGCTCGTCGCTCTTCGTCATTCAAGTGGTCTAGTCTTAGGTTGGATAAATTTTCAGTCAATATGTTATCAATGAGAGGTTTTCTATTTGAGTATTAAAAAAAAACATAGTTTCCAAGAACTCTGTAGATGGTGTTGAACTGACTACGTTACTAGGTGCCAAAGCCAAAACGATTAGAAAAAAAAAACATTGCGTCACGTCACGTCACATACGCTCGTTGGTTGATGACATGTGTGCTGAGCATATTATGTGCGAATGCTTTGTTATGGTCCGTCCAGGTTTAAAATGTAGGTACGATGGCTTGTACTCATTGCGCTTTACAACTTTCATCTTTAGGAAAAAGATGTATGCCTCCATTTTTATCCAAATCCACAAGGCACAGACTTCGCTTCTTTTTCTCTTGGAACATTTTCTTTCCGGCGTAGAAAACTCATAAAAAGACTGCTAATTATTTTTTTCTTTTTCCTTGTTGTTATTTTCAAAATGTCATTGTGATGTGATGTGACAATGACATTAATTACTTTTTATGTACGTTTCGTCTTACGATCTCAAAATTATATCCAAGTGCAATAATCAAAAAATTATGTGACGTTCCGTTCCTTGCAGTAACTTACCAAGTTCAGCGCCATCTATCCAGCGACTAGGAAAGAGTTAAAAAAAAAAGAAAAGAAAATCCCTCATTTCAATGTCACTCATGTCTGTTATGTTGTTAATGGTATAGCAATTTTCAGTCATTTTAGTCACTTCAAAAGGGGATGTAATAGTCAGCTTAACATCAAACTCAGTTGCATTCTGTATAACTGTAGTAGCAAAATTATTTTCACACTTGACTATTGCGGCGGGCATTCGTATGCCCTCTGCGTATTGTTTGAATTCCAAAATAGCGTCACCTTCTTTAAGATTAGTTGGTAGTTTAACGCGGTGCTCAGATCGAGATTCTAATTTAATATCATATTCAGATTCGTAGACAATTGGGATGGTAGCTGTTTTAGTTTTAAAAGTATATATTATATATTTATTAAATTATTATTTTATTACATATATTCTTATAGATAAAATTTGACTCGTAAAAAGTGTATTATGTATACCTACTTTATAAAATAAACTAAAGTATCCTCTCGCTAATCCGCCACCAAAAAATCCGGACTACCGGTGGATTACCGAAAACGGCGGATTATAATGTACAGGAACATCAAATTGAGGAAAACAACAAAAAAACATAGTAATTTTGTATTAGTACATTTGTATTAAAATTTAAAAATGAACCGACACATTAACTGATTACTCAGGTTTTGAAAAATACTGCTCTAATTTGGCTTGTTTGTTACCAGAATAAATCTTCGTAATAACATGATTACAGAGAGACATCGGCTTGCAAAAAATGGGCGGATTATAGTAGTTGTCGGATTATCAAGCGGCAGACTAGCTTTGAATTTGTATACTGTTACCATGTGTGGAGAGTCTATTCTCGTTCGAGGACCACAGCCCGCCGTAGATCGAGTTCTTCCAGCCGTTCCGCGAGGACACACCCCCGACACTTCTTTGTCCTCGCTCAAGTTATTTACCTACACTCTCACGCGCGCATCTGGCTCGTCCGCACATGCTTGTGTGTGTGCGTGAGCTAGTCTAGGGCTGGCAGTAAGCGTGTGAGCGTCGTCGATCGAGAGGGACAACATTTATAGTCAGCAACTTATATGATTCTCTTCCTAAATTTTATCGTGGTTAATCCCTAGGTCCTGATTTGGTTCCCCGTGGATTATTTTTGTATTAAAAATATATACATCGTCACGACTTGAATCAAATGCTCGAGGGGGTGTTAGAGGTGTTCCGAGTGTGAACTTTGAAATGCATGTCACAGTTCGCACTCGGTACACCCGCATTTCACCTACAAATATTACGTTCCAACGTGATGGGTGGTGAGCTCTATCGACGTACTTCGGGCACAAATAGACAATTTTTAAGACATGTTGAAATTTGCTCAGCTCGAACGGTGACACAAAAACATTAGATTTTTAAAATTTCAACTTAATGTTGAAATTCTTACCAACTGTTACACAACTGCTTGAGAGTTGCAGTTAACGCCCTAAACCAATACATAAAAGAAAATGCCTTGGCTTACTGGTTTAGTTCATCGGCAGGAAATAAAAAAAATCTGCGTTCTTTATTTTTTGCTCCGTTTTCAATGCATCCATAAACACCACAAAAACGAACCATATTCATTAAAAATCAGTATCGTAATAAAACAAAAAACAAAATATGCGCGCAGTGAACAAGTGCTACTCGAGCTCTAGATTAACATCCCCCGCAAGTTAGTGGAAATCTGGTGGCACGAGCTACTCGTGCCACCAGATTTCCACTAACTTGCGGGGGATGTTAAATTCGCGCGGGGAGGTGAGTGTCGCTTCTTTACGTAGTAATACTTTATATTCTCTGGCCAGGATGTCCACCACTGGCTGCGCGCGCATCCCAGCAACGTGGCCGCTGTGCATTGTATTGTAAAGCTGGGACGAGGAGGACTGGTGAGTGAAGATATGCGTTGATAGACTTTATTTATCGCCACAACACAAAAAGTAACAAGAGTAAAGACAATACAATTTTGCCTCATCCATAATCACTTCCGGTTTCTCTTCTCATGAACACGTTTCACTGGTACGTTGTCAGGATTACGGATTACGGAACATGTCAGGAACGGTAGCAGGATTAGTTGAGACTACACTTTCAATCTGATTTCTTGTGCCAAGAATCATATACTTTGATTTTCTTGGATTTAGTACCAAAGAATTTCGTATTGACCAAGAGGAAACACGATTCAGATCTTTGGTAATCATATCCATGGCAACATCGCGTTTAACCCGCCCGCTGTATTGTATTGTAAGTAGGTTTATATACCTAACTAGGTTTAAGTTATATATAATATATTTGTTTAAAATGTAGCTACCTACGGATCACCCGATATCTAGACAAACCTTGCAAGGTTTATTGATATCGTAGAATAATGTAATCGTGTTTTCTTGGATGATAATATTAATAGTAGTTTATGCTACAAGGGCGCAAAGGAATAAAATTACGAGGACGCGAGTATTTTAAACGTAACCGAGTAATTTATTGCTCTTACGCCCGTGCATCATACTACGTTTTTCAATGCATAGTGTGAGGAAACAAAACAAATATAATTTTGTGAACTTTAAATTGTAATTGGCTCAAAAGGACTGTATCGCCTTTGTAAAGGGACGCCAACAAACTTGTTTCTCGTGTCCATCGACTCGAGAAAACTCACAAATGTACCCGCGTTTTCGGTATAAATGTGTACAACTCGCTGCCTACTGAGATAACGAACGCACCATCACTCACTAGTTTTAAAAGCAAGCTTAAAAAACTGCTAGTCGAGTTTGCGCCTTACACGGTCAAGGAGTTTATGGACAGCAGTGGCGTGCACAGAACTTTTTGCTGGAAAAGCAAGCAATTGGTCAAGAACAACAATAAAAAAAATATGAAAAAATTTAAATATCACTTTGAAAAAAAAAAGTTTGTATAGGAAATTTTCACTCTAGGGTAGACATTGTCTACCCTGGCGTCATACAAATTTTTTTTTATCAAAGTGATTTTTAAATTTTTTCATATTTTTTTTATTGTTATTCTTGACCAATTGCTTGCTTTTCCAGCAAAAAGTTCTGTGCACGCCACTGATGGACAGATGTGGTACCTAATCGTACCTACATAGAATATTAATCTTTTTGACATTACTTAATCATAATACAATTTATTGTTTTTTCAATTATTATTATTATTATTTTTGACTAAGAATATTATTATTCTATAATTTTATAGTTAATTTTAAAATAATTATACTTTAAGTATAACTTTGCATTATATTCCTTGACATGTAACTATATTTGTTAGTAATAAATAAATCTAAATCTAAATCTATCCAGAGCCGTTAAACAGTGGAAAAAAAGTATGACATTTATGGTACACAGGAAAGGGTGCAGGTTAGCCAACCATTGTAAATAAATTAAAAAATATAATAATATAATCGACTCGGCAAAATAATCGACTTTCTGTTCGGTTTTGATGCATAAAAAGTTGGCCTTTACAAGCACATGCATTGAAAATAAATAAATAAAATAAAATTAGCTTCAGCAGGATGGCAAAAATATACAGCTGTAGCTCATTAGCATAAATATGAAACTTACAATGCTTTGTAATCCCCGCCACGTCACTGCTATAAATAATGAAAAGAGGGGATCCCAATATGGATCCCTGGTGTTGTAGCTCCTATTGCCATGTGTCGACACTCTATTCTCGTTCAACTAGCCGTTTTGTGAGGTCTTCTGTAATCCCCGCCACGTCACTGCTATAAATAATGAAAAGAGGGGATCCCAATATGGATCCCTGGTGTTGTAGCTCCTATTGCCATGTGTCGACACTCTATTCTCGTTCAACTAGCCGTTTTGTGAGGTCTTCTGTAATCCCCGCCACGTCACTGCTATAAATAATGAAAAGAGGGGATCCCAATATGGATCCCTGGTGTTGTAGCTCCTATTGCCATGTGTCGACACTCTATTCTCGTTCAACTAGCCGTTTTGTGAGGTCTTCTGTAATCCCCGCCACGTCACTGCTATAAATAATGAAAAGAGGGGATCCCAATATGGATCCCTGGTGTTGTAGCTCCTATTGCCATGTGTCGACACTCTATTCTCGTTCAACTAGCCGTTTTGTGAACTTTTAATTATTGTAACTGATGCGTCGCTTTGAAAGTAATTACGTAGTATAACTACGTTCAAAAAAGATTTTTTTTTCGATATATTAGTGTCGCAGACTCCTTGAAGTCTTTTGTATATTCTTTTTTATTTATGCTCTTGTAATTTTTAAAATACGAAGGTTTCAAGATGGTTGTCTTGAAAAGTTTTCTGCTCAATGTTTTGGTTTTTTAATGGAATAAATATTTATTATCAGCATAAAATGATAATAGACTTTTCTTGTCTTTTCGATTAAAGAAATTATATATATATATATATATATATAATTTATATATATATATATATAATATAAAGTGATTGATAGGAAATTGAAGAAGGTCTTATGAAGAAGTTCGCAATGTTTCTTGTGCTGACTCCTCGTAAATATCAATGCTGCTTGTTCAGGCCCGGACCGTAGTGGGCACCAAGTGACCAAATATATGATCCTTCCCATGTCCGTAGTTGAGTGTCTGTCAGTGGAGGTGAAAATGATTTGATTATTCGTGCGGTGAAGCAATTATTGAATGGATGGTTATGAAGTCGAGCGTGGGTGGGGATTGGCAGAGTGTTGTTTGTAATAGAGTCGCTTTAGCTGTCATCATTATAAAAATAAAATATTTAGTATCATAAGTATCTATAATTTATAATTATTAATTTTTAACTTTTATATATAATTGTGTAACTGATGCCAACCACAATTAGTGGTCGAAATATATTTTGTACCTATAATTATATTTGTTGAATTTATTATCGGGTGATATCTGCCCGCTAGACTGACGATCTGAAGGGCGTCGCGTATGTAAGAGCTAGCGCGCTGGAAATTTATTATCGGGTGATATCTGCCCGCTAGACTGACGATCTGAAGGACGTCGCGTATGTAAGAGCTAGCGCGCTGGAAATTTATTATCGGGTGATATCTGCCCGCTAGACTGACGATCTGTAGGACGTCGCGTATGTAAGAGCTAGCGCGCTGGAAATTTATTATCGGGTGATATCTGCCCGCTACACTGACAATCTGTAGGACGTCGCGTATGTAAGAGCTAGCGCGCTGGAAATTTATTATCGGGTGATATCTGCCCGCTAGACTGACGATCTGAAGGACGTCGCGTATGTAAGAGCTAGCGCGCTGGAAATTTATTATCGGGTGATATCTGCCCGCTAGACTGACGATCTGAAGGACGTCGCGTATGTAAGAGCTAGCGCGCTGGAAATTTATTATCGGGTGATATCTGCCCGCTAGACTGACGATCTGAAGGACGTCGCGTATGTAAGAGCTAGCGCGCTGGAAATTTATTATCGGGTGATATCTGCCCGCTAGACTGACGATCTGAAGGACGTCGCGTATGTATGAGCTAGCGCGCTGGAAATTTATTATCGGGTGATATCTGCCCGCTAGACTGACGATCTGAAGGGCGTCGCGTATGTAAGAGCTAGCGCGCTGGAAATTTATTATCGGGTGATATCTGCCCGCTAGACTGACGATCTGAAGGGCGTCGCGTATGTAAGAGCTAGCGCGCTGGAAATTTATTATCGGGTGATATCTGCCCGCTAGACTGACGATCTGAAGGACGTCGCGTATGTAAGAGCTAGCGCGCTGGAAATTTATTATCGGGTGATATCTGCCCGCTAGACTGACGATCTGAAGGGCGTCGCGTATGTAAGAGCTAGCGCGCTGGAAATTTATTATCGGGTGATATCTGCCCGCTAGACTGACGATCTGAAGGACGTCGCGTATGTAAGAGCTAGCGCGCTGGAAATTTATTATCGGGTGATATCTGCCCGCTAGACTGACGATCTGAAGGACGTCGCGTATGTAAGAGCTAGCGCGCTGGAAATTTATTATCGGGTGATATCTGCCCGCTAGACTGACGATCTGAAGGACGTCGCGTATGTAAGAGCTAGCGCGCTGGAAATTTATTATCGGGTGATATCTGCCCGCTAGACTGACGATCTGAAGGACGTCGCGTATGTAAGAGCTAGCGCGCTGGAAATTTATTATCGGGTGATATCTGCCCGCTAGACTGACGATCTGAAGGACGTCGCGTATGTAAGAGCTAGCGCGCTGGAAATTTATTATCGGGTGATATCTGCCCGCTAGACTGACGATCTGAAGGACGTCGCGTATGTAAGAGCTAGCGCGCTGGAAATTTATTATCGGGTGATATCTGCCCGCTAGACTGACGATCTGAAGGACGTCGCGTATGTAAGAGCTAGCGCGCTGGAAATTTATTATCGGGTGATATCTGCCCGCTAGACTGACGATCTGAAGGACGTCGCGTATGTAAGAGCTAGCGCGCTGGAAATTTATTATCGGGTGATATCTGCCCGCTAGACTGACGATCTGAAGGACGTCGCGTATGTAAGAGCTAGCGCGCTGGAAATTTATTATCGGGTGATATCTGCCCGCTAGACTGACGATCTGAAGGACGTCGCGTATGTAAGAGCTAGCGCGCTGGAAATTTATTATCGGGTGATATCTGCCCGCTAGACTGACGATCTGAAGGACGTCGCGTATGTAAGAGCTAGCGCGCTGGAAATTTATTATCGGGTGATATCTGCCCGCTAGACTGACGATCTGAAGGACGTCGCGTATGTAAGAGCTAGCGCGCTGGAAATTTATTATCGGGTGATATCTGCCCGCTAGACTGACGATCTGAAGGACGTCGCGTATGTAAGAGCTAGCGCGCTGGAAATTTATTATCGGGTGATATCTGCCCGCTAGACTGACGATCTGAAGGACGTCGCGTATGTAAGAGCTAGCGCGCTGGAAATTTCCAGCGCAGCGTCCTTTATGAATTAAACGACCGCGCCGACCGGCGAACCAGTCCTTTATAAGAACCAAAGCACTAAAAACTGATAACCATATTTAATATACAAGGTGACTTTTTGATCATCGTCCAAATTCATACTGGAGGCTTGATAAGTGATCAGTATCTTGGATCAGTAACAATGTTTGTGAAATTTGTAAAATGAAATTTCGGCTTCCCATAGAAATTCACTTCCAGTTCCGAGTGAATCACTATGGGGAGTCGAAATTTCATTTTACGAATTTTACAAAAATTGTCATTGATCGATGATACTGATCACTTACCAAGCCACCAGTATGAATTTGGACGATGATCAAAAAGTCACCTTGTATACTAATGATAAAGTAGTAAAAAGTCATGTCTGTACTCAGAATATTATTTCGAAATGTTAAATGACATTGTCCTGAAGCCACTACTACAATATTTACAAATTTCTGTTTGTATGCTCCGTTTTAACTCGAGAATCACTCAACGGATTTGTCTTTATTACCATCGTAGTGACGATAGTCAACATACACGCTATGAGGGGTGTTAATAAAATAACCACCAAGCCTAAAACTGTCGACACTACTCAAAGATTTAAAGACACTTGCACGCGAGCGAAGCCGCAGGGAAGAGCTACTTACAGACATACTTCTTATGGAGTTAGTCCCGATTTCACATTAGAAAATTTCAAGATAAGTGATGCTCTATATATACAGGGTGAATTTTTGAGACGGGACAGTAAGGGCAGGTATCTTAACCGTTATAGTTACAGGAAAAGGCTTTTAGGAGACTATCCATAAATTTTCAAGATATTCTGAACTGCATTTACATATTTTGGAAAAAATGTACAGTCAGCAAGAAAATGGTCATTTTAAACAAAAACTTTTTTTGATGCCAATCGATCCTGTTTCTTATAAGGATCAAAAGTCTCTATTGGACCGACTGAGGTTTGAGTACTAGAAATCTCAGAAATCGCGAAAAACTTTTCTCATACATTACAAGATCTAACGCCTCTCGATTTTTTTCTGTGGGGCTACCTAAAGGATTTTAAATGATATCCATCCAAGAAAATTATCGGCTGCTACTAGCTCAGTACAAAAACGAGTGAACTTATGTATTCGTGGAAACGGCGATCATTTTGAGAAATTTATTTCGTAGATCATCTAAATGTAAGTTACGTTTGTCTGTGTCTAAAATACATATTAAACTGATTTATTTTATTATTATTTGTTTTAGTTCTAATGTTGTAGAAGATTATCGATGCAACTATGATGATTGTCTACTTAGGTAGGCGCTTTTGCTTCTAGGTACAGTAAGCCACGAGGCCAGCTTGACAAAAACTGTAATTATCTTATGCCCCTGTATTTCCGTACAAATGTATGGAAAAAGATTTTTGCGATTTCTGACATTTATAGTACTCAAACCTCAGTCGGTCCAGTAGAGACTTTTGATCCTAATAAGAAACAGGATCGATTGGCATAAAAAAAGTTTTTGTTTAAAATGCCAATTTTCTTGCTGACTGTACATTTTTTCCAAAATCTGTAAATGCAGTTCAGAATATCTTAAAAATTTATGGATAGTCTCCTAAAAGCGTTTTCCTGTAACTATAACGGTTAAGGTACCTGCCCCTACTGTCCCGTCTCAAAAATTCATCCTGTATAAAAAATGAATCGGAACCAAGATCCACACGCGCAAGCCTTCATACTTTTGCCTGCGCGAATACAAATACTACCTGCTTCAGTTTTACTAACTACATGCACGGTGCTGTCCGTGTACAGTGGAGACCGCATCAAGTAAGACACATTGGACTTTGTACCTATCTTATATTCTTCACTGTAACGGCTAATGTCGTACTGCAAGTGTATAGCTTGATGTGGTCTCCACTGTACAACGCCTGAGCAGGCAAAAGTATGGTGAAGATTAAGCGTGTGGATATGCAAATTTTATTTTTGTCTCTGTCACTCCAAGCGAAAAAACGCGCAGTGCGGGAGGGGCGGATTCAGGGCGAAAAGGAAAAAAGTTGGTTTTATATTTTTGTAAAAAAACTAAATTACAGTTTTACATGTAATATTTAGTGAGAACAGGGACAGCTGAAAATCAGCGCTGTGCAGATGTACGCACTCACAGCATTTTGCTGAGCTGCGTCCTTTTTGTCTGTTTAATGTTAAGTTTTTGTGTAATTGGTTGTTTATTGACAAATAAATATATTTTCTTTCTTTCTTTCTTTCATGTAGCTAGCAAAATATCCAAAATCAAATATTTAGATATTGTTGAAACTCAAACGAGAAGAAATAATGTATTTGAAGACCACATTTCAACAATTATTTCTATCGAGGAAAGTTTATCCAAACACGTTTTCCAAAAACAAACCTCTAGATTATATAATCAAAAAGCATTTACTAAAAATTTATTACAATTTCACGAAATACACGGAAAAGAAACAGCCGTATTTTTTTACATATCGCCTTAAAAAAGCTAATAACTGCTGGCGATCTTGGTGCGTGCATCTCACTTTCTCACACGACTCGTCCCATAATGATGTCTCTGCCGTTCGAAAGGGAATCAAGCTGCGAACGCGTTTAAAGTTACTTAAGCAAAAAATTTAAATTGTTGTAACTAAAATTCTTTAAAAATTATGATTTCGGTAATAGCAAATAATGTGTCAAATAAGTCGGATACTACTACTTTACTCTTTAATATTACGTATATAAGTCTTTAAAGCTAAACCTATCTAAAACAAAAATATAAGGAGACGGCACCTACATTATTAACATATCTTAGTAGCGATATAGGTGTTAAAACCAACGAAAGGCATCGCTGCCGGCCATCACGGTCTATCATGTCAACGTAGTGCCGGTCGCTGGTCCCGCCACGCCAGCCTGAATGACGTCATTCGGAGGGCCCTTGCCACCGTCAATGTGCCGGCCATCCTAGAACCAAACGGCATTACACGTGACGATGGCAAGAGGCCTGACGGGATGACACTAATCCCCTGGCAGAACGGTCGCTCGCTCGTGTGGGACGCAACATGCGTCGACACCCTTGCCGCGTCTCACGTGCGATCGACCGCCGTCTCAGCTGGCGCGGCGGCGGCAGCAGCAGAGGGCAACAAGCGGCGCAAATACGCGGCTCTAGGAGAGGGCTGCATGTTTGTGCCGTTTGGCGTAGAGACGTTCGGGCCGTGGGGGCCAGACGCGCGACGGCTCTCTAAGGATATAGCGTCGCGCCTGGTCGAGACTTCGTGTGACCCAAGGGCTGGGGCTTACTTCAGACAAAGAATAAGCCTCGCTATTCAGCGTGGTAATGCCGCCAGCGTCTTGGGTACCCTGCCCCGTGGCAGCGATGACCTAGACAAATTTTTTTATTTAATTTAGTGGTTTATTTCGCTACTAAGATATGTTAATAATGTAGGTGCCGTCTCCTTATATTTTTGTTTTAGATAGGTTTAGCTTATAGAATTTTTTCTTTTGTAGATTATTTAGATTATAAAGAAAATATATGTAATGAAATTCTTACAATTATATTGACACATAAAATAAAAATAAATTAAGTCTTTAAAAGTCTTAATTTGGACCTTGTTTTAGTATTTATTAAGTCAAAGATCTTGACGAAAATTTAAAATTCTAATCAGAGCACATCATACATTTTTCATTTTTTTTTAGTTACACGACATCTGAATGATACCGGATCTTATCGCGGCTTCTCAAGGTTGCCCAGATTTATTCCCCTCTTAAGGCGATTACAGTCGCCAAATTAGCAGCTTGAAATAACGTTCAAATCAGTGCACAATGCGTGGTGGCTGTTACGACGCTCGCTGCGTCCTTGAAAGGGCAAAATAGGAGAAAATAATACTTTTCACATGGGCGTCATTGTTCCATTAAATAATTCTATGTTATATTTATAGCTATCAAGTTTATCTATTTATCAAAGCATAAATGAATTAAATCACCTAAGCCGCTTAGGAGCAGTAGGAAATTCAAGCCAAAAAAACACCATTCAATTGAAACAATTTTTCATATAGAAGTTTTGGTGGTACGAAAAAGAAAAATGTTGCATATGTTGTCCTAGAGTTGATAATCCATAATACATTTTTTCAATATTTTTGGTTTGGCCATAAAAGTGGAGTAGGCTTTAGAAAGTACCCATTTGGCGATATTAAGGGCCTTAAGGGTGCATATAAGGTCAGATTGAGCACCTCATTTTGCATCAATCAGAACTGAACTCTATGACGTTTCCTTTTAGTTTAAAACAGCGCGCTCTCAGCTGTGACATTACGCACGTGCTTTCCTTTTCTTTCAAAATAAATTAACATACGTAATAACATGTGGCTACATATTGCAAACTTTATTCCGCCATAATAATCGATTTGATTGAGCCAATGAGCGATTTAATTAAAATTGTGAAGACACGAGGGCGCTTCGGGTTGCGGGCGAGCCTGTGCTACAGTGCGCGCCATTCTTTTAGTCGCCTCTGAAGCTAGCCCCAAGAATCGACGCATTAGCCGTTTTACGGTGTCAGGGGGACGTTACAGGAGCGAGGGCGCGGAGCACACCCGCCTGCGTGCCGCACCACACCCCCCGCTCGCCGTTCGGCAGGTGTCAACACTATGTACGTCCGTACACTACACACGCGCGCGTTGCATGAAAAGTACCTACGAGGAAAAAATTATATGATTTGTTAAGTTAATCGTTGAATCTGTTTGTTATAGTTTATTGTTTTTGTTGCCTTTATTTGTTGTTTTGTTGATTTAGTTTATTAAAGTTTTGTTGACGTTTGTCGCGAACGTTATAGCGTTTTAAGGCGACAATGTAGGAAAATGGTGTTTATGTTAATGCATTTTATTTATATAGGTAAGATTGCACTAAAATAATAAATAATTAATTAAATAGCTAGGTACCCCATGTACACCTTCCCACTTATAGTAAACATTTAATAATCAACCGTTGATATTATTGTTTCCTTGACTGTACCTGCGCAAGCTTGCACTCGTAACTCACTCAGAGGCGACTAAAAGATTGGCGCGCACTTATACGTCGGGAACATTGATGTGTTAGTTCTGAGATCGGGAAATGTCAAAAACAAACTTGAAGTTACATACAAAAAATACATGTATCATTAGGACAAATACCTGGGCTACAGGCCTTTTATACGTATGATGGAGAAATGAAGATCATGCCATTTCCAAAATTTTGCACTCTAATTAGCCTCAAACAAAGTTGGATGCCTAAGGCGGTCTGTACCTCCTCCATCCGTACTCTGGATAACTGCTATCAGAACCGAAGCTTCGAAAAGACTTCGTTTCTTTGAAAATATTAGTATGCTTACCGATTATTATTTCTTCTGCGCTTTGGGCTAGATTTTGTACCGCTGTTTGTATTTCCCTAAATATTACAAATGTCAATGAATTCAAGCAATTAACTTGTTCGAACAAAACTCTTAAATACAACATAGCAAAATGTTATCCGATAGAGATAAAGAGGATAGTTTTCCATTAGAGGGACACGTGTGGGTGTATTTTATGTACCTATAAATGTCCATCCATCCATCCATCCATCAGCCTAGTTCGTCCACTGCTGGACATGCCTTTACAGGACTTTGCCACTCCCTGCGGTCATCCTGGAAGAATTGCCCATACTCACACATGCTGGGTAGGCGGGTTGGTGAGCGCGGTGCCGGAACCCTCGCACCAGTGACGCCGCTGCCCGTCACCAGTCTGTTCCATACAAGGCCCGGCTATTTGGGATGGATATACCGCCATCAATCGGTCCCAGGCATGGTGGGCCTCCTGGTTTTTCGCCTGTGAGCTGTCCTCTTACTCTCCCCCGAATTACTTCGAGGGGGTCTCCAAGTAAGATGGTGGTACCTACACAGTCGAGCCTGGCATCAGCTCTACCACCTTGTATGTATAAATGTATCTTAACAAAATTTGTTACTAATAAACGAATAAGTGGGTACCCTGACTGACTGACTTTATAATAACATAACAATATTTATTATATGTATATACTACTGAATTGAAAGACAAAAGTAATTCAGTAATTTACGTATATTGTCCGAAATAGAATGCTCCTCTGATCTACAGTGATCGTTCCTATATATGATCTTACACTATCCTTACATGGCTAACGCATACAATATTAGTACACTCATTGGTGTGCTCTACGCACACTACACCTCCCATCGCAAAAGAAAAAAAAAATTTTTTTTTTCATACATTACTAAATAATGATTATGAGTTATATAATTTAGTTCTATTTTTATGAACGGTTTCAACATTACCATCTTTTAAAATTTTTTCAATGCATGTGCTCGTAAATGCCCACTTTTTATGCATCAAAACCGAACAGAAAGTCGATTATTTTGCCCTAGGGCTTTATTATTATTTTTTTTTTATTTGTTTACAATGGTTGGCTAACCTGCAGCCTTTCCTGTGTACCATAGATGTCATACTTTTTTTTTCCACTGTTTAACGGCTCTAGATACAGTCCTTTTGAGCCAATTACAATTTAAAGTTCACAAAATTATATTTGTTTTATTTCCTCACACTATGCATTGAAAAACGTAGTATGATACACGGGCGTAAGAGCAATAAATTACTCGGTTACGTTTAAAACACTCGCTACGCTCGTGTTTTAAATCGTCCTCGTAATTTATTCCTTTACGCCCTTGTAGCATAAACTACTATTACATTTACATCCAAATCTTCAATTACTAAATATGGGCCTAAAAATATGCTTTGTGTTTTGTCACCCGATGGGTTTCGCAAAAGAACTAAACTATCTTTCTTATAATAAACTGGGTAAATATTCTTATCATAATTAGATTTTCTCATAATTTTACTGTTATATAAATTTTCTCTTGCATCTTTATGGGCAAGCTATAACATACTTAAGTTCTAACGGATAACTACTATGATTATATAAAGGTTCTACAATATTATTGGTAAGATTTGATGGCATATTGCAAATTTTACCAAAGACTAATTCGTGTGGTGTATATTTAGTTTCTGAGTGAACCGTATTATTGTACGCATACCACCAATATGGTAACCAACTACTCCATTGATCAGGATTATTATTGGACATTATCCGCAAGTACGCACCCATTGTTTTATGAGAGTTCTCCAGTGCCCCTATGCTCTCGTGATGATAAGCTGTTGAGCTAATTTGGGTAATATTTAAAAGTTTACATACCTCTTTCATTGTACTTGATAAAAACTCTGATCCTCTATCTGTTGCAATTTCCCTCGGAATACCATACCTTAGCACACAATTTTCAACAAAGGCTCTTGCTACACTTACAGTGTCCTTAGTTTGAAGAGGGTAGGCTTCAACATACTTTGTCAGGTCACACTGCAATGTTAAAATGTAGGCAAATTGATTTATGTCTTTACCTATAGGACCAACGATGTCCAGATAAACCTTATCAAAAGCAGACTCAGCGGTTGTTGTGACTACCAGTGGCTGTTTAGTATTTTTAATTTTCTAGAAGGTACAAACATTTAACACCATAATAAAATTTTTAAATCTAATTACAAAATGTTCTACGATCTAAGGTGACATTTATATCGCATTCGATACCTACAAAATTAATTATGTTAACACAAATCTTATAAATGTTTTAATCTCTAAAGATATGGATCACTCTTCTAAACATGTAATAATCATTTACCTACATTATTTTACATAAATAAGTAATTAAGGGTCGATTCTTCGGATTGTATCAAAATATTACGAAATAATTATGACGGCCAAAATACAACTTTTAACAATAGTTTTAATATGTTTATGCATAGGTATAGAAAACTATTGTTAAAAGTTGTCTTAGTTAAAATTGTGTTGGCCGTTATAATTATTTCTTAATCATAATCTTGTGTAGGTAAAGATGGATTTTGGTAAACAAATGACAAAAAAATATCATAAAAGTATCAAGTATGAGGCTGCTACATACCAGGTACATAGATTCTGTTTGTAGAAATGGTCTTTTTGAATAACAATATTGGAGAAAAATTTTTCAAGATATTACATAATTGTAAAAGTGTTTTCAATGCAAGTGCTCGTAAAAGCCCACTTTTTATGCATCAAAACCGAACAGAAAGTCGATTATTTTGCCCTAGGGCTTTATTATTATAATTTTTTTAATTTATTTACGAGAATTTGGCTAACCTGCAACCTTTCCTGTGTACCATAAATGTTGTACTTTTTTTTCCCACTGTTTAACGGCTCTGGATACAGACCTTTTGAGCCAATCATAATTTAAAGTTTACAAGATTATATTTGTTTTATTTCCTCACACTATGCATTGAAAAACGTAGTATGATACACGGGCGTAAGAGCAATAAATTACTCGGTTACGTTTAAAACACTCGCTACGCTCGTGTTTTAAATCGTCCTCGTAATTTATTCCTTCTCGCCCTTGTAGCATAAACTACTATAATTGCTTTTGGAAATACAATGCTTGCCCCAGCAATAAATAAATTTTAAATGATCCCATTTAAAACGAAAACGTAAATACGAGTATTATGGAACCTAATTTCGTAAGTATACTTATGCAAACATAGATATCATAAAATATTATTGCGTATTAGAATAATATTATTATGATATTATTATGATATGATATACCTACCCTTTCTGTATAGTACCTTTTGGTGCCGATGCTTACAAATAATGTCAAACATAGGTGTAGAGTTCATCAGTTTTGGTAAATTTAATTTTTTTTTAAAAGAGGTGGAATTGTTGACCATGTTCTTAGGGTTCCCGTATTATACCCGTATAATGTCCTGGTGCGGAACCCTTTTTGCGTGAATCCGACTCAAACTTGGCCGTTTTTTTTGTATGGAGACCGTTACAATAATTCCAATGCCAGTAAAGTTTTGCAGATTGTTTTGCAAGTTGAGATTTGAGATATCAATTTTTAGGGTTCTGTAGCCAAAGGATAATCAACGGGACCCTATTACTAAGACTCCGCTGTCCGTCTGTCACCAGGCTGTATCTCAGGAACCGTGACAGTAAGACAGTTGAAATTTTCACACATAGATGTATTTCTGTTGCCGCTATAACAACGAATACTAAAAAGCAGAATAAAATAAATATTTAAGGGGGCTCCCATTTTTTGCCGCTTTTGTAGATAATGGTACGGAACTCTTCGCGCGTGAGTCCAACTCACACTTGGCCGGTTTTTAAAATAATTAAGTAAATAGATGAAAATGTTAGCAATGGACTTGTGTCTCACTTCTTTGATAACATTTATAAACTGCAAGGTTTTACCGTCAGAGGTATTGAGCTACGTAGTACATACTTAATACTTCAATGGGCAGAGGTTAAGTATACAGGGTGGAAAAAATTTAAGGGCCCTGGAGGGGAACTACCTTAAATCCTTTAGTTAGCTCATTTTGCTGAAAACAAACATTCCTTTATTTTTTAAAAGAAACAAAACTGCATTCAAACATCTTCTAAAATTCGCTTGTCTCACCCGGGAATCGAACCAACTAAAAACTAAAAAATAAACCCTCACTATTTTATTATACGAAGTGGTAGGAATATCGTTCAGGATAAAATTTGTCTAATAAATATTTGGTCTTTGAAATAAAAAAAAGTGAAAACAAGCTTCTAATCAATAAAATTGTTCTTGATACGCCATTACTACACAATGACAGCACGGAATGAAAGCAAAACAAAACTAAATTTGAAATTCAAACGAATAGTTTTCTCGATTTTAAAAATGTTGAAAGTTATCATTCGAATTTTAAATTTGTTGCACCGCGTTTCAAAACAAAATAGTTTCCCTTTTTAAACTTTTCGTCAGTACGCCTAGTGCAAGAAGGAATTGTGCTGTGCATAGATTTATAACGATTTTCTTATCGAAGTCTTCAACAAGGTACTTAAGGTAAATAACATTAGCAAGCTTGTACTTCATACGATGTCTTTGGATGTTAGAGAAATAAGAAAATTAAAACGTGTCATTTACTTGTTACAAGTGAACAGTATTTTATTAGGTATTGTTAACAAAGAACTTGTAATAAATATTCAATTTCGTGGGTATCTCGTACAACAGATAAGTGTAAGACCAAATGTTTATTAGACACATTTTATCCTGAACAATAATCCTACCGATTCGTATAATAAAATAGCTAAGGATTATTTTTTTCATTTTTAGTTGGTTCGATTCCCGAGTGAGACAAGCGAATTTTAGAAGATCTTTGAATGCAGTTTTGTTTATTTTAAAAAATAAAGGAATGTTTCCTTTCAGTAAAATGAGCTAACTAAAGGATTTATGGTAGTTCTCCTCCAGGGCCCATTCATTTTTTCCACCCTGTATATAGGTTATATATTCAGTATACTTACCTTCCAGAGGGAAAAGCCCTAGTTATCAGAACCGATGCGTCGGACTGCCTGCGGGCAGATGTTAAAGAATAGTAGCAAGAGTATCACTGCAAGCGAGGGTGGCTGTAGGGGAGGTTGGAGGCCACAGGGGTGAGGTCAGATTCAGTTAATCAGGTCAGGCTATAAGAAAGAGGATCGTACATGCGTGTGCGATATTGTGGGTACTTACTTATTCAGTCTATGTATTTACCTACTATTATAGTCAGTATTACATCAGCTATTAAAATATCAATCAATTCAGATATTCGCCTAGTAATTAGGTAAAAGAAACTATGTGCGACATGGTGGAAGCATGCTGGGATCGAATAATTCGTCCAAGAATAAGAAGCATAAAAAGTGTATTTATGAAATGGTGCATAAAAGCAGCTACCCATTAAAGCGTATTTATGAAATGGTGCATAAAAGCAGCAACGCATTAAAGCGTATTTATGAAATGGTGCATAAAAACAGGTACGCATAAAAGCGTATTTATGAAATGGTGCATAAAAACAGGTACGCATAAAAGCGTGTATATTGTTAAGATGCAGATATAGGTTATATATTGATATACCTTGTTGATTGGGTTAGAGGAAAACCTAAAGCCATCATCACTTCATAGTATAAAACAAGATCTGCTTCCCGCTGTCTGTCTGTCTGTCCCTATGTATGATTAGATCTTTAAAACTACGTAAGTAACGGATTTTGATGCGTTTTTTTTTAATAGATAGAGTGATTCAACAGAAAGGTTCATATGTATAAGACATGCCCGTGCAAAGCCGGGGCGGGTCGCTAGTGAAAGATAAAATGATTATAGTTCTAACATACCTAACTATCTGTTGGATTTTTTTGTTGTACTTAATAAACGAATTGTGAAATATCTCAAAATACAAATCACTTGACGATAAAAAATTATTCTTTAAAAATTACAATAAATAATTTTTCGCATCCTCATTTAGATTTCAAGTCGTTTTGCACAAATTGCGAAAAGAAATTGCAAAATTGCAGCAAAATCGCAAGATAACTCGCGGTTCGCAATAAAAATCAAATCAATCATCAAATCAGTCAATCAATAAAAATAAGATTTGAACATCGACTGACTCGACTTTTGCCCAATAAAAAAAACACTGTTTGCAGTTTTATTTACTACTTAGAAATTTAGAATTTTTACAACACGACCGGACTCTAAGTAACTCAAGAAAAGTTTAAAACTCAAACTTTTTAAACTAACATATTGCCTGCTCTTCTGACATTCTCTTTGCAAAAGAATGGTTTATTTTTCGGCGAGCATAACCCGTTATAATCACATTTACAGTCCAGAGTTGAACATGCCTCCGGCACGCCACAACATTCGATAAGTATTCAGCCGTCGGCATCCAGTCAACCCCAGTGTCCTTGTCAAAATGGCGATCATCAAATTGCTTCATTATCAGGTAGTCCAAAGCCAGTCCGTACTTGTATGATTAGAGGTCAGTGGTGCACGAAAAAACAAAAGAAAAACGAAGATTTTTTTCTTTTTTAGTACAATAGTCGTGCTGGCCAGTCTGATTGTTTTAAAAATTAAGCTGGCGCACTGACTTCAAATAAGTACTTATGCTTTTTTCCTCTATTGCGGGCTGGCTGGCAAACTTTTTTTGAATAGAAAGGTTCGAATTTTAAAAACCTTTTCCATGCTAGCCACAGCCTTCTTTATCTCAAGCCGTGCTATGAAGTTTGGCAACGTCGCATTTAGGATCTTCGTGAACCGATTACATCTCGGCTGGTGATCAAAATTTATAACTTTATACAAAGTGACTTTTGTTGATATAGCCAAATTCATACTGGAGACTTGGTAAGTGGTCAGTATCAAGGTTCTTTTAGTGATTTCGTAAAAAATAGGTAAAAACGCAAGCCCAGACAGGGTTATCTACTATGTAAGGTAATAATTTTTTCCTGCGATTATACCAAAAAGTGTTATCGGTCCATGATACTAATCACTTACCAAGCCTCCAGTATCAATTTAGCTATATCAACAAATGTCACATTGCATTGTTATTTATTATTAATTGTTATTTATATTTATTAATTATGGTTGGTATGTATTGACCAACATCAGATTTAATTGAAAATTTAATTTAAAAGGGATCTTGCCTCGTTGATGGGATCTTGAAATTATTTCATATTTGAAACCTTGACGATTGCACTAATACAACAAAATAAAATATATGTGATTTTATAATTTATTTCTGCAACATTGATAGGTATGTACATAATTATAAGATGTAAGTAGGTAGGTATAAAATATACTAGATTATGTGCTATACTAGATATTATATAGTGGACATTTCTTTTGTTTTGTAACATTTCTTGGCACAAAAAAGTCTCTTGTAATGGCGGCATATAATTTTTTCTTTTTTTCATGTAATTTTTCGCAGATGTATTAAAAACGTCGTTTGACTCACATGCAAATGTTGATATTTCTCGTCTTGACTGTTTTTTCAGTCAAAATCAGTTGAATATCAATCGTCTCGCAGTAGAATTAAAAATGTACTATTAAAACGGTTTCATTATTCAGATAAACCACAACCAACTAAGTATGATATAAGTGGACAAATACTTTGTTGTGAAGTTGTTAATTATTTAAAAATACATTGAGTTTTCTTTTCATTATGTGAATTGTTTACATTTTTTGTAAAATTATTTAAAATTATATTGGACAATATTTACAAATTGTACAGAATAATGGTTTCAATAAGTGGCCTGCTTCACAACATCCATTTATATCAATCAAAAATGAATCAGATTCTAAGCTTAAAATGGTTAGCAATGCTAACATTCCTCGGACATCATTCAACTTAAAGAAAGTGGTTTTTAAGTCGGCATTGTTAATAATAAAATTAAAAAGTGCGTGCAAATAAAAGCATACAAATTTCACGGAATCTGTAGGCAATGACAGACCTCCTCTTTGCAAATGGTCAAAATAAGGATCACCTATGCAATCTGAAATCTGAAATGGCATCTGAAAATAAAACATGAGTTACGCTCAGAGAAAAGGTAAAAGAGTTACGCTTTGTTCTTGTCTTGCTTGTAAACCAACTGCAACTACAAATTATTATTAAAACTTTGAAAGTACTGTAAAATACTTAATTTGTTTTATAGCATAAACAGTTGATACAATCACAAGCGTCTTTTCGTAAAGAAAAACCATTAAATTCTTCGATTTTTCACATAAAATCCCAGCGACAACAAATATATCAACAAACTTCGCAGGGCGTCAGGTAAAAATGAAACTTCGTAAACCGGTTCACGAGCAATGTTGCCAGATTCCCATAGCACGGCTTGAGAAATAAAGGAGGCTATGTGCTAGCGCATATAATGCACTTTTGCATGCAGGCAGACTTCGAATGATAAATAGAACCTTTCCGAGCTTGTGAGGTGAAAATAGTTATTTGTGAAACAAGAGAGCAACGTTTTTTTTTTGTTGCGAGTGCCGAGGTTGAATCAAAGGAAAGCAAAGGATTCTGATTCTACGGTAGAATCCTGAGCGTGGTGTGGGATTCAAAGGCACAAGAAACATAATAAATTTACTCTCGTGTGACACAATACAACTTTTCACCTCACAAGCGAGAAAACACAGATGTAAAGACACCACCTTTTCGAACGAACTTATAAGAATTCAATGGTCTTTTTCTTTAAACAATACACCATATAAAAATATTGCACATAAAATAAAATGTAAGGAGTGTTAATTGAATCCCAAAAGCCGCGTAAGAAACGAAAAGTCGAAAAATCTTTGATAAACCGATCGAAAACGCAAAACAACCATCACGCGAGCGTTTTACTCTATCTATCCGTTTCCGGTAGAAGTTCATTTGTTTATACCACTGATGAAGTCTAGAAATACAATCCCATACACATTGGGAGGCCATACGCCGGATTTCGAGAAGTTTACCTTATCTATGGTATCCGACAAGCTGTGGGGCTGTGTATAGCCAACACCTACTGTCAATTTACATTCTGTACAGGCCTGACAACTCAAATGTGACGTCATCACTAGTGGTACAAGGAAGACATTTCTTTAGGGGCGTTTGGCAGATTTATTGATTTTTATTTTATTTGACAGACCGGATGAAAAATAGAAAGCAATTTCACAACTTTTTTAAAATTTAATTAATAATTAATACAAAAAAAGGAGGAACTATGAAAATAATACATGAATATGTAAACAATTCAAAAGTAATAAGTTTCTTAATTCTTATGAATAAATAAAATGGGAATGAAAAATTTGTTGTTGAAAATCCTATAGTAAAATCGCATGTATTACTAATGATGACGTCATCACTAAAAGCCATTTTCAGTTGTAAGGCCTGGATATAGAGAAGGTGTTAGTATAGCCTCCCAAAGTGTATAGAATTCATATAGAGTGAAAGAGATAGCCTCCATGCTGATTTTTGCTGTCTCTCTTTCTCTTGAGCAAAGGATATGGGGTTTTTGAAGAATTCGCAACGTTCTTAATTTAAAACATTTTTCTTCGCTGTTTAAAACCAGTGAGCAAAAGTCGATTTTGCTCACTGTTTTTAAGCAACAAAGGCGTGCTTTTCGAGCTAGTGAGGTGAAAAATATATGTTCCATGTAATAGAATAATGTAATAAAATAATGATAGTAAGTTATAATTTAATTAAATAGTATAATTTCTTAACTTATGATTCCTCTAAGGTGTAAACATTAATTGATTACAGACTGTAAAAGGAAAAGGACTATATGAGACAGGTAGACAAAGATATATATGTTTTTCTTTTTTTCATTAACCTGAATTCGTGCTGTCTTGTATTTTCTTATCCCTTGGTTAAAGTAGATATAAGTCATATATTGTATAGTATAAGTTTTATGTTGAAAAAAAAAGACATGATCTTGCTAAGTTTCTTGCCCTTCTTCTTAGCAAGACTAATCGAATGGGCGGAGGTAGGCATGTATTTATATATGTAACCTATTAGTATGTAGTATATAGGATGGGATTTGGTCGGCCGCCTGGATTCGTGCTGGGGGCTCGCTTGGTGATCATTGAACCTTGTTCCTGGTCCCTGGCCGGCTCTCCGGTATGGGTTCGGGCGGCTGATTGGATTTTACCTTGTATAATATATATTTTACCTATCATAAATTAAATAAACCTATAATTTAGTTCATGTACATTTATTATTTTATTACATATATTTTCTTTATTAGATTAAATTTGACGTGTAAAAAGTGTATATATCTATACCTGCTTTGCAAAATAAACTATTTGAATTTGAATTTGAATTTGAACTTATTTACATTTATGAGACGACAGAAAGGGACGGAACGACGCGAATAAACTTTGCACTGAGGTCTATGGTCTCGGACCTACTTAGTTTACCTCAATCAGTTTATCGGTTCCTCGGCAGGCAGGATGTTAAGTTCCCTATACGCATAGCCCAACTAAACAAAAAAACATTTTAGTGCATATATAACGGCACCATTACAGGCGTGGAGGCAATAGAGGCGATTGCTCAAATCCCCTGTATACCCAAAGAACGTTTAATTGTGCCCCCAAAGTACGGTGATAAGGCGTCAAAATCGTCGGTGCAAAGACCATCTTTTGTGTCACGATGTTGGCTGTTCCCGGAACACCTCTATGACCCCTTCGGAAATATAATATGTCATGCCGATATGCATTTATTTGCACAGAATTACTGTTACTGGGGTTACCAGATAGGAAATTTAAAAGTCCGGAGAAAAAGCCTGATTTCCTATGAAAAATCCTGAGATTTTCTCGAATTCTGCGAATTCTTTCGCAAACGCATTTTACAGCTTTGTAGCCCGCGGCACGACGCGTGGGCAGTGCGTGCAGATGGTTATTCTGGATTCCGGTAGATGGCGCAAAACGATTAAACAAAATATGTGCATTAAAATACGCTTTATTTACCTAACAAACACTACTCATACATACCGGTATATAACTTTACTCTTTGACTCAATTGTTATGCGTGATGGATTCAATCGATTATAATACAAGTAATCTTCAGACCCTGTTGCAGCGTATCACCTGCTATGACGTCGAAGCAGTAACTACGAGCCTTACTACGATATGGGTTCAGCTTCAGACCCTGTTACAGCGTATCACCTGCTATGACGTCGAAGCAGTAACTACGAGCCTTACTACGATATGGGTTCAGCTTCAGACCCTGTTACAGCGTATCACCTGCTATGACGTTGTAGCAGTAACTACGAGCCTTACTACGATATGGGTTCAGCTTCAGACCCTGTTACAGCGTATCACCTGCTATGACGTTGTAGCAGTAACTACGAGCCTTACTACGATATGGGTTCAGCTTCAGACCCTGTTACAGCGTATCACCTGCTATGACGTTGTAGCAGTAACTACGAGCCTTACTACGATATGGGTTCAGCTTCAGACCCTGTTACAGCGTATCACCTGCTATGACGTTGTAGCAGTAACTACGAGCCTTACTACGATATGGGTTCAGCTTCAGACCCTGTTACAGCGTATCACCTGCTATGACGTTGTAGCAGTAACTACGAGCCTTACTACGATATGGGTTCAGCTTCAGACCCTGTTACAGCGTATCACCTGCTATGACGTTGTAGCAGTAACTACGAGCCTTACTACGATATGGGTTCAGCTTCAGACCCTGTTACAGCGTATCACCTGCTATGACGTCGAAGCAGTAACTACGAGCCTTACTACGATATGGGTTCAGCTTCAGACCCTGTTGCAGCGTATCATCTGCTATGACGTCGAAACAGTAACTACGAGCCTTACTACGATATGGGTTCAGCTTCAGACCCTGTTGCAGCGTATCATCTGCTATGACGTCGAAGCAGTAACTACGAGCCTTACTACGATATGGGTTCAGCTTCAGACCCTGTTACAGCGTATCACCTGCTATGACGTTGTAGCAGTAACTACGAGCCTTACTACGATATGGGTTCAGCTTCAGACCCTGTTACAGCGTATCATCTGCTATGACGTCGAAGCAGTAACTACGAGCCTTACTACGATATGGGTTCAGCTTCAGACCCTGTTACAGCGTATCACCTGCTATGACGTTGTAGCAGTAACTACGAGCCTTACTACGATATGGGTTCAGCTTCAGACCCTGTTACAGCGTATCATCTGCTATGACGTCGAAGCAGTAACTACGAGCCTTACTACGATATGGGTTCAGCTTCAGACCCTGTTACAGCGTATCATCTGCTATGACGTTGTAGCAGTAACTACGAGCCTTACTACGATATGGGTTCAGCTTCAGACCCTGTTGCAGCGTATCATCTGCTATGACGTCGAAGCAGTAACTACGAGCCTTACTACGATATGGGTTCAGCTTCAGACCCTGTTACAGCGTATCACCTGCTATGACGTTGTAGCAGTAACTACGAGCCTTACTACGATATGGGTTCAGCTTCAGACCCTGTTGCAGCGTATCACCTGCTATGACGTCGAAGCAGTAACTACGAGCCTTACTACGATATTGGGTCAGCTTCAGACCCTGTTGCAGCGTATCACCTGCTATGACGTCGAAGCAGTAACTACGAGCCTTACTACGATATGGGTTCAGCTTCAGACCCTGTTGCAGCGTATCATCTGCTATGACGTTATAGCAGCAGCTACGAGCCTTACTACGATATGGGTTCAGCTTCAGACCCTGTTGCAGCGTATCACCTGCTATGACGTCGAAGCAGTAACTACGAGCCTTACTACGATATGGCTTCAGCTTCAGACCCTGTTGCAGCGTATCATCTGCTATGACGTTATAGCAGCAGCTACGAGCCTTACTACGATATGGGTTCAGCTTCAGACCCTGTTGCAGCGTATCACCTGCTATGACGTTATAGCAGCAGCTACGAGCCTTACTACGATATGGGTTCAGCTTCAGACCCTGTTGCAGCGTATCACCTGCTATGACGTTATAGCAGCAGCTACGAGCCTTACTACGATATGGGTTCAGCTTCAGACCCTGTTACAGCGTATCATCTGCTATGACGTTGTAGCAGTAACTACGAGCCTTACTACGATATGGGTTCAGCTTCAGACCCTGTTACAGCGTATCATCTGCTATGACGTTGTAGCAGCAGCTACGAGCCTTACTACGATATGGGTTCAGCTTCAGACCCTGTTACAGCGTATCATCTGCTATGACGTTGTAGCAGTAACTACGAGCCTTACTACGATATGGGTTCAGCTTCAGACCCTGTTACAGCGTATCACCTGCTATGACGTTGTAGCAGTAACTACGAGCCTTACTACGATATGGGTTCAGCTTCAGACCCTGTTACAGCGTATCATCTGCTATGACGTTATAGCAGCAGCTACGAGCCTTACTACGATATGGGTTCAGCTTCAGACCCTGTTACAGCGTATCATCTGCTATGACGTTATAGCAGCAGCTACGAGCCTTACTACGATATGGGTTCAGCTTCAGACCCTGTTGCAGCGTATCACCTGCTATGACGTTATAGCAGCAGCTACGAGCCTTACTACGATATGGGTTCAGCTTCAGACCCTGTTACAGCGTATCATCTGCTATGACGTTGTAGCAGTAACTACGAGCCTTACTACGATATGGGTTCAGCTTCAGACCCTGTTGCAGCGTATCATCTGCTATGACGTCGAAGCAGTAACTACGAGCTTTACTACGATATGGGTTCAGCTTCAGACCCTGTTGCAGCGTATCATCTGCTATGACGTCGAAGCAGTAACTACGAGCCTTACTACGATATGGGTTCAGCTTCAGACCCTGTTACAGCGTATCACCTGCTATGACGTTGTAGCAGTAACTACGAGCCTTACTACGATATGGGTTCAGCTTCAGACCCTGTTACAGCGTATCATCTGCTATGACGTCGAAGCAGTAACTACGAGCCTTACTACGATATGGGTTCAGCTTCAGACCCTGTTACAGCGTATCACCTGCTATGACGTTGTAGCAGTAACTACGAGCCTTACTACGATATGGGTTCAGCTTCAGACCCTGTTACAGCGTATCATCTGCTATGACGTCGAAGCAGTAACTACGAGCCTTACTACGATATGGGTTCAGCTTCAGACCCTGTTACAGCGTATCATCTGCTATGACGTTGTAGCAGTAACTACGAGCCTTACTACGATATGGGTTCAGCTTCAGACCCTGTTGCAGCGTATCATCTGCTATGACGTCGAAGCAGTAACTACGAGCCTTACTACGATATGGGTTCAGCTTCAGACCCTGTTACAGCGTATCACCTGCTATGACGTTGTAGCAGTAACTACGAGCCTTACTACGATATGGGTTCAGCTTCAGACCCTGTTGCAGCGTATCACCTGCTATGACGTCGAAGCAGTAACTACGAGCCTTACTACGATATTGGGTCAGCTTCAGACCCTGTTGCAGCGTATCACCTGCTATGACGTCGAAGCAGTAACTACGAGCCTTACTACGATATGGGTTCAGCTTCAGACCCTGTTGCAGCGTATCATCTGCTATGACGTTATAGCAGCAGCTACGAGCCTTACTACGATATGGGTTCAGCTTCAGACCCTGTTGCAGCGTATCACCTGCTATGACGTCGAAGCAGTAACTACGAGCCTTACTACGATATGGGTTCAGCTTCAGACCCTGTTGCAGCGTATCACCTGCTATGACGTTATAGCAGCAGCTACGAGCCTTACTACGATATGGGTTCAGCTTCAGACCCTGTTGCAGCGTATCACCTGCTATGACGTTGTAGCAGGTGATACGAGCCTTACTACGATATGGGTTCAGCTTCAGACCCTGTTGCAGCGTATCACCTGCTATGACGTTGTAGCAGGTGATACGAGCCTTACTACGATATGGGTTCAGCTTCAGACCCTGTTGCAGCGTATCACCTGCTATGACGTTGTAGCAGCAGCTACGAGCCTTACTACGATATGGGTTCAGCTTCAGACCCTGTTACAGCGTATCACCTGCTATGACGTTGTAGCAGCAGCTACGAGCCTTACTACGATATGGGTTCAGCTTCAGACCCTGTTGCAGCGTATTACCCGCTGTGAACCCACTGTGTGTGCTATGAACCCTGCTATAACGTTGTAGCAATAGCTACGAGCCTTGCTACGGTGATAGAGAGACGCACCCTTTTGCCAAAATTGGAACATCGCTGACCAAAACAATATATTTATTTTATTAAATTATAGTGTTAATTAGATTAATGAAAAATTTAAATCAGTTTCTGGCACCGCTTTGGTTTTTGAGCACTTGGCTAATGGTGTAGTGGATCTGCGTATGTGTACATTCGTGCATAGCGATATTTATTATTTTAAAAACATAAAAAACGGGACTTACTTCTCGTCTCTGTTGTTGATTGGATCTCTAGCGATGTTGTAACAAATTGTTACACGGTGTTATAATGTAATATTATAACATCGAATAAACAATGTAGATACTTATAAAAATGCTTTTGATGTTGCAGTTACCTTATTGCGGTATAGGAGTAGACAAAATATATTACCGCACATTCAAGGTCAACGCTTATATTCATAAATCGTGCTGGTACCTATACTTCCAATCAGAGGACCTTTGCCCTATGGAAACCGATTGCGTTATCAATCAGGGTTCATTTGGTCCAAATGGAACTGATTTTTTGTGATAATTAGTTTTTTCAATGCATGTGCTCGTAAAGGCCCACTTTTTATGCATCAAAACCGAACAAAAATTTGATTATTTTGCCCTAGGGCTTTATTATTATTATTTTTTTCATTTGTTTACAATGGTTAGCCTTTCCTGTGTACCATAGACGTTATACTTTTTTTTCCACTGTTTAACGGCTCTGGATACAGTCCTTTTGAGCCAATTATAATTTAAAGTTCACAAGATTATATTTGTTTTCATTTCCTCACACTATGCATTGAAAAATGTAGTATGATACACGGGCGTAAAAGCAATAAATTACTCGGTTACGTTTAAAACACTCGCTACGCTCGTGTTTTAAATCGTCCTCGTAATTTATTCCTTTGCGCCCTTGTAGCATAAACTACTATTATTTCGTAGGACAGCAATTATTGTTAAAAATAAATTATACTAAGAAATTATTTGGCCCCCACTTAGATCTTAATAATTTTATCGGCAAAGGCAACATACCCATACATTTCCTCTTCTCATACTATTTATTTTTATTAGTTATAGGCTCGTCATTGATAAAATTTTTGTAATTGATGTAATATTAACACTTTTATAGTTTATGGGCCGGAGATAGGCTACTTTTTATCCGGAAAAATTCAAACAAAATCAGCGCGGGCGAAGCCGCGGGCGAAGCCGCGGGCGAAAGCTACTATTTTATAAACGGCTAAAGCAACGTTTCTTCTTCTTTCTCTTCACTGCGTCTGCGCCACCAATTTACAATTTTTCAAGTATTTTATATAGTAAAGACGGCTTTAATCACCATTTAAACAGTCTAACACGATTACTATTGCGTTTCGCGAAAAAATAGGCCGTCTTTAGATAAAAGAAATCCCAGGGATATTAAGAAGATGGCATACTCTAGCAACTTTTTTTATTACCCTTCCAGCACAATAAGTCTAATGGCAAAGACTTTATTTGCTTTTCATAGAGGCGATTATGTGTTGGCTCTTTGGCCTCTTTTTCTTAGACGCGTAATACTAGTGATCACGCACCGAAACAACAAATTGGTGTGTTTTTAGCTAATACTGAAATATTTTGTAGGGAAAAAAATATTGAATTTAGGTGATATACCTTCATATTTCTATTACCTATTTTATGAAAAAAAAAAAATTTTGATCTCTTAACCGCGTTCTTCAAGCGAACGTTTGAAAACCAAAAAAGAAGAGGCTGCAAAACATTTTTTTTTGACAAAAGTATAATTCTTAGTACATTGTTTATACGTAAAATCCCTAGAAAAAAGATTAATAAACCAAATATATTTTTTTCAATACAAGGAGAGTCCGAATTTCTTTAAACGAATCCTAGATAGACTGGAGTTGGTCATGCTCTAGGCTCAAGTACAGTCTTAAAGAAACGTCAGCCATCTTTGGGCCCGCCCGCCATCATCTAAAATTTGTGCTTAGCAGGTCAAAATTAGTAAAAATTGCTCATTTGGCCAAATTTTACCCAAAATGCCTCTAGAAATCTTAAAATGCCCATTATAGAGAAAATTGGACCAGTCTATGCGAACATATTTGTAGGATGCCAGCTATGGTGACAGAATAATACATCACGGATATTAAAATTGTCTTTTACCTAAAGTTATTTGAAAATATACTTGTACGCAAAAACTTTACCTTCTAACAAGTAACATTTTTAGCTTTGGGCCACATAATAGTAGTTTATGCTACTAGGGCGAAAAGGAATAAATTACGAGGACGATTTAAAACACGAGCGTAGCGAGTGTTTTAAACGTAACCGAGTAATTTATTGCTTTTACGCCTGTGTATCATACTACGTTTTTCAATGCATAGTGTGAGGAAATGAAAACAAATATAATCTTGTGAACTTTAAATTATAATTGGCTCAAAAGGACTGTATCCAGAGCCGTTAAACAGTGGAAAAAAAAGTATAACATCTATGGTACACAGGAAAGGCTGCAGGTTAGCCAACTATTGTAAATAAATTAAAAAAATAATAATAATAAAGCCCTAGGGCAAAATAATCGACTTTTTGTTCGGTTTTGATGCATAAAAAGTGGGCCTTTACGAGCACATGCATACGCATACGCTACGCTCGTGTTTTAAATCGTCCTCGTAATTTATTTCTTTGCGCCCTTGTAGCATAAACTACTATTTTAATGCATGTGCTCGTAAAGGCCCACTTTTTATGCATCAAAACCGAACAGAAAGTCGATTATTTTGCCCTAGGGCTTTATTATATATATTTTTTTATTTATTTGCAATGGTTGGCTAACCTGCAGCCTTTCCTGTGTACCATATATGCTATACTTTTTTTTTCACTGTTTAACGGCTCTGGATACCTAGTCCTTTTGAGCCAATTACAATTTAAAGTTCACAAAATTATATTTGTTTTATTTCCTCACACTATGCATTGAAAAACGTAGTATGATACACGGGCGTAAGAGCAATAAATTACTCGGTTACGTTTAAAACACTCCCTACGCTCGTGTTTTAAATCGTGCTCGTAATTTATTCCTTTGCGCCCTTGTAGCATAAACTACTATTACATTATACATGTAATAACTAAGAACATAGCTTATTAAGACCACAAACTACTTAGGATGACTGTGGCGAAGAAACTCTATACCTACAAATATAAACCGTTATTTTTGTGTAGTTTTTCTTATTACGACGGAACAAAGGTGACTTTTGATCAGATAAGAGTGGGAGGCCGTGGACGCCCACGTTGCGGCATATCTGATAGTAACACATAGGCTTCAGGTAAGACTTGAACTGGCTACGCCTTGTTAACTAAAGGTCGTTTCTCGACGCTCCACGCTAAAATAGTTAGACAATTAGCTTTAGTGTGCAGGCAGAATATGTTCGTATATGTACTATACATGTGCAGTACCTACTACAATATGGTTGTTTTTGGAACGTGTATAATTTCTTAATCAGCCAAAGCGTGTTGCACAGACTCTCTCCGCTCATATTGTGTACTTTTCCCCCGGTAATCAACCTCAGGATACTGAATTAAGAGGCTATGCGAATTTTGTCACTGTCACTCCAAGCGAAAAATCGCGCAGTGCGAGAGGGGCGGCTTCAGGGCAAAAGGGAAAAAAGTTGGTTTTATATTTTTATTAAAAAAACTAAAATAGTTAGCAAAATTTCAAATATTAAATCTCTAGATATTGTTGAAACACACCTAATAAAATATGTTTGAGTTCTGTATATGGTTCCTGTTCGTCAAACGAGGAGAAAAAGTGTGTTTGAAGACCTCATTTCAACAATTATTTCTATCGAGGAATTTTTATCCAAACATGTTTTCCAATTTCAAAACCCTAGATCAGGGATCAGCAATTAGTTTCATTGCGGGTCCGTTTATAACAAAAATAAATATGTCGCGGTCTGTTGGCTAGATGATAAATAGCAACCTAGATTTAAAATGTCATTGAATAAATAGAAACAAAAGAAATCAGAATACTTTATTATTAAGGATACATCTAATTAAAGAAATAAAGTAAGTAGCGGGCTAAATTGAATTATCACAAATTTTTATGCTGATATTCTCAGATTCTTCTGGGTCCGCACAAAATAGGTCGGCGGTCCGGATCCGGACCGGGGTCCGCCATTTGGTGACCCCTGCCCTAGATTATATAGTCAAAATGCATATACCAGAAATTTATTAAAATTTTCCGTGTATTTCATGAAATCGCCTTAACATTATATCATTGCAGTATAGAAACGCAGAAAGAAAAGTAAATCTGGATGTGAGGAGCTCTGAACCGGGATTTGAACCCGGGACCTCTAGCTTACCGGGCGGTTGCTCTACTAACTGAGCTATCCAGGTCTCAACACAACTTGTGAATTTACCGATGTGCTTTCCCATACTGCAATGATATTTATAGGTACCCACTTTACAGTGAGCCACTTGGCGCCTAGAGGACACTAGTGTATTCAAAGCTGGTCAAAGAAATGCCCTACCGTCACCTGTTACAGCATCGGGTAGTGAAGAATACACATTACTCTTACCGAAACTATGATAGAAATAAATTTCAGGATACTGCCAATTAATATAAAATTTTGTACACCCATACAAAACATTGAGAAGAAGATCGTACAAAGTAAACATAAATATAGATATATATATGACGGAATAAGGCCGACAGGCGTGATGGGCACGTGCCCGTCTTCACCCATATTTCCGAAGATGGGTTGGTAATTTAGCAGAAATGATCACTCGCCAATGTAGATAGGTAGTGTTTATAATCAAATGGGAAAGTTTCTAACTGAATTACAATAAGATGGCTTGAATAATAAGAGATTGAAATGCGGTGATCTCACAGAAGCGTGCGGTCGCTCAAACGACTCCAACCAGTCTGCCACTTTCCCACTGACAGCTATCAAACGCAACTGACAACGTCAACTCAACGGATACCACCGTTGCGATGACCGATGCCAAACTACACGGTAACTTAACATCGCTAACAGCCGACCGCAACGCCATCTTTCATTCCACCCAGGTACTAAACCTGACATTTCAATCAGTGGCGTAATTAACTAACTAATTGAAAAGAATTGAATGAATTTGCCCGCTGCTCCGACATATATATACAAGGTGACTTTTTGATCATCGTCCAAATTCATACTGGTGGCTTGGTAAGTGATCAGTATCATGGATCAATAACAATTTTGGTGAAATTCGTAAAATGAAATTTCGACTCCCCATAGTGATTCACTCGGGACTGGAACTGAATTTCTACGAGAAGCCGAAATTTCATTTTACGAATTTCACAAAAATTGTTACTGATCTAAGATACTGATCACTTATCAAGCCTCCAGTATGAATTTGGACGATGATCAAAAAGTCACCTTGTATATACATATACACACGCGTGTCTCCCAGAGGGGTAGGTAGACTACAGATTTCCATCTGCTACGATCTTGACTTGACACACCTCTTATACAAATTATAATTATTATTATAATTACTTATTCCAAGTAAAATTTCATGAAAAATGTATTCGCAAACAAATTCGGAATAAATTCAAATTTTACATTTCTTTAAATTTTCTATTTTAAAATCTTTCTATCCAGTGTTGGTTGTTTGGCAAAACATCTTGAAATTGAATCTGACAACTTTAGTAGTAGTACATTATAAAATCGTTAAAAGCCAATAACATTTTAGCACTTTCTCAAAAGTTGAATAATTATTACACCGTGGGCCGAAATGTATCCGGTAAAAACACATTTTTATTGTTTTAATATTAGTAAGTAAACCAAAGAAATAAATAAAGCTTAAAAAAGCACAATATAATATTCAATAACATTATTATATTATGAGTGAGTATACAAGGTGACTTTTTGATCATCGTCCAAATTCATACTCGAGGCTTGATAAGTGATCAGTATCTTGGATCAATAACAATTTTTGTGAAATTTGTAAAATGAAATTTCGGCTTCCCATAGAAATTCACTTCAGGTTACGAGTAAATCACTATGGCAAGTCGAAATTTCATTTTACGAATTTTGCAAAAACTGTTATTTATCAATGATACTGATCACTTACCAAGCCACCAGTATGAATTTGGACGATGATCAAAAAGTCACCTTGTATATCGGCGCGACTTTGCTGTTGCGTTCATCTGCCGCAAGATGTCTCTACGCGACACTATATGACGTGGCTTCGATGGGAGCGAGCCCGGAGAACGAACTGTTGTAAAACTTGTCCTCAAGATGTCGCTACTCGCTGCTCAGTATTTTATGTACAGTGTAGGCTAAATTTAGGGTTCATTAATTCAATATTAATCTAGTAATGTTTCTTGTTGATAATCATTAAGTTTTGAGGCTTTCTATTGTCTGATTATTCACATCACAATGAATTAATCTAAGTTCGATCTGCAAATCTTTTCTGTTCATCCGTTTTACGCCGTAGTTTCAATCGTTCCGTGATTTCTTTATTACTAGTAGGAATAGATTAATTAAATAATAGTTTCTATTGTTTCTAATGACTGTTTAAAATAGTGAATTGAATTGTCAGTAAATTGTGAGGCTAGTTCACGCGGTTTCATGACAAGAGCTCTGATTGGTCAACCCGAGTAGGCCAATCAGGTGGTTTTCTAAAAATAGTTTGCCTCTATTTTCAACGTGAAAAATGGCGCACTTTTGTCGGCGCTGCTGTACGAGAAACTCGAGTTCTTTGGTAACGTAATAAAATTAAGTATTTGGTCTCTCTAGCATTTGATAAATTCAAATCCCAGTAAATCTACAACACGGATAGGTCGAGATAGAAATATGGCAGATGGAGATGGTATCCGTGACACCGGCGGTGCTGGTGTCGAGCCATTTGGTGATAACCCTGAAGCTTCTATCTCGTTATATATGTATATTATTATTATAACAAAAATGATAATAAAGGTGGGACAAGCGGTTCAATCATAGCTATAATCGTGTCATTACTGATTCCGTCTTCTCCTGAGCATTTATCTTTTTTAAGTTGTAAGATTGCATATTCGGTCTCCCTGTTCAAAATATATGGAATCGTTTCGTCAGTCGAAGTTTGGTTGAGTGTATTAATTGAGACTTTATCTTTTTTAGAATGAAGTTTTTTATAAAAATCTGTGGCTATATCGACAATTTCGCTTCTACTTGTTATTTCTTTTCCATCATGTTTAGACAGAGATTTTATCCATGCCGCACCGATAAGCGCACTTAAGAGCGCGCGCGCGAGATTCCAATTACTTTTCGAACATATTTTTTTTGGTGTTATTCTGGATTAGAATTCAATATTTTCCGAATGTACGAGAGTATTATTTTTGCTGTCGGCGCGGCGGGCCACCAGTATTCGACCGGCGGGCCGCGTGCGGCCCGCGGGCCGTGGTCTGTGCATCCATGCTCTAGGAATACAACTTAAGGCCCTTACCATTGCCAAATGGGTACTTTCTAAAGCCTACTCCTCGTTTATGGCCAAACCAAAAATAATGAAAAAATCTATTATGAATAATCAACTCTTAGACAACATATGCAACAGTTTTCTTTTTCATACCACCAAAACTTCTACATGAATTTTTTTTTTTACTGAGTGGTGTTTTTTGACCTCAAATTCCCTACTGCTCCTGAGTGGATTGGTCGATTGAATTCATCTATGCTTTGATAAATAGATAAACTTGATAGCTATTAACATAACATAAGATTATTCAATCGAGTAATCACGTCCAAGTGAAAAGTATAATTTTCTCCTATTTCGCCCTCTCAAGGACGCAGCGAGCGTCGTAACAGCCACTTTGCATTGCGCGCTGATATGAACGTTATTTCAATGTCGTTTCCGTTGATATTCGTAGTGACAAATATCGAGCTGCTAAATGGCGAAGGTAATCGCCTTAATTGAGAGCCGGGGTAAGTATGAGGTGCGGGGAGAGAGCAACGGTGACAGTCGATAATGATGTCCATGTATCAACTTGTTGATCGACTAGTCGACAGACTAACATTTAAATGTATTCCAATAAATAACTTCCGCTATACTTACTCTATGGACGCATGACACGTGTGACCCTCTCCATTGTGACCCTCTTAAAACTCTGCTTGGTAAATTCTACCATTTAAGTTTTAGAGTCCCAACTAGTACTCTTAAATGTTTGTATACGTGTTTGGTAGACTCAATAATAAGCTATGCTCTCGACTGCTATGGACTAACATTTAAAACAAACATAGATAAATTAGAGAAACTTCAAATTAGGTTCCTAAAGCTCCTTGTGTCTAATAAAACCAAAAGTAAATGCAGAGACGATTACAGAAAATTATTTAAAATATGCAAAATTCTTCCAGTCAGCTTAAAACATAAATTATTATTATTAGTTAATCAGCATGGTAGACAAGAGCATAACTTATCTCTTGTAAGCCATACTTGTGATACTAGGTCAGTAAGAGCGGGTAAATATAATGTACCAAGAGTGCGTAATTATTATGGCGATAGAACTTTAAAAAAACGTATCCCATATATTCTAAATAGCCTGCCCATTAATATTAGGCAGGAGTCCAATAAACAAACGTTTAAACAACTGTTATTAAATCATCTTCTCAATACCATGTAAGTTTTTTAGTTAAGTAGGTATAATAATTATAATTAGCTGGTGCGGTCGGCCGCGCGTCAGCGGATACCCACGCCAAGTCATAGCTTAGCAAAGGCACGTAAAGTGGTAGCGGAGGCGTGGCCGCTTATGTTCGGCTGATCGTACTAATTACTTTTATTTAAGTAGGTACTAATTTTATTAAAATTGTATCAGAGACTCACGGATCCCACAGTCAAACTGTACATGCAGTTTTGTGGGTCATATTTAGCTATAAGATAATCTACCTTTTGATAAATAAAAGTATTCATTCATTCATTCATTCATTCATTGAAAACTGAAAACTGAAAACCAGCGCTGTCAGTTGCTTGCAACTAGCAGCATTTGCTGAGTTTGGCCCTTTTTGCCACTTTATTTAATTTTTGTTTTCTCTGTGCGTGTGTTTCTTTTTTGTGGCAAATAAATACTTTTCACTTTCACTTTCACTCTCACTTTCATTTTAAAATTAATTGTGACAAGTTGAACGTCAAATCTAAATGAAATCAAACGGTTTTTAGTACAGTTGTAACGTAAATTGAACATTTTCTTGTATTTTTTATACACTAAACACTACTAAAATATGTCACTCGGACTTAAAATCTGATTAAATTTAGATTCAAATCATAAAAACGATAAACATTTATGAATTATTTTAATTGTTGGGGATCTAAGGATAGGAAGCTGGAAACACCACAGCAGATTATGACATAAATACATTATAACTTGCCTTAGGTAATCAATCATTTAGGTGGTAGAGGTGTTGCCGGGCTCGACTGTGGAGGCACCAACATCTTACTTGGAGACCCCCTCGAAGTTATTCGGAGGAGAGTAAGAGGACAGCTCACAGGAAAAAAAACCAGGAGGCCCACCATGCCTGGGACCGATGGATGGCGGTATATCCATCAATAATAGCCGGGACTTGTATGGAACAGACTGGTGACGGGCAGTGGCGTCACTGGTGCGAGGGTCCTGGCATCGCGCTCACCATCCCGCCTGCCCAGCGTGTGTGAGTATGGGCAATTATTCCAGGATGACCGCCGGAAGTGGCAAAGTCCTGGAAAAGCTTATGTCCAGCAGTGGACGAATTAGGCTGATGGATGGATGGATGGATGATAGGTAATCATCTGCAGTATCCACAGCAAACAAAAAAATACTTTTAACATAATTAAAGAATTTATGTAGTGGCGGATCCAGTGAAGGTCTAAGGGGCTGAAGCCCCCCAAAATATACATTATAGGAACCACACATTTCTTTTATACTGCTATATTATGACAATTTCCTACTCATTGTAGCATTCGCTACAGGTATTCAACCTTTTTTTATGTATTTTTAGTCTTTCTTTATCGTTGATTGCTTTACTGAATTTTCAAATTCGAAAATTTGGAATATCTTGTCACATTTTTTGTTATTTTTCTCATATCAAAGAGTATCGTGGTACAAGGAAGAGGAAATTTGCCACAGTAAATTTAAAATGTATCCACGAAACAGAGCACATTTGCTCTAAAGATTGTGAAAGCCAGTTTTTTCTTCATTTCCTGGTAAGTTTTGTGTAATTTTGGTTTCATTCTATGAAAATCCCTTTTGTCCCGTTTCCAATACGTTAATTTCCTTTCCCAGATTTCATAGGCATGTCTTGACGCTGTTGTTTTATTTATTTACAGCGACCCTTCAGGTTATTTAAGGGTCTTCCCAAATTTTCTTCAATTTCTCCCACCATCTTATTTGGTTGCACATATTGAGGCCGGATGTACGGACCACGTACCCTGATGGGGTAAGCTTCCTGAAGTTGGCGCCAGACAATCTTGGCTTGATTGACTACTCCCAGGAAGACTGCAAACACCTAAATCACGAAGACACCCTTATCAGGTTTTTGTATCTGTAGCCTAGCATCCAGTAGTCTGGATATCCAGCATCAATTATTTTCTTTCTTAGTGTAAAGCTAGATAACGATTGCTCTTAACACCTTAAAGTTACGTTTTCTCTCGACTAGAAGTTATTAAAACTTCCGCGAAATCTTAGTTTCTGGGATCCTATAAACTAGTTTTAATATCCAAATTTAAATCCATAATATTGTGGAGAAATTGCATCGTTTAAGCTGAAGGAAAACAAAATCCTAAAATAAGATGAACTAGGCATAATTTTCGTGTTGATTTTATAAGTTCCGACGTACCCAATACTCTGCTGATATTATTGTGTTTTATACCATATGTTTTACTTTAGTTTTGTTATTTTTAGTTCATTCAAAAGATAAATTATACAGTTTCTTTATCCTGATTTACCTCTTTTTTGGCTGTCACCAGGCTTGCCTGGTGGCAGTCCAAATTTAGGCCGAATCGACCAAATTACACTCGTGATTATACAATAGCTAAACTAATTTTAAAAAGTAATGCTACTTCATGTTGTACTACAATCTTGAAACTTACCTACACGTATTTTAAAGGTACAGGGTATAGTATTTACTGTGATTTCCTGAAAAAGCTCCATAAAATCTACCCTTAGCCCCCCCCCAAAATATGCCCGCCACTATTAGTTTGATCACTTTTTAGTTTTTTGCTCTTGTTTACTTTGTTATTGCGGTCTGATTTTCCGGGATAAAAATAAGCATTTGTGTGCGCGTAATTAGGTTTCTGCTACGTGCTAAGTTATACTTGAAACTTTAAATAGTGAAATGTATCATTGTGCAATACTTACAAACTAATGTATTTCTATTTATAGGTCTTGGTACGGACGAACAAGAGGAAGATATGAATAAGGCATGCCATCTGGGACCCAAATTCTCGGCGCAGACCAAAACCTCTATAGCACAACTCTCTGAGAAAGATGTAAGTTTATAATCGAAAGTAACTGCAAAATTATAATGCATACATTTTTATTAGGTCAAACAGCCAATGGTATCGATTCGGCATAACACGTCTTAACTTATTTGACAGGACTAACCTTATTTTAAGCGTTTTGTCTTTTTCTTTCTTTATTGAAAAGACAAGGACAGAACGCTTAAGGGGACAGATTTAAGATCTGTTTTCAAACTCATTTTAAAGCATCAAATAGTTATTTTTAAAATCTGAAAAAAATATATGTTTCAGTTACATCTTTTCTGCAGTTTTTTTTGTGGTTCAATTTGCGAGACGTTACACTTTGCTCGATCGAAAAAAAATCCGAAACTTTGTCGATTTTTAAGATTTTTTTCGTTTTCTGTAACGTGCACTTAACCAAATTGCATGAAAATTGCAGATAATTAAAGGAAAACTATTGTACTAATAACTTTTGTGGTTACTTTTTTTTAAATGAAAATCGTTTTTTTTTCCCTTAATTTAAAAAGAAAAATTTATTCTGAGCCCTGGTTCCCCCTCACTCGCCTCGAAGCTCTGATAGAGTGTACTATGATTGTTTTAATAATCGTGTAAATAGACATCATACTATCATTTGTGTGTACATGTAAATAAAAATCATTTAATTGTATCTTGCTTGGATGTTTAAAAATAAAAATGGAAACTAGAAATAAGAAGAAAAAAACTGGCCAAGTGCGAGTCAGACTCGCGTATCTAGGGTTCCGTATTGTGGATGATAAATTTAATTAACTATTTTTTTTTCGTGAATTTCTCAACTGCTTTATTTTTCCTGTAATCTTTACGTATTAAGAAAGAATTAATAACATATTATAAACTACTAGCTTTTGATCGTGGCTTCGCCCGCATTGATCAAGTTTTTGTGTAACAGATTTATTTTAAAATGTTTGTATTACTTTGAAAAACAAATAAAAATCTATTATATTCTATACTGTATAAGACCAAACACAAGTCAATAAAATTAGTATTAATGAAATCTGTAATAAATATTATTTTCCGAAGAAAGGCTTATTGAACCTTGTTAAAGATCACTTTACAGTCTTCAACATGAATTTGGCTACATCAGTCAAAGTGAACTTATTGTATTCTAAAATATCACTTTACAGTCTTCAACATGAATTTGGCTACATCAGTCAAAGTGAACTTATTGTATTCTAAAATATCACTTTACAGTCTTCAACATGAATTTGGCTACATCAGTCAAAGTGAACTTATTGTATTCTAAAAGATCACTTTACAGTCTTCAACATGAATTTGGCTACATCAGTCAAAGTGAACTTATTGTATTCTAAAAGATCACTTTACAGTCTTCAACATGAATTTGGCTACATCAGTCAAAGTGAACTTATTGTATTCTAAAAGATCACTTTACAGTCTTCAACATGAATTTGGCTACATCAGTCAAAGTGAACTTATTGTATTCTAAAATATCACTTTACAGTCTTCAACATGAATTTGGCTACATCAGTCAAAGTGAACTTATTGTATTCTAAAAGATCACTTTACAGTCTTCAACATGAATTTGGCTACATCAGTCAAAGTGAACTTATTGTATTCTAAAAGATCACTTTACAGTCTTCAACATGAATTTGGCTACATCAGTCAAAGTGAACTTATTGTATTCTAAAATATCACTTTACAGTCTTCAACATGAATTTGGCTACATCAGTCAAAGTGAACTTATTGTATTCTAAAAGATCACTTTACAGTCTTCAACATGAATTTGGCTACATCAGTCAAAGTGAACTTATTGTATTCTAAAAGATCACTTTACAGTCTTCAACATGAATTTGGCTACATCAGTCAAAGTGAACTTATTGTATTCTAAAATATCACTTTACAGTCTTCAACATGAATTTGGCTACATCAGTCAAAGTGAACTTATTGTATTCTAAAAGATCACTTTACAGTCTTCAACATGAATTTGGCTACATCAGTCAAAGTGAACTTATTGTATTCTAAAAGATCACTTTACAGTCTTCAACATGAATTTGGCTACATCAGTCAAAGTGAACTTATTGTATTCTAAAAGATCACTTTACAGTCTTCAACATGAATTTGGCTACATCAGTCAAAGTGAACTTATTGTATTCTAAAAGATCACTTTACAGTCTTCAACATGAATTTGGCTACATCAGTCAAAGTGAACTTATTGTATTCTAAAAGATCACTTTACAGTCTTCAACATGAATTTGGCTACATCAGTCAAAGTGAACTTATTGTATTCTAAAATATCACTTTACAGTCTTCAACATGAATTTGGCTACATCAGTCAAAGTGAACTTATTGTATTCTAAAAGATCACTTTACAGTCTTCAACATGAATTTGGCTACATCAGTCAAAGTGAACTTATTGTATTCTAAAATATCACTTTACAGTCTTCAACATGAATTTGGCTACATCAGTCAAAGTGAACTTATTGTATTCTAAAAGATCACTTTACAGTCTTCAACATGAATTTGGCTACATCAGTCAAAGTGAACTTATTGTATTCTAAAAGATCACTTTACAGTCTTCAACATGAATTTGGCTACATCAGTCAAAGTGAACTTATTGTATTCTAAAAGATCACTTTACAGTCTTCAACATGAATTTGGCTACATCAGTCAAAGTGAACTTATTGTATTCTAAAATATCACTTTACAGTCTTCAACATGAATTTGGCTACATCAGTCAAAGTGAACTTATTGTATTCTAAAAGATCACTTTACAGTCTTCAACATGAATTTGGCTACATCAGTCAAAGTGAACTTATTGTATTCTAAAAGATCACTTTACAGTCTTCAACATGAATTTGGCTACATCAGTCAAAGTGAACTTATTGTATTCTAAAATATCACTTTACAGTCTTCAACATGAATTTGGCTACATCAGTCAAAGTGAACTTATTGTATTCTAAAAGATCACTTTACAGTCTTCAACATGAATTTGGCTACATCAGTCAAAGTGAACTTATTGTATTCTAAAATATCACTTTACAGTCTTCAACATGAATTTGGCTACATCAGTCAAAGTGAACTTATTGTATTCTAAAAGATCACTTTACAGTCTTCAACATGAATTTGGCTACATCAGTCAAAGTGAACTTATTGTATTCTAAAATATCACTTTACAGTCTTCAACATGAATTTGGCTACATCAGTCAAAGTGAACTTATTGTATTCTAAAATATCACTTTACAGTCTTCAACATGAATTTGGCTACATCAGTCAAAGTGAACTTATTGTATTCTAAAAGATCACTTTACAGTCTTCAACATGAATTTGGCTACATCAGTCAAAGTGAACTTATTGTATTCTAAAAGATCACTTTACAGTCTTCAACATGAATTTGGCTACATCAGTCAAAGTGAACTTATTGTATTCTAAAAGATCACTTTACAGTCTTCAACATGAATTTGGCTACATCAGTCAAAGTGAACTTATTGTATTCTAAAAGATCACTTTACAGTCTTCAACATGAATTTGGCTACATCAGTCAAAGTGAACTTATTGTATTCTAAAATATCACTTTACAGTCTTCAACATGAATTTGGCTACATCAGTCAAAGTGAACTTATTGTATTCTAAAAGATCACTTTACAGTCTTCAACATGAATTTGGCTACATCAGTCAAAGTGAACTTATTGTATTCTAAAATATCACTTTACAGTCTTCAACATGAATTTGGCTACATCAGTCAAAGTGAACTTATTGTATTCTAAAAGATCACTTTACAGTCTTCAACATGAATTTGGCTACATCAGTCAAAGTGAACTTATTGTATTCTAAAAGAAAATTGTCCTTGCATTTAAAGTCACATTTAGCGCTTTTTACGCAGGTTAGTTCTCAGACCAATCAGTCCGCCGAGCCAAATATGAGTAAAACAGAGGTCGGGTAGTACCACTACAAAGGTCATTATATAATATATACAGTACTATATAGGGCTCAGATAAATATGTAAACACATATTTTTTATTTGAATAATTTGCATTAATTATTTGGTTTTCTACATAAATTATGATGGTTTGAGCTGGAAAATTAAGTTTTTATAATCCATATTTTTCCATATTTTAGGGTTAAGACCATATTTTTAGAATTTAATCACATTATTCCATTATTTCCTATCTTTAGTACTTAAACTAGTAAAAACTGCATATTTTTTTTTTAATCCAGTTACTTCCTGTGACGTAGAAAGGTCATTTAGCCAATATAAAGCGTTTTTCCGACCAAACAGAAAGAGCTTCAATTTTGAAATTTTAAAGAAACATATTGTTGTGTACTGCAACAACTCGAATACAGAGGCAGACTAAATTTAAGCTATGAAATTTAATTTTATTGATTTTTAAATATTTATTCAAACAATTATATTAGAATAAAGTGTTTTGTGTTTGGAATTAGCTGTCAAGCAATTTAATTTCGTTGATTTTTTTATATTTTTTCAAACAATTATATTAAAATAAAGTGTTTTTTGTTTGGTATAAGTTGTTTTTTTAGTCCATGTTTTTCCATATTTCCGTTTTTTAGATCCATATTATATGTACATATTTTGGGATTTTTAGCACATATTTATCCGAGCCCTACTTATAACCAAATGTTCCCCTTGAACGTATACCTAACAGTAATTGCCGCCTCAAAATTCGTCAAGTATTACTCTATACTTACTGATATTATTCGTCTATAGCGATAGTACTCGTCCATACCATACTATGTCCATACGAACGACTTTTACTATAGAACCAACCACAGAACTATGAACCAACCCTCAAACCGTAAAGTAAGTATTTTATTTTAAAACAAAAACATTAATTATTAAAAATAGCACCGGGCGCCCTCTGGCGAAAACTAAATATAAGATCCCATAGAACGGAGATATTCTAGTATGGGATTAAATTAAATGTGTATATTATTTATGTGCTTAGTTAGTTTTGACTTTTGTTTTTTTTTTTTCTTGTTTTATGTAAATGTAAAGTTTAGGTTTAAGTAAATGTGAAACTAACACTTTTAAGGAAATAAATGATGTCTTATGTCTTATGTCTTATGTCTTATGTCTTATGTCTTATGTCTTATGTCTTATGTCCTATGTCTTATGTCTTATGTCTTATGTCCTATGTCGTATGTCGTATGTCCTATGTCCTATGTCATATGTCCTATGTCCTATGTCCTATGTCCTATGTCCTATGTCCTATGTCCTATGTCCTATGTCCTATGTCCTATGTCCTATGTCCTTTGCCCTATGTCCTATGTCCTATGCCCTATGCCCTATGGCCTATGTCCTATGTCCTATGTCCTATGTCCTATGTCCTATGTGTTATGTCCTATGTCCTATGTGTTATGTGTTATGTGTTATGTGTTATGTGTTATGTGTTATGTGTTATGTGTTATGTGTTATGTGTTATGTGTTATGTGTTATGTGTTATGTGTTATGTGTTATGTGTTATGTGTTATGTGTTATGTGTTATGTGTTATGTGTTATGTGTTATGTGTTATGTGTTACGTCTTACGTCCTACGTCCTACGTCCTACGTCCTACGTCCTACGTCCTACGTCCTACGTCCTACGTCCTACGTCCTACGTCCTACGTCCTACGCTCTACGCCCTACGCCCTACGCCCTACGCCCTACGCCCTACGCCCTACGCCCTACGCCCTACGCCCTACGCCCTACGCCCTACGCCCTACGCCCTACGCCTTAAGCCCTACGCCCTACGCCCTACGCCCTACGCCCTACGCCCTACGCCCTACGCCCTACGCCCTACGCCCTACGCACTTCGCCCTACGCCCTACGCCCTACGCCCTACGCCCTACGCCCTACGCCCTACGCCCTACGCCCTACGCCCTACGCCCTACGCCCTACGCCCTACGCCCTACGCCCTACGCCCTACGCCCTACGCCCTACGCCCTACGCCCTACGCCCTACGTCCTACGTCCTACGTCCTACGTCCTACTTCCTATGTCCTATGCCCTATGCCCTATGCCCTATGCCCTATGCCCTATGCCCTATGCCCTATGCCCTATGCCCTATGCCCTATGCCCTATGCCCTATGCCCTATGCCCTACGCCCTACGCCCTACGCCCTACGCCCTACGCCCTACGCCCTACGCCCTACGCCCTACGCCCTACGCCCAACGCCCTACGCCCTGCGCCCTGCGCCCTACGCCCTACGCCCTACGCCCTACGCCCTACGCCCTACGCCCTACGCCCTACGCCCTACGCCCTACGCCCTACGCCCTACGCCCTACGCCCTGCGCCCTGCGCCCTACGCCCTGCGCCCTACGCCCTACGCCCTACGCCCTACGTCCTACGTCCTACGTCCCACGTCCCACGTCCCACGTCCCACGTCCCACGTCCCACGTCCCACGTCCCATGTCCCATGTCCCATGCCCCATGTCCCATGTCCCATGTCCCATGTCCCATGTCCCATGTCCCATGTCCCATGTCCCATGTCCCATGTCCTATGTCCTATGTCCTATGTCCTATGTCCTATGTCTTATGTCTTATGTCTTATGTCTTATGTAAAAAAAAAACAGTTGTTCCACAGAAAAGTTACATAGCTCAGAATATACATTTATTTCTTTTATACAAATTCATCTGTATTTACTATTATAAGTATGTTTAAGGGGATCCGATTCCTATACAAAAGTTCCGGCCTTTTCCTGAGTTAACCATATGGTTATATGTACTGAAAATTATGTCAATAATCTTATTAACGCGACAATAAGTCGCGAATTAATAAAATATATTTTTTTAAATTACCTTTCAAGCACATTTTAGTAATGATATTTCGTCAAATTCTGACATTGTAGTGGTGCGCACTACGCAGTAACATACAAGCATGAGTGAGTACCTTTTTTACGTATGTGTTATTAATTTATGCAACGCTGCCAGATGTACGGAGCGGGGACGACTGCGGCGTTGCCGCTCCGAATTCTTATTATAATTTCTTCGAAACTGCTAATGCATGCTTTTTTGATTCTAACTAGTGTTGCCATTGTGCCAAATGTACCGTAATTTCGGTATGTAATACTAAAATTTTATCTCTTGAAGTCTAAACATTTTCAAGTTATATCTATCATGAATCATGCATGACAGTAAATACGAAATAAAGAAACAGGTCCTGATTTCAAAACATTTGTATCTCTGAAAACATCAAATACACACATACATATTATATGCTTTGCTTCGCTGATGTGATGTAGTTAAAATACGGAAAAAGGAAAATTGGGTACTATGTAATTTAAACATGGATGACAAAGAAATTGAAGAAATGAGATTTTAAAATATTTTATTTTTTTTATTTTCCTTCACTGGCGAGAAACAACCAGGATATCGAAACTGCAGCCAAGGAGAGAAAAAATTTCCCCATTATTCTAGCAGATGGCGCTTTCAAAATGAACAAAAAGCACAGCTATCGTTACCAGGTTTGTGAAATACTCAGGCAGTAAAACGCTGGAGTCTCAATCTCCGTACAATCGTAACAGACGTAACAATCGTCGGTGAAAAGAGGGTGTACATGTGTGGACTATGACTTTCACCGCACAGTCCACACTAGGAAAATACCTCTGACACCCCCGCGGGGATTCAAGTTGTGACGATAAACATATTTTTATAAATAAGTTGACCATGACACATTATTATTTCTTACTTCCTTACGTTATGAACTTATGATTCTCTACTTTCTTCAGTACTTTCACAATTTTAGTTTATTGCAGGTCCAGGGACAGCTCGCTGCAACCCATCACTATGGTGGAAGTTGACAGGGACTTTATACAAGGAATGATACCAAAATTGGTATCGTTTTACAAGGAATGCGTATTACCAGAAATAATACTAATGAGAGTAACGAAAAATGCAAGTGTTACGATCTTGTAAATAAATAAATCTTATAATTGGTCTTTTTTATTTCATTATAAAAACTTCTCAATATATTTTCATAATAAAATTTCATACATAGCAAAATAATACAAATTAAAACACAAAAAGAATTTATGATAGGGGATCGAACGTAGATACCTAACATTGCGAAGCAAGTATACGCTATAATGTGCCACGCGGTGTCTTGTTGAGATGAACGAAATTTGCTATATAGCAAAATAATACAAATTTAAAACACAAAAAGAATTTTTATAAGGGGATCGAACCTAGATACCATGAATTGCGAAGCAAGTCTACGCTACAATGCGCCACGCGATGTCTTGTTAAGGCGAATGAAATTTGCTATTATTAATTACATGTAGTGACAATTTACATGTGTGGGTAAGATTTCTTGTATACACAGAGATCGGTAGAATTAAAACTTGTAGGCCAATTTATGTAAAAGTTTAATGATTTATCGATTGTGTAATGAATAGAACTTATCACATATGCTTCTATTGGATCGCGAAGTGAGGTTCTGTTTGTTTATCTTACAAAGTAAGATCATTAAAAAATTCAATATCAATATTGGCAAAACAGCGCCATCTCACGAGGATGTGGTGCCTAGCTGCTCGAATCGTTCCCCCTTAAATACATTTCTTTAATTAAGTTGTAATTATATTTTTCGAAAGATTTTTTATTAGTGCGAGATCTCGCTAATGAGCGTTTTTCTCGTTGTTTTTTTTTTCTTAGTTCTTAGCTTTCCCCCAGATGGCGCTGTCCATGTCACCATAGATAAAATGTGTTTCGTAGCAGTCAACGTTTAAGTGGTTTTTCGTTTGTTTGGAATCGGTGCAAATTTTGTCTTTGATTCTGTTGCTAAATAATACGGCGGCGCCATCTAGGAATCTTATTTAACACTAAATTTGACATAAGGAAAAACGCTCATTGCAAGATTGATTTTTTAAATCCTGCAAATACCGAGATTGACATTTTGCTGCAAGATTGCATTCCCTACTTATATATGCCTACTAGTAGAACTGCTACTTATACTCGTACCACAAAACTGGCTGCCATTAAGGGTTACAGTCATTTTCCTGACGCAATTAAGTACTTACAAGGAAATAAGTTTTTCATTAAATTGAAACAGTACTTGATCACGATTTGTCCATAGTCCATACAGTTTTAAAGAATTTCTTGAAACTACAACATAATGAAAATGAAAAATGAAAAATGAAAAATGAAAATGGTTTATTCGTTGTAAAAGCTCTTAAAAATTAGAAAGGTGGTGACCGGAGTCTTCTTTTAAGCTGAGAGCAGCCTGTGCCAGAAGACCCCACTCTTCCACGTATATCTATATGTGTACTCTAGTATTAACTATGTAATATAAGAATAAGAGTACTCAAAAAAAAAAACTAACATTATACAATCAAAGAATAATATAAAAAAACAAAACATAATATAAATGAAATACAAATTATACAAATGCAAAGTTTAGTACTGCAGCAAAAACATTTGTGAGAGTAAGGAAGTGAGTAAGTGTGTGTAGGTGAGGGATGGTGTGAGGGTGAGGGAGAGGGTGTGTGTTTGAGTGTTGATATAATCGTTTAATTGATTAGTAGATTTTCTGTTGTGTCGTAATCAATTGAATTCAACCATTTCTTGGTTTCCTTTTTACACACATAATATTGTTTACTAAATAGGTCGAGTTTTTTATTTATGATATTGTACAAAGAAGAAGAACGTCGTAGGTACTGCATATTCCAAAATTTTGTTTTGCCTATGGGGGCGATTGCTACGTGGTACCTTCTTCTCTTGTTAATTACAGATGGGTCGTATGTCATAGATTTATGCTTTTTTAAAATAATTTGTAAAATGTATAACTTTCTAGCATTTGTGCTTGGCACTACATGTCGTAGAGTCTTGAAAATCCAAGTTAACTTTCTGATTCTCTGAATCACGTGTTCTAGATGCGGATACCAGGAGAGCCGCTGGTCAACGATAACGCCCAAATATTTGATGTGTGTAACCTTTTCTAGAGTAGGACAGGTGCAATTTGGTCTACTTCCTAGATTCACGCAATTTGGACCGTGTATCTTCAATGTCAAATCTTTGGGAGGCTGGGAATTGTTGTAGATGCTAAAACAGATATAATTTGTCTTACTGGTATTTAGGGTGAGAAGGTTACATCGTAGCCATCTATCAATAACCATCTAACCAATGTTACTACATGAATAAATAAATTGAATTAACTATATCCATTAAAATGTACGATATATTAAAATAAGCTGTTGTAGGTTATACGGTAACGACAGATATTGGTGGTGCGTAAATCGAAGATATAGTTTGACTAGGACGTATGCTGACCAAATTGGCGATATATTGAAGAAGGGTAGAGCCAAAAGTACCCATAGAAGAGATGTATATTGACGAATGTGGAAGAGGCAAAAGAGCTGTGTCTGGATCGTAGCAGAATGAAATCTGTACTCTCTGCCTACCCCTCTGAGAGACAGTTGTGAGTATATGTATGTAATAATAATAATAAAGGCGTAGGGATGTGACGACCCCATCGCCCTCTGGTACGTCCAGTACGTCCAGTGCAATCAGTCACCGCAGGGTGGCTTGTGGCGAGTCGATGGTGAGTGGCGACACCACGGACCCTACCTCTATCGCATATGCGCTTACACACACACACATACACACAGCAACACACCCCCCGCCTCTGCGCTTGCTTTAAAACAGCCGGCCAGAGTGGAGATGCAAGAGCTGGACCTATGCTCTAGGTTGGAAGTGTAAAATGGCATACGCCGGGGGCACTTGACTGTATAAGGATCTTGCGCCCTGCAGACTTACCTCTCAACAACCTTAGCTGCTTACATATTGTTGCCCCCTGGCCACCCCATGGTGGCTAGATAGGGGGCCCACAACGGCTATCCTGCTAATAAGTCACCATTTGCCATACTTAAATTTGTGAGAGATTTTCGAAGCAGATGTCCGTTGTCTCACTCCATAGCCCTGTTATCCGACCCATTTAGCATCCCATCCTCATAGCCCACTCCAAGTCACTTCCTCCCTGACAATAGTTTGGCAACTGTGGGGAACTGTCCGTTAGTGTATCTCAATGATACATTGAGGTGTAATGTACTACGTAGTAATATAACTCAATGTCATTAGACGATCCTAAACCTACCATACAAAACAAAGGAATGTGTGTAAATTCCTTTGATAAAATAGGTCTTTACCTATGAAATTGCCGAAATTTTCCTACAGATTAATGAGTTCATAGTTCCTGTAATTCAATAGCTTTATCCATTGTTTGGTTCTTGTTTGCAAGTTGATTTCATGGTTTTACATCTGCGTATTAAATTTCGTTTTTATTGTCAGTTTGATAACCGAAATTAAAATTTCAAAAGCAGTTCGTCCTAAGTGCCAAATATTTTTTACAGCTGACACTTTTCAAAAATTTAATTTACAGTTAGCTTAACGTTGTCTCATTCATACACAAAAGAAATCACATAATTTGGATTTGTCATTCCTAAAACAAATGAAAAAATGTTACTACTGAAAATTTAGTTTCCTTCAAATTCTCTATAGAAAACGGCAATTTCATATGTAAAGACCTAATACAAACTGTTAAGTACAAGTTTTTTGAAGCTTTAACAACATTTTGATAAGATAACAAAGCTTAACATGCCAATGTTGGCTTAGATTATGTCTTAAACAAGAATCACCACCTACACTTTATTCCTACACAAAAAAGATCAAAAATTGCCTGGCATAATCTACAATAAGTTTTGAGCTTTTGTTTATGACTGCTGCATAGCTAACATGGCAAAATTTTATCGACTCTTTTATTTCTACAAGATTATTTCTAAAATCCCGATTTATCTACTTTTGCTAACATGGCAGCAAAGAAAAGAAGAAAAAATCGTGTCGAAAAAATGTTTTCTCGCTATATCGCATTCACAGAATAGTTTGTCGGTTAAAATTTAGTATCGTTTGGCAGGCGGTGGAGGAGGAGGGGGTCAGGGAGGGGTGAAGGGGGGTGGCCACTACCCCCTGGTACCCCTCCCATTAAAAGGTAATCCACCGTTTTTTTATATTAAATTTTTTACTTTTTTGAGGTTATAATCAACAAATTCAGGTTATATTTTTAAAGTAAAGGTGGGGAAGATGGAAAAACTTCCTCATAAGGGGGGAGCGCAGAAACCCCCCTTCTTTTAACCTTGAACCTACCAGTGCAGAAGTCAATTTTTGAACCATTTGAACCTATCAATACTGAAGTCGCTTTTATATCACAAATTCACTTCTGCATCGGCTACGGCGCTGCGGGAAGTGCAGCCCCTTCGCCCTTGCGTAACAAAGCACAGGCACCCGTGCTCACCTCCGCAGCTTCGGCTTGTTGGTCGCCTTCGGCGACCAGCCTCAGCCGCTACGGCTCACACAGGTGCCTAAGCTTTATTACTGCGGGCGGGGGCTGCCCTCCCTTCGCGCCTTCGGCTTTTTATATACACTCTAGGGGTAGTAGCCACAAGACTGTATAGAGTCGGGGTGCTCTGATTCGGTTTTGAAACAGATTCAACCTATTTTTTTAACTATGAAGTGGGGGCATACTAACCTCCTTTTGAGCAGGATTTCTAGGTAAAAACAAATAAATCAACAAAATATGATACATTTTTTATTTATTCAATCCAAAATTACCAATAAACGAATTACGAATGACAGTAACACATGACACAGTTTTTTTTTGTTGCGTTCCGTTTCATCGATATTGCACAATATTTTACACCACAGACAATAAACTAGGGCAGATTTGGTTGTCAAACGCCCATTTTAACGTTCCGTTTTCGCCTTTTACTTGATTTGAGGTAAGAAACAGTTTTTATCAATTTCTCGAAAAATGTGCATTACCTTTTAATAAGTGTGGTAGCGTTATAATCGGGGACCCCATCTCTACCAGCTTTAACCACTTTTACCCCCATACAACTGCCAAACGATACTAAATCCAACCCTAAATAACCTGCCAATTTGTATTAATCTATCTACAATACAATAACAATAAATAATTAGGTATTTTATAACCTCACTTATTCAAGGATTTCTTTTCTAATTTACAGCCAAACCAAGACCGAAGAACCAGCCAGTTTCATTGCACTAAAAAGATGTTGAAAACATCCAGGCAGAAACCAACAAAGAAGAACTCAAATGTTACACAAGATTTGACTGTCAAGACCATTTCCAGCTTGTATTCAATATCTTAGTGCATCATCTCGTTTAGTATCCATCAGGTTGCCTGGATAATGAACAAGACTCCTGCCTATGAATCTTTTCTTACTATTGTGGTTATGGCGCAACATGCAAAATAAATTGTTTTTAGGTTTGATATCAGAATGAAATGAAATGAAAATGATAATAAATAAGGCATTAGTAAGCCGTGTATTTATAACTTGGAGCAACTTTTATACTGTTACTTCAAAAAGGTAAACATATGGGTGCCGTTTAAACTTGCCGAAGAAAATCTATAGTTTGCAGCTTGACCGTGGTAAGAAAACATCATCAAGCAGAATTCACATAAAAGGATTATTGGGCTTGCCAAAACATACAAGATTCTCAGATATTTATCAAGCAGCATGGTCTCTTTAGTGTATGCTTTATGCTTGGAAATGTAATGTTGTGAATGGTGATAAGAAATAATAAAATTAATGTGCTCATGTACAATTTATTTACTTTTATTTACTAAGTACCCTCAATATTAGAATAATCTATTAATTTAAAAGTTATAATATTTGTTGGCTAGTGCAGAAACCAAATGCTCATCATGAAACTGTATTGAATTAATTAAATTATAAATAACATATAATATATTGGGTGTGCGCGGGTTCATTACAACATTCAATGTATTTTATCAACAAATTGTGTTTCGTTCACAAGTACTTTCCATTTTTTCACCTTTTATTTAATTTTCACACTTAAACTATACATTTTTGCTGAAAAATTCGAAATTCATAGCGGTATAAGTCCTAAATTAACTCTTCACGATGGTGGGTGTTGTGCACTTTAGCCAGGGCAGCTCCTTGAAGTAGAGCTGAACTGAAAAGTGGAGCTTGTCACTATCCTTGTCTTTTGTATTGTATCTTCAGTTGCAGAGCAGTGGAATAGTAATGCTCCACTGTCTCTTCCTCTTGAAGGCATCCTCTGCATAGTGGGCTATCGGTGCCACCTGTAGTGAAAAAGTGCTTGTTTAAGTTAGAGTGGTACCGATTCAGTGAAGCACATCTTAACTTATTTGACAGGACTAAACTTAATTTAAGCATTCTGTCTTTGTCCTTTTGAAAAAGACAGGACGCTTAAAATAAGGTTAGTCCTGTCAAATAAGTTAAGACTTGTTATGCCGAATCAATACCATTGTCTGTCCATTTATATCCATATCCTCTACCATCATTTATTCAATACATTATAACAGTTAATGTTTTACAAGGTAAGTATTGTATTACCTCACCATTTGACTGCGGTAGGTATCATTATCATTCAGCAGTCTATTTGTTCTGCCCACTTCCTGTTGTGCACGGTTAGGGTGTGTTTTCTAATCTCTCAAAGTTTCTCTCTTCCACCAAGTTAATATCCCGTGTCGTTCCCTTCATGTGAGAGAGTTTACCAAGAGTCTGCTTGTTTGTTACCTTGATTCCCCTTGTGTGCTTTGGTCCAGTGTAGCTTCACCTTGCACATGTTTGACAGGTTTTGCAGTTCTGTATGGCAATCTGCTATGATTTTGGATCTGCTTACAGACAGGTTTGCCTAGTGCTGATAATGCAGCCGCACTCTCTGTAGACCGGTCTGTAGCTTTATTGTAACCTCCTCTATGTCACAAGACCTGCTTGTGCAGGTTGTACAATTTACATGGTACGTACCATGTGTTCTTTACTTTCGCAGAAAAAGAAAAGCACTTGGGTTAGAAAAGTGACTGCCCGCTATCGATTCTATTTCTCATTACATTATATGTAAATAAGTGGCACAAGATGTAAAAACCAATTAACCAACCCACCTTTATTTCTAAGAAATTGCTATTTCGTATTTTGGGCTATATCACCGGGTCCTAGGGTCGGTGATAAACTTACTTTTCGGGTTTTCTCTACAAGAAATGTCAAAAAATCGATAAAGTGTGTTTGTAATGTTAGCAAAAGAAGAAATAAAAATTAAAAAAAAAAAACTCTCTCTAGCTGTCAAAAAAAAGAAATACTCTTTTTTATCTTGACACCATGTTAGCTAAAGAAGAATAAAGCTTCCATCTTGGTTTACTTGTCAAAATTAAGAAATAACAACGTTTTATCGAGGTTTTTCTTAGGTTTTCTTCCTGCCATGCTAGCTATGCTGGTGTCATAAAATACGTAATTTAAAGGTGTTTTAACTTAGGGTAGGTTAGGTCGAGGTGTGGGGCAAATTATATCTTGTCTCCTCATGTCATAAACTGAATGATAATATTTGACATGTTTGGTCATAAAGATAAGATGTCAAAGTGAAAATTCTTTAATAAAATTTCTTTTTGATGCGCTGAATTTACGTTAAACCGTTAAGGCGCTACGGAAAAAAAATTGACAATTTAAGAACTTGCATATCTACTTAAAACGTAAAACGTTCTACGTAAAACAATGGTTTTTTTTTTCAATTTTTCGCCATTTGATTATTTCAATATTTATTAATTCATCACTTGAAAAAAAATTACAGCCTGTGTAGCAAATACTTTAAGACAAAAATGCATTTAATCAAAGGTGAAGGCCTATACCTTTAAAATGATATATATATTTAATGTTTATGTTTGTATATATTTCCTTAAATGTAGAACAACAATGCTTGAGTCGATTTTTTTGTTTTTGTGTATTTTGTTGTATACATAAATGTATGTATTTTTTCCACTTGGTCTATGAAGTTCGTTTTAAATGTATTATTGTAGAAAATGTAAAACCGTAATTGTCATAAGTTTTGATATTATTAGCTACGATTATAATTGTTTAAGGCTGTGGTTTTTGTAATAACAATAAAAATAAAAAAAAGCTGAGGGGAATAAAGTATATCAAATCATTTTATTGTGAATAGCATTCTGTACAATTTTATGGTATGCCTCGCTCCACTTTTGGTATGCCTTTTTAGCACCAATTTAATTCGACATGAACAAAGTTTTTTTTGTATGGAACAAAGCTTTTTTGGTAAGGAAATCCTCATTATATGTATATTTGTTACTGAAACTTTGGCACTCTTTTCACTGACGATTATTGCGTACGTTTTTCAGCCAGTATATTGGCTAATAGACAGGTGCAATATAAATATGATATACGAACACGTCTGATATAAGCTAAACAATATTGAATGAATGGTCGTAGGTTCAAATCCTGGCCCGAGGATGTTTTTCAAAGTATTTGTGCTGTTAAATTTGTTTCTGTATTGATTGCAAGAATTTCGAGGCTTCGTTAGAACAAATTAGGGCTATACAGGAGATAAGCATATATTTTGCATCATATATTTTGAGGGATGATAAAGAAAGTGATTTTGATAATTTCTGACTGCATTTACTATTACGCAAGGTTTTGTGGTTTTCGAGTTAAAGGCATTTCTTTAATTTTGTCCACTTAAAATTAGGCGACTGCCATTGAAAAATAATAAAACACGGTTTATGGCTAAAAATAATAATCAAAGTTTTTACTAAAATTAACTAAAAAAATCCGTTTCTTCGTACTGTATTTAACTTTATGTTTATTTTCACTTCTTTATGAACACACCTATCTTGTAACTTTTTACGATTGAAGTGTATTAAGAAATAATTGAAAATAAAACGTTATATTTTAGCCATAAATAGTGTTTTATTCTAATTTTAAGTAGACAAAACTGAAAAATGTCTATATCTCGAAAACTACAAAACTTTGAATATTATTAGTCAGAACTGTTCAAAATTCCTTTATTATCCCTGAAAATAGTTACGTCGATGTTTCAAACATACTGTATGTAAGAATATTGAAAATAACTTCCTTTATTATCCCTGAAAATAGTTACGTCGATGTTTCAAACATCCTGTATGTAAGAATATTGAAAAAAAAAATTGATTGGAAGAATGAAATTCATCCTAGGCCTCCTCGACGTTTTCCACTAGGCGCGGTAGTGGCTAAGCGTGAACCCATTATGCATAAAAAACAAGGATTTGGATCTCCATAAGTTTATTGTCAAGGGTAACAGTGAAGGCGATGATACGGATGCTAGAATGTGGACTCACCAGTGATGACGTCACGGCTCGTAATGACTGACTCGGTCTCGTTGGAGACCTCTCGCACCAGCCACGGCATGAACTCGTCGTCTACACCTGAAGGATAAAGCGTCCGTCGTAAACTAGTTACGGGTTTCAACATTGCAGCTCCAACATTGTTTCTGATGCCGGTGTTTCAAGTATCTCCGCTGTAAAGTTTAGGTTTTCTTAAACATATATAATTATTCCACCACCTTTGCGATTTTCTCTTGTGTTTGCGTGCATAGCATATCCTTTCAGGCGGTATGAAGACAGTTCATCTCTTTTAACATTGACTTCCGATAATATTATTAAGTCCAGCTAGTCATTAGATAACTCCAAATACACCAATAATTCATTAAATTGTTTCCTTAAGGATCTTATATTTAAGTGCACAATATCAATTTCTTGCGCTTTAGTTTTTATATGTGTCACCATGATTTTGGATTCTCATAACGTGTATAATCAATATCTTTAGTATTAAAAGATTGAATTTTAATGCGAGTCAAAGTCTGGAAATTATTCCATTGGAAAAAAGCTCAAATAAAATATATAAAAATATTGGACTACATCTTTCGCCCTCTCCCTTGATTTAAAGTTTTACAAAATGAAAGAAAAAATTCTTAGGAACCGACTGCGTAACACCATCTAGCGCCCAAAAAATGCAACAGGCGTCCACAGAATTCTTTGAAAGACTTGGATTTTTCGCTATCAGTGGACACGGAAAAAAAGACACATTTTTAGGTAGTTTTAGAAACCTCGCTTCGACTGTTTCCCTGGGATACCTCCCCAGTGGATCTAGCATAGCAGACCATATCGAGCTTTGACCGCTCGATACAACAATTGTCTATCCCTCTCGAGGTAGAACATTAGAGTGAGAGAGAACTGTTTCACGCGCTATCGAGCTCGATATGGTTTGCTATGCTAGACTAGCTGGACTTGTTAAATTATATTTTATATGTATTGCGGAATTTGCTCCACGTAAGTATAGATGCAGTGGCTTAGATGTCTCTAACCCATGGTTATGTTTTTGGAGTCTGTTGCTCATTTTAAAAACTATTTTTTGTGTGGTTGCGTATTATGTTTTTTGTTATTGTAAAATATGTTTTCAGATGTTTGAATGCCATAACCATTTCAAAATAATTTTCTAGCTTGTAAGACACTCACTAGACCGTAGACCAACATAAAATTGCTACTGCAAAAATAAATATGCTCAGATCAGCTATTTGGAATGGATGCAAATTTTTGAGCTGGGCTTACATTAGGAAAGTAATGTCGTGCATGTTCAAATTTGTTTTACGTCACCAAAAAGTAATGAAAACTTTGTGTCGCGTTATCGTTAGTATTAAGCAACCATGGCAACAAAATGTAACAAAACATGTCACGGAAGAAACAACAATTTGAGAGTGGTTTTTAAATAAGTGGTTTTTGAATATTTTCTGGCTCTCTGTATATTTTATAAGTGCATTCCAATTATTCACTGAATTAGCAATTAGAAAACAAGAAAGTCATAGTTTTTCCTAATAAATATTATTTTATAGTAAAAATCTCTAAAATTGCTCTGCCGCACATGTGAATTGTTGTAACAATAAAGAAAACATAAATATGGCATATAATTAATAAAATAAAGACACCGCCTAGCAAACATTCAAACGAGGCAACCCCAGCAAACTGAAAAATAATTTAATCGGTTTTTTTTTAAAGCCCGAAATGCAAAGAAACTGAAACAAATCTCGCAAATCCACTGCAGTACAGTTGCTACATGAAGTATAAGCGAATTTCCAATCTGTTGCCTAAGAAATAATCTCACTAAATTTCAGTGCCATTCCAATAACTAAAAAACAATGTGACGTGTGCCAATGGAACTTTTCGTTTTTAGGTCAATTTAATTGTGCTCGTATTCTTTTAATTTAGTGTATATGTATGTTTTTTATTAACTTTCCACTTATTATTTTTAAATAATTTACTCGTTATTTGTTCATTTTAACTCGAAACTTTTTTGATTTAGCAATAACTTTATCCTTTAAATATTTTGTTTATAAGTTGTATTGTTTAAGGTTTATTTTATTGTATAGAGTTCGTCCTGGCACCGCATGTCGCAGGAAGCCGGCCCGTCCAGCGCGGATGCCGGCAGCCAGTCGTCGGATATGTAACAAGGTCTTCAAAGGGCAGAGAGGCCTCAACATACACATCGGGAAACTACATGGGAAAAATAAGCAGTCGATCTCAAGCCCAGTGTCACCGTCTTTTGCACACGACGATCCTCTTTGGACAAAACTAGGGATCCTTAAGTCCACCACTCCCGTGGTTAAGAGAATACCACGAGGGGCTAGAACAACAGTTGCTGCCTCTCTGTCCAGTTGCCTCAAAGATGTTGTAAATAACAACGACCACAATAGTTGGGTGCAGCTATTAACATTTGCATTCCAGATACTGCATGTCAAAAGGGGAAGGGAGAAGTACAGCTCCCTCACGCAAAAGATAAAAAATAACTGTTCATCTAAAAATGAAACAACCCCGGACTATGAGCAAAATATACAAAACTTCACCGGTGATTTTAATAAAAGTATAGAAAAAAAAATTTTATGATGGTGATATTAGGGGAGCTGCACATCTTCTCTTCTCCTCCGACACCCTGGCCCTGAACACGCCGGAAACGCTCAAAGCATCCGCGTCAAGCAGCGACCTCGCAGATCCCAGATGCACCCTGTCCTTCTGACCGCACCCACAACAGCGGTCAAGGAGACACTGGCTGCCGTGATGTCCTTCAGGAATGGTTCAGCCGGTGGTCTGGATGGAATATCCCCACAATATTTAAAAGATCTTTTAAGTGAGGCCACCCACAACAGCGGTCAAGGAGACACTGGCTGCCGTGATGTCCTTCAGGAATGGTTCAGCCGGTGGTCTGGATGGAATATCCCCACAACATTTAAAAGATCTTTTAAGTGGGGCCACCGGTACCACTGGTCATGCTCTCCTGGAGGACATTACTCGGCTAGCTAACCTGATGTTGTCAGGTGAGGTCTTCGAGGGCATCACGGATGTGCTCTATGGAGCAAGTCTGTGTGCCCTTAAAAAGAAGGATGGGGGCATCAGACCCTTCGCGGTGGGAAACACATTCCGCCGGATGGTGTCCAAAATTTGCTGTAAAAATATTTTGGCCGATCTATCTTCAAAATTTCAACCTTTTCAATTAGGTTTCGGGAGTAAGGGAGGTTGCGAGGCTGCTGTACACGCAGCCCGCACCTTCCTAGAGCACGATGCTGGCGAGGTTCTACTGAAGGTGGATGTAAAGAACGCATTCAACTCGGTGGACAGGGGCACCCTGCTGTCAGAAGTAAAAAATAATTGTCCCTCCATTTATAACTACATATACCAATGTTATAGCAGCCCAACAAAGCTGATGTACAAAGACAATCTAATACATTCCTCAGTCGGTTGTCAGCAGGGTGATCCACTGGGACCGGCAATATTTAGTTTGGCAATCAATCCGATCATACAAAACTTAAATTCTAAATTTAACATTTGGTACTTAGACGACGGCACCATTGGAGGCGACTCTTTGTCAGTACTTAATGATTTGGAAAATATTAATAAGAAATTCAGCGAAATTGGTTTACAATTAAATTTTTCGAAATGTGAACTCTTTATATCTAAATCGATTCCTTACTCGGAGAGTAAAGATATTATATCAAAATTTGACAGCTTAGCCCCCAACGTTAAAATTTTAAACGATGAGTCCCTACGCCTTCTTGGTGCCCCCGTCCTAAATGAATCGATGCCTGGGTTCGTGAATGATCAGGTTTCTAAATTTATAAATAGTTCTGACCGTTTGACCAAACTCAATCCCCATATGGCATTTTTTATAATAGGTTTCTGCCTTTTTGTCCCTAAATTCTTTTGACATGTGTAATTAGCAATTGTAGACCCCCAAGGCTATAAAAACTTCTTTCCAATGTAGACCGATTAAGGGGGCTTATGTAACCCGAGAAATTCCTCTGTCAGTGAGAGTAGGTAGTGTGATAAAGTAAGGTAGTACAGATTACAGATGTCAAATAAACCAAAATATTTTGATAAGAGAAGTTAGGTATTTTTACCTAAACTTGAGAATCGCTTATTACTCTCTGTGAAAAACTTCTCAGTCGAAATAGTTTATGTGTACGTACCGTACGTATTAGTAAGAATAGGTAAGTATAGGCATCCAATATTTTTTCGATTTAAAGGATACTCCAAATTTAACTTTTAACATTTTGTGCTATCACTTCTACTGAAAAATTTCTCTGCCAATTTTTACTTCTTAATGTGGTTTTATTTCCTTAAATAAATAGCTTTGTAAAGTTATCCAAAAAAAAATCCTTTTGAATATATATATTTTTTATTTCTACGTAATTAGGTCATGTGAATAATTGCTCAGCTTAATTCAATACGTTTATTAGTAATGAGTCGCTGTATTTTAGTAGATTTTCCAATAAGCCAATGGAAATTCGGCCTAATACCGTAGTATTTACAATCTCAATAATTCCTAAGTACAAGCATTGCCGTCACCCAGTCGCGGGTGTGAAGAGGGGTGAGGGGCGCTCGCGCAGTGGTGCGGCGGCGGGTAGCAATGCGAGCGGCGAGGCGCAGCGGTGAGCGGCGGCATTTTGTTTGTGTTGTGTCTCGCTCAACGAAACGGACCAGTTGTCTACTTATGCAAGGAACATTCATTTGTGTATAAAAAATGACGGAGGAAGGCGACGGCGAGTTGTGTATCCTGTGCAGAAACGCTATAGTAGTAGGGTTTGTAACAGTGACAAAAAAGGGACTCGAAAAGATTCGTCAATCGAGCAGAAGAAGAGATGATGGACTTTTCCCGCAACTTATGGAATTGTCAAACCTTACAGTACTCGTGAAATGTCAAAACTCATATATAAATGATGCAATGATCAAGGCATTTAAAAGAAAGAAGATATTACATATTAATGAACGCCACAGCGTCAGATCCACCGGCAGCGAACATAGAATAGAATAAAATATAGTTTATTTGCGTTATTTGGTACATAATGTTCTTATATTGAGAGGTAAAGTATGACAATGTACTTAAATAATAACTTTTATTATTAAATATGCGACGCCATTTTAAGTGTTCTTAAAATATAGTTTTAAAGAGTAGGTTACGTCGTACTGGAGGCCTAACAAGCGATCAGAAAACGAAACAACAACACGTTTTGCCAATTTCGCAAAATAAAATCTTGACCTCCCATAGTAATGTTTTTGCGTTTGTAAGGAACAAGAAAAAAGAAGAAAGATTACGAATTGCACAAAAAGCGCCCTCAAATCTTGACATCGACCACTTACCAAGTCTACAGTATGAAATAATGAAAATGGAGTAATAATATTTTAAATTATTATTACATACGGTTTGAACACTCACGTGTGATTGTTGTTGACTATATGCCAACCGTTTTTTTTATAATATTATAATAATATTTTATTTATAGAACATTATGTCTTTACATAAAGGGCTGTGATAACCCTAGTAAGTTTATACAAACCTGTAACAGGGTTACCACGCTCTTCCGCCAGTGGTTTTAAAGATACAAAAAAACTAAAATAAAATAAAGATAATACAGATTAATTCTATAATATTATTAGAGTGCAATACAAACTAGAAAATATCAATCAGAAACAAACCCAAAGACAAGAATATGAAAAAATTCCCCGGGCCAGGATTCGAACCTGCGACCTCTTGTTATCAAGACAAGCGCGCTACCAATTGCGCCACCGAGGTTCCTACCTAGACCGGCGAATTCTTCCATCATACTTGTCCACTGTTATTTTTGCTTCTGCCTGATATACCAGCTTGTACAACACATATAGAACGCTCACGAGGGCGTTATGTGATTTCACGCCTTGTTCTTAGAAACAGATGGCGCTGTCGTCGCTACAATATTGTTGCTTCAGACAGTTAAGAAATTCACAGTTCTCATTAACTAAGATTATGTTTATTTTGCGAAATCCATCGCTATGAATACTCTAAATATTATTAGAGTGCAATACAAACTAGAAAATATCAATCAGAAACAAACCCAAAGACAAGAATATGAAAAAATTCCCCGGGCCAGGATTCGAACCTGCGACCTCTTGTTATCAAGACAAGCGCGCTACCAATTGCGCCACCGAGGTTCCTACCTAGACCGGCGAATTCTTCCATCATACTTGTCCACTGTTATTTTTGCTTCTGCCTGATATACCAGCTTGTACAACACATATAGAACGCTCACGAGGGCGTTATGTGATTTCACGCCTTGTTCTTAGAAACAGATGGCGCTGTCGTCGCTACAATATTGTTGCTTCAGACAGTTAAGAAATTCACAGTTCTCATTAACTAAGATTATGTTTATTTTGCGAAATCCATCGCTATGAATACTCTAAATATTATTAGAGTGCAATACAAACTAGAAAATATCAATCAGAAACAAACCCAAAGACAAGAATATGAAAAAATTCCCCGGGCCAGGATTCGAACCTGCGACCTCTTGTTATCAAGACAAGCGCGCTACCAATTGCGCCACCGAGGTTCCTACCTAGACCGGCGAATTCTTCCATCATACTTGTCCACTGTTATTTTTGCTTCTGCCTGATATACCAGCTTGTACAACACATATAGAACGCTCACGAGGGCGTTATGTGATTTCACGCCTTGTTCTTAGAAACAGATGGCGCTGTCGTCGCTACAATATTGTTGCTTCAGACAGTTAAGAAATTCACAGTTCTCATTAACTAAGATTATGTTTATTTTGCGAAATCCATCGCTATGAATACTCTAAATATTATTAGAGTGCAATACAAACTAGAAAATATCAATCAGAAACAAACCCAAAGACAAGAATATGAAAAAATTCCCCGGGCCAGGATTCGAACCTGCGACCTCTTGTTATCAAGACAAGCGCGCTACCAATTGCGCCACCGAGGTTCCTACCTAGACCGGCGAATTCTTCCATCATACTTGTCCACTGTTATTTTTGCTTCTGCCTGATATACCAGCTTGTACAACACATATAGAACGCTCACGAGGGCGTTATGTGATTTCACGCCTTGTTCTTAGAAACAGATAAACTGAAGCAACAATATTGTAGCGACGACAGCGCCATCTGTTTCTAAGAACAAGGCGTGAAATCACATAACGCCCTCGTGAGCGTTCTATATGTGTTGTACAAGCTGGTATATCAGGCAGAAGCAAAAATAACAGTGGACAAGTATGATGGAAGAATTCGCCGGTCTAGGTAGGAACCTCGGTGGCGCAATTGGTAGCGCGCTTGTCTTGATAACAAGAGGTCGCAGGTTCGAATCCTGGCCCGGGGAATTTTTTCATATTCTTGTCTTTGGGTTTGTTTCTGATTGATATTTTCTAGTTTGTATTGCACTCTAATAATATTTAGAGTATTCATAGCGATGGATTTCGCAAAATAAACATAATCTTAGTTAATGAGAACTGTGAATTTCTTAACTGTCTGAAGCAACAATATTGTAGCGACGACAGCGCCATCTGTTTCTAAGAACAAGGCGTGAAATCACATAACGCCCTCGTGAGCGTTCTATATGTGTTGTACAAGCTGGTATATCAGGCAGAAGCAAAAATAACAGTGGACAAGTATGATGGAAGAATTCGCCGGTCTAGGTAGGAACCTCGGTGGCGCAATTGGTAGCGCGCTTGTCTTGATAACAAGAGGTCGCAGGTTCGAATCCTGGCCCGGGGAATTTTTTCATATTCTTGTCTTTGGGTTTGTTTCTGATTGATATTTTCTAGTTTGTATTGCACTCTAATAATATTTAGAGTATTCATAGCGATGGATTTCGCAAAATAAACATAATCTTAATTCTATAATGTTTAGTGTATGAGAGGGTGTGTATGTATGTGTGTATGTGTGTGAGATGTGCGTTTATGAAGAGATGATGTATTCCTAGCCCTACAAGCGGGGTCTTGGGATCAGTTTGAGAACTACATACCGCCGCTCAATTTCGATTCCAACTTAAAATGTCTAATCTGTGCCAACGATATATCAAGCAATTCAAAATTTCGACTAATCAAAATGCTGCACACCAAAGATTAATTTAAAAAAATTGCCTTATGTCGCAATGACATATCTGGAGAAACGCTTAGAAAAATATTTTTAAATTTAAATACTTTTAAGTGTTCCGTAGTACCTAAATGGTGACATGACATGAAGTTTGGCACAAAAATAGTATTAATTTGTCCACATATCACGGTGTAAAAAAATATGAAAAATTAGAAATTAGTAAAAAAAAACCAATTCAAAAGTGAAAAAAAAAACAAATATATTATTCTAAAAACACAATATGGGCATCAAATTGTAAATATTAAAAAAGCCTATTGTTAAAATATATACTTTTACTATATTTACTGGGACTGGTTTCGAGAAATCTTTAAAAAACCACAAAAATATGTATGTCCCCCCCCCCCCCCCCCCTTGTCTACGAAACTGGTTGACCGACAAATATGAAATAAATGACGGTCTAGGCACAGAATACATTTTTTATTTAAATAAATTAATAACTTAAAAGAAATACATATTTTATAATAATATGAAGGTGTATCAGAAACCCGTAAGGGTTTTTACTTACACCATCATTCCTGTCTTGTGCAAGAATATAGAAAATTAGATATACAGGTAGTCTAAATAAATAATGATAATGCCTTAAGGGGAACACAAATACAAACAGAAATAAAATGTCAGCTTTCGGATGATTTTGTTGCAATAATTAGGTTACGTATAGCCATAAAAATAAATATGTTTTTGGTTGAACTTTAAGGTATTAATTTTCCACAAACCACGTTAATCGATTCATATTTGTACTTTCAATGAATTTTTTTGTAACCCTCTATTTTATACTTCTTATCGATTTTGTTTCAGGTATCACTTTCGCGATTTTGTTGGTTTTTTTTTTATAAAATTAGTGTGAATGATATCTATTCATTTTCCAAATACCGCGTTATTCGGGTCAAGAAAAGCACCCCCTTTTTCCAAAAATACGTAAATCCACTGATGCAGTCGGCAGCACCAAGATATTGTCAGTCTACGCCTAGCGTTGGCGCCCGTAAGACGTGGAACCTGTGCCTTTTTTTGCAAGCTATAAATATCTCCCAAAACTACTTCAAAAGACATTGAAATTAATTTTATAAAGTAATATTTCGAGGAGCATCATATTCCTGCCGTTAAAAACTCAACAAAATATGCGTATGAGTGATTTAGCTACATCGTGCCATAGTCATAACAACAAAACTGAATGAAATTGGAATGAATTCATACTTTTATGCGGGAAAATAACATATGTAACTCTAAAAGATTAATTTTTTGATCGTTATTGAAACCCAAATTAATTTACTTATACTTACTGAGATCTGTATCAAAGGTCAATGACCTTTTCGTGAAATTACCCTCTAGTATTGGCTCACCATTTCAGGTCCAATAAGTGAAGTTTTTTGCAAATTATATAGGTACACTTACTTGGGATAAATCGCCAAGTATTTAAAATACTGAAATTTATTTTGAAATATTAACAGTGCATGGCAAAATTATTAGATCGTAGATAATCCTGTCGGTACATGTTCAGGTCCCGTTACGCAAAATGAAAAAAATGAAACTCTTTTAGGATTCATTTGTTATCCCTATGTTTGTCTGTCTGTCCGTTTGTCTAGACAATTTTTTCTGGGTAAAATTAATAAATACCAATATTATTGGCCCTCTATAGAGCTATAAAAACATACTTTTGACGTTTTTATGGCCTTTTATTTAACGTTTTTCATACAAATTCTCTCATTATGAAAATATAGGGATGAACACTTGAGATAATATTTTGCATTTAAAAGTCAACACAGAAAGGAATTGTAGAACAAATAATGTAAAAAATATGAAAACCATGTTGTTCTATACTAAAGGGATTAATTTATCTACTTTTCAATGTGGCGATAGCTTTGTTTATTTTTTTCCTTTAATTATTTTTTACTAAGATAACAAATAGTTTAATACAAGGTTTTACTTAAGAGGTCCCTTTACCCCTTGTAGCGTTATTTTTAAAAAAAAAAAATATTTATTTTTTTTAGCTACCACATACTACGAACGTAATTTCGAATTGAATTTGGACTGCCACCAGGCAAGCTACAAGTATTCAACCTTTTTATATATTTTTAGTCTTTCTTTATCGTTGGCTGCTTTTCTGAATTTTCGAATTCAAATAGTTAGAATGATCTTGTCAGATTTTTTTTGTTATTTTTCTCATATCAAAGAAGATCGTGACAGAGGAAGGAAATTTGCCACAAGAAATTTAAAATATCAAATTTTAAAACTATATCTTATCTATAACTTATATAGAAACAGAGCGCATTTGCCATGAGCATTGTTTAAGCCAGTTTTCCTGCATTTCCCGCGACCCTTCGGGATTATTTTTAAAGGGTTTCTGGGTCTCCCTAGTTTGATTATCCCATCCGCCATCTTGTACGGTTGTACCTAATGAGGCCTGATGTAAGGACCACGTCCCTGGTGAGCTAAAGCTTCCGATACAAAAATTGAAATCGCCAAGCTTCATCGACTGCTCCCGGGAACACCGGAAACTCCCAAAGTCACGAAGAGACCCTTACCAGGTTTTTAATATCTGTAGCTTAATATTCAGCATCGATTATTTTTATTCCTTAGTGTAAAGCTAGATAACGATTGCTCGTAACACCTTATTATTACGTTTTTCTTTCGGATCAAGAGTTATCAAAACTTCCGTGAAATCTTAGTTTAAAGGATCCTATAAACTAGTGTCGACAACCAAATTTAAAATCCATTATTTTATGAATAAATGCGTCGTTCAAGCTAAAAGGAAATTAAAATCTTAAATAAGTGGAATTTGGCATAATAATTTTTTTGATCTAAGAATTTCCTTTGTAGCGATTCTCTTCTGATATTATTGTTCTTTTGTACCATATTTTTCTTACCTCGGTTTTGTTGTTTTTGTGTATTTTAAGATAAAATTATACGGTTTATTCATCCAGGTTTACCTCTTTTTTTGGCTGTCACCAGGCTTGCCTGGTGGCAGTCCAAATTCAATTCGAAATTACGTTCGTAGTATGTGGTAGCTAAAAAAAATAAATAATTTTTTTTTTTAAAAATAACGCTACAAATATGGCGCCCGAACAAAAGGTAAGTACGGTTTTCTGAATATTACTTGCTGTACTTTAACGTTTTTTTCTCAATTCGACGGTGGTGTCTACGCTTTCGTAGACTAATTTTCCAACCTACTAAATTTTGTTTGTTTTCAGGCAGCGTTTTCTCTTCTAAGGAACCCCAATACCAAGCTGTCGAAAGGAACCAAATTTTTCCACGAAGAATATTTTTTGTCTTTATGAGTACCCTTAATTTGTGAAATCTATGTTTTGCAAATTTTAATAAAGGAATAAAGTATTTACACACTTTTTGTGTATTACCTGTTTTATTTGTGTGTGTATATTATCCTATCCCTAACCTAATTTCCTTATGTATAGTTAGGTAGGACCTGCAGGTAAGTGCATTTCAATATTTAGTAGCCTATTACTTTCCATATCTATCATTAATAATTGTTACCTGTTCTAGTAAATAAATTACACTGAGTTTTCAAGTCAAATAAATTTATTGTAATTTATCCATAAATGTGGTAGTGACTAGTTAAACATATTTATTGTGTTTCCAGCATAATTGTTGATACCAGTAGATCCGGTTGGTCACTTTATTCATTTTCTGTTGATCCCTAATCCAATATAGGCAATCTCATTTTGTTACAAAATTTTCACAATAATATTGAGATTGGCTCTTCCATGCAAGAAATTTTGTCGCAAATCCTCGAATTAATCTTTTTGTTTTTACAGAACAAATGTTATATTTTTCCTGAAAAGATTTTACAATTTCTGAAATCTTTGTTTACATTTTCAGTCTTGTCAACTGTCAAAGTCGACATTTGAATATTTGTCTATTATTTTGAACTTTCTGGTTTACATTTTTTAACAAACTATTTTCGCTGTATGGAGGTCAATTGAATAGCAAAACCTTTTTTTTTGCACATATCATTGCGGCTTCCGGTTTACACTATTTTTGATAAATTCTCCCTTTTTGTTAAATAATGTATCCTTTCGATTTTAATTTGTTGGCTCTTGGTTTGATGGTTGTTGATTTGTTGGTTATTTATTTTGTTGATTGTTAGTTTGTTGGTTGATGATTCGTTGGTAGTTAATTTGTTGGTTGTTGGTTTGTTGGTAGTTAACTTGTTGGTTGTTGATTTGTTGTTAGTTAATTTGTTGGTTTTTGGTTTGTTGGTTGTTGAGTTGTTGGTTTTTGGATTGCTGTTTTGTTGATTTGTTGGTTTTTAATTGGTTAGTTCTTGTTTTGTTCATTGTTTGTTTGGTAGTTGTTAGTTTGTTGGTTGTTGATTTGTTGATCGTTAATTTGTTGGTTGTTGATTTGTTGGTTGTTGAGTTGTTGGTTGTTGTTTGTTGGTTGTTAGTTTGTTGGTTATTGATTTGTTGGTCGTTAATTTGTTGTTTAGTGGTTTGTTAGTGTGTTGGTTTGTCCTTCTTCAGGCAGCAACGGAGCAACATTTCTACGTGATTGTTGCCTGAAGATAGTTTGTGGGTCAGAGAGCAATATAGGCTACTACCTTGTTTTTACTTAATCAAGTCCTTTTGTTTCAAGGCATTTTGATTAGTCTAGGTGTTTATCCGATTGTTTATCCTTCTGGAAGTTAATTTCCTTTAAGCTAGTTTAAATTTTTTTGTGTCGTTTGAGGATATTGTAGCATTCGCTACAAGTATTCAACCTTTTTATATATTTTTAGTCTTTCTTTATCGTTGGCTGCTTTTCTGAATTTTCGAATTCAAATAGTTAGAATGATCTTGTCAGATTTTTTTTGTTATTTTTCTCATATCAAAGAAGATCGTGACAGAGGAAGGAAATTTGCCACAAGAAATTTAAAATATCAAATTTTAAAACTATATCTTATCTATAACTTATATAGAAACAGAGCGCATTTGCCATGAGCATTGTTTAAGCCAGTTTTCCTGCATTTCCCGCGACCCTTCGGGATTATTTTTAAAGGGTTTCTGGGTCTCCCTAGTTTGATTATCCCATCCGCCATCTTGTACGGTTGTACCTAATGAGGCCTGATGTAAGGACCACGTCCCTGGTGAGCTAAAGCTTCCGATACAAAAATTGAAATCGCCAAGCTTCATCGACTGCTCCCGGGAACACCGGAAACTCCCAAAGTCACGAAGAGACCCTTACCAGGTTTTTAATATCTGTAGCTTAATATTCAGCATCGATTATTTTTATTCCTTAGTGTAAAGCTAGATAACGATTGCTCGTAACACCTTATTATTACGTTTTTCTTTCGGATCAAGAGTTATCAAAACTTCCGTGAAATCTTAGTTTAAAGGATCCTATAAACTAGTGTCGACAACCAAATTTAAAATCCATTATTTTATGAATAAATGCGTCGTTCAAGCTAAAAGGAAATTAAAATCTTAAATAAGTGGAATTTGGCATAATAATTTTTTTGATCTAAGAATTTCCTTTGTAGCGATTCTCTTCTGATATTATTGTTCTTTTGTACCATATTTTTCTTACCTCGGTTTTGTTGTTTTTGTGTATTTTAAGATAAAATTATACGGTTTATTCATCCAGGTTTACCTCTTTTTTTGGCTGTCACCAGGCTTGCCTGGTGGCAGTCCAAATTCAATTCGAAATTACGTTCGTAGTATGTGGTAGCTAAAAAAAATAAATATTTTTTTTTTTTAAAAATAACGCTACACCCTGTATTTTTCTTAAAATTCATACAATAGGTATAAACCGAATGTGAAGTCTGCAGATTATTTTCTTCATATCTTTTTTCATGAGTATATTCTAGTGACATCTAACAACGTCTCTATAGAGCCGAAAAAGCAAAATTTGATAAAACACCATCATAATAGCTGTCAGGACATCGTCAATATTGCCTAGTTTTTACGCAAAGTTTAACAAGTTTGTATATTTTTATCTATACTGGAAATAAAAAAGAGAGAAATACAGGCATCGTTCATGTTAAGATGACTAAGTTTACACACTTTGCTATGTATAAACAGTCACCGTTTCATGGAAAACTGTTTTTACCTGAAACCATTTCACAAATTCAATTTACTTATTTTGAATATCTTGCTATCTTGCACTTCTTGATCAGAAATACAATTTTGGTTGGTAAAATACAACTTTTAGTTAAGAAAACTTATAGTTAAAAGTCTGCTGTATGCATAAACATATTTTTAATGAAATTACAATAGTAATAAAATAATTGGCTTATCCGTCGTCGTGATACCAGCCGTAAACTCCTTTAATAATCTGATATCACGCTTATGGAAAACCCAATTATTTTGAAGATACCATAATATCATTAAAATATGTTTATTTTAAGATTTTTATTTTACCTAATTCCACTGACGCCGACATCAAAAGTCGAAATATATCTGGAAGTAATTATTGTGATAATGTGTTTTTATAGATATATATAGTTTAAACTTTATGCATATAGCAAAATTTTAACAATAAATTGTCTTAGCTAAAAGTTGTACTTTACCGTTATAATTATTTCTTAATATTTTGTTACAAATTCGGAGAAATAACCCTTAAGGAAAACCTTGTATGAAAATATTTGTTATCTTAGTAACAAAGAAAAAAATATTAATAAACAAAGCTATCGCCACATTGAACAAGCAGTAGATTATTAATCCCTTTAAAATAGAACGATATGGTTTTTATATTTTTTACATTATTTGTTCTACAGTTCCTTTCTGTGCTTTCTTTCAAATGCAAAATATTATGTCAAGTGTTGATCTCTATATTTTCATAAGGAGAAAATTTGTATGGAAAAGTTAAATAAAAGGCCATAAAAACGTTTTAATATGTATGTTTTACAGGGCTGTAAATATTGGCATTTATTGATTTTACCCAGAAAAATTGCCTAGACAAACGGACAAACAGACAAACATAGGGACAACAAATTAATCCTAAAAGAGTTTTGTTTTTTCATATTTTTTTTTGTTTTATAAATGTAAAAATATACCTTTATATCATAAGATCTGTAAAGATTTGACGTTGCTAATTAGACAAGGAGGGAAGTAAGTACTATCGTAGGGGTCAGCGCAAACCTAGCGGCAAATTTTTTCGCATATTGTACAAAGTCCTAAGCTTTGAACTTTAAATGAAATTATATATAATAAATATTTCTTTTAAATATAAAGCCAATTTTTAAACACCCTGGTACGTTGTGCATAAAAAGATTATTTGTAATAACGGTGGCCACCAAACTCGTCTACTCGGGCAGCTCCAAGCGGTCGAGTGATAGTCAACCCTTACGCTCTAGCATAAATTGGCAAACAGATCCTAAAAAATATGCGAACGTTCGAAAATATGTTGGATAATTGATAAATCTGTTTTAATATAAAATCATGTGACTAATAAAAATATAAAAATGGACGGAGTTATTTTTCACATTACGTAGTTAAGCAAAAATCAAAAAAATATGTTCAAAAAAGAAAATCTTTTGGATAACTAAACAAAGCTATGTATTTAAGGATAAAAAAACATCTTGAAGAATAAAAATTGGCAGAGCAATATTTCAGTAGAAGTCATAGCGCAAAATGTTAAAAGTTAAATTTGGGGCATCCCTGAAATCGAAAAAATGTTGGATTCCTTTACATACTTATTCTAACTGGTACATACGTACGTATACAGAAAGTAAATAAGCCTGAGGAAATATTCACAGAAAGTAAAAAGCGGTTTTTATGTTTAGGTAAAAATACCTAACTTCTCGTAACAAAATTTGTTGGCTTATTATACATATGTAATATGTATTACCTAACTTCATCATATGCCTAATTTCATTGGCGGAGGAATTTCTCGGAAGTCTCCATACAACAAATTTCCTCGTTGACTCCACTAATGAGTAAAATTGAGTTTGATATTTTATTAGCTTTCCACCGTTGTTGAGTTGACTTGCAATTTTTTATGACAAAATCGTACATCCACATAAGAGTTTTCGCGACACTAGTGTCATCATAAAGTATAGTTATGTTATGTTATTGTATATCTTATGAATAAACTTAATCATATGTACGTCATGCAATTAAAATGCAGGTAGCTGAAAACCAGCGCCGGCCAAAGTTTGGTTTGGATGGCACATAGATGAGCTACATCCTTTTGTCGTGTTGCTCTTTTTTCATATGTATTCTCTATAAGTTTATCTTTTTTTGCATTGTTAGTTTTAATTATTATTTATTTATTTATTTATTTAATACATTTACAGTATAGCTTTACAGATACCTAAATCTAATACGCTATACCTACTAAAATAATTTACAAATAACATTTATTTACAAATACAAATAACAAATAATTACACAATACTACTCCTTTTTGCATCTTTCTCACATAACCTCAGACATTCACGAAACACGTTCATCAAACTATCAGCAAACAGATCACACGTTGGATTTGCTGACAGCAGTGTGTTTAGTTAGCCCTCCAGAGCGCGCGGAAGCGGAGAACGACGCGACGTCGCGCCATGGTTCTAACGGTGGGTACGTGTAGCAGCTTGTGACTACGCGCGCGACTGTAATTTTTGGGTGCAAAAAGCGAGGTTACAGCGTTTACAAGTTTAGGGCAGTCAGAGTCACCCCGCAAAATACGGCACACCTGAACCAATAAGTCCGTATTGCGCCTGACGTCCAGTGAGTTCAAATTGAGCGTACCTAGGAGAAAAGGGGTGGAATACATAAAAGGGTAGTAACCGAACTTTCTTTTATATAGGTAACGTAGGAAAGCTTTTTGCACCTTTTCTACTATAAGAGTGTATGTGCTCTCATATGGGTTCCATATCACAGAACTCGCCTCGAGCTTGGTCCTAACAAGTGACGTGAAGAGAAGCTGAATGGTCTTCAGGTCTTGCAAGTCCCTGCAGTTTCGCATAACGAACCCTATTATATTTTTTCTTTCTTTCTTATCGAATGCGGTAACATTCTGAACCCGATTTTAGGACGAACTAGATAGAAGGTTCAGTATGCAAAGTCGCGGAACGTAGTGAAACTACCGTCGTCATTTTGTAGAATCCATGAAATTGTAAAGTATGAAATCAAAAATCGTTCACCAAACAGTCAACAATATGTGCGACGACGAACGGAACCAATCACAAGCGTTAAAGATATGTCGTACCTCTTTACTCTTTTCGCTTCTGATTGTTCTCAAGCATCTACGTACTAATTCCTCGTGTTTAGGTATCATGACGAGTATCACGACCAGTGTCTGTTTACTAATTTTTTGTGAAATTGTTTTTGATGGTAGTAGATAAAGTATTGTGATCAACGGGACATAATTTGACATTGGGACACTTATGCATGTCTATTAAACAAGCACTCGTGTCCCAACGTCTCACATTATGTTACAGTTGCTCAAAATATTATTATGAAATTAGTTTTACGCCTTTAATTTCGTAATTTAAACCTAGCTTTATTTACATTTAAGGCTGTAATAAAAAATAGGGTCAGACTTTATCTGTCAAGAGCTTTATAAGTATCTATGTAGTCGTCCTGCTTTCTTATAGGGACCAACTCAGGCAGTTAAAAGTATTTATGGAAAGCTCTTTCTCTCTAAGACTAAAGTGATAAACATTAGTGTTGCAAGGTGATTTCTATACTTCAGAATCTGAATGAATTTCAACAATATTTAAAGCATGTCTCTGCCAGATATTTTATTTCATAACATTAGCAACATAGACAATCAATCTGTTCATACCTACGAAGAGTTGTTCTCCCATTTCGAGTAGTAAGTAAATAGAATGTCAACAAAGCGTTGCTTTTCGCTATTTGCCTGACCTAGGTTCATATTTATTATGAATATTTTATGCAGCAGAATAAAGACGAGGATTAAATAACGAAGTATATTTTAATTTAGACCTTTTATAACACATACAGTAAAGACATTTTTTGTTATCGAATATAAACAAGCTGTCAATGCTCCGGTAATAGCGTTGAGATGCCAGTAGTATTCCAAAAGGAGTCCCTCCTCCAATGAATCTCCTTTAACACTCCCTCTAACTCAAGGCTAGTTCGGAGCGCAGCCTTAAAAAATTGGCTCGCTGTAGACCCTTGGTCATAATATCAGCTACCTGGTCCACAGAGCTAATCCTTCTTACTATGATAGCTCCTTCAGACTCTGATTCTTATATGTTTTGTTCTCTTGTGGAACTCAGGGTTATGTGCCAATCGTACTGCCGCTTCGTTGTCGACACTGAGGCTAGGCACACACTTCTGCTTCGTAATGTCCTTAAATATCCTTATCAGCCACTGAAGCTCTCTAGCTCCTTCACTGGCAGCCACTAGCTCTGCTTCTGTTGTCGACAGGGCTACTGAAGCTTGTCTTTGGCTGAGCCATGATACTGGTGCTCCTGCATAGCGGCACACTACTCCAGTAGTAGATCTTCCAGTAGATGCGTCACCTCCATAATCTGCATCACTGAATCCTTCTAGGGCACCGGTCTGAGCACTGGGTTTGTACTGAATCCCCAATGACGCTGTACCTTTTAGGTAACGTAGTATGCGCTTCACTTTGTTCCAGTCAGCTCTTGTTGGGTTCTCCAGCTTACGAGATGCTACACCAACCGCGTGAGCTATATCTGGGCGAGTCGATACCATTAGGTATGATAAGGCTCCAACGGCCTCTCGGTAAGGAAACGAGGTCTTCTCTACTTCGTTTTCTTCTTCCTCTTCTTTAACGTATTTGCCAGATATTTCCGTGGGAGTCGACACGGGGTTGCACTTTGCCATACCGAATCGCTCCAGGATTTTCTCGGTATATGCCTTTTGGTTTATAACCAATGTGCCATCTATTAGGCGTTCAATCTGCATTCCCAAATAGAATGACGCGGGCTTCGTCGTAATTTTCAGCTTCATTCTCAGTTCTTTCAGGAATTGATCTGCTAACTGCTTGTCTGTTGCAGCTACCAATCCATCGTCCACATAAAGGGTGAGTATTATTTTCTTTCCTTCTACCTTCTTTGTGTATAGACATGGATCTGCGGTGCTTTGTTCGAACTTCATTTCCATCAAGACTTCATGAAATTTATAGTTCCAGCACCTGGGTGCTTGTTTTAGTCCGTAAAGGCTTCTCTTCAGACGACAAACTCTCTTTGTGCCATCTTCAAAACTTTCAGGTTGTTGTATGTAAATCTCTTCGTTCAGTTCTCCATACAGGAATGCCGTCGTGACATCAAACTGAGTGAGATACATCTTCTCAGTAGCAGCCACACTTATCAAGGATCTTATTGTGGCCATCCTTGCTACTGGACTGTAGGTGTCATCGTAGTCGATACCTTTTCGCTGTTTAAAGCCTTTTACTACTAGGCGAGCTTTGTATTTTTCGATAGAACCATCTGGGTTTCTCTTGAGCCTATACACCCATTTGCACGGTAATGCCTTCTTATCTTTGGGCAATTCACACATTTCCCAGACCTTGTTCTCTTTCAGTGATTCTATTTCACTCTTCATCGCTTTAATCCATTCTTTACTATCTTTTCTACTCATAGCTTCTTTATATGTTTCAGGCGATTCGTCACAACCTGTTAGACAAACGTAGTCATCATATCTCTTTGGGCGAGATAGAGTGCTTCTGTCCCTAAGATTGTATCTATTCTGTTCGATTTCTGGTTCACGAACTTCTACAGACTCTTCATCGTCTGATTCATCAATTTCTGGAGATTCTTCTGCGTCTTGAAACCCGTCTTCGTTGGTTTCTCTATGGACTTGACCTCTATTTATATCTCCCTCTAGGTCATGTTCTTTGTCTCTCTGATCTCCATCCTGCTTTGAATCTTGATCATCACCTTCTCGCTCTGGTTCCTGATCATCGCCTTCTGGCTCAGATTCACGATCTTTATCGTCTCCCTCTACTTCAGGGGTTTGTTGGCTTGATATTGAAATCTTGTGTTCAATATCAGTCTCAAATGTGATGTTCCTGGATCTAATTGTACCATTTGGAGTCCAGATGCGATATCCATCATCATTTTCGTAGCCAATAAGCTTTCCTTTTACGGCTTTCTTGCTCAACTTCTTTCGCTTTTGTTTTGGTACGTGGGCGTAGCATTCACTGCCAATTATTCTTAGGTGAGTGATCTTAGGCTTTTTGCCATGCCAAAGCTCAAACGGTACCTTATCTTTCTCTCTAGTAGGTCCTGTTCGGTTCAGCACGTACGTGGCTGTATTTATCAGCTCAGCCCATAAGAATTCTGGTAGCTCTTGTCTTACGTGCAGCATGGATCTCGCAGCTTCTACAAGAGTACGGTTCTCTCGCTCGCTGCAACCGTTTTGCTCCGGTGTGTATGGCATAGTCAGTCTTTGTAGTATGCCACGACTGTTTAGTACTTTCCTCACGTCTTCGTTATCAAACTCTCCACCATTGTCGCTCAATAGGGTCTTCACTACGTGTCCAGTAGTCTTTGATTCATTGAGCATCTGAATGAGCTTGTCTTTGACTTCAGATTTCTGTCGCATGAAGTAGACATAGCGATAGCAGGAGAAGTCATCCTTGAATACGACGAAGTACCTGAACTTTGATCCACTTGGTGGGAATGGTCCACATACATCTGCATGTATAAGCTCACCAGGCTTAGTTGCTTTTTCCCTTGTCCCAAACTTGAGCCTATGCGCTTTTCCGTAAATGCATCCAACACACTTCTTCTTGTCAAGTGGTAACTCTACACCAAATTCTCGCTTGACTAGCTGTTGCACATGTCTCTTGTTTTGGTGTGCAAATCGCTCATGGTATAGTTGGAGCATGTCTGACTTACATGACAAAGCATTTACTTCCAAAGTCTTCACCTCCGGCTTGACTGTTTTCAACTCTAGCCTATACAGTCCACCCTTGAGGTCTCGTTTTCCAACTACAACAATGCTGCCATTGACTTCTAATTGGCATTCTTTTGGAGTTGACCTGAATACACTGTTCTGCATTCTATCTTGTGCAGAGAGTGTCGAAAACAGGCTTTTCGTAAGTGATGGTACTAGCCACACGTCTGCAAGTGTCATTTCTCTTTTCTGGCCATTGACATTTGATTCTACAATCACCGTGCCGCTACCTACAGCAGGAATGGTCGTTCCATCTGCAGTCGTCACGATGTGATCTGATTCAAACTCATGAAATGTTTGGAATATGTCACTTCTGTTCGTTACGTGTTTTGTAGCTCCACTATCGACCAGTGGCGTGCACAGAACTTTTTGCTGGAAAAGCAAGCAATTGGTCAAGAATAACAATTAAAAAAATATGAAAAAATTTAAATATCACTTTGAAAAAAAAAAGTTTGTATAGGAAATTTTCACTCTAGGGTAGACATTGTCTACCCTGGCTTCATACAAAATTTTTTTTTTCAAAGTGATATTTAAATTTTTTCATATTTTTTTTATTGTTGTTCTTGACCAATTGTTTGCTTTTCCAGCAAAAAGTTCTGTGCACGCCACTGCTATCGACATACCAGAATTCTGTATCTTTTGGTTGTCCTGTACTACAAGCATTTACCATTAGTGTCATGTTATGAAGCTGAGAAGTTGACGGTGAAATATCTGCTTTTGGCTTAGGTGGCTTTCCATCCTTTATCCACTTCTTGCAGTTTCTAACTCTGTGTCCAACTTTCATACAATAGTTGCACTTCAGGTGTTCATCCTTGCTCTTCTTTTGCTTCAAAACCTCTTTCGTGACTAGGACTTCTTTGCTCTCTTGACTATCTTCTTTACCTTTCAGTGACCTCTCGTAGGTGCAAAGATTGGTGGTCAAGTTCTCAATCGTCCTCTCAGCCTTGTTTAACAAAAGCCAGCTACATCTAAACGCGAAGTATCGTTCGTCGAGAGAATTTAAAATCTTACAGATCAGAAGCATCTCAGGTAGCTTGAAAAACGCATCTTCCTTCAGTATTTCAGCATTCAAGTCACTCCAGATATTTTTAAGCTTCGACAGGAGCGTCGACACATTTTCATCTTGGCTGTGCTTGAACCCAAAGAAATCGAGGCATAATTGGTAAGCTCTATTTTCTGATTCTCCGTCGTATAATCTGTGTAATTCTTCCCACACTTGTCTCGCTGTCTTAAATCTCATTACTTTTGTTAGAATATCTTCCTGCATGTTATTGGTGAGTATGAGGAGAGCGCTTCGATCTGCTTTCTTGAAACTAGCAAGAGCAGCAGCATTAGCGTCACCACCTCCTGGCTCCATCTCTGGCTCGCATACTTTGCCTTCACATACCTCCAGTGCTTGATCGACACTGCTGAGTAGTATAGAGACTTTGTATCTCCAGGTAGCCCAGTTACTTCCATCCAACAGTCCGATTTGAAACTTTGTACTTAACCCTTCCATTCTTATTGCGGGTCCTTAACCTATTATGAATATTTTATGCAGCAGAATAAAGACGAGGATTAAATAACGAAGTATATTTTAATTTAGACCTTTTATAACACATACAGTAAAGACATTTTTTTGTTATCGAATATAAACAAGCTGTCAATGCTCCGGTAATAGCGTTGAGATGCCAGTAGTATTCCAAAAGGAGTCCCTCCTCCAATGAATCTCCTTTAACAATATTATGGATTAAGTACTATATAAAACCAAATTTTAGACTATTTTTTGTGGAGCCAAGACCTATTTTTGCTGGTCTATAAATGTCTGCAAGCTTAAAGGATGCCCTTAATTTTTAGAGTCAAACTTCAGCTGTTAGAGAAATATGTACGTAAAGCTTCTTTCCTTGATGAACATTGATCCAGCTATATAGTTTCCCTATATTTGGAGTCAGAATAATTTTCAACATTATTTAAGGCTATCTCTCGGCCATCTTTAAATTTGTTACAAAAACTGGGTGATAAATATAAACATACCTGATGAAAAGTAGTTTCTACCCCGAGTGGTGTATAGAATTCTACAAAAGGGCTGGTATTGTCCCTTAGCACATTAAATCTCATCAACCCAAAGCACCTTTATTTTACAGGCACAACATTAAGTTGTAAATTAAAATCATTCCTTCTCCAAGTACAAGAAACCACACCTGATCATACTAATTATAAAATTTAATTCTTTCCTTTCATAATATTCAAACTAATTTAAATTTGATTCTTACTAAGGCTTTATTCATTTTTATTTTTTATTAAAAATAAATAAGCCAAATTTTAATCTATGAGATACACAATTTCTGTAAGTACCTATCAAAACCATTGACTTTTAATTAAGGCTGATCTTGGGATTATTCCCATCGAACACTTCTTCATGAAAACCATTCTAGGTAGATCTAATTATGAAGTTGAATTCTGCCCTTTCAATGAGGGCAACGATGGTTCCAGAATTATTCATTCTAAATGCAAATTTACTACTAAGTTTTACTGGTCTTTCAGTAACTAAAGGTAACACATCAAATAAATCATTTCGACTAAAAGACCGGTCATTTGTTAAGGCCGGACTTGGGGTAATTACATTGAACACTTAACTTCATAAAATTATAGTTAAAGATTATTTCAAGACAAAATATGGTTATCTTATTCTTGATAAATCCCATAACGCTTTACTGACCTTTATCTAACCTTTATCTAACTCAAAACCGTAAAATTCTAAAGTTCTACTTCTTTTCCAAAGGTTCCCAGAGACATGACCATATTACTAGACAATTTACTAAGGAAATTCTAGTTCCTCTTGTTGTGATTTAAGTAGAAATAAAGCAATATTGAATCACGAGTACAGGACGTAGTTCCTAATATGGATATTCATGATACATGAAAATTAAAATAGAAACACTGGAAAAACCATGAAACGCGACATTTAAAATATGTATTACGACACACACAAAATAAAATATTATCACACGATGAAACGTGGAAAATAAACGAAAATACTAGGTAAGAATAAAATATGAATTCTGAATAGATCATGCCACACGATAAATAAAATAAACACGCATGATAAATCAAGACACAAGAAAAATAAAGTAAAAACACTGGATAATTCACGAATTGCGGAAAATAAAATAAAAATACCGGGTAAAACACGACACACGAAGAATAAAACAGGATAAATCAAAACACGTGGAAAATAAAATAAATCACACCACACGAAAAATAAAATAACACATATGATAATTAAAACACATGAAAAATAAAGTAAAAACACAGGATAGTTCACGAACCGCGGAAAATAAAATAAAATAATGAGTCACGACACACGAAAAATAAAACAGGAAAAATTAAGGCACGTGAAAATTAAAATAAAACTCGTCACACGGAAAATAAAAGTAAAACACAGGAAAAATCTCGAACCATTAACATGTAAATACTACTTTGGAAAATCGCAACATACGTAAAATTTAGTATTAATTCTGGACAAATCGCGACTCTTGATCAATAAATTAAAAACACGGGATAAACCTTGAACCGCGGAAAATAAAATAAAATACTTAGTAAGCACGACACATAAAAAATAAAACAGAATAAACAGAGACACGTGAAAAATAAAATAAATCATATCACACAGAAAAGAAAATAAAAACACAGAAACGAAATAATAAATAATATAAAAATAATAAAAATAGATTTATCAAAACGCCTGGTCGATGCCTCCGGGGACCCTCGGGCTGGGGCTTACCTCGGCCAGAGAATCAGTCTGGCCATACAACGAGGTAACGCTGCCAGCCTGCTAGGTACTCTCCCGCACGACGGCAGCGACCTTGATAGAATTTTTTATTTAGTTTAATTTTAAATATTATTTAGTTTTAATTTTATTATTTTTATTGTTATGTATTTGATTTGTTGTGTAATAAATAAACAAACTAAAAAAAAATAATAATAAAGCATGCAACTCAGCTGAATTATCTGCTCCACAGGAACACAGTCTCAAGGCTCAACGGCCTAAGACCCTGTAATTTTTCACACCCGAAAGCTAATTTTTGGCCAAGCGAGTGCCGAATTTATCACACGCGACTCTAAAGCACTTTGCCAATCGACGGGCTTCACTAGTGCTTCCTAACTTGGCGACGAGCGCCTTCACTCGCGATCTTGGCTATCCAGCCACTTCCTTACGATTCTTGAATCTATACGGCCAAACGAGTGCCGAAATTATCACACGCGACCCTAATCAATTGAAAACACTTCTCTCAGATCTGGCAAACTTCTGCCAATACGTAACCAATCTAACTTGAAAATACTTTTCCAAAACTAGACAAAATTCTATTTTCGAAACATACGTAATGACTCTAACTTAATAAAACTCTAAAATGAGGCAAGCGTATGCCATCACGACGCGACGGATGCACCTTAGAAAATATTCTCACTTGGATGCTCCTCAGAAAAAAAAAACCCCGTAAAAATCCATGCTCCCACCTAATAAAGCTTTTCCCCTACTCAATTTTTCTACGTCATCCCCGCCTCTAATTTTACCATTGCCTTATTTGGCCATGTCTCATACGATGAATTTTCCCTCGAGTACAGGTGAGCGTTAATGTGTCTCCACGCTCGTCACACGTATAAAGTTGCATTTCATCCCAATGCGCTACCATATACTCAACTACCGCAAACCTAATGTCATACGACGACTCAATGTTCCCATACATAGAGAATGACAAAGAATGGAACCAATATAAACCATCTCCAGGTATAGGGACAACTAGGTGTGGACAATATTTCAGGTTACATTGCAATATTCATTTTTACTGTAAGTTATTATTATTAATATCCACAATTAGATGCAACAGGCAGGTTAATATTTCTTTTGACCATGAAGTGAAAGGCAGGCTTGTCAGTCTAAACCACAGAGTACATTATTATGTCTAAACCTGGTCTTTATTCAATGACACACGAGTACATAGACATTTCATTATACCTACATCATAGAGGATGCATATACAAATAATACAACAGTAGCCGCTTTATTTTTCCTGTAAGCTTTTCTGGATAAATAACCTTTTACTTTGATTTTTAGGGTTCCGTATCCTAAGGTTCCGTGACCCTATTACTAAGCCTCTGCTGTCTATCCATCTATCACAGGGGTCTACAGCTTCAGCCGTTATAGGTGAATATAGCGCGTAAATATTTGCACATAATATATGTTACTTTGTCCTCTATCACGACAAATAATAATATGAAATGGAAATCCAAGGCGGGTCCAATTATTCGACGTTATTTGTTTCAGCTCTATCTTTATAATACAATAATTTTGGGCAGATAAATGTTAGAGTTCCTTATTCAAAAGGTGCTGATTTGTTTGACAGTCGCTATCATTTTAGCACCTTGTTTTTTGTCGCCTTTATGTTGCTATGTCATCTTTATTGTTGGTATTTACCATAATGGTTTGGGGTTTCGTACCCATATTGTGTGATAGTAGTACGGAACCCTTCGTGAGCGAGTCCGACTTGCACTTATCCGGTTTAATAGCGACTTATTTACGAAATGTTGACAAGCGTTAGCATTAATCTAATTTTGAAATCCGTTACAAATAAAAACCCTGCCACTTATAGTAATCACAACAAATTCCAGCTGCCTTTTTGTCCACAAAAAAGCGAGCATATTTTAATTAAAGTCATTTGCCGCATTATTCCGAGATGGCGGCTCTGACGTCACTTCCGGTGCAGGGAGCGCGCGCGCAGCCGCCACAAAAGCGCAGTGCGATATTATTTCAAACTATTATTTCGTATAAATAAGCGATGGCTGTGATTGTAGGAGCTCAAGTTACGAGGTATTTGGTGAACCGTTGACTTACGTATGCAGTTCTCAAACTTCTGTCAAGGTTGTCGAGACACCATTATTTACCTATATTATTATCTTCCAGTTTGTAATAAACTTGTAGCGATGGCTCGAAATCGCTTCTGGACGCTGGGAAAAGTTTTTTTTTTGGATGTAATATCAGATTACACTTTTCGTCTGGAAAAGGTGTCTGGAACACGAAAATGTTTGTTGATTATTCATTCTTATAAATTTTTGCCTGCTGACTAAATTAGAGGCTTGACTATATAGCCCAAGGCAAGTCTATGACGCAAACCTTGCGTCACAGCTCAAAGCGGCTCACAGTGTCTATGACGCAAACCTTGCGTCATAGAAAAAGCGCGCGCTTCTGGTTAACGTTTTGTTCAACGGTTTTTTCGTCCGTTTCGTTGGAGCAATACCAAGATGCAGATTGTTTTGTTGGCAACAAGGTGATGTGCTCTGATTCGTCGAAAATCAACCAATTAACTTTCAAATAAATTATTTTCTGCCGCAGGTCGGACCGAGTCCGCCATTTCTGTTTGTAGTTTGTAGTTTGGTCTCATTTTTACGTCCGTAGTTTTTTCTGTTTTTTGAATGAAAAAAGTTGTGTTTACATACTAATAATACATGTAATAACCGCGTAATAAGTCTGTGATTGTTATTCTAGTGAGCTTTTATTATAAATAGCCGTCTTGGCTAAATAGTGAGTGCAAATGAGTGAAAATCTGGTGCAATTTTGGGTAATGCCCAAATTTAATCGACGAAAATGCCCCCACAGGATTACTATATAGTGTTGCATATTATACAGCAACACCGAAATGGTAATTTTTATCTATGGCAATGTTTTTGTATAACTTCCTGTGAACTGTCGCTTCTTATTCTTTTCCTTGATCGAATGGTGTACAATAAACCTGCCTGCATTGTGTTATCCCGAATTGTATATGGCATCGGCGGTCCCAGCCCCTATAGACGAGCAAAAACATCAACTACGCTCCCGCACATGGTCCTTCGAACGTTCAAGAAAGAAAACCGCGGCTGCCAAAAGCAAAAGGTACGGGACGACAAACACAGTTGCTGCAGACAAAGGAAACATACGCCATCTTTTCGCCAGTGAGTGCCCGCAAATATTTTATACTCGGAGCTCTCGCCGATCGACGCGAAGATATTATATCAAGCAAGCAGCGCAATACTTATTCTTTATTTGCATAAAATTAGCTGTCAAGTGGGTGCCCGCAAGAAGTCACACTCGGAGCACTCCCCGATCTTTGCAAAGCTAAGTACATTTACGTTGCCGTGCTGTTTATTCCCACTGAGTGCCACGCAATATACAAGCAAGACGCAAAAAAAATATTTTTGCCAGCGAGCGCCAGCGACCTGTACATGAGAAGTGCTCGCCGATAATTTTTAAGCAAAGTTATTACGACGTCATTCATATTACGTTGCCGTTCCTCCTTATTCCCGCCGGAGTGTCATCCCGCGACGCGCATCCGGCTACCGAGGCAAGTGAGCAAGACAGCAAATCAGACGAAACATCTGCATGGGCGACGGACGAACGGGACTTGAGCGAACGACGCCATCGCATCGCTCCGCCATTTGCAATTTCATTTCAAGAAAGAAAACCGCGGCTGCCAAAAGCTTTAACAGTGGTGTTAATATTGTACTAACTTTAAAAAGTAAAATAGTTAGGGGGTTGGATTTAGTATCGTGTGGCAGTTGTATGGGGGTGAAAGTGGTTAAAGCTGGTAAAGGGGGGGGTCCCCGATTATAACGCTATCACACTTATTAAAAGGTAATGCACATTTTTCGAGAAATAAATGAAAATTGTTTCTTACCTAAAATCAGGTAAAAGGCGAAAACGGAACGTTAAAATGGGCGTTTGACAACCAAATCTGTCCTAGTTTATTGTCTGTGGTGCAAAATATTGTGCAATAACGATGAAACGGAACACAAAAAAATGAAATGCGTCATGTGTTACTGTCATTCGTAATTCGTTTATTCATTCCGTTTCTCGTCAAGTTCCGTGAATGTTCTCCCTGTGCTGTGTGGTGTTTTTGTTTTGGTTTTCTTCGACGACTTTGGCTTGTTTCCTGGACTTGTTTGCATTCCCGATTGAAATCCTGCTCAAAACGAGGTTAGTGTACCCCACTTCATGATTAAAATAGGTTAAATCTGCTTCAAAACCGAATCAGAGCACCCCGACTCTATACAGTCTTGTGGCTACTACCCCTAGAGTGTATATAAAAAGCCGAAGGCGCGAAGGGAGGGCAGCCCCCGCCCGCCGTAATAAAGCTTAGGCACCTGCGTGAGCCGTAGCGGCTGAGGCTGGTCGCCGAAGGCGACCAACAAGCCGAAGCTGTGGAGGCAAGCACAGGTGCCTGTGCTTTGTAACGCAAGGGCGAAGGGGCTGCACTGCCCACAGCGCCGTAGCCGATGCAGAAGTGAATTTGTGATATAAAAGTGACTTCAGTATTGATAGGTTCAAAGGGTTAAAAAATTTACTCCTGCACTGGTAGGTTCAAGGTTAAAAGAAGGGAGGTTTCTGCACTCCCAGTTTATAAGGAAGTTCTTCCATCTCCCCTCACCTTTACTTTAAAAATATAACCTGAATTTGTTGATTATAACGTCAAGAAAGTAAAAAATAAATTATAAAAAAACGATGCATTACCTTTTAATGGGGGGGGTACCAGGGGGTAGGGGTCACCACTAGCAAAATGAAACTGCCAGCAATTTTTATAAAAAATTTTGATGGTAAGTTTACCGAGTTTATACCGTTCATTAATCTTCAACTCAATGATAGACAACGACAACACATTAGGCCCCTTACAAAAGAACTATTATTTGAGATCATATCTAAGAGATGAGCCTTTTGATTTGATAAAAAACTTAACGATGTGTTCCGATTCATATAAAGAGGCATTATAACTACGTAATGATAGGTATAATAACACTCAAAAGATAGTTAACCAACATTTCAGCAATATCCTAGATCTCAAAAGCATTAGTAGGTAAACCGCTAGTAATTTAAGACAATTTGTATCAGCGGTAAGACAGGAGATCTCTGCAATAAAAAATCATGAATCCCGAGTTAGATACTGGGACACAATATTGTTATGTATTCTTTGTCGCAAAATACGAGTAGATACATATTCTGCAAGGGCATTTCAACTCGAGAGGAATGAAGCTATGGACCCCACTCTGGAAGAGTTCCTGAAATTCCTGGAAAAGCGTGCAATGGCTATGGAGACTGCCGACCAGGGCCACCAGACATCTCACTCGAGTGACAACAAGGTAGCAGCCCACACCGTCACCGGACCTGCATGCAGCTACTGTAAGTCCCAGGACCATAAACTTTTTAAATGTAAAAAATTTTGTTTATTGACTGCGACTGACAGACTTAAGTTCATCAAAGACAAAAATATGTGCACTGTATGTATGGGCACACACACAGGCAAATGTAGGTACCACTTTCGGTGCACGGAGTGCAAGGGCCCTCATAACATTCTGTTGCACTGCGATCCATTAAGTGGTCCTGTCACATTGACAGGCAATGTAAATAATAATGTGCTTCTCCCCACAGCGAGGATAAAACTCATTGGCAGAGATGGCACCGAGTATCATATTAAAGCCCTCTTGGACTCCGGGTCACAATCATCATTCTGTACCACAAAAATTGTGGAGCTATTAGGTTTGAACCCCAAGAAAATTGAGACAAACATTATTGGCATCTCGAACTCAAAAAGTAAAGTCAAATTTTACATTCCATTAGACATATACTCATTGAAATCTCCATTTAAAACTACAATCACATGCCATGTAGTAGACCAGATTACTTGCAATTTACCATAGTACAAGTTTGACCTCTCAGATTTTAAAATACCCTCAAATATTGAATTAGCTGATGACCAATTTAACTTAACAAGTGAGATAAATATGCTAATAGGTTCTGATGTGGTATTCCAGGCACTCTTACCGAGCTCCCACCCGATACAAGTGGTGAGCTCGACGGCACAACCGCTGCCTGTAGAAACTGCAGTCGGTTGCTCCGGGCCTCCGCTGCAACCTAGCCTGTACATTATCAATTCTGTCTTCGGTCACATAGTAGGAGGTAATTTCCCTTATTATCAAGCAGTCTGCAATAAAGTAATTTTAAAATGTGAACTAGATTCTACTTCAAGTTTAAGTAGTACAATTAACCAATTTTGGACTCACGTAAAGTTCCCAGAAATCTTCAATGAGCGTAGCTCAGAGCAAGAACTTTGCGAAACAATATTTCAAAGTACTGTTAAATTAGAAAACAATCAGTTTGAGGTAGCTTTGCCATTAAAAATACCTTTGTCAGATGTCAATGATGCCTTGGGTGAATCATTCCACCTTGCATTAAAACGATTTTTAAATTTAGAGAAAAGATTACATGCTAATCCAGATTTATTCATGCAATATCAGAAATTTATCCATGAATACTTATCACTCAACCACGGTCACTATGTTGACATTGAGTTATACGATTTAAATAAGCAGGCGGTGTACTTTCTCCCGCACCATGCAGTTATTAACGAAAATAGTAAGACAAAGACTCTTCGCACAGTTTTTGATGGTTCGATGAGAACAAATAAGAAGATCTCTTTAAATTCATTACAGTTGAATGGCCCAGTGATCCAATGAGACTTAGTTGATATCATTTTGCTATTTCGTTCAGGCAAGTACACATTTTCCGCAGATATTAGGCGCATGTTTCGCAACATTAGAATCAATCCAGAATACACAACTCTTCAAAATATTCTCTGGAGAGACGACAAGAAAGAGCCAATCAAGTGTATTAGGCTAGATACCATTACATATGGGCTAAAAAGCTCAAGTTTTCTGGCAACGCGTTGTTTAGATGAGTTAGCAAATAGGTACAAACAAACGTATCCTCTAGCCACATCCGTTGTCAAAAATAATATCTATGTCGATGATGTTATTTACTCTCACGATGATTTGCAGACAGTTCTCAATGCAAAAGACCAACTGCGTGACCTACTCAAATTAGGTAGTTTTCACACGCACAAATGGGCTTCAAATGACCACAGAATTTTGTCAGACATTCCTACCTGTGAGCAGCATTTTGACAGTCTCGATTTACAAAAAGATAACTTCAACGTGAAGGCCTTAGGGCTACAGATTAATGTAAAGAAAGATCAGTTTATAATTTCATCTCCAGAACCATTTAATGCAGAAAAAATAACTAAGCGATGTATACTTAGTTACATAGGTAGATTCTATGACCCTATGGGTTTTGTGAGCACTATTGTGGTCACCGCGAAGGCCATTATGCAAAAACTGTGGATTTCTAACACAGATTGGAATGAAATCCCCTCTCCTGAGGTTCAAAGAGAGTGGCTCGAATTCACATCCGACTTAGCAAAAATGAAACCTATGTTCATAAAAAGGGATGTAAGTGTTTTAGATTGCCACACAGCTGAACTCGTTGGCTTCGCGGATGCTTCAAGTACAACGGCCTACGGTTGTTGTGTGTACCTGCGACTCTCCGATAATTCAGGTACTATACGAACACATCTACTCTGTTCGAAATCAAGAATAAATCCTGTAAATAAGAAAGGTATTACCACTCCAAGGCTTGAGCTAAACGCTGCACTTTTACTGTCAAAGTTAATGATAAAAACTTATGATACGCTAAAGATAAAATGTAATATTGAAGATGTATATTTATTCAGCGACTCACAGATTGTTCTTGCATGGCTTAGTACAGAAATTACGAAATTACAAGCGTACGTAGCGAACAGAGTAAATGTCGTTCGCCAAAACACCAATAGATGGCGTTGGCTGTACGTAAAGACAAGCGAGAACCCTGCAGACCTTATAAGCAGAGGCGTAAACCCGAGAGAGCTTAGTGAGTGTGAGCTGTGGTGGCGAGGTCCTCTGTTTCTGCGAAACGGTGAGTACGGATTTGCTTCTCGCAATACTTCCTTGCCTCACGAGCACGACTTACCAGAAGTGACGACCCGCTTGTAGCTTAGACTGTTAGCCCCCAAAAAAGGCATCAGTTTAGTTTTCCGGAAGAAAGGATGCCACTTGCCACAATTGTTTATTGGACCAATATCTATCGATAAAGATCGGTAGCCTTCGGGAGCCTCTTCAATTTGGGGGGGGAAGGGGGTTCAAAGATGCACTGCGCCAAGCGTCATTTAAGAAAATTAAACTGTCTGAGTTTGTCAACTACATCAAGATGGGTGTCTTTTTCAGGTAAATTAAGGACGTAGAATTCATTTCTGGCATAAAAAATTGTGATATTTTAAGTAGTTTCTTGAAAATTTTTACATAGATTAAAATTTTATGAAATACTTTTTACTTTCAGGCGCCACCAAAAACAAAACCTCAGGTTTCATCGTTTATTATATAAGTTTCATATAACGTTCATGTTATTCATTACAATTAGTATAATATAAGTATAATAATATAAGTAATCTAAGTATTAATTCTTCATGTAGTCATAGGGCTTTTATATTGCAGTTTTTACCATTTGTATGAATCTCAAGAAAAATTCAGGCATATAGGGGCCTCTTAAGGCTTTTTGTTACAATAGGGAATGAAGTTATACAAATAGTTGTTAAATGTTCAATTAACATCTTATGTAAACACGATAAGAGTGAAAACTTATTTTTATGTTTTTTTTTTAATCTTAAATAATTAAAATATTTAGTTTAGTATACTGAAAAGTATAATAAATAAGTGCTTTAATGAAACTAGCATTGACGAAGAAGATTTTAAAAGAAAATCGGCAAGGACTGAGTTTTCTTTTATAAGTTTGTTATTTTACCTGTGTTATTTAATTTGGTATAAAATAAAGAGTATTTGTATTGTGTTGTCTATTATTAAAACTCGGGTGATCTTACATACCTAATTATTATAACATGCGGTTTTAATGCTTTATCAGCTTTAAATGTTGACATATGGTCAAGAACAATCACACGTGAGTGTTAAAGCCACATGTTATAATAATTCAATAAAGACTTGCCGATTTTACATTATATATTTGAATTTATATTATGTAGTGTAGTAATCTTTTTCATCAAAAATCTTTTTCAATGCATGTGCTCGTAAAGGCCCACTTTTTATATATCAAAACCGAACAAAAAGTCGATTATTTTGCCCTAGGGCTTTATTATTATATATTTTTTTTATTTATTTATAAAGGTTGGCTAACCTGCAGCCTTTCCTGTGTACCATAGATGTTATACTTTTTTTTCCACTGTTTAACGGCTCTGGATACAGTTCTTTTGAGCCAATTATAATTTAAAGTTCACAAGATTATATTTATTTTTATTTCCTCACACTATGCGTTGAAAAACGTAGTATGATACACGGGCGTAAAAGCAATAAATTACTCGGTTACGTTTAAAACACTCGCTACGCTCGTGTTTTAAATCGTCCTCGTAATTTATTCCTTTTCGCCCTAGTAGCATAAACTACTATTACGTGGATTAACATACATATTTGATTAATTATAACCTAAATCAAAAGATAAATCTCAAAGGAAGATCCTTCACTTCTATAGATAAGCATAAAGTGTGAAACGTGACAACTTTTGAACAGATACTGAACAGTCCCTTTGTATTTATAAAGGAGCGCTATCCAAAGCTTTTGTCTTGAGACTAAAAAATCTTTGACTTTGTCGAAGTCAGTTTTATTAACCACATGAAAGGAACAAGGCAAGAAAATACCAAGAACAAATCGAATTCTTGAGTATAATCACACTATACTCACTGATTACAAAGAACATATTTCCCAAAAAGAAACATCCGGACTGAGGTAAATTTAATTTTGAACCTTGCAATTTCTTTTTCTATTTACTATTTTGAATGGGCAAATATAATATGTCATTACCTATGAAATTGCCGAAGTTTTCTTACAGATTCATGAGTTCATAATTTCTGTAATCCAATAGCTATTTCCATTGTTTGTTTTTTGTTTTAAAGTTGATTTCAAGTTAATCTACATATTAAATTTTATTTTTAGTCAGTTTGATAAATAAAATTTAATGTTCAAAAACAGTTCCTCCTAAATGCCATCCGTTTCCATGATAAGATTTGTAATAATTTTTTACAGCATACACTTTGCAAAAATAAAATTACTGCTGCTGTTAGCTTCATGTTGTCTCATTTAAACACGAAAGAAATTGAAAATTTTGGACTTGTCATTCCTAAAAAATTTTGGACTTGTCATTCCTAAAAAAAAAATACAAAAACGTAAGTATTGAAAATTTTGTTTCCTTCAAATTCTCCATAGAAAACGGCAGTTTAATGACTCATTATTATGTCCATTCGCAAGTTTTTTATTTTATTGATAAAATTTAGCAATTTCTGCATCATTTACGGGTTACCTTTTTTCTTCTGTTAAACATTATTTACCGCATACATTAGCAAAATGAATCATGCTATAATCATGGAATGTAAATAAGAAATATGCATATATTCACTTGATATGCTACGAATTATGTACTCTAAACAGGTGTCTCAACGAATAGTTTATATTTATTTATTAAAATTTTAAATATATATACTTATAAAAACACATTAAATTAAATATTAGTAAGAAACATTTTGGGCCAATCGGGCCCGGCATTAGTCGCAAAACACAATCAATCTGATTTACATATGTTCATTTAGAAAAAATTATTCCTTGCATATCAATTTAATATTCGCATTATGTATTATATTTTTAATATTATTAATCGCTAATAAGTATAATATACATAAATATATTTATTTGAAAGGATCTACTACAATATGAAATTCTAAAAAAGTGGAAAATTGACACACGCTGATATATACAAGGTGACTTTTTGATCATCGTTCAGTTTCATACTGGAGGCTTGGTACTCACTCAGGACTGGGAGTGAATTACTATGGGAAGCCAAAATTTTATTATGCGAATTTCACAAAAATTATTATCGGCTCATGATGCTGATCACTTACCAAGGCTCAAGTATGAATTTGGGCGATGTTCACAAATTCACCTTGTAGAATATCTCACAAAATAAGTAAAAGCCCCATTACAGTTTCGACACCATTTCATTCCAAAACCCTAGAAAATTTGCAAAAGCGAGTGTCCATTTTAACGAGCTATTCGAGACGAACTTGTTTCAGGCTATGAAACGAATGTAAATTGCATACTCGCGCGTGCAATAAACTTCGGGCATTCGACTAAGTAGAAACCTACCACGATATAAAGACCACTCAGCTTCACAATACCACCGAATAGAAAAGAATACAACATTTTTAATAGTGGTCTAGTTAAAATGGTAGTATATTTAAAGTTAGTGGCATATTTAAAGTTACCTGTGTTATTTAATTTAGTATAAAATAAAGAGTATTTGTATTGTGTTGTCTATTATTAAAACTCGGGTGATCTTACATACCTAATTATTATAACATGCGGTTTTAATGCTTTATCAGCTTTAACGGTTGGCATAATGGTCAAGAACAATCACACGTGAGTGTTAAAGTCATATGTAATAATAATTCAATAAGGACTTGCCAATTTTACATTATATATTTAATTTATATAAGTTTTGGGATAAAATATTTAAAAATAAACAAAAAATTTCGATAAAAATTTGGGATAATAAATTTTGGGATTTCGAGTTTATTAAATATAAACACAACGTAGTACTTGCAACGACTGTATGATTAATTTTTATTTAACAATATAAAACTTAAATAACATTAAGACTACCTATAAATTAATAGAAATATAAAAGATAAAATTATACCTAACTAAAAAATAAATTAAGAAAAACTTACCTATAAATTAAACAATATAAAATATTTTTTCCAAATCACCGCCGTCGATCGGTAGGGTCCCCAAAAGGCTGGAAGCATTTCCTCGTTGGATAGCTAAGCTTAGTCGCTGTCCGAGGTATGCCCCAGCCCTCCGGTCCCCTGAAACGTCGACCAGTCGCGAAGATATTTCCTTGAATATCTGCTTCGCGGCTGGACCCCACGGCCCTAAAGTTTCTACTCCAAAAGGCGCAAATATATAGTCTGAACTTAGATCTACATACTTGCGCCTTTTGGAGTCCTCTGCTGAGGCTGCCGCAGCACCAGCTTTAGAGGCAGTTGCTTGGATGTAGGACGCCGCCAATGTGTCGACACAAGTGGCGTCCCACACCAGCGACCTGCCGTTTTTCCACGGAATGAGTGTCATTCCATCGGGCCTCTTACCGTCGCTGCGTACAATGCCTTTCGGCTCCAAAATAGCCGGCACACCAATGGTGGCAAGGGCCCGACGGATGACATCATTCAGACTGGCATGCCGCGACAGACGTCCAGCGCTCCTTTTGCAGGATAGGCCATGGTGTCCAAGCTGGTCGACGTTGACACCACATCGACAGCGGTGAGGTTCATTTGTCCTGGCGCCGATCCGGAGACTCACGGCTAAAGAAAACATATGATTAATTGGTTGTTTACTTTAGTTTGAACGATAGCTATAAAATACGACCAATTCACATTGTGCAACTTGGTCAATCGGTTTGACAAAAATAATATAGGGCTATACAAGGTTAAATTAAATTAGTTGGCGAAATTAAATTAATTAAATTAATATTATGTAGACAATAAAGCCGATTCTGAAGGCATTAATTTTAGAGTTAGTGCTGTCAAAACTAAATTTTCTTCATTGCAAAATAGTCCTTAGGATTTAGGAACAGAAGTTAAATTACTTTGGAAAATTTCAAGTTTTGACAGCACTAAAACTGAAATTAAAGCCTTCAGAATAGGCTTTAATGTCCATATAAACAACTTTTTCTATTAGGATTGTGCAAAATTCTTAAAATTTGTTTTCACCTTTCCATACTGGACCAGTCAGCTGATGGGGGCAATTTGTGTAGGAGGAAGTAAAAAAAGGTTACGAATTTCATTTAGCTCCCATACAAACAGTTGTTCATATAGACTAGTAATACCTATGCTTTGAGTTTTGCCAACTTATAATATTATTTAACCTTATGTAGAAAAAAAGTACTTATAGAAAAAATGCAAAAGCTTTAAGTTCACTCGATAGAAAAAAACTACGAAGTTTCCTCTAAATTTCATGTATTTCGAGTGTTAAAGGGCCTTCCTTAAATTAACAGCATTAAAATTTCCCTGAAATCCACGTGAGTAACCCTGACGCTACCATGCTGCGGTTTTATTGGCATCTCACTCACTCACACGCGCACGTTATCCCTACGAGGCTCCAAATTATTTTCAGAAAGCTACAACATTAACTTACTTGGAGAATCAGCGAGTAGATCCTGGTCGTCCTGCGTGGGTGACTTGACGGAGGCGGGTGACAGTTTGACCGATGGGTGCGGAGAGGGGATCGGGCCGGAGGTGGCGCTGCCCGCACTGCTCGCCGGTCCTGGGTTCGCGCTCGCGTGTGACGTCGTTATCGTGATTTCGCCGTTCGACGCAGCGAGCCTGCACCGATAAACATTGGGGTTATTACAATGACAATCCAAAAAAAGTAAAAGAGGTGAAAAGTGAGCCAGGGAAATTTGCTCTGATAGAACATTTTGACGCCATACGAGATTAACCCTCTTAATTCTTTTCATTGCTAAACTAATAGTAAAACAAAAGACTGCAACTTTAATAACTGTTTGATAATGGGAATAATAAAACGGTACAATCTACTTGAGCTTGTATGAAACTTTTATATGATTTATATAAAAACGGCTCACATCAATACGTGATATGATCGGGAAAGCCGACCAGTTTCAGCAGATTCTCAATTTCTCACACTGTGAGGCGTAACTTCGTCGCGTATACATACGTCTTCACTCGCCCAGATGAAGGCAGTCTAAATCTGCTGAAACTGGTCGGCTTTCCCGATCATAACACTTATTGATGTGAGCCGTTTTTATATAAATCATGAATTATCCTCAAGTCTCATTTAATTCTATAAACTTTTATATCTTTGTATCTTTGTATGGCTATATATGTAACTTTAGCACTATACTGCTTTCAATAGTGAATTGTAAAAGAAGAAGAGTAACTACAGTAGAGCCACTGAGTGATGGCGCCTATGACGTTTAAATGCCTACAAAGTATCGTAATTATTTATAAGCAAGTGTGGATTAAAAAATGTAATACTTCATTGTTGATAGTGATGTACTACTTGTTTCGGTTATTATTTTTCGATTTGAATGTTGCTTTATTGTGCAATAGAATTCGTATAGAAACAAAGATTTTTTTTTAAAAAAGTTTCTCATTTTTTATAGGTCGTGTTTGAGGTCGCCAAGTTACGCAATAATATTTAATTAAAAACAAAACGATGACGAAGTTAAACTAAACGAAAATAAATGATAGTAAAATACTTTTTTCGATTTAGATATTTAAACATCTCTTGGGGGCCCCGGGGCACTACACCGCATAGCCCTCCGATAGCTACGCCACTGGTTTTGGCACATTTTCCTTTTGTATCATTATGTTGAATGTTGAATGACGTGTCTAATGTTGAGTAAACTCACATTTGATCTTTATTTTTAACCGAAATTTGAAATGTACCTCATCACTAAATGCAGCTGTCATAAGTGCCATCACTCAGTGGCCCTACCTTAGCGTATTATTTATCTTAACTTTAACTCTTCCAACTACTAACCTTAGTACTATTTCGTAACTTTTTACAATTAGTTAATGATGCTTAAAATATGTATGCTTAAAACTTTGATATGGCTTTTTGAGTTTGATTTCAATGTACAATTGATATTAAATATCATTGCGCTGTAATATAAATGAGCTGAGTACACTGGGTTAGCATGTTTTAAAGACAAGGAACGAGTTGCTAATCTCATATAACTCAAATCTTATGACACCATTTTCCTAGAAATCGTCGGTGAAAAGAGAGTTTCCGAGTGTTGACTGTGCCAGCGATAGTTCACACTCGGAAGCCCCACAGACACCCCCTTGGCGCTATATGTCATGACGATATGATACAATTTCTACCATGACTGCAAAAAAAGAGAAAAATGTAATTAATGACGTCACCAAAGGCTTTCTAGGAGTGACGCGACGGAAGTGACGGTGTCGCCAACAATAGTTCTAGCGCCACTCATGGAGGTCGGTTCCTATGCGGTGCAATTCTTTTTTTCCCATGATTTTATGTTGTTGGCCTTGACAACTTTAGCGGATAAAAATTAAATTTGAATCGACATTTACGTCAGCTCAGGCTCTCTTTGATGATGTGTCTTCTATCGAAGAAAGTACAATATTTTAATGTGACTTACTGCCAATTTTGTACTAAGTTAAATCCAGTGATCTTGAATTTTACTGGAAAAACCTCATTGGTTAGATCACAGAAGAAATGATGTAGCAGAAAAGATTTTGAAAGAAAAATCTGTGCTTTATTCATATCCTGGCATAAACCAGAGTTCATGTTTATTTCTATAACTAGCGACCCGCCCCGGCTTCGCACGGGTATGTATTATACGTATAAACCTTCCTCTTGAATTACTCTATCTATTAAAAAAACCGCATCAAAATCCGTTGCGTAGTTTTAAAGATCTAAGCATACATAGGGACAGACAGACAGCGGGAAGTGACTTTGTCTTATACTATGTAGTGATAAAGTGGTCAAAATGTTACACGATCAAAGGAAATCCTATTATTATTGAAGCTGATATTATCATCATCTGACGCTTCTATGCAACCAGACTACGACGTAGCGGGTCTACAAAGCGGGAAAACTATGGAGTCGTAGTGCTTGCTGCGCCGGCGCCGCACCGCCGCCGTAGCAAATACCGTTAGTGACGGCGAATATAAAAGCAAAGAATATAAACTATTGCTCCATAAAAGTATGTATACTACGGCGACGTATTAGGTATACTGTACCAGTATTTTAAGTTGCTACGGAGTGCGAGCGAAATTTTTTGTAGAGTATATTTTTACATAACGTGTAACTATCTGTTGTAGAAAAAGCAAAATTGTGCCGATACAAAGTAATGATTGACGCTGAGTATATTTGTTTGAGTTACTTTGCTTTACATTATTTTGCCTAAATGTAACAGCCTACCCCAAAACTATCTACTACCCAAAATGGAATTAAGCAAAATGTACAAGCTGCAAAATTACAGAATATCATCATAATAAATTAAAAACCGGCCAAGTGCGAGTCGGGCCTCGCTCTTTTATGGTTCCGTACATTTGACTAGATATTTATTTAATATTAGATAATGCTCTAATTCTGTCGGACATAGAAACTGCAAAATTAAGTTGGTTGAGTATTCGGGGAGTAACCCTAAAACTTCATTATAAATCGGTGCTTTTAGTATTTGTTGTTTGTATACAGCATATGGTACATAATATACAGACAGTTCAAATTCCTAACTGCTTTGGCCTTTGCGATAGACCCCGTAACAAAAATAGTCTAAAAATGGCAACTTTGAATAGTACCCCATTTTTTTATCTTCTAAGATTAAAAAATATATATATATTTATACTCTACTTAATGAACTCTAGACAATGACATCCCACATACTATGGTAAGAAAAAAATATGTTTTCGGCTTCATTTTCATGTATGAGGACTATTGAGGACCCCCTGAAAAATAATTTAATTACATACATTTTAAATTCAAAATTCGGTTTTGGGTCAACATTTGACACAATATATAAAAATTTCAGGTTTCTAATTCCGTCTAAGAGCTAGAGATCCGTGACTTACAGATAGACAGACAGACAGACGGACAGCGGAGTGACATTAATAGGGCTCCAATTTGCCATTTGGGTACAGAACCCTAAAAAACGTTTTTTTTCGGCAGATTACCACCCACATTTTAAACAGAGTTAAAAGTTGTGCCTATTACCCGGCACAATATAGAATCACCCGCGTCACTTGGTAGCTAAAGTGGCGAGGTACAAATGAGACTCGCTTCATTAACCGAGCTGCAGCATTAGTGGTAATTGCTGGGGCTAATTAGGGCTCATCCTGCACCAAGTGTTGCACACAAAAATACTCCAGTTTGTGCCAATGTGTGTGTGTCCGAGAAAAAAAGTTATTAGCCGTGCGCGGGAAGAACGTGTGCAGTGAAATTCTAATTTTGGAACTTTTGTCTAGATTTTGGTCTATCAGAAACGCGATTGGAAGAATTTCACTCGATAGAAATAATTATTGAAATTATGTCAAAATTAACACTTTTTTTGATATTCTGACAAATTGGAGTAGTATACAGACTTCATAAATATTATTTAGATGGGTTTTAACAATACCTAAATTACTGGAAATGGAAATTTTTATAGCTATTTTAGTTAATTTTGTATTAATCTAAAACCGACATTTTGTTAATTTTCCGCGATTCCGTCCCTCTCGCACTGCGGGTCTTTCCACCTGGAGTAACGGGGACGTTTGCACGGACGATATATCACCTTAAATCAATGAGCTAATTATTGCATACTTGAAACAGATACGATTAACAGACAGATTTTGTTTGTTTGTCGATATTTTTATAAAAAGACTAGCTCTATATCTACAGCGTGAAATTTGATTGGTCTTAGAAATCAAAAGAGGTGATAGTACTGTAACATATAGCTAGGCAATATGTTAGGTTTAGGTAAGGCTAGGTTTTATAGGTAGGTTAAAGGACTATTTGTTCGTGTTTAGTTGGCAATCGATAACCTTTATGGATCGACATACGTCGCATTGACTGAATTATTTCGTGTTTTCCAAAAATAAATACAGATCGAGTATAAAAGATCTTTCAGATAAAACACGAGCAAGATTCCTTAGAGAGTCCGATTAGTGCGAACGTGGTTCTCCATCTATAAATATTCCTTCTAGAGTTTTTGAAGAAATACAACAAGCGAGTGCTTTACCAGATTTAGAGCTCCCTTCCCTTAATGTATATTTGATAATTAGGGTGCATCAAATGAAAAGAAAATATACAAGAAAGTCAGAGTAAAACTGGTATAACAGAAGGAAATCCTTACGAGATCCCGAGTGCACGGTGTGCACATCACAGTACATTCGTCGATATATCAGGTCTTTACGTATGAAATTGCGGTTTTCTGTAGATAAAATTTGAAGGAAACTCAATTTTCAGTACTAACATTTTTGCATTTTTTTTAAGAATGACAAATCCAAATTATGTAATTTATTTTGTGTATAAATGAGACAACATTAAGCTAACAGCAACATTAATTTAATTTTTGAAAAGTGTCAGCTGTAAAAAAATATTACGAATCTTGTCATGGAAACGGTTGGCATTTAAAACGAACTGTTTTTGACAATAAAAACAAAATTGAATACGTAGATGTAAAACCTCGAAATCAACTTTCACACAAATAATGGAAATAGCTATTGAATTACAGGAATTATGAACTCATGAATCTGTAAGAAAATTTCGGCAATTTCATATGTAAAGACCTTTAATATTACTTTACTATGAATCCAATTCTAGAGTTACCAGAAAAAATCTGCTGTTTCATACATTTTGATCGAGTGTTTAGCTATGTCACTATTTTTACTATTCTATGGAATAATCGGTAATTTTTCGCGATATCAGTGTTAAGAGGAAATATGAATGAAATGAAATGACAGACTTTGGATGATTTTGTTGCAATAATCAGGAAACCCGCAGTCATTAAAAAAATACACTTATGTCTTTCTAAAGTAAGTTTCAACAAAGCACGTCAATTGATTCATATAATTTTTTTGTAAACTTTTATTTTACTAATTAGACTTTATATTGATTTTCTCTCGAATATCGATATCGGATTTAGTTGTTTTTATTTCAACCAGAAGCCAAGTTTTAGGAGCGAGCGTGATATTTTGGTTGTCGTAACAGCCACGGCTCAGAACATGCTATTTTAAACAATAATGAAACGTCATAGAGTTCAGTTCTACTTGATACAAAATGAGGTGCTCAATTTTTGGTCACCCATATCTTTATCACAGTAGTAAAATTTAGTAGTATTGATAAGTGCACTCATCAGTTTTCATTTTCAAAACCACGTCAACTTCACCGTGTACCATTTGTACGACGTATAGCCATTGTTGAAAGACGCTTCATTCCCTGGAATCTTAAAGACCTTATTCAAATTATAGTTGTTAAAAATGTAGAATTTATGAAATGATCAAAGAAAAGAAAGAAGTACAAAATTCTATCAAACTTCAATCGATAAAATAAAAAGTGTATGATGCTCAAAGTATGTAGTAAAGGATTTTTTACTTTAACCATGAAGGAAATGCTTTTTATCTGATTTTATAGGTATATCTGTAGTATAAACGTTTGGAGCCCAAACAGCTGAATCGATTTGGAGAAAAAACGTTGGTTTTGGCTTTGTATTCTCACTGTCGACGCCGCTAACAAAATTAGTGACAGTGATAAAATTCAGTATGATTGATACTACCTTTCATATTGTAACTCTCAAATATTTTATCAGTTTCTATGTTTTTATGAAACCAGCGTTATCGGTATGAAGTATAATGTAATGTACATTTATAAAGTTGTGTAGCAATATTTTTAGTAATTAATAATAAAAATATATACAAATTATTAATAACTCGAATTCTTTTGAGTAATAAAGTCACTTTACACGAGAAGCTTTTTAATAGTAGATTGTACAACAAGGGCATAAAACAATCCATTCACGGCGAGGGCATATATTGAGTCGAGGATAAAATGGGTTTTATGCCAGAGTTGTACACTCTGCTTTTCACTTCGATTGAGAGAAAATGAAATAGTGATATTGCTAGCAAATGACATATTTAACATTCAGTAGGTAATATTTAATGCAAATTTAAATAAACAACTTAATACATGTACCTATTGAAAAAAAAACAACAGCTCTTTCCCGCCGAAGTATTTTTTTTTTATTTTCTTCTACCATTATGAGTTTTAAAAAGTTTGTCTATGATGTTGTACTGGCTGTATGTACGTTCTTAGAAGAAGTAAACACTTTTATGCACTAGAGTATAGAACGTAGTTTTAGTCCGCTTATAGCAAGCATAAACATGAACTTTACGAGCATGAGAAGTGAAAAGGAAATTTTTAATACAGTTGCTCAAAAAGTGGCGTATTGCAGGGACGTATAGCGTTCGGGATGTGGACTATTACATACTCGAACTTTTTCTTTACCTTTTCCGAACTCGTGCGTTCTCTTTCCCAACTGTCAAAATAATGTCTATTAAAAAGAAAAAACCAACCACGAAGTTTTTACTAAAAAAAAATTAAATAAGTTTTTATGATTCATGCAAATATTTCTAAAAAGAAGCTACTATTTTGTTTCAATATCAGATTTAATGATTTGATTCAATGAGTTAGGTTAGGTTTCATTGCATTTCATCTAATTAAAATTCATTTTCATTTCATATCAATAAAAAAATTCTACTGAAGACTTGGCTGCATGGGCATAGTTCCCTTTACCTACCCCGAATGGGTGAAGAAAACAAAAAAAAATCTCTGCTTATATTCTTTTACGGTTAGCGCCATTTTCCAAAAATTTTCTTTGCGGGTTTAGTTGTTTGTTGCACAAAATGAGTAATTTTGACGATATTTTATTTGAATTGACACCACCGCAACTCAGTATAATTGCACAAAATGCTTCGGAGAACATTTTACCGAAAAAGTCAAAAAGTCGCTACATATCTACATACTACGAATTTATTGCGTGAAGTATTAGTTAGTTGAGTTTATTGTGTTTTTATTATTTTATTAAATTGCTTCATTTTTTCGCAACTGTATTAAAAATAGTCGTTCAGTACACGTGCGGAACCGTCATTGCAACTTGTTCCGACTGTCAACCCTCACCTTCGGCTGCGCCTCGGCTCGGGTAGACATTTGTCGGAACTCTTTGCAATGACAGGCTTTCCGCACTCGTAATGAAATATACTATTTTATACCAAACTTACAATACTGTAAAAAACCGAAGTGATTTAAACAAACAACGCGATAGAAATTCTCTTTATGTGACCTAAGATCTTAATATTGTAGCGTATATTTATATTTATAACTCGAAAGCAGTCGGGTGAAATAAGCTTATAAACTGTGAAACGAGTGCAAGTGTGATTATTCATCATGTTGTTATCCAAGTTTCACCAAGTGCCGAGAATTGCAAGTATTATTACTAAATACTTACGTGAAGCAATTTTTTCAAATTATTAGTAGTTAACTCATTTTGCTGTAGAGGTCTATCACAATGTTCTTTGATTTACATATAAACGTATATTTTACCAAAATCGTAAACCTAATTAATCCTAAAAAAAAAAATTTAAGAAAAAGCCCTAAAACCTTATACTTATTAAAATATTATCCTAAATAAAACATTGTACTAAATAAAAAATATTATCTAAACTGTTGCCGTCGGGTGCGGTGTCCAAGAGGCTGGCAGCATTACCCCGCTGGATCGCGACACTGATCCTCTGGCCGAGGTATGCCCCAGCCCTTGGGTCACCAGAGGCGTCGATCAAACGTGCCGAAAGTTCTTTGAAAAGGCGACGTGCGCTCAGACCCCACGGCCCCAGGGTTTCATTTCACTCACTGAAGCGCCTTCAGTACTTCTTGCCTTTGCAAACTAGAATTACTCTAGCCCAATCTCTTCTTTACCTCTTCTTGACTATGCTGACATTGTGTTCTTGGATGCCACCGAAGAGTTGCTCAACAAACTGGAACGTCTTCAGAATTTGGCTTTTCATCAATTAAGACACGTTAAGGAAAGTATCTGTTGAGAGCTCGCTCTATCAGCTCTATTTGTCATTCCTTTTTACCCACACAGACACATTTATACAAATCAAGTTAGAAGAGCAGTTTTTGCTAGTTTGAGTTATCGATTGAATTGTATTTAAATATTTAATCCGTTTATATTTTCGATACAAATGTTATTTTTCATGAAATCTGTTTGACTATGGTGTAGTAATGCGTGGACGCGCACTTTGTACTAGTGTGCATAATCTCATGAGCGTTACAAAACGCGCAAGACACACAAAACAAGCTAATCTATATATATATACGTCACTACAACAACCATAACCTACGGACTTCGTGAGATAGAACATTTGTACACTGCTCCCAAAGTAATAGTGCGAATACAAATCTTCGCCACTGTTCGGCAAAGTTCGTATTTCCTTACACTTTCTATACAAGCAATAAGGTCACGTGGTACGTCCGGTCGCTGGGCTATAGATTTGTATGCACATTTTGGGAGCACTGTACAGCCATTTATCGTCACTTTTAAATTTTGTCATAAAAATCTTGATTGACTTTTTGACCTACGCCAACGATCTTGAACTGAATAACTTTGGAAGCATTTTATATGGTAACTGACTAACTGTAGCATTTTTAATGAAAGATAAATACTTAGCTATTGACATGATCGGAGAGAGATTCCAGAATTTAATTTGAATAGAAGTGAAGAAAAAAACAACTAAAGTCACTTTTATTTCAAAGCTTTTTTGTCTACTTTTTGCTGCAGTGTTAAACAGTATTAAAAATAAAAAATAATATAAAATGTGGAATTCTCACTTTTTGTATATTCATATTTGTGTAGATTCAGTGTAGCATATCTTAGCTATTTGACAGGACTAAAATTATTTTATTTTTCAATGCAAGTGCGCGTAAAGCCCCACTTTTTATGCATCAAAACCGAACAGAAAGTCGATTATTTTGCCCTAGGACTTTATTTTTTTTTTTATTTTATTTATTTACAGTGGTTGGCTAACCTGCAGCCTCTCCTATGCACCATAAATCTTATATATTTTTCCCCACTGTTTAACGGCTCTGGATACAGTCCTTTTAAGCCAATTATAATTAAAAGTTCACAAGATTATATTTGTTTTATTTCCTCACACTATGCATTGAAAAATGTAGTATGATACACGGGCGTAAGAGCAATAAATTACTCGGTTACGTTTAAAACACTCGCTATGCTCGTGTTTTAAATCGTCCTCGTAATTTATTCCTTTTCGCCCTTGTAGCATAAACTACTATTAAGCGTTCTGTTCTTGTCTTTTTGATAAAGAAAAATACAGGACGCTTAAAATAAGGTTAGTCTTTTCAAATAAATTAAGTCGTGTTACGCCGAATCGACACCTTTGTCGTTTCAACGACCGACGTAACACCCATGTTGCAGTGCGAGTTATTATGAACTTTATTTTGATTTGGTTTCATACGAAATTATAACCAACACGAATCGATTGTTGCTAATTTTTCAGACCAACCCACCTTAAAGCTTTTTATGCCAGAAGGCAGCGCAATAAAACTAAGTTAACAGAACGTAAAATACACCGTATATAATTGTCGTCGGCGCACCAAAGATTGGGCATACCATGATCTGCCTAAGCTTAAAATTAGGACTGAAACTTATTTACATGTAAAGTTCGCTCGTCATTGCACCTAATTTTGACTTTTAGTAAAAGATTTTCAATCTACCCACGACATACAGATAGAATATCTATATATTATGATGGAAACTGCAGGCTCTTTAGTAGATTTTTCAAAACAATGCATTAACCTACTTATAGACCTAGGTTGGATCTAGGTCATGAACTAAACTAGTTTCAACTGATAGCGTATGACTAACTGCTACTTTTTGGCTTTTGGCCTTAAGAGGATAGTTTCCGAAAAACTATAAGTTATTCTTTCTGGTGTGAAGAATCTAGCAATACTACGTCAAAAAGAAAAAAAAGTATTTCTTCCGGGAATATAATACACACTTATATTTAAACAGAGTCCTCAGAAGCCATTCCAATATTGATAAATAAAATACCAAAGATGGCTCTAAAAAAAGTTTTTATGTCGAGGTTTAAGATTAATAGAGCAAAAACCCGTTTATATTATTTTTGGATTATAGTTTTATAAAACTTTTAACAGGACAGATATTTCATAGCACCGTTGTTTTTTTTTTAAATAATAAAATTAGTGAAATAAGTTGTCATTTTGACTTTTTTCCAGGATCCGTCCCTCTCACACTGCGGGTCTTTCCGCATATAGTAATAGGATAGTATGCAAGCGAAACCTATCCTCTTAAGAGACCCAATATTACGTCATCGATTTTTACCGATTTTTGGGGGGGGCCCCTTACAATCATCCTATCGTCATTATCTAATTGATCCCAGCCTCTCACAAAATGATGTTATTTTTGTTATTATACTCAATTGGGAGGGTGAGTCCCAAAGTTGCTCAATCGGGAGGGTGAGAACCAAATTTGAATCCTACCGACCGAGACACACTAACTAGCTATTCGGCTTTGTATTATTATTTATGATAATAAACCTGCATGCCTTGAAACGTGTGTATTTATGCCTGAAGTGCCTTAACGCTATGATAAGGCTCACTTTCTATCATTGGCTCGTAAAAATCGTCGGTTAACAAAAAGGGTGTAAGAATTTAATTATTCCAGTGATTCCAGTCTTCACTCTGATACATATCTGATATGCCCTTGGGGGATATGTAATAGTAGTTTATGCTACTAGGGCGAAAATGAATAAATCACGAGGACGATTTAGAACACGAGCGTAGCGAGTGTTTTAAACGTAACCGAGTAATTTATTGCTTTTACGCCCGTGTATCATACTACGTTTTTCAATGCATAGTGTGAGGAAATGAAAACAAATATAATCTTGTGAACTTTCAATTATGATTGGCTCAAAAGGATTGTATCCAGAGCCGTTAAACAGTGGAAAAAAAAAGTATAACATCTATGGTAGACAGGAAAGGCTGCAGGTTAGCCAACCATTGCAAACAAATAAAAAAAAAAAAGCCCTAGGGCAAAATAATCGACTTTCTGTTCGGTTTTGATGCATAAAAAGTGGGCCTTTACGAGCACATGCATTAAAAAATATAAATTGACATTATCGATTAAAAGGAAGTGGACAACGGAGTCCTTCCATAATTATAATTTTTTGTTTTTATCTTTTGGATAATGAACTAAAAATAAAAATAAATACTGCTGATAGTCATTACTACTAAATTATGAATCTAAAAAGAAATCAGCTGTGCGATAAATTTATATCGAGTACGTGTTGTACTTTTTTATGAAAAGGCTGTTTTTTTTTTCATTGTCCCGAGGTTTCATTTTTAAAACCAATTATTCATTAAGTGTCGGTTCTCCGGATTTGTAACAAAATATCAAGAAGAAATGAGCAATGTGTACCAATAGTTTATTCTGTGCATGAATGTTACTTTAATGATACAATACTTCAAAATAATTGGATTTTCCAAAAGAACGAAGTTAGAAAAATTAAATTAAGAATTCTAACTTCACTTTCATGGAAAATCCAATTACTTTTAAGCTACCATAATATAATTAAAAATACGTTTATGCATAAAGTAAACCTTCGGTGTACATTGTTTTTAGCTAAAAGTTGTATTTTGGCCGTTGTAATTACTTCTTAATATTTTGTTATTAAACCGGAGAATCGACTCTTAAGGCCCTGCCATTCCAAAATGAGCATTTTGTTTAATTAATATTGTCAGTTCGATATCTCCTTCAAATACAAGTTAAATATATGTTACAAAAGAGGATATACTCTAAACACAAGTTGATCTAAAAACGTAATTGAGTTAACTTTACTCAATAGGAAAAAATCACAAAGTAAGCTCCTCAAATTGCGAATGTGTTTATAGCAAAGGTGTTCAACGGAGAGACTTAAAACTTTTCCTGAATTTTCTTTACAGATAACTAAAGACACTTGTTATTGACCCATTTTTATTCATTTCTCAATACTTTTTCAGAAATTCCAGAAAAACCTCGCAAATTTACCGATTATGCGTGCTCGCAGCGCACGAAGCGAGCGTTCTAATGTAGACTTTCTGACAATATCATTGAGTTCAAAATTACTTAATACGATTATTGTGTTGGATGCGTAGGGCCTTAAGTACTGACACAATTTTTATGTTTCTCTTTAAATATTAATAATTTTGATCTAGATACTTGAATACGCAATGAAAAGCCAAAGCCTTTGACCTTTTTATGTACATAATTGAGTTAATAGCTTTTCCAAACACATTAGGGCTTTTTCTCTGCAACAAAAGAACTTTTGTTGGAATAATTAAGTAAACAAATTGTAATAAATAAGGACATGGTAGTTTTGGTCACGCAACGCAACAGCGTAAAGTTTAACATACGTTTACCTACATACATTTTTGATATACAACCTGTAACAGAAAGGTGTAATCATATTTGAAGAGCTTATTCAGTCAATGGTATAGAACAACTTTTACTATGGAGCCAAATCTGAAATCTCAAAAAAAAACTGCCCTTCTATATATTTCGACCGAGTGGCATTGCATTTTTGAATGAAAGAGAATTTTTTTTTTCGAGATATTATATGTTTTGTTCCATAGTAAAAGTTGTTCTATACAATTGACTGAATAAGCTCTTCAAATATGGTTACACCTTTCTGTTATACATTGTATAAGGTGACAATGATTTATGCAGCCAAATTCATACTGAACCCTTGGTATTCAGTAACAGGGTCGATGACCCTATTTAGGAAATACGAAAATTTATTGAATTATTTCTGTGCCCTACAAACGCAAGCTTAGCTCCGCGTCAATACTAATATGTTATGGAAATTTTAAAGCTTTATTATGTAAAATTTCGCAATTTTTTATTAGTTTGTAATACTGATCGCTTACCAGGTCTCGTACCTTAAATATGTCATCGCAACGATATAAGAACAAAGTGTAGATAGTTTAATAGTGCAGTGCAATAATAATATTGTAAATATATATGCTCCTTGACGCCCCGTACCTACCGATTGGGCTGAAACTTGGCACAAATGTAGTTCTAGACCTGAAATAGGACATAGGCTACTTTTTATCCCATATATCAGTTTCCATGGGATGGCAATGGGGTGACAAATTTCTTTAGAAAAGTGAAGTGTTGCTCCCTTGCACAAGCGCAAAGTACAAAAAAATGGAGTCAAATAAAAAGAAAAATGGTCAAGTGCAAGTCAGACTCGCAAGTCAGACTCGCGTGCCCGATTTCTTCCGTAATTTGACAGTTTTGCTAATATAAAATTAAATTTTGTCATTTTTGGAACCTTAACGGTGAGATTCCGTTGTCCATCCGTCCGTATGTCACAGCCTCATAACTTTAGCACCGTTAAAGACAAAGACTTAGAATTTTGCACAAAAATTGCATTAATTTTCCCACATTAAATAGCGTAAAAAAAATTTTTTTTTATTGTTCAAAATATTTCCAGTACAAAAGAGAAAAATAAAAAAAATATTCCTAAAACCGCAATATGGGTATCAAATTATAAGTATTAAGGAGCTGATTATAAAATTATATAATTTGGCTATAATAAATTGCACCTTTTTCAAGAAATCGTCGAAATACCACAAAAAAATGTATGTCTCTTCCCTTATCTCCAAAACTGGTGAACCGAAAAATGTAAAAAAAAACCATGGCAATAAGTGCTTACGTAAAGATTACAGAAAAATATAGCGGTTGAGAAATTCACGAAAAAAAAGACCAAATAAAATTTTCCGTTCCCAAAACTGTCTAATTACGGAACCTAGATACGCGAGTCTGATTCGCACTTGACCGGTTTTTGTCAAATATTACAGGAATAATTAGCGTACTTACGAGTACAATCTACTACGCGGACTCAATGCGGAACTTATTGAAAATCATTTTTGAATTAGTAAACGTGCGACAACAAATTTTATAAGCAATCGTGCTTTTTTCGTTCAGAAACGCTGATACGCCTTCGGCCTTGCCAAATACACTTTATCTGGGGATAAAATATCTAGCCATCCATCAGCCTGTGTTCGTTCACTGCTGGAAATGGGCCTTTCTAAAATTTTGCCACTCTTGGCGCTCCTCCGTCATACTCATCCAGCCGCTACCCGCGAAGTCCGCCAGGCCAGCAGGCACGAGGTCGGGCTAGGCTACGCTTTGCTGCACGTGGTGTCCGTTCTAGGCCTTTTGGCCCCAAAGGCTATCACGTCGGCGACAAATATGGGCCTACCCACTGCCACTTCAACTTACTGATTCGGCAGATTATGTCGAAGTATTTAACTTAGAAGTTATCTCTTACCAAGGGCTTGATCCACCGACTTAAGGTAGCTTAAGGGCCTTACTATGAGTACTTTCTAAAGCCTACTCCTCGTTTATGGCCAAACCAAAAATAATGAAAAAATGTATTATAAATAATCAACTCTTAGACAACATATGCAACATTTTTCTTTTTCATACCACCAAAACTTCTACAAGAATTTTTTTTTTACTGAGTTGTGTTTATTGACCTCAAATTCCCTACTGCTCCTGAGTGGCTTGGCCGATTGAATTCATCTATGCATTGATAATAGATAAACTTTATAGCTATAAACATAACATAAAATTATTCAATCGAGTAATCACGTCCAAGTGAAAAGTATAATTTTCTCCTATTTCGCCCTCTCAAGGACGCAGCGAGCGTCAGTTTCGCGCTGCTTCTAGCAACTGTTAGCAGTTATAAGCAGTTCACCAGCAGATGTGTAAATCACGAAAAATGGTCCGGCAGCTGAGTGGATATACAAAAAATAAAGAAACAACTGAAAATGCAAGTTGGTCCATACAATATTTTTATATTGATTTGTGTTTAAACCAAAATATATTTTTATTTTTTTTTATTTTGTTTTATTGAGAACACAAACAGTCACACATAAATCTTAATACATTTAAAAATAGGAAAGAATAATTAAGAAGCAAAGTTACAAAAATACGTAAACAACATAAGACATAAACACAAAAGGCACATCACACAGACATCAAAATGGATTTTGAATACTAAATATTATGACAAAGTGAATATTGTAGATTTAAGATAAGATTAACAAATTATAGTTTAGATATTGCTTAAGAGCATTTATTTTAAAACATTGGTGGCTTAGGGCGAACAAGTCTAACTATTGTAAGTTCTTATTATAAAATTGTAAGCTGCGTCTGAAAAAGGTGTGTTTAGCGTAATTTGTACCAGCAAATTTAACATAAAACAGGTTACCAGAACGTGAGTAGGACTTAAAAAGGACCTTAAATAGAACTTTCTCAAGTAGTGTAGGTGAGTCAACTTGGTTATTGACAAGTTTGAACAAAAACGAGACATCAAGTAATAATCGTCGGTGCTGTAAAGATGGCAAGTTATTCCGCTGGGCACTTTCAACATAACCCTTAAAGAAATGTCCAGTACGATAGTCCAGAATTTTCAGAAATTTATTTTGGACTCTTTCCACTCTAGTAATGTGCACTTTATACATAGGACTCCAAACAATGCAAGCAAATTCAAGGACACTACGCACGTACGCGATTAAAGATATAAACGAATTTGTCTTTATATTTATATAGGTATAGCTTTAATACATAATGGCAATTATTTATTAAAGGTAGCTACATAAATATGAATTTTTTACTTAAAAAAATATTTTCATATAGCATTATTTACTTATATTTACAATTAATTTATAGTTTGAACGAAATAATAATAAATGTTTTATATTATAAGAATACTTTTATTATACAAGGTGACTTTTTGATCATCGTCCAAATTCATACTGGAGGCTTGATAAGTGATCAGTATCTTGGGTCAATAATAATTTTTGAGAAAATCGTAAAATGAAATTTCGACTTCCTATAGAAATTCACTTCCAGTTCCGAGTGAATCACTATGGGGAGGCGAAATTTCATTTTACGAATTTCACAAAAATTGTTATTGATCCATAACATAACATAACATAAATACGCTTTATTGTGCACCAAAAGAAAAACAACAAAAACAACAATACGAAGTTGGAAAAAAACAAAAATATAGGCAACAATGGGCGGTCTTATCGCTTTGAGCGATTTCTTCCAGATCCATGTTACTGATCACTTACCAAGCCACCAGTATGAATTTGGACGATGATCAAAAAGTCACCTTGTGTATATATATAAAAGTCGAACACACATTTAAATGACATTATTGAGATAGATTTCGATCGATATGGTCAACATCAATCAAACTTATAAATTAGTTATAAATATAAGTGAATAATGCTAAATGTAAATTTTATTTATGTAAAAAATGTAATTCTTCCTTTCTTAGAAACCGCTTTACATCCGTCAAAAGAACCACTCGAATTTTGACTTCAAATTAGCAGATCTAGGAAAAAGGGTTTTATTTATATATGGAATCCTAAATTTATCAATCAATATGGAGAAAGAATAGTATAAAATATAACCTTTTTAAATGTTTCTGTTTTAAAGACACCTTCAGTTTTATAGACACCTTAATAGAGGTAGTGGTATTGTCTATAAACCTTAAAGTGGCAATAAAGAAGGCAAGATAAAATTATCTACAGTTTCTTCAACACAAAATGGCTTTATTTCTTGTTGGCGTTGAAAATACACCAACAATCATAACTCATATTCTCACAAAATTTATTTTTCACACAATGAGCGTTTTTCTCGTTGTTTTTTTTTTCTTAGTTTTAAGCTTTCCTCCAGATGGCGCTGTCCATGTTACCATAGATAAAATGTGTTTCGTACCAATCAACGTCAAAGTTGTTTTTCGTTGGAATCGGTGCTTCTGTTGCTAAAGAATACGACAGTGCCATCTAGGAATCTTATGTAACACTAAATGTAATAAGGAAAAACGCTCATTTAAAACAGGAAAAACTTTTTTTATAGAAACGTTACGTTTTCAGCAAAATACTTTTTGCAGGATTGCTGTCACGGTTATAAATGAATTGCCCTTGTAAACGGTTCAGATATTACATTTATAAGGACACGTTTCTTGTAACCGAAATTAATATAGCCATTACAAGTTGACACGTGTATTAATCAGGGATATAATTGTAAATTTAGATAATTTAATAATATATACATATCATGCATCCATCCATCAGCTCGTATTCGTCCACTGCTGGATATAGGCCTCATATATTATCTCTCTTTAGTCTTATTTATAAAAGCCTGTTTGCTAAATTAAAAAAATGTAAAAGATAAATATCGAGTGTAAAATGACAGATATCTTTAAATAAAATCACATAATCTACTGATCATACGTGGACCTTTCCCAAAGAAACAGTGCTATGGAAATTATAGAATTCTTTCAAATAAAAAATGAAATAAGTTTCATTACTAATTTTCAAAAGCTACTATGAATTTTGTATGGGTGGTTCAAAACTCAATTTTTCTTTGGATAAGTTTTTCATAAGAGTAGGTACTATTTAAAAATAATTAATCTGTTATAATATCGAAATTGATATTACAGATAAGACTCAATTTGATTTTTGTGACAAAAGCTCGACGTTTCGAGTGACATTCATCAGGCTCCGCGGAGTGCTCCGGCGCGTGCGACACCTGCGGGTTGCTCCGGCGCGTGCGACACCTGCGGGTTGCTCCGGCGCGTGCGACACCTGCGGGTTGCTCCGGCACGTGCGACACCTGTAGGGTGCTCAGGCGCGAGTACTAAAGTTAGTCTTAGCTGTAATATCTATTTCGTTATGAATTTAGGATAGACATTCGTTTATACTACTTCATACTTATCTAGTACCTATATTACAATTTTAGTATAACATGTTTTATAATACGCTGTGTCAACATTCGTCACAAATAAAATACTCTAATTATTGATACATTTAAACTATTCATTACATAAAAGTACTTTTTCCCAAGTTTTTTCGGGCTCGTTAGTCAGGCAGATGAAGCTCACCGGAACAGTGGGGTGGTGCTGTTTCCCATGTCCATACCCAAATAACATTTTTAAAGAGTTATTCAGGACCTTGTGCCGTCCTGATTCTCTGCAAGCTATGTCATAGCAGCTAATTTTCTTCTATAAAGAAAAATTCGAGTTCTATTTCTATTCTGCAACCCTGTACCTACATGTAATTATTTAACACTTACAGTTAGATACAATAAGCATACGTAGGGCGGCTGATATGTAATCTCCTTGGTCAGAAATATATACAAAAATAATGCTGGCTGGTATGGATTTATATTCGTTTGTTATTCTATTTTCAAAATGTATTACATTCATTTGTTTATTGCATCACGTTTGTTTGTCTCCTACAATTGTTTCGAACATGTCGGTAGAAAAAGTGAAAATGGATAAAATCGAGCAGCGTGCGGTGATTAAGTTTTTGACTAAAGAAGGGAATACGCCTTCGGAGATCAGACAGCGTATGTCACGTGTGTTTGGCAGTTCGTGATCTTCCGAATTTGTTATAAAGTTTTGGTCAAGGCAGTTTAAATTAGGTCGTGAGAGCCTCGAAGATGATCCTCGTAGCGGAAGACCAGTTTCGGCCGTCACCGATGAAAATGTAGCCAGGGTGAAAAAAAAATATATTAGAGGACCGACGAGTGAAGCAGTGGGAGATAGCTAGAGATGTGGGCGTCAGTAAAGAGCGAGTCAATGAAATAATTCATGAGCATTTGAACATGTCCAAGGTTAGTGCACGTTGGGTCCCTAGAATGTTGACTGCATTTGACATGGAGAGGCGTGTCAAATGTTGCGAAGAGTTTTTGGACATGAGTCGAGGGAAAGAGGAAGAAATAATTTCTAGAATTGTAACATGTGATGAGACTTGGATTCGACAATGGGACCCGGAAAGTAAGCAAGAGTCGTTACAGTGGAAATTTAAGGATGAGAAGCCGCCTCGGAAATTTAAGGTCTGTCCATCGGCCGGTAAACTTATGGCTACAATCTTTTGGGACACAGAAGGGATTTTGCTCATAGATTATTTACCGAAAAAAACTACAATGAATGCTGATTATTACTCAAACTTATTATATCAACTAAGAGAGACAATAAAAGAAAAACGGCGAGGTAAACTAAGCAAAGGAATTCTGATTTTGCACGATAACGCACCAGTGCATACCGCACGCACAACAAAGCTAGCAATTAAAGACAATGGCTTCGAAACCATTGACCACCCCCCTTATAGTCCAGATCTAGCCCCCTGTGACTATTTTCTGTTTAGACTTCTCAAGAAAGACCTCAGGCGACGAAGATTTATGACCGATGACGAAATGAAGGCAGCGGTTTCTGACTATTTTGACGACAAACAGTTTTTTTTTTTTTAATGGCTTAAATTCAATATTTGAAAAGTTTAATAAGTGCATTTTACTAGCAGAGGACTAAATAGAAAAATAAAAAAAAACTATCCAGTTACGTCTTTTCTTTCATAGTTAGGTAGGTTACTTTTCAGCCTCCCCTCGTAGATAGCCAACCCAGTTTTTAACGGGGTACCTTAATTAATTATCCAGTTATTAACATTCTCATCTACTCATGTCATAGACTGGGTCGTGCAATAAGTTCACAGTAACTCTCATATCCAGTTATTGCCTAATACAAGGCAGAAAGGAATAGCCTATGGATAATATCTGCTACAGTCATTAATCCATAGTTGGTTCACTCAGGATACATAAAGTGAATTAATCTTATAAATAATCAGATTTTTGACATTGGTCTTTCTAAAGCTTCCTAGAGAATTCAACCTTGATCTCTAAAGAATAAGGCACGACTGGACAAACCTTCAGTCGTAGTGGTACATTAATGTTTGAAATGGTACTAGAATTATTGTTTTAACCTTCTACATATACACCTTTATATTCTTATAACTTTCTTTCTTATCTATTATAGTAGTTTATGCTACTAGGGCGAAAAGGAATAAATTACGAGGACGATTTAAAACACGAGCGTAGCGAGTGTTTTAAACGTAACCGAGTAATTTATTGCTTTTACGCCCGTGTATCATACCACGTTTTTCAATGCATAGTGTGAGGAAATGAAAACAATTATAATCTTGTGAACTTTAAATTATGATTGGCTCAAAAGGATTGTATCCAGAGCCGTTAAACAGTGGGAAAAAAGTACAACTTCTATGGTACACAGGAAAGGCTGCAGGTTAGCCAACCATTGCAAATAAATTAAAAAAAAAATAATAATAATAAAGTCCTAGGGCAAAATAATCGACTTTCTGTTCGGTTTTGATGCATAAAAAGTGGGCTTTTACGAGCACATGCATTGAAAAATATATAAAACAAAGTCGTGTTAGTTACACCACTTATAACTCAAGATCGGCTGGATCGATGTTAGTTATCTCTTTCTTATCCGCTCCGAATAGCAGAATAAGTAATAAAGTATCGGATAAGTTATCGAATAACAATAAATTAATTAATTAATTTTACGAATGCAAACAGCATGTGGTGCCATCTGTTGACAAAACCACGCATATAAAAGAAACATATTTATCTAGCGTTCTGATATCATAAAATAACATCTAAGCCCCAAGTTTTAAAAATCGCTTAGTTATTCCAAGAACTATTATTTCTGCATATATTCAATACCCTACGCTAAGCCTAACAACGGTACTGAAACTACTACATGGGTCCCTGCCATTCTTCTTTCGCAATGGCAAGCAATAAAACAGTTCTGTATTTGCAAGAAAGTTGTATTAATGTTATTACCTTAATGAAATCGTAAATTAAGTTTAACTAAAGTTAACACGATATTATTAGACTGTTAGGCGGAACGAAGTTCGCCGGGTCAGCTAGTGATTTATATAAAAACGGCTCACCCCAATACGTGTTATGGTCGGGAAAGCCGACCAGTTTCAGCAGATTTAGACTGCCTTCATTTGGGCGAGTGAAGACGTCTTTATATAAATCATGAATTATCCTCAAGTCTCATTTAATTTCTTTCTTATACCCAAGTTCCTTTGGATAGTTTATATTTTATTTTTTTTTTTTTTTTTTTTTTTTAGTTTATTTATTCATAGTTAAATTTATTTACATATTTAAGAGTTTAAAGCCATCCGACTAAAACCACATGGTTTATGCGCGGTATGGCGAGATCGCAAACTTTATGCTTAACTAACTAAACTAATTCTAACTTATATTATGTTAAATAACATCACGCAGCCACAGGCTGCTGATGTTGAAGAAAATAAAGCTTTATGGCACTTTTTCGCTTTTTATTATTATTTAAGTTTTTTAGTCTATCTAATGTATGGGTAGGTATTTCATTTAGTATTAAAGGAAGCATGTACTCCCATGTTCTCATACCATATATATTATTATAGTTAGGTAGTTTATAAGTAGGTAGGTAAGTTAGGTTTCGTAAGTTCTTAGGCCTAGTTTTCTTAATAAGTTTATCTTCATTATCATATTCTTCACAAATAATAGCCATTTTTATTTTACTATAGATATTAATAATTTTACAGAAGTCAAATAAGCCTTTTTCGTCGCCATTGTATTTGTTTTTAATATTGTTAGGCACAATGACTTTTAATAATCTAAGTTGTAGTCTATATATGTTGTCGATATAGCTTTTATAAGTACGACCATAACTACTAATACCATAGCTTATAATTGAGTCAGCAAGTGATAGATACATTATTCTTAATATATTATAAGGTAATTTGTATTTAATTATACACAATTTTGATAGAATGCCTCGCAGCTTGTTACATAGGTATTCAATATGTGGACCCCAGTTCAGATTGTTATCTATAATGAGACCTAGGTACTTATGTTGTTTGACAAGTTCTAGATGCTCACAGTTACATGTATTGTGATTTTTATGTAAACATTGATGGTCATGGGCAACGATGTACGGAGTGATTAAGGTTTTTAAGTATGGGGAGTGAATGTGTAAAAGTTTAGTTTTTTGTGAATTAATGACAAGTCCGACATCGTGAGCCCATTTACATAGGAGGTCAAAGTTACGTTGCATTATTTGTTGAGCTTCTTCAACATTTGTATGTGATGCTATCAAACATGTGTCATCTGCAAACTGGTAAACGGACCCTTCGGAAAATATGTTACACATGTCATTTACATACAACAGGTACTCGGTAGGCCCAAAAATTGAACCTTGAGCGGTGCCTTCTTCAGTCGGAAACCGGTTGCTATGCACTCCACCTATGTTGACTGATGTAAATCTGTTTGTGTGATAGTTTTTCAGTAAGTTTCTGAAAGGGCCCTGTATGCCATTCTGCATCAGTTTGGAATAAAGTGTGTCATAATTAAGTGTATCAAATGCTTTACTAAAATCAATAAATACAGCCAGCACATGCTGTCTGTCATTCATGTACTTGCTGACCTCATTAGTAAATTGAGAAAGTAATTGAGATGTATTTCGCTGTTTTTGGAAACCGAACTGCTTTTTATTTATAACTTTGTTTTTTATAAGAAATTTATTTATTTCGTTTCCGAGATACCTCTCAATTATTTTGTCAATGCAAGATAGGATAGTAATTGGCCTATAGTTGTTTATGTCGATATGACTACCTTTTTTATAAATAGGTCTTATGGTACCTACTTTAAGTTTATCAGGATACAATGAAGTTTTAATGCATGTATTAATAAGATGGGTAATAACGGGGGTAATGGATGTATTTATAAATTTTACATCTTTAGCTCGGATTTTATCTATTCCTGGACTTTTTTTATCATTCATATGTTTAATTATTGTATATATGACATCACTTTTGGCCTTTTGTAATCTTATTGAGAGATTTGGGCTATTAGTATAAGTGTGTTTCTTTAGAAGAGGTACATCACAATAAGAGCAAATTTTTTTTACATTGTTTCTAAACTCACAGGCGAAGTTATTAGTCAAAGTAGGAATATCAGTTTTAAAGGATTTAATTATAATTTCATCGATGGATTTAACTAATTTACCACTTATTTGATTTATAATGTCCCACACTTTTTTTGGATTTTGAAAATTGTTACAGATTTCCTTTCTATAAAAGTTATTTTTTACATTATTTATGTGTCTATTTGTCTTGTTTCTATATATGTTATACAATAATCTATTTTGGAGGTTACTTTCATCTTTTTTCCAGATAGCAAACAGTTCATCTCTTTTATCACACATTGATATTATTTTTTTACTTATCCATTTACATGATTGCCGTTTACCCTGCTTTATTTTTACAGTCATCTTACATTTTTCGTATACACAATTAAACTTTTCAACAATGAAATCCAAAATTTTATTTGCATCATTATAAGATAAAGCCTCATTCCAGTCAATACTAGATAGTTCCGACTGCATCTTAATATTATCGACCTTAGTCACTGTTTTATAGGAATCACTTTTGTTTGTTAACGAGCTATCGATTATCTCAAAACCAGTTATAAAATGGTCGGCCAGTGCATTGTGTATAACAGCTGTTCGCACGGTTTGATGATCGACACTTCGTACAAATATATGGTCTATACATGACTTGGTTATTAGGTTACCCTTTTTTTCTATACGAGTGAACTGACTAATTCCACATTCCAAGCCAGCTCCGTACAAGGAATTTAAGTATTGTGTTACTATCGAGTCAGGTTTCTTAAGGTCCAAGTTTATATCGCCTAATAGTACATAGCTTTGTTTTAAAGGACATTTAGATATCATACGAGACAGTTCTGTAATGAAACTTTGTTTGTTTAGTTTTGGTGGCCTATAAACGGCGCATAAACCTATAGTATAATTATAGTTAGTTTTTACTTGGCCCAATATGCACTCATAGTTTAAGGTACCGGACTTAAATCTCGTAAAATTTACACTGTTGTGAATGTATACTATAATACCGCCTCCTTTCCTGCTATTACGCAACTCGGTGTGCATTTCATAGTCCTGTAGCTCAAACAGTGTTTTGCATAAAGTAGTACATGAAGGTGAAAGTGGTTACTCTACTGATATTGAATAACGCTAAGCTAAGTTATATTCTTATTACTAGACACAACACACAATGTAGGGTTCATAAACACTAAACCAAGGCCGGCCAAACCCGGGCACGCGGGCCATGATGTGGCCCGCCAAGGCATTTTAATTTGCCCGCCAGCACTTCGGTCGGCCGGCTAGCCGACAAATTACTACCAGGAAAACTACTTCACAGCTCACATTAAATTAAATAAAAATATGTAATTTCATTTCATTTACAAATAAAGTAAATTAAAGCATATTTTGCCTTTTTTGTGAATAAATTACCTTATTAATATGGTAGTAGTGGTGGCCCGGCGCGCAGCCAGTCTAAGAAATTTTGCTCACCTGGAAAATCTATTGGCCAGCCTTGCACTAGACGATACACTGGCCAAAGAAAAGATCAATTTGCTCCATACTTTGAACATTTTATTAGAGCTCCTCGGTTTTACATTTTATTAAAATGTCATTTTTCTTCATTAATTAAATAGTTTTTCAGTATGCGAAGCAGATGGTAAGTTAGGCAGAGAAGTAAGTGTGTAAGTGAAGATGTTTTTTATAGCTCAACATTAGGGAATCCAATCCCGCAAACGCGGGATCCCGCTAATGCGGGATCCTGCACCTTTTTTGCGGGATCAAAAATGCGGGATTACTGATGCGGGATCCCGCACGTTCGTGGGATTGAAAAAAAAAGACGTGTGGCACTCGGGGACTGCCGCGGTAAAGCTATTGCATAGCATTTTTTATATCCAAAAAATGTCAAAAAAACTGTCAATTCTTAAGAAGTGTCAAATTTTAAAACGGTATCGTAATCAGCGACCCTACACACCCCTTGATACCGAATTAAATGCAAATTGGACCACTTTTTAAGACGTGTCAAAAAATTGTCAAAAGCTGTCAAATGTCATTTTTTTAAATTTGGCCATGTAGCCCCTGTGAAACCAATCATTATAGTCTAAACCCGGAGTCAGTAGCTTAAGCCGTTCGGGAGATACAGCAGATAGATTTTTTTTTTATTATTATTATTATTATTTTTTAGTAGATAGATCTCGTCGAGCTCTTTTCTTAGAGTACCATGAACATGGGTCTACCTTCAGCCGTTTAGGAGATACAGGCCTCCAAAGTTTTGGCGCTTAGATCTCGGCGAGCTGATTTTAAATGCCTCTAAAACCAATGAATATGTTCTATTTCAAATAAAAATCTAAATATGAAACGTGAAATATTGTGAATATTGTATTGTCTTAAACATCATTATATTTAATTTATAATAGGTATAAGTGATAACTTTGCTTCATGTTGATAAGAATAATTAAAAATATTTGTGTGTATTTTCTTTCTTTAAATTACATGAAACAAAAATAATAATAATTATAATCAATCCCGCAAATCCCGCGGGATCCGCGGGATTGATGATCTTAATCCCGCAGGCTTGCGGGATCGCGATTTTTGGATTCTCTACTCAACATGATAACATGGCTTTTAGGAAATCAAAAAGTTTTCACGCAAATCTTAGATGTAATTTAGCGTACAATTAATTAGTCACGATCGTGAAAGAAGTCTGTTATGAATCAATTGAAGTGTGTTTTGGAAAAACAGGAAGTAAATATCAACATTATTTTAATAATTTATGGCTATGGAAGAGTGGGGTCTTCTGTTACAAGTATTTTATACTTACAAGAAGGCCTCAACAATGTTTTTGTTAAAATGTGTTTTTTTACCGAAATAAATATTTTTGTATTTTTTTTTTTTGTATCAATCAGCTCACATCTACCCACTGTTGGGCATAGGTAAATAAAACCTTATAAAATTTGGTACATGAAAAAATCCTTATTTACGTTTTTTTTATTAAACTTGGATAGATGAAAATACTTAATTTTGTTACTAAAAAGTTAAAATAGTAGTTTATGCTACAAGGGCGCAAAGGAATAAATTACGAGGACGATTTAAAACACGAGCGTAGCGAGTGTTTTAAACGTAACCGAGTAATTTATTGCTTTTACGCCCGTGTATCATACTACGTTTTTCAATGCATAGTGTGAGGAAATGAAAACAAATATAATCTTGTGAACTTTAAATTATAATTGGCTCAAAAGGAATGTATCCAGAGCCGTTAAACAGTGGAAAAAAAAGTATAACATCTATGGTACACAGGAAAGTCTGCAGGTTAGCCAACCATTGTAAATAAATAAAAAAAAAATAATAATAAAGCCCTAGGGCAAAATAATCGACTTTTTGTTCGGTTTTGATGCATAAAAAGTGGGCCTTTACGAGCACATGCATTGAAAATCATAGAAACGTTATTGACGTTGGTGGTTTTTCCGGAAGCACTCTGTTTTTGTAGCTACATTTTGAATGTACTTTGGTTGTTTTTGATGGTTCTAATATTACCTGGTTATTATTTGTACAATAGAGAATCCATAGAGCAAAAAAAAAAAAAATTAGAAAAAATTGGACATTGGTTGTTTTTCCTTGTAAAGTACTCCGCCAAAACGATGAAACGAAAAATCTCTTACCTACCAACCCAAAGATATGTTACCGCCAGAATCCATTATAACAATGAACAATCTTTCTTATACAGTATTTATTTGTTCCTCTTAGCGTCTGAATCGGACCGCGATCGTCTTGAATTCAATTCTTAGAGCAAATAAATTAATCACTACAATAAATTGCATTTCTACGTATATTTTCTATGAGGCGTAGACCTCTGCGTTTTAACCGCTGAAAACCAAGTTGAAACCTAATACTTTGTAGAATAGATGTCCAGTCCATGCATAATTTTTGTAAAACATAAGCTTGAAAAATATTGAATAATTAAGAGCAACCTTACTAGTATCATAGACTACTACGTTTAGACCGACAACTTCGATACATCAAGGCGTAGCAAATTTTTTACGCGCCCTTTCAACACTAGGTGTCGCCAAGTGTCGCAAATAAGCATAATTTGTTTAATTGGTGCAAGTAAACTCTCACGGTTACCAAGTAAACATGTGGCTGTAATAGCTTTGCTTAGAAAAACTATATGGCGCTAAGTTGGTAACACTAACAGTGAATATTTCAGCGCCATCTATTATCGAAGTGGGAATTATTTTCATGTCACGTGACTCCGCTGTGCCAATAGCGTCACCAATTGGTGTTTTTTAGCATCGTGTTCGTTAGAGGATTTAGCAACGCTATCTAGATTTCCTTTTTTGTGACTACAAACTGATGTATCGGAACTGTTAGTGTATACGTAGTAATACTTAGTCTATGCTAGTATCTATCTATAGTTAGGTTGTTCTCTTTTTCCTAACACTTCTCCATTATCCTCTAGGTTCATTCTAGTCCGTCTGCTACTATCCAGCGTGCACCGCGACGGTCGCACCGGGTCCGCGGCGAGAGATGCGTTGTTACTGTGCGCTAAGATGTCAGCGTTGAACCAGCCACTCGCTGATTACATGCTGATTAGCAACACTTGTCCGGTGCTCGCTACAGGTGAACATTAATCACTAAGATATAAGGTACATAATAGCTCGGCAGCTACTATCCAGCGTGCACCGCGACAGTCGCACCGAGTCCACGGTGGTTGGTGCGTTGTTATTGTACGCTAAGATGTCAGCATTGAACCCCACTAAATCTGTTCAGTAGTTTTAACGCGAGCATACAGACAGGCGAAAAGTATGCAAAAAGTTTCAAAGTTTAGTGCCTCATGTTGAAAAAACGGAACTCATAGAATTGTGTTGCTGTCCGCCCGTGCCAGCCTTTTTTCAGGCAAGTTTTAAACAGTGGCGGTTGACGGGCCTTAGAGCAGGGGGTTCTGTTCCTCCTATCTCTGTCAAAAGTTATTTATTAGTGGACTTACATTTATTCAAGGAGAAGTTAACGTTGGAGCACTTTATTGTCTACACTATTTTTAAAGTTTTAATTTTGGCACCACGCGTACGAACAATGACAACAAACCTATGCAATGCAACAATCAATGGCAAACAAATGTGACTCGCAGCGCTTCAAGCGCTAAAGCTGATAAAAAAATAATGAGTGTCTAATATGCAGCGAACGGTGACAACGCTGCTAAGCAATACAGATTGTTTCGGTTTGGTACGGCTCGGCTAAATTCGGCGCATCTCGGCTTAAGTGGCGCTCCATATTCACTTTAATTTGCTAAGGAAATGCCCCGTCTCACGCGTACGGGCCTTGGTACCTCTCTTTCTTTTCTACCTACAAAATTTTAATGCGACATTTTATTCATAGGAGCGCTATCCCGTTTCGCACCAGACGACGGCTCATCTATACCTATTAACTAATTACCTAGCGATTTGTATTACATATTATTGTTCTACAATTTATGCTCTGCGTATTAAGTACCTACTGTAAGTAAACTGAATTTTATGTGGGAGTTCACCGCTCCAACGCTCCTTAATACGAACAGCCACTGGTTTTAAATAATATCAAATACCAGCATCTTATTGCTGTAAAAATATAAAGTTTCTAGTTTAAGAGCTGTTCACCAGGCGGACTCGATTCAACATTACGGCCGGCAACTGGCCAGTCTAGCAGGTAGCGCGCACAACGGTCTTGATCCTTTTGACGTGTTACTTATTTTTAGTTTTGTTATTGCCATACCTACTATAAATTTCATCATTGATTGCTTTAGTTGCATTTTGCTGTAAAATTAGTAAATGTTTAAAATGAAAATTAAATTATATTTTAAAAACGTTACCAGTTCCAGTTAATGTGGCTACATTATATACACTTATAACAGATCAGGTTTAATTTAAAATAATAAAAAAATTAAACTATTTAACTAATCCTCTTCCCCCCGGACACTGAGTGTATCAGACGTTTTACTAGACCTGCACAATATTTTTTATTAAATTTTTAAACATTTTGTAATAAATAAATCAAGCACTAATAATAGGAACTCAGAAGTTTGAAAGAGATTGCTTGGTTCCATCAACAGAAGACTCAATGACTCATCAGGGCCTGTCTGCACGGCTGTACCAGGCAAGCATATTCTGCAAGTAAGTGGCCAGAATCATTCACTTACGGGTATTGCTCTAAGCTTCCTACTACGCTTACGCACGGTGCACGCACACCAACGCCGCTCGCCGCGCCCACTGCCATTGACGTGGTAGCGCATCAGCAACGCCCATCGCCCGTACGCAACAGTGAGTCACCGCGCTAGAGACGACGACTGCTCTCATTCATCACCACCCCAACTGCACGCGACCGGCGACGCTGCCTACACTCCTAGTATCCACGAGCTCGAGTAACTCTGACAGTATGCCCATTGAGAGATCGCCACCACCAGCGGCCACCGCCGGCGTACAGAGTCAAGAGGAGCGCGCTTTGCCGCCGGGACCGATGCCTGTATTATTACACCGTTACGATTCTGATCCATTGCTCAATGTCACTGTTCGTAATGTACACAAGCGCTTCCGTCAAGACAAGGATGAACCTGGATCCACTCTACAAACGGAACCGAATATCATAACGACGTTGAATAGTCATGGCAACTCCTTAAGTGTTTTAGTGAATTGTATGAAGGATCTTAAAAATCAAAACGAAAAAATTGCACAATCTATGGATTTTATGTCTAGTAAATACGATGATCTTATGACCAAATTTAATTCATTGTTGGAAGAACGTAAAGAAGATCGCAAATATATTCAATTTCTTGAAAATAAGATTGAAATACTAGAACGAAATGGCCGTTTATCCTCTTTAGAAATTAGAAATGTGCCACAAAAAAAAGGAGAATCAAAATGTGATCTCTTGGAAATAGTCAAAAACACGGGAAAAGCTCTCAATGTACCAGTAGAGATGACAGATGTCAGAAATGTTTATCGCGTTAATACACAAACTGAAGGTAACAAACCAATTATAATGGAATTCGCATCTGTTTTTACAAAGGACAAAATGCTCACTGCTGTCAAAACATACAACCGAATAAATAAAAACCAGAAGCTTAACACATCCAATATAAAAATTGATGGTCCAGAAAAGCCGGTTTATATTGCAGAGAGCCTTACGTTTAGGACAAAGAAGCTCTATTCTATGGCTCGAGAGTTTGCAAAAATGCATCAGTATGCCTTTTGTTGGACCTCCAACGGCACCGTGTTTTTACGTAAGGCGGAAGGAGAGCCAGCATTGCGCATAATTAGCGAATCAGACTTCGAGAAGTATGAAAAACCTCAACTACCTCAAATTTGACTATATAGTGCACATATTCATGTAGTCAGTATTTATATTTTGCATGTTTTGGTATTTTTCTGTAATTTATCAAATGTAAATCTGCTAGTTGCTAAACTGAAATTACACATCCACACATTATACCCATCTTTACACAATTTCACACTTTTACCGAGTTGTACATGCCACAAACACTTAAGCACATATTATTACATAACTTACTCTTCATTTACCAATTCTATCACTTATGAATCTTATGATGATAATCTACACCCTACTAAATTTTTTCGTCATTTTAATTATGTCATACTTTTAATATCGTCTAATGATATTTATTTTCTTGTCTACACCAGTTTGAGACAATCTTACCTTAACCGTTACCTTCGATAGTACACATATAGCATCCGAAATAGATAACACAGGAGACATTCGGTGCAGCTATATAGAAGATCATACTAAATGCTGCGAAGTTCTTAATTGCAATAAGAATAGCGACAAAGCCCTAAGTATTCTTTCAGTAAACATTAGAAGCATTAACTGTAATCTTGATAACTTCCTTGTTTATATTTCCGGTTTTGATCTGACATTGGATATCTTGGTTTTCACTGAATGCAGGACCAACAGTGACTTTACTCCGCCACACATTAACAACTATAAGATGTTCGAAACTAAAAATAGTCTTAACCAAAACGACGGCGTAGTAGTTTATGTAAAAGAAGAGATTCAGGTAACGACAAGTGAACCTACTGTCATAGATGGTAATTGTATTCTCCTAAATTTGTCAAACGAATACACCATTCTATGCTCATACAGACCCTTTCATAGAGAAAAACGTGTTCCCACTGACCCCGACTTATACATAGGCTCTTTAAGTAATATATTACAATCTGTTCAAACTAGAAATGTTATTCTAGTTGGGGACATCAACTTCAATACTCTGCCAGATAATCAATGTCCCATAGTTAATGATTATTTAAACCTTATGGCTTCTTACGGACTAAGGCAGGGTATTGACAAACCAACGAGGAAAATGTCATGCCTGGATCATTTTATGATCAAATCTATTCACCAATGTCAAACATTGGTTTTCCAAGAATTCACTGACCACTCCCCTATTCTACTGTACATAGACAAAACACAGATAAAACATAATTCCTGCACATTAAAAAAAGTAACGGTAGATTATGAATCTGTTGGAAGAACTTTAATAAAGGAAAAGTGGGATGATCTCTACGAAGAACCCGATGTTGACAGGGCTGCAGATATTTTAGTTACGCGGCTCCAAACTATAGTCAGTTCTAACACCTCTACTATTACATTAGCAAAAAATAAACAACCCTTGAAGCCCTGGATTACATTTGGATTAGTCCGATCCATACGCAAAAGAGATCATCTGTATAGGAAAACTAAAAAATCTCCTGGAAACTTAGAACTAAAACTAGAATACATTAAATATCGAAATACTTGTAATAAAATTATAAAATTCACTAAAAAGAAATATTATCATTTGCAGTTCGAAAAAAATAGGGGTAATATTAAAGGAACTTGGAACATCATAAAGGAAGTATGCAATATGCAAAGTAAAAAAGAATCATCGCTCGAACTTTTAAAACTAGAAAACACACCACTGGATTCATTGGACAAAGTAAATAAGTATTTTACATCGGTTGGGAAATCTTTAGCTAATAATACACTTGAAAAAATGGGAGTCAGTGACCTTGACCTAGCTAAAAAAGCAAGAAATCAGAATGCCCCAATTTCATCTATGTCTTTCTCACCTACAGACCCTGTCGAAATTAGAAATATTATTCTTAGGCTTAAAACTGAAAGCGCTCCTGGATGGGACTCTATTTCAATTAAAATATTTAAAACCTTCTGTGACCAACTTTTGATACCTATTACATATATTTGTAACCTGAGTTTATCAATAGGTATTTTTCCAGAACTCTTTAAGATTGCCATCGTTCGTCCCATTCACAAAGCTAATGACAAAAGTCTACCAACGAATTATAGACCCATCTCTCTGCTGACTACCCTTTCTAAAATATTGGAAAAAGTTGTTAACATGAAACTGGTAAAATACCTTGAAAGCCATAATCTGCTAGCAGATAATCAATACGGGTTTAGAATGGGACGGTCTACTGACGATGCTGTGCTCAAACTGACAACTCTAGTAACTAGTTATTTGGATGCTGGGGATAGATGTCTTGGTGTCTTTCTTGATTTGCAAAAAGCATTTGACACTGTGTCTATTCCAATCCTTTTAGCGCGACTGGAAAATGCTGGCGTCAGAGGTCAAGCCTTATCCTGGTTTGAGAGCTATCTCAATAACAGGGAACAGTATGTGAGGGTCGGTGATCACACAAGTCGTAGAAATATTTGTTCCTACGGCGTGCCACAGGGTAGTACGCTTGGACCCACACTTTTTTTGCTATATATAAACGAGCTTTGCTCTATAGATATCAATGGAGCTGACTTATTGATGTTTGCGGACGACACCGTTATACTGTTTCACGAAAAAAATTGGAGTGAGGTCAGGACTCTGGCAGAAAGTGGTTTAGGGAGAGTGACTACCTGGCTTGAAAACAGTCTACTCTCTCTCAATACACAAAAAACAAAATATCTTTGTTTCAGTAAAACAGAAGTATGTAGTCCGGACGATTTCCACTTAACGGTGCATACATTCCCTTGCAATCGTGACCAAATGGACAGAGACATTATATGCCATTGCACTTCACTAGAACGTTCACAATCCATTAAATATCTCGGGATAGTTATTGATGATAAGCTCCGATGGAGTGCACATATTGCGGCTACATCTGCAAGAGTGAGAAAGCTTATCTACATTTTTAAGAATTTACGGATGGTTGCTAACCATAAACTATTAATCCAGACGTATAAAGCACTCTGCCAATGTATTTTGAGTTACTGCATTTGTTCCTGGGGTGGTGCATCAAAAACAAACCTTATTGAAATTGAAAGAGCACAACGTGCGGTGCTGAAGGTTATTATGTATCTGCCCTTCCGTCACCCTACAACCATGGTCTACGAACAGGCAGAAGTTTTATCAGTGCGGAAACTTTTTATTTATCAAACCATTCGGAGGTATCACAGAACGATCGTTTCAAACATTCCAGACAGCAACAAACGAATACAACGATTCCCTGTTCCTCGAGTGAAAAGCGAATTTGCCCGCAAAAACTTTTATAATATTGCTCCCCGTCTATACAATTCATTTTTCAACAATGATCTTCGTATTAAAAATCTAAGTAATTTTAAAGTTAAATACGAAATATTAAATTGGCTACATAAATTGAGTTACGATGATACCGAAACTTTAATAAAAACTAAGTCGTGAAACTATTTTAAATTATTCATTTTCAGTTTAACTATTCCTGTAATTGTTTTATTTTTATTTTTTATAATTAAAATTTTATTTGGTTATTGAATATTTTACCATCATAAGTCAAAACTCTGTAGTTCATATTCTCACTCACCCACACATTTTTACTCTCATATCTACACCCTCACACACACCCTCACACTCACCCTCTCACACACACACACCCTCACCTTCACTCACACCCTCTGCCTCACTCACAACACACCTCATTCACATCTTATAATATTAACTTCTCCTATTGAACTTAACCACATATACAGATTCACTTTCAAATACATATATATTCTGAAGCAACTAATTCATTATATTTTTTATAAATTTTTTGTAATTTTTTTAGATGTAAATTGTTACATGCTCTTTTAGCACTCATAATTATAATATTCTTTAATGTTCTGGGTCGAGCCTAGTTTCCACTTCACAAGGCAACTTAATGTGGGAATTAGTGTCGTCTTGTATATTGTAACATGTTTTTGCAATAAAGACATTTTCATTTTTCATTTTCATTTTCATATAATAAAGGGAAATATAATTTAAAAAATATAAAAGTTTGGCTTACTTAGATTTAATAATAATATATACTTAAAGAATAAACTTTTCCAAAAAAACGAACGACTTCAAATGTACTGTCGGATACGTTCCAAAATAATCATTTTATCCGAAACATATAAATATACATATATATATATATATATATATTTTTTTTTTTTTTAATTCTATTTTACGGAAACCAATGGAAACTTTGCGATAGCAACATACACAATACATAGGTAATTTAAGTGTTCTGTTTCGATTAATTAGAAAAAGGCGGGTATTTCACAAGTCTGCTGCGAAGTAGTTTGCGTTATTATTTCTTCAACTAGTCTTCTTTTATCGCTTTTGACTTTTAACCATCTACATAATTTAGCTACAAATTGTAACGTTGCAAATGTAACTGTACTTTTTAATCCTCAAGTGACTTCTTGCTATATTTTTTTTTTTTTTTAATTTATTTATCTAATTATCATGTTTTGTACATATTATTGTCTTATAAAAAAGAAAATCACGTAAACCCTTAGTGGGTTTAAATGTGATTTCTGAGCCACTTCTTAGTGGTACAGTACATAACCAAAAAAAATACAAGTAAATAATAAAAAACATTTAACTGACATAATTAATTAGTTCAAGACAATAGATGTCTCTTCATGATTTTTCTTACTTTGTTAGGTTTGACATCTATGTCTTGCAACACTTTACCTGGTATACTATTTAACATTTCAGGTAGCATGTAGTTCCAAGTGCGCTTTCCATAAATATTGTTGCATTTGGGCAGAACATAAGGAGGTAGATAAGAAAGGTTACGAAAATGTTGCGGCCGCGTTCTCTTTTGAAGACAGTTGACATTATTATATTCTTCACACACAACAGCTAGTTTAATCTTATTGAATACATCAATTACTCTGCAATATTTAAATAATCCTTTCTCATCTTCTCTGAAACGGTTTCTTATGTTGATAGGTACAATGTTTTTTAAGGAGGGACTAGGAGTTTAGGGACTAGGACTAGGACTAGGAGTAGGACTAGGACTAGGAGTAGGAGTAGGACTAGGAGTAGGACTAGGAGTAGGAGTAGGACTAGGACTAGGACTAGGAGTAGGACTAGGACTAGGAGTAGGACTAGGACTAGGACTAGGGCTAGGAGTAGGAGTAGGACTAGGAGTAGGAGTAGGACTAGGAGTAGGAGTAGGACTAGGACTAGGACTAGGACTAGGGCTAGGAGTAGGAGTAGGACTAGGAGTAGGAGTAGGACTAGGAGTAGGAGTAGGACTAGGAGTAGGAGTAGGACTAGGAGTAGGAGTAGGACTAGGACTAGGACTAGGACTAGGACTAGGACTAGGACTAGGGCTAGGAGTAGGAGTAGGACTAGGAGTAGGAGTAGGACTAGGAGTAGGAGTAGGAGTAGGACTAGGAGTAGGAGTAGGAGTAGGACTAGGACTAGGAGTAGGAGTAGGACTAGGAGTAGGAGTAGGACTAGGACTAGGACTAGGACTAGGACTAGGACTAGGACTAGGACTAGGACTAGGACTAGGAGTAGGACTAGGACTAGGAGTAGGACTAGGACTAGGACTAGGAGTTTTTACGACTAGGAGTTTGAAGTAGTGCAGGAGCGGAAATGATCGCTTGCGCTCGGATACTATCCATAATCCTCGATGAAAAATAAAGTCGGTACGATCTACGATTATATAACTTACGACTTTATTTCTCTAGGGATCAATATTTTAGGGTTCCGCACCTTATCGTGGCATAACGACTTATCCTTTGTTTTCGTTTATTTATCTGTCCCTGTGTCAAGGTCCTTTTTTTGTTAATTTATCTGTCCGTATATATATATATATATAGGACCTTGAGGTCCTATTTTTCAGTAACGACTCAGTGTATATATGGAGTAAAAAAAAGTTTAACAAAGTTTTACGAAATGAAAATATACGCACTTCCAAACCGTATCTAAACCTATTTATTTAGATAATCAAATGCAGGGTGCAATTGGTATTACGGAAGCCAGAAACTGTCGATAGTACTAACTAGTCCAAACGAACAACTTTTCGTAAAAAAAACTCTCGAAATTACGGAAAAAATCTGTTGTTCTTGTGACATAGTTATATTATGGTCGAGTAGGTAACTTTCCAATGGATAAAAGTAATTCGTGTGGACGAGTTACGCACTATCGTCATTTTCCGGCTTCCACGACATCGTCTTAAGAAGCCCCTTTATATCTGGATTTTTCTTACGATTAATACAAAAGGTAAAAATTTTAATTATTATTAGAGTGCATTACCAACTAGAAATCAATCAGAAACAAAATTAAGAGCACAAATATTTTTGAAAACATTCCTCGGGCCCTGTAAGGAATTTTTTCAACTAGAATATTCAAAGCGATGGATTTCGCAATAAAACATAATATCTTAAGTAAAAACTTCATATTTTTTTTAATAAATATTATCTAGTGACATCTAACTACGTCTCTATACAACCCAAAAAGCAAATTTGATGAAACACTGTCATAATAGCTGTCAGGATATCCTGAATATTGCTCGTTTCATAGCCTAGCAAGTTGTATAATGTTTATCTATACTGGAAATAAAAAAGGGAAATACAGACGTCGTTCATGTAAAGAAAACTAAGTTTATACACTGTTATATAAATAAACAGTCACCATTTCATGGAAAACAGTTTTTACCTGAAACCATTTCACAAATTCAGCGCTTTTTTAATATCTCTTGATGACAGATGGGTCGGAGTGCAGTGTGGGGGGAAGGGAAACATAATATAAAGATGAAAGCCAAGCCATAAAGATTAAAGCCATTAGGATGTCACAAACACCTAAAGCATTTATACGGCAGCTGAACGGGATGGCCCACTTTAACACCGGTATAAGTGACCTAAGTACCATCTTGAACTTCTTGGTACGAAGGGAGATTTTTTTTATATATCTACTGACGACATAATAATATATAATATATTAGTTACATTTTGCCTCACTAGTTTTACTGTAATCATACAGTTTCTTGCAAACAGGGTTAGTAGTTAATTTTCAATGCAAGTGCTCGTAAAGGTCCACTTTTTATGCATCAAAACTGAACAGGAAGTCGGTTATTTTGCCCTAGGGCTTTATTATTATTATTTTTAAATTTATTTACGAGAAGCTGGCTAACCTGCAACCATTCCTGTGTACCATAAATGTTATACTTTTTTTCCACTGTTTAACAGCTCTAGATAGAGTCTTTTTGAGCCAATCATTATTTAAAGTTCACAAGATTATATTTGTTTTATTTCCTCACACTATGCATTGAAAAACGTAGTATGATACACGGACGTAAGAGCAATAAATTACTCGGTTACGTTTAAAACACGCTTCGCTCGTGTTTTAAATCGTCCTCGTGATTTATTCCTTTTCCCCTTGTAGCATAAACTACAATAGGTACCATTATTAAATTATATTTTATTTACATTACGAGTAATCATGATGTTGAAGGGTTTAAAATGAAAAGTAATCTAGATTAAAAAAATAAAGCAACATTTAAAATCTTGACAATTCCTTCCGGGGTACATCCTGCCTGACCCTTTTATAAACAAAGGGTGAAAAATCGTTTATTTTTATGTGTTTATTATGGTCCAATATCTACGTGTTGTTCAGTACAGATAACTAACGAAGTTTGTTATTTTGCTCACAATCCGATGGTACCTATTTTAAGGGGCTTAATATCGTCAAATTGGTACTTTCCGAAGCCTACTCCTCATTTATGGCCAGACCAAAAATATTGAAAAAAATGTTATCTGAATTATTAACTTTAAGACAACATATGCAACATTTTTCTTTTTCCTATCACCAAAACTTCTATATGAAAAAAATATTTCAACCGAATGGTGTTTTTTGGTTTCAATTCCCTACTGCCCTTAAGCGGCTTGGTCTATTTTATTTATGTGTGCTTTGAGTGATAGATAAACTTGATAGCTATAAATATAACATAGCATTATTCAATCAAACAATCACGTCCATGTGAAAAGTATTATTTTCTCCTATTTCACCCTATCAAGGACGCAGCGAGCGTCGTAACAGCCACTATGCATTGCACGCTGATATGAACGTTATTTCAATGTCATTTCCGTCGATATTGATACCGACAAACATCGAGCTGCTAATTTGGTGACACTAATCGCCTTAAGACGAGGACAAATAGTTAAAAATTATTAAGAAGAGGAAGGTAGTTGAATATTTGGTTCTAAAACAGTATTATTCCCAAACTACAATAGAAAGAGTTCTGCAAAAAATACATGTTATGAAGAACGCCTTTTTCAAGACAATGACAAAGCCCAAAACGTGATAGAAAAGTTTGCTGTATGGAAAAAAACAAAGTGAAGGCTGTTTGTTTTTTCAGTTTAAAACAGTAGTCCAAACTTATACAGGAAAAATAACAATACCAACTGTTTTAATCTTATAAACCTGATATGTAAATAGTAGAAAAGGGTTTTTAAAACGGACTGTTGTGAATTTATGATAAATTTATTCAGCATCCAATCTCTTCTTGATTCATTGCACTACTCAGACACGCACTTTTTCAGATATGTTTATCTCTTTCGTTATGCGATGGATCCGCTGCGCCATAACTTGTAGAAAATTACAATTATTTAAAAGTTTCTGTAATATCTTTCAAAATAATATGTTTTTGTATCCAACGTTCTTAGCTAAATGTTTTTTTTTTTCGATGTTATGATTATTTATGAAGTGTTGTTACAAATCGGATGATATTTAAGGTCTTTATAATCTGACATTATATAATTTTAAAGTGGTCCGATCAGCTGACTCGGTTTGTATGGGCAAGTAAAGAAAAAGTTCGCGCAAAAAAAGTACTTTTTAGTGGAACGTGATGTATTAACGATACTGAATCACCTCCTAAATTACTTTCCATTTAAATTGAAAGACCTTATATATTAAAATAAAAAGTACATTACCAAGTTTATCCTACGAAAATTACATTTTTGACTTTGATTAGCACTGCATACGTGCTGCATAGAAAACGGCAATAGGGTAGATGAAAGGGTAAACAAAATATTATTCTATCTAGTCCGTCATTTAGATTATCAAAAAATATTTGACACGTATTTTTTCTTTTGTCAATCAAACAAAAAATTACAGAGATAAAGCACGTCAAAGTTTGGGAGTGGGGGCTGGTGACGTCACGCCTAGGTCAAAATGTACTTAGACGTGACGTCACGCGGAACTTTAGCGGGCTATATCTTCATCACTTTTTGTTTAATTGACAAAAGAAAAAATACGTGTCCAATATTTTCTGATAATCTAACTGACGGACTAATTAGAATTTTTTAGTCATCATGCCTATTGGGCCGCAGATCGCTTACATTGTCGTTGGTAGGTCGATTGCAAGTCTGCAACAATAGCGTCTTCGATAAGCATTAGAATTTCGCCGTCATAAATAAACGTAGACGAAATCCAAATTAAATTAGTTAGCAAATATTAAGATTTTCCAGGACTCTATTTGAAATAAAAAAGAAAAAATAAATTTGGTTTTTTATTAGACAATTTGTTATTTCTTTCCACATCAATTCAAGAAGTAAGCACTTTCCAATATTTGTTGTAATATATCTCTAAATAATTTAAACACAATCAACCCACAATATAAGTAATCTCTAAAAAATACAAGGTTTTTACCGACCGAGAGACGTTTCCGTATGTGGACTGTTACGAGTACAGTCAATACTCGTACACCCACGTCTCACTTACAATTATTAAGTCCCAACGTTATGGATACTGAGCTTTATCACCGTATACTTCGGGCACAAGTTGGACCCACGAACCATGTAGAACGAGCACAAATGTGTCCCTACAGGATTTGAACAAGGTCACGTAGTGGTCAAGTAAGAAGCGGTCAACGCAAAATGTCGAAACAATAAACGACATTCAGTTCAGCTTGATTAAGGCGATATGCGAAAAAAATACGGGTGTTTCTTTTTTGTGTATTTCATGGAATACACGGAAAATTTTAATAAATTCCTGGTGTATGTATTTTGACTGTATAATCTAGGGTTTTGAAATTGGAAAACATGTTTGGATGAATTTTCCTCGATAGAAATAATTGTTGAAATGAGGTCTTCAAACACACTTTTTCTCCTCGATTGACGAATAGGAACCATATACAGAACTCAAACATAATTTATTAGATGTGTTTCAACAACAACTATAGATTTCATATTTGAAATTTTGCTAGCTATTTTAGTTTTTTTTTTTAATATAAAACCAACTTTTTCCCCTTTTGCCCTGAATCCGCCCCTCTCGCACTGCGCGATTTTTCGCTTGGAGTAACAGTGACAAAAATAAAATTCGCATAGCCTCTTAAAATCTCACATTGTGTGACAGATAATGTATGCTTCTCCTTCCTACTTGTATAGTAAACAGATAAAATTAAAATGATTTACGATCTTTATCAACCAATATTACTCATTAGTACATTTCCAGTTTCTAAGCACGATAATGATGACCTACTAGATTCTTCTTTGATCAGAAAAAGGTCTCCCTCTCATCGCTGTCTCCGCTGTTGTCTTAGATATGAAAGAAACAGCAATATCGTTTCTGATTTATTCTTCACTATTAATTAAACTAGAATCGATAAGAATTTACACAGTAGTTTATTTATGTATTTGAACTAAATCAGCTGTTATGCTCAGAACGCATGTAGTTTGATAAAACATGGGACGGTACCAGTGTTGCCAGATAAGGAAACTGATATTACAGTGTTGAGGGCTCAAAATTACAGTGTTTGGAACCAAATTAGAGTAGAATTCATTCATTTTCATATTTTTCGCCATTTTTAACTAACTTATGTGACTTTTGGCATTAGAAAATTACAGTGTCTCCATACACTGTAATTTTATTAAATGCTACAGTGAGTAGATTGTGTTGAATTACAGTGTGTCTGGCAACACTGGACGGTACGTACTTGGTTCAATGCACAATTAACGTGGTTAATATTTATAGTTCGCGATAGTGTTTGCCTGTTGACCTACTGCATGTGGGACCTATATTAATTTCTAATCACTGTATACAATGGCTGGGCTACCTACTTTTGTCCAGACTCAACTCTTAAGACTGCACATGAGCCTAGAGCATGAACAACGCCAGACTTTTGAGGATTCGTTTGAAGAAATTCGGACTCTTCTTGTATTGAAACAAATATATTTACTTTATTGATCTTCTATATAGGTTTTTTATTATTTATTAGTATTAAACAATTTAAAAAAATTATAGCTCGATATATTTCGGCCCTCGCTCGGTATAGGGCCGACTGATGATGGCCTCATACCGAGCGAGGGCCGAAATATATCGAGTTATAATTTTTTTTAATTGGTTTATTACTAATAAATGATAAAAAGCTTGTAAAAGTAAAATATAATATATTTATAGATCTTTTATACAGGGATTCTAAAAAAAAAATCTTTTCCACCCTCTTTTTGTTGGTTTTCAAACGTTCGTTTCAAGAACGCGGTTAAGAGATCAACTTGATTTTTTTTTCATAAAATAGGTAATAGAAATATGAAGGATACCTAAATCCAATATTTTTTTGCTCACAAAATATTTCATTATTAACTAAAAACACACCAATTTGTTGTTTCGCTGCGTGATCATTAGTACTAAGCGTACAAGAAAAAGAGGCCAATATATAATGGCCTCTATTAAAAGCAAATCTCTTTCCAATTAAAAGCAAAGGTCTTTGCCATTGGACTCATTGTGCTGGACGGGTAACAAAAAAGGTTGCTAGGGTAGGCCATCTTCTTAAGACAACTTTATTGTTTAGCAACACGCTAAACCGGCTAAAGCTAAAGCATCACAGTCGTCTACTGTGGCTGGCCTGGTAGTCCAGTCAATCTAAGAATGTTTTTATGGAGTAGGTGGAATTAAATATACATTGGGTGAAAATTGGGAATATATCAGTAAACTAACTGAAAAATTAAAATTCAAAGGAATTTCTGATAAATATTTTACAAAAACGCACCAGATTAAACAGACCATGGCTAAGAACAATATTAGTAAGATTAGCCCCCTTAGCATGATGACGCGTGATTTCGTTTGTCACGCGTTTTATCGCGCACATCTATCAAACCAAATATTTACCAAAATAAGCGCTATGATAGGTCGTCGACTGATCCATTGCACGCGATAAAACGCGTGACAAACGAAGTCGCGCGGGGTCTAATTGTTTTGGTAAAATATGAAAAATACTTGGTCTTCCGGGAGGGGGGGGGGACTCATTGACACTCATCAATAATATGAAAATCCTATTATTTCGAAGTCATTTTACTAGTGTATCTTTAATTCGACCTCAAATCTTTCATCTACTGGACTATAGTAGTTATTCCAACTTTGCTAGATATTATTGCTAGATAGTAACCGTTAAAAAAAAAAAAAACATTCGAATTGAGAACCTCGAAGGACACGTATTTTAATAGTACAGATATGGTATTTACTGTGATTTCCTTTAAAAGCTCGATGAAACCTACCCTCAGCCCGTCCAAAATATGTTTCTGGATCCGCCACTGAATTACCCTCGAGTATCTGCAAGGTGCCTCTTCACGGGCGTAGCCAGGTTTTAGTATCAGAGGGGAGAGGAGGGGGGGTTGTTCAAGAAAATAAAACGACAAAAAGTAAATGAAATAAACTTAATATTCATCATGTTTGTGAAACATTGTTTACAAATGCCAAACGCTTCTAGCAGCTGCTAGCAGAAGTGGCACTTGACCTAGAAAACGTCAAAGCAGGAGAACGGTTGTAATATTGGGCACAAAACTTAACAAAATTTGGATTTGTCATTCCTAAAAAAAATGCAAAAATGTTCGTACTGAAAATTGAGTTTTTCTTCTAGTACATTTAATAGGTAAGCACTTAATATTTTGAACTTTTCAGGGGGAGGTGGGGGGGGGCTTTGAACCCCCAGAACCCCTCCTGTCTACGCCCATGTGCCTCTTACCACTACTTCATAATCAAAATAATTATGTCGACGAGGAATGGTTACCACCGCCGTTTATACAACCAGTTTAAAACGTTGTTGCACACATTTGCCTACCTTTACTTTTTTAATCTCCTCACACCCACAGGTTGGCTGGAAGAGATTTCTTTGTAGAAATAAGCTCGCCCTTGTGCAGATTTTTCTCGTATTTTATAAAATTGTATTGTCTCTTCTTTTTCATGTGTAATAAGTGTTGAAAATACTGCTGAATGATAGCGTATTTCGAGAACACCTTCTCGCTCGAACATGGCTTGAAGCCAAGAAGAGAGCAGGTCAAAGAAAGACCAAATACAGCTCCCCGCGCACTGCAATCGTAGTTACTACTTAGTACTTAGCAGACTATAATAGTCTTGTTTGTTTTTACTTTGAGTCGCATCTCGACTATGACTAATGTATTAAAGTTACGACATAAGAGCTTATCTCATTGAATGTAATAAACCTAAGAAAAATAAGAACAAATCCAGGAAGAATGAAATACTAACCATTCATATAAAATCCATACTTACGATAACCCGCGTTAGATAACTGTTTCAGCTATTTGAGTAAATTAACACACAGGATAAAAATTCTTGATGTTCCTAAACATAATTATATACTTTTTAACATACTTATTTTCATGAAAAATCTGAAAAATTATACGAAAAACGCGAAAATATTCAAAAACGCGCCTATCCGGTAATGCCGCGCGACCCCATATTAAAAATTATATAGTTCTGATTTCCACCACTAGAGGCGCGCGTGTCTCATCATGTTGTCTCTTTTCTTCCTGAATTTTCCCAGATTTGTTCTAGTCAAACATTTTGTATGTTTTTTGCCATTTCTCGGCTTATGTATAGCGCAATTACTCTGTACATCGCTTCACGACCACTAATTATCGTAAATTAAAGATAATAATGTAATTTTATCATGAAATACTTTTCATGCTTAAAGGGGCGCATATAGCGTAACCCGCACTATTTTTGATAGCACAACAGTATAGCTGTAAAGGGCTGTTGTTTTAACTATTGCCTAGATGGAGAGAATATAGCCTCACCTACCTATTAAGCAATATAACTATGTGTTGATATTGTCGTAGAAGGTCAACATTTTCAGGCGAAAACTCGCATTGTATAATTTTCTCGTTGCTAGCTACAACGCAGTAACATTCCTCATTCCCGCCAGATTTCAACGCCCGATTGACAGCTGTGTGTTGCCAGCTGTCTCACAATAAATATTCCTACTTGACTATGATTATTTAAAATAACAAATACATGTAATAAAAACCTGTAATAGCTAACACAATGATACCTAAAATAATATATTCCTTTAATACATGCTCAGACAAAAAAGTTTAAATTTTAAAAAGTCTGTTTATTTTATTAGCGTTTTATGACAGAGCCTTATTAATGTCACTCTGCTATCTATCCGTCCGTCCGTCTGTCCGTCTGTTTGTCCGTCGTCCGTCCATCTGTTCGTCCGTCCGTAATTTTGATATTTGATATAGTAAGTTCAGAAAGTAGAAAGTTTCAAGCGAATCTGACAACTTTTTTGCAAATGTCATAATCTGAAAGCTGTCAAATGTCAAAACTGCCAACGGTCGGAATGTGCTTGAACAAACGTTCAATAGAGTCGAATCACGGTAAGCTCAGCCCCAGCCGTTCGGGACATACGTCTAAGAGAAACAGTCTTGAAATGCCACCCGGATGTAAGCAGTTCCTAGGGATGTCCCCGGCACTAGGGATGTACTTTGACATTTTTTTTACTTTGACGCTAGTGATGGGAAAAATTGACATTCTAGCGCTTCGCGCTCGCGTATGCAGTTCCTAGGGATATCCCCCGCCACTAATGATGTACTTCTTGACTTTGTTTGTTTAGACTCATGTTGATGGGTGCCTAAGAAAAGTTCTCGCCAAGATCTACCCCCCTCCCAGTGTCAAAACTTTGACGGTCCGTATCTCCCAAACGGCTGAAGCTAGACCCATGTTCATGGTACCCTAAGAAAAGGGCTCGACGAGATATATTTGAAAATAAATGAAAAAATGAAAATGTCGAAAGAAAAAAAAATTGCCATAACTTTGATCGGCCATATCTCCAGAACCACTAGTCCTAGCGAAATCGGGTTTGGTTAGCCAGGGGCAGTCTTAAAATGCCACCCAGGTGTAAGCAGTTCCTAGGGATGTCCCCGCCACTAGGGATATACTTTGAAATTTTTTTACTTTGACACTAGGGATGTAGATATAGACTATTTTCTGTGATTCTACCTTAATTCCTTAAGGGGGAATGACTCGTATCCTCTACGAAACGCACAACTTAAGATGGGTCTTCTTATTTTTGAATTACAGATGTATGGGCACACAAACTTAATACACGCTTTTAAGTTTGTGTGCCCACTGCCCATACATTTACAACATGTTGCATAAAATAACAAAATTTTGCCGGAAAAGCCTAACTGACATTAAAAAATGTTCGCGAAATGCCGTAAATCACATTTATTTAATATCTTTAATTCAAAAATAAAATGAACCGTCTTAATTTGTGCGTTTCGTAGCGGACTCCTGTTTCTCCCGATACCGCGGGATTTTCTTAAAATCCCTTCTAAGTGAAGGTCTTCGTCATACAAGGAAACTACAGACCAAATTTCATGTCCCTAAGTCCAGCTGTTAGGTTGACAGATCAATCAGTCAGTCAGGGTATTATACCAACGTTCGATAGACCGACATCAATCGAATGCGCGCGCGATATGGCTAGACTGATTCTCTGGCCGAGGTAAGTCCCAGACCGAGGGTCCCCGGAGGCATCGACCACGCGTTTTGACAGATCTTTATATTAAGAATGTGCAATACCTATAAAAAATAATATTTATTAATTTATCATGTGGATTAGTGACACGTTTTAAAGTGTTAATAAATAATCGAGATACTTTTTTTTTTTTTAAGTGGTGGATAGGGCATTGAAGAAGGTCTTATGAAGAAGTTTGCATTGTTTCTTGTGTTGACTCCTCGTAAATATCAATGCTGCTTGTTCAGGCCCGGACCGTAGTGGGCACCAAGTGACCAAATATATGATCCTTCCCATGTCCGTAGTTGACTGTCTGTCAGTGGAGGTGAAAATGATTTGATGATTCGTGCGGTGAAGCAATTATTGGGATTGGCAGAGTGTTGTTTGTAATAGAGTCGCATGTGTGTCGGTTTTTTTTTTTTGTGTTTTCGTATGTCAAAAAAAAGCCAAAATGTAGTATAATTTTAAATTCTTCGATTATTTAAAAGTAAATAATCGAAGAATTTAAAATTATACTACATTTTGGCTCAGTCGATACCACAGGGGTGTAACTCAGTGGTAGTGTCTGCTTCGCATGCTGAAAGTCCTGGGTTCAAATCCAATTTGTTGTTTCGCTGCGTGATCACTAGTATTACATACGCGTCCAAGAACAAGAGGCCAAAGAGCCAACATATAATTGCCTCTATGAAAAGCAAATAAGGTCTTTGCCATTAGACTTATTGTACTGGATGGGTAATAAAAAAAGTTGCTAGGGTATGCCATCCTCTCAAAGATTTGCCCACGGGCATAGGGCTCATTACCCATCACGCTGGAACGTAATAATCGTGGGGTAAAACGTGGGTGTACGAGTGTGAAATGTGACTTGCATTGTACCGTCCACACTGAAAAACCTACGATACCCCCTCGGGGATTCATGACTGTGTATTTAAAACATAACAAAAAAAAAACAAGCAACAAATTCACTCTTTTTGTGTGCAAGGAAGAACTTGCGAATTGCCCGCACAATTGTTTTGTTTATGTTTAGAGAAGCCGGCGTGTTTGTGTTCACATACTGAGCTCCAAAGATTACACATGGGACTTTAGTCTTTATCGTCTTTAGCAAACTACCTCACTGCTGTTCAGTATTACTTGAGTCTTTCATTGAAGTATTATTTTGTAATAAATTTCAAAAGCTCTCTTAGAAAAAAACATACATTTTTGCTCCTCAAACAATGGAAAAGGCTTTTTAATTATCATTTTTTAAAAGCTTTTCAGACAACAAAGGGCCTTAAAATTTTCTTGTAAATTAACTTAGCTTCAGAATAATTTTGTTTACAATTTATAGGACACTGAAGAGTAATAAAGACAACGTGAAGTGGTAGAATGTGTAGTGATAAGATTAAAACACTGTAAAATTTTATGTAACTAGCAAAAACATAAAATTGCCGACCAATTTTAAAAAATCAACTTTAGACTGCAGAATTCTTTTAAAAATTGAAAATATATGGTATTAGAAATGCGTGTTAGAATCTGTTTTTAATTACTCTTGCGAGGGCTTTTCCTCACATCCATCTGCCTTCATCCTGGTCTATGTGTGTCAGCCGTAAGAGGCCCTTTACCTCTAAAATACATATTTACAAAATTACAAACGTAAGTACAATTATCTCCTCGAAGCTTCCCAAATAGCAGACACTTAACATTTTTAACTTTGCACCGTTTTCGGTTCTTTATAAATCGATTCATACACCCTCTTCTATACTGGGTGCTTTTAATATACCGCCTTCTTCAGGTAGGTCAACAAATTGGTCATCATATACAGTGGAGACCACATCAAGCTATACACTTGCATTAGGATCCCTCTTGAGAAGTTCTGATGAAATGAAATAAATTATATTCAGATACATTTTCGTATGAAATGTAACCCGGATCTCACTTCCTTTTTATACACTGACACCTGTCTCCCTCTACACAAGATTGATCACCGAGTGAGACAGAATTACTTAAACTATCAACTATTAATCTTTAAATAGTTATAAAACAGAATGTACAAAGCGATGGATGTCGCTATAAAACTTTTAATCTTAGTTGTAAAACAGATCCCTGACGGACTGACAGACAGACAACGCACAGCCTAAACCGCAGTAGATAGAAACATGACATTTGAAACTTTGTCCCCTAAAAGGTGTAAAGGTGCAGTAAGAAAAGATTAAAAATGCAAGCCTTAAAGGGGTGACACGGGGCGTAAACTTTTGTGTCAAAAATGCGTTCCCAACGGGCACAACGGGCTATTTATATCCCAAACACACGCAAACGTAGTAGCGGGCATCCTTTAATCTAAATGTAGGATGAACCCGTTGACTCTTGCAAATATTGGCTAGCATAATACCTAACCACATACGTATAGGTTATGAGTCACACATAACACATGTGTGGATGTAACACAGTAAAAGACGCACTGGTGGATAAATAACCAGATTAAAATAGTCACTGTTGCTCAGCCCCCGTTGTTGAAGCGTGATATGCAAAGCCGTACAACTTCCCCAAGATACCATTTACGTGTAGGCGAATGGGAAAAAGGTTTTTAAAAAGGTAATTTATTTATTAAACAAATATGTAATTTAGTTAAGAAGGCTGGTACAAGACTAACTTAATTTAACAAGTATAAAAACGGTAAACAATTCTAACTAATTATGTGTAACAGTGATTTCTAGGTATCAGGGCAACACGTGCAGTGCTGCGTCGGCGGGTTGCGAGGCGCTGGCACTGCTAACTTACCCCTAAACATTTTTTGTTATTGAAATTTATCTTTTCTTTTTTGTTCTTGTTCTTTAAAAGTTCATGTATAAGTTGTTTTTTTAAATATGTGGCAATTCTAAACCCCCGCCTGAACGTGATTAATCTTTATTTTATTTGCCCCCCTCCTGCAACTGTACGTGTCGACGTGTCTAACGGTCAAATTAGCTACTACTAATATAATATTATGATCTCAGTACTCCCAATCGTATCACGAACTCGGCTCTGTTAATGACAAGCCAAGCTCTCGGTATGCATTAAGGGTTTAGCTTAAAGCCTCTACAGAGCCATCAGAGCTTTAAAGCCATCAGAGACTCAATTATCGTTCGACACAGAGGTGACACGGATGTACATTATTCAGTACATCCCCCGAGTGTGGTCTGTATAGAATTCACAAATCAAAATCAAAATAATTTATTTATAACATATTTAACAGTTTTTGTTGTCGAGTTCTCCTTTTAAGTTTTCACCTGTAGTAGGAGAAATTTGCTCTATCATCCATTGTTGCGACAGAATTAGAAATAAATATTTAAGCAAAGCAAGACTTTAAAATGTACCATCGAAGAAAAGCCCTACCAGCAATCAGACTCGCTAGTACACATCACCACACGGTATTTTTTTTAGTTTTAAATTTCCTGTTTCATCTGTCAATGCATTATTAGTAGATAGTGAAGTATACAAAATATCATCGAATTTTAAGTATATCTTCAGGTGGCGCACTGAGTCCAAAATCATTAAAATATTAAATTTTAAATAATTGAAATCTTAAAAATCCATTTTTCATCATAAGTAACAATACGATTCAAAATTCCCTCGTTATTGTGATGGTTGAGTAATGTAACGCAGCACTCAATGCATGTTTGTTGGTGTGCTTCACTCAATTCATGCGGTACCAAATTTCTCGAGCTTTTTCACTTTTCCAATGAATTCAAATTGAATTTCAAGTAAATAAAATTGTTTTGTCACTCACACCGAAGCCTGCCGCTAACTCCGAAGTGGTTTGCCACGATGGATCTACTTCCACTATCACCTTTAATTCTTCGTTGTCAACTAAGGTCTCCGGTTGTCTACGGGGTTTGTTCTGTAGGAAAATTACAGGAAATTAAGGAAAATTTAATTTAGTAATTTATGAAAATGTTTCCGTAATAACGATTTTTGAGCGAAAAACGTGTTTTTTTAAGAGCGCGCGAAGTGAATTCATACTCAAGTAGTAATTACAAATGATTATTATTAATACAAATGAATATTAATAATTAATAACATAAATATAATTATTATTTTGAATTTTTTTGAATTATTTTGTAATAATTAATAACAATTATAATTATGTCTTATCAATAAACAATTACTGATCCATACCTCGTTTGAATAATGTAAAATAGAGGATAAGGCGTACGTATTGTAAAATATATATAGTTTTAATGTAATATAAGTAATTAAATAATATATGTGTGTGTATAGGTAATACGAGTAGTTTTATGTCTTTTTATAATAATATGGGGAATAATAAAGTTTGGGTTAACTTAAATTTTATAATTTGATACTTCTTAACACAAGAAAAAATACAATTACTGTATTTTCGATATATATTTCGGCCCACTTTCGGCCGGCATCAGTCGAATAGTGAAAAATTTGAATAGTGAATGACATGAAGTAAAAATATATATATTGTATAAGGTATTTCAATTTAAATGGAAAGTAATTTAGGAAGTGATTCAGTATCGTTAATACATCACATTCCACTGTAAAGTACATTTTTTTGCGCGAACATTTTCTTCACTTGTCCATACAAACTGAGTCAGCTGATCGGACCACTTTGTACTGAGAAGCGAAAAAAAAGTTGGCACAAAATAAAGTGCTTTGCAGTGGAATGTGATGTATTAACGATACTGAATCACCTCCTAAATTACTTTCCATTTAAATTGAAAGATTGTATACATGAATTATAAAACTTTATGACTTATTAATTAGTGTAACCTACTTTTGAACAAAAATAATATTTTTTTTTTATAGAGAATCTATCTATGCACCCTGGTCCTTATTATATACATATATGTACTCGTGACTGTTCTGTTTGTCAGTGTTGTTTATTTAGTCCTAGTCCGTAGTGCGATATTTGAAGTTAAAAAAATTTGAAATTTTAATTTACAGAAGCCAATGGAAACTTTGCGATGGCAACATACACAATACATAGGTAATAAGGTTTTGTTGAATAACTGTTGAGTGAATTTTGAATTTAAGTGTTCCGTTTCGATTAATTAGAAAAACCGGCCAAGTCCAAATCGGACTCGCGCACGAAGGGTTCCGTATCATTATCTATAAAAACGGCAAAAAAAACATGTCTGTTGCATGGGAGCCCCTTTAAATATTTCTTTTATTCTGTTTTTTAGTATTTGTAGTTATAGCGGCAACAGAAATACATCATCTGTGAAAATTTCAACTGTCTAACTATCACGGTTCACGAAATACAGCCTGGTGACAGACGGACAGACAGACGGACAGCGGAGTCTTAGTAATAGGGTCCCATTGGTTACCCTTTGGGTACGGCACCCTAGAAAAGGAGGGTTTTTCACCGCTTTTAAGGTGCTACGGAAAAAAATCGACACTTTAACGACTTGCATACTACTTCAGTAAATAATGTAGTATTTTGATAAAATAATATATTATTTTTTTAACCTTTTTCTAGGGACCTGTTAAAACAGAAACGCGATTGGAGAAATTCGGGTCGATAGAAATATTTATTGAAATGAGATCTTTTTCGACACCAATTCTCCTGGTTTGATAATTTAAAATGACATATGGACTGCAATTATATTTTATTAGATGGGTTTAAACGGTATCTAGGACCAGCGGGCCTATTGTGTATCTCTAGTTGCCTTCTGGACTGGGTGTCTATCATCAAAAACATAGATATACTATCGAATTCCGATGTCCTAAGGATATTTTCGCACTTGAAGTGACGACACAGATTGTTAATAGTTCAATACCCACTAAAGGCAATTTTGAAATTTCAGTTTTTAGCTATGTTTTTGATGATAGGCACCTCGTGCAGTTGGCAACTAAAGATACAGAATAGGGGGGCTGGTTAAACGAAATTTTGATAGCAACTTTGGTACATTTTATATTAATAAAAAACTGACTTTTTGCTACTTTTCCACGAATCCGTCCTTCTCGCACTGAGGGTTTTTTCGCATATGGAGTAACAGGGACGCAAAAACTTTTACATATCGCCTTAAGGCCCTGCCATTCCAAAATGAGCATTTTGTTTAATTAATATTGTCAGTTCAATATCTCATTCAAATAAAAGTAAAATATGTGTTACAATAGAGGATATACTCTAAACACAAGTTGATCTAAAAACGTAATTGAGTAAACTTCACTCGATAGAAAAAAATCACAAAGTAAGGTCGTCAAATTGCGAATAAATGTGTTTATAGCAAAGGTGTTCAACGGAGAGAATTAAAACTTTTCCTGAATTTTCTTTACAGATAACTAAAGACACTTATCGACCCATTTTTAATAATTTCTCAATACTTTTTCAGAAATTCCAGAAAAACCTCGCAAATTCACCGATTATGCGTGCTCGCAGCGCACGAAGCGAGCGTTCTAATGTAGACTTTCTGGCAATATCATTGAGTTCAAAATTACTTAATACGATTATTGTGTTGGATGCGTAGGGCCTTAAGCGTACCTACACTCCACATTATGCATCTATACAGTGAGGTAGGTAACCGCCAATGCGTGAGAAAACAGTTACACGCTCGATTACTCAGTGGATGTTTTTACCTTGTTTGTTATTCGGATAAATACAAGTTTGCTCATGGGTCACACATTTTTAGCAGATGGAGATTTATTATAGCAGCAAACTAGGCAAATCTGCGTTTAATTACATGGTATATACGTACAGTACTACAGACATTGTACAATATTTCAGAAAAATTAAGCAGATTTTAGATCTGTGACTACAGTAAGTTGAATTCGTAATTAATTATTTAAAATGAATCGACGAATGAATGAATGAATCGAATGAATGAAGTGAAGTATCCCTCGATACGCGACATGTTTCGAATTTCGAAAACAGGCACTCGCTCGCTTGAGTACGAATTCGGAAAGAATTCCCTTTGTCCGTAGTAATTGTTTGCCTTTGGGTGGATATATTTTCTAATGTTGGCTGATCTTGTACAATAGCGGTGTTTTACCAGGGTCTTATGGTCTTCGGAGTAATATGTCTCCATAGCAATCAGATACTTAACCTTACAATGAACTGGAAGTATTCGGCATGAGGCAAACAATTTGTCATAGTCTCCATCACAACTATCCTTTGTTGTCTTATCAGCTAAATATTTTATTAATCTAACCTGTAGTTGTTTTATTTTATCCAAATATGTCTTAAAAGTAAGGCCATAGCAGCTCAAACCATACCTAAACTGTGTAACTAAACAGGCGTAATATTTGTACTATCCCACACATTTATTTAGAACTTCCTGACCGGTTTCGCCTTCAAAAGAATTATTACAAGAAATAGTTTCCATCGGTCACTGCGATCAATGACTGTCAGTGACGACCATCTTGGACCTAATTTTTTTTAAACCAATTATTGTCATCACACAGTTACAATTCATTTTACATTTTCTATTAGAGAACCCTAAAATTCTTTTGTTTTGTAAATATGGTTGCATTCTCAGTCATTAAC